>CP136054.1:452419858-453084965 GCA_032464435.1 Aegilops umbellulata
AAGAAGAAGAAGAAGAAGAAGAAGAAGAAGAAGAAGAAGAAGAAGAAGAAGAAGAAGAAGAAGAAGAAGAAGAAGAAGAAGAAGAAGAAGAAGAAGAAGAAGAAGAAGAAGAAGAAGAAGAAGAAGAAGAAGAAGAAGAAGAAGAAGAAGAAGAAGAAGAAGAAGAAGAAGAAGAAGAAGAAGAAGAAGAAGAAGAAGAAGAAGAAGAAGAAGAAGAAGAAGAAGAAGAAGAAGAAGAAGAAGAAGAAGAAGAAGAAGAAGAAGAAGAAGAAGAAGAAGAAGAAGAAGGGGGCCCTCTCCCCTCTCTTCCGGTGGCGCCGGAACGCCGCCGGGGCCATCATCATCACCGCAATCTACACCAACAACTTCACCGCCCTCATCACCAACTCTTCCCCCCTCTATGCAGCGGTGTAACCTCTCTTTTACCCATTGTAATCTCTACTTAAACATGGTGCTCAATGTTATATATTACTTCCCAATGATGTATGGCTATCCTATGATGTTTGAGTTGATCCGTTTTGACCTATGGGTTAATTGATGATCTTGATTGGTTTGAGTTGCATGTTTTATTATTGGTACTGTCCTATGGTGCTCTCCGTGTCGCGCAAGCGTGAGGGATTCCTGTTGTAGGGTGTTGCAATACGTTCATGATTCGCTTATAGTGGGTTGCTTGAGTGACAGAAGCATAAACCCGAGTAAGGGGGTTGTTGCGTATGGGATAAAGAGGACTTGATGCTTTATTGTTATGGTTGGGTTTTACCTTAATGATCATTAGTAGTTGCGGATGCTTGCCAGAGTTCCAATCATAAGTGCATATGATCCAAGAAGAGAAAGTATGTTAGCTTATGCCTCTCCCTCAAATAATTGCAATAATGATTACCGGTCTAGTTATCGATTGCCTAGGGGCAAATAACTTTCTTGTGTGACAACAAGCTCTCTACTAAAACTAACTTAGTTGTGTCTTCATCTAAACAGCCCCTACTTTTTATTTACGCGCTCTTTATTATCTTGCAAATCTATCCAACAACACCTACAAAGTATTTCTAGTTCCATACTTGTTCTAGGTAAAGCGAACGTTAAACGTGCGTAGAGTTGTATCGGTGGTAGATAGAACTTGAGGGAATATTTGTTCTACCTTTAGCTCCTCGTTGGGTTCGACACTCTTACTTATCGAAAGAGGCTACAATTGATCCCCTATACTTGTGGGTTATCAAGACCTTTTTCTGGCGCCGTTGCCGGGGAGCAATAGTGTGGGGTGAATATTCTCGTGTGTGCTTGTTTGCTTTATCACTAAGTAATTTTTATTTGTTGTTCCAAGTTGTTCTCTATCTTTAGTTATAGATGTTGAACACGAAAAACCAAAAAAATTAGGTTTACTTGCTACTCATGGAGATGGGGAACCTCCTAAAACCCTCGATGCTCATTACATGAAAGATATTATGTACTACTTTAATAATCCTGAGAAAACCCCATTCAATTATGTTATGGAGACACGTTGGATCAATGTGAATACTTTAGGGATTATCACTTGACTCAAAAAGGGAAACTATTATGGGATCAACTTTATATGTTGTATTGGTATGCTAGGCAACTATGCTTGAGATATGATTGTACTTGTTTCTCTAGGATGAAAGCTCCACACCTTCCCTTTTCATGCAAATTTAATGATGATAAAACCTTGGCTTCTTATGCTATTGGTATATATGATTACTACGATTTGGAACAAATAGAAGAATTCGTTGCTTTTATGGGTGTCGTGGATTTGTCACGGCATATGTCCTTAGTGTCAGGACATAGTCACGAGGCTAACGGATCTATGCGGTAGCTTGAGAGGGGTTGATCGGGATGAGAGACACAACACACAAGAAAAGGATTTAGACAGCTTCGGGCCCCGGGAAACATCATCCGGTAATAGCCCTACATGCTATTTGTGGCTAGATCTCATTATGCTCATCAGGGAGACGCCGCATAAGTCGGCTCCCCTTTAGTTGTGTCTAGCCCTAGAGATTATTGTTTCTTCTTGGCTGTCCATCTTTGGGGAGCCCTGCCCCTCCTTATATAAGTTAGAGGGGCAGGTTACATGTGGAGTCCTAGTAGGACTAGGACTAGTCTATCTTCTCTTCAAGTTGATTAAAAGTCCGGGTCTTGCTTCCTCGTAAAGGAAATATTCGTCATCCCTTTCCTCTTAATCAGGCGCATCATAACGTGAGCCGGCCTTCTGGGCTTTGGGCCTTGTTGTCCATCTGACCCGCCTGCCGTGTTACTAATGAGTTGCCAAGATCGGGCAGGTTATCTATGAATCGCCAAGCTCCGGGCGGGTCACCAGTGAGTCGCCAATTCCGGCCGGGTCATACCGCGGGGTATATCCCCGACATTAGCACCCAGTTTAATTTGGATTTATCCATGTTAAACTGATGCTGTAAAATAAACACAAGAACAAACTTGATAGGTTGTGCTCCGAGTTAAATTTTTGTAAGCCGGCACCTGATCATCTTTAAATCCTTGTCATTTCCTTCTTGATACATGCCCATGAACTCATAGCAAATCTCCTTTAGTAGATATGTTCAAACTTTCTGAATGCAATAAATCCAGATACTTCTTTTGAGAAATCTGGGTCAATAGGACAGCTTCAGAGTCAATTTGCTGGCATTGGTCTCTTGTAGAGAAATATTGTAAGAAATAATCCACTTGAATCGGCTTCCAAAGCGCCGGCTTAAAACATATTGGTCTTGAAATACTCATCTAACTTTCAGCCGGCTTGAAGAGGTAAAACTTGCCGGTTTATCATAACCAAAATTGCCGGCTTGTAAATATTGATAGCATCAGGTCATAATTGTAGCCGACGCCGGGTCATAATTATTAATGACACTGGATCATGATTGTTGCAAACACCGGGTCAATCTGATCTACTCAAAAGTGAGAATTTGAAGATTTTCCCCCTTTATATGTATATCACCTATAGCCCCCAAGTGTCGGGTTGTCATGCTTGCAGCAACCTGGGACTTGTAATTGCTTTATGCTCATAAAACTTCAACCAGTGTAGCCCCCAAGGGCTGGGTCATTATGCAGTAGGGACTTTGTAAATATGATCATGTAAACTGGAGCAGCAACGTGTAGCCCCCAAGGGCCGGCTTAGTAAGATATTACTGAGGTGGGACTTTGTATATAATTCATTGATAATAACATCATATGATGTAATATCCACCATGGGGCTTGAACCCACGTCCATAAGGTTAAGAGCTTTGTACTCTACCAACTGAGTAGTGGATCTTTCAATGTAATGGACTGAGGCTTGTGTACCTTGAATTTTTGATAGGAGTGTTGGGGAACGTAGCAGAAATTCAAAATTTTCCTACGTGTCACCACGATCTATCTATGGAGAAACCAGCAACGAGGGGAAGGAGAGTGCATCTACATACCCTTGTAGATCGCTAAGCGGAAGCGTTCAAGTGAACGGGGTTGATGGAGTCGTACTCGCCGTGATCCAAATCACCGATGACCAAGTGCCGAACGGACGGCACCTCCGCGTTCAACACACGTACAGCCTGGTGACGTCTCCCATGCCTTGATCCAGCAAGGAGAGAGGGAGATGTTGAGGAAGACTCCGTCCAGCAGCAGCACAACGGCGTGGTGGTGGTGGAGGAGCGTGGCAATCCTGCAGGGCTTCGCCAAGCACCGCGGGAGAGGAGAAGGACTTGGGAGAGGGGAGGGCTGCGCCAGCACATTGGTATGGCTGCCCTCCCACCCCCAAATATATATAGGGGCAAGGGAGAGGGGGGCCGGGCCCCTCAGATCCAATCTGAGGAGGGGGCGGCGGCCAGGGGGTTCCCTTGCCCCCCAAGGCAAGGGGGGCGCCCCCTTCTAGGGTTCCCCCCAAACCCTAGGCGCATGGGCCCTAGGGGAGGAGGCGCCCAGCCCACTAAGGGGTTGGTCCCTCTCCACATACAGCCCATAGGGCCCTCCGGGGCAGGTGGACCCTCCCGGTGGACCCCCGGAACCCCTTCGGTGGTCCCAGTACAATGCCGGTATCCACCTGAACTCTTCCGGTGACCGTATGATGACTTCCCATATATAAATCTTTACCTCCGGACCATTCTGGAACTCCTCGTGACGTCCGGGATCTCATCCGGGACTCCGAACAACATTCGGTAACCACATACAAACTTCCTTTATAACCCTAGCATCATCGAACCTTAAGTGTGTAGACCCTACGGGTTCGGGAACCATGTAGACATGACCGAGACGTTCTCCGGTCAATAACCAACAGCGGGATCTGGATACCCATGTTGGTTCCCACATGTTCCACGATGATCTCATCGGATGAACCACAATGTCGAGGATTCGATCAATCCCGTATACAATTCCGTTTGTCTAGCGGTATTGTACTTGCCCGAGATTCGATCATCGGTATCCCGATACCTTGTTGAATCTCGTTACCGGCAAGTCTCTTTACTCGTTCCATAACACATCATCCCGTGATCAACTCCTTGATCACATTGTGCACATTATGATGATGTCCTACCGAGTGGGCCCAGAGATACCTCTCCGTCACACGGAATGACAAATCCCAGTCTTGATTCATGCCAACCCAACAGACACTTTCGGAGATACCTGTAGTGTACCTTTATAGCCACCCAGTTACGTTGTGACATTTGGCACACCCAAAGCATTCCTACGATATCCGGGAGTTGCACAATCTCATAGTCTAAGGAAATGATACTTGACATTAGAAAAGCTTTAGCATACGAACTACACGATCTTGGTGCTAGGCTTAGGATTGGGTCTTGTCCATCACATCATTCTCCTAATGATGTGATCCCATTATCAACGACATCCAATGTCCATGGTCAGGAAACCATAACCATCTGTTGATCAACGAGCTAGTCAACTAGAGGCTTACTAGGGACATGGTGTTGTCTATGTATCCACACATGTATCTGAGTTTCCTATCAATACAATTATAGCATGGATAATAAACGATTATCATGAACAAGGAAATATAATAATAACTAATTTATTATTGCCTCTAGGGCATATTTCCAACAGTCTCCCACTTGCACTAGAGTCAGTAATCCAGTTCACATCGCTATGTGATTAACACCCAATGAGTTCTGGGTTTGATCATGTTATGCTTGTGAGAGATGTTATAGTCAACGGGTCTGGATCTTTCAGATCCGTGTGTGCTTTACAAATCTCTATGTCATCTCCTAGATGCAGCTACCACGCTCTATTTGGAGCTATTCCAAATAACTATTCTACTATACGAATCCAGTTTACTACTCAGAATAATTTGAATTAGTGTCAAAGTTTGCATCGGCGTAACCCTTTACGACGAACTCTTTTACCACCTCCATAATCGAGAAAATTCCTTAGTCCACTAGTTACTAAGGATAACTTTGACCGCTGTGCTGTGATCCATTCTTGGATCACTCTTGTACCCCTTGACTGACTCATGGCCAGGCACACTTTAGGTGCGGTACACAGCATAGCACACTGTAGAGCCTACGTCTAAGGCATAGGGGACGACCTTCGTCCTTTCTCTCTATTCTATCATGGTCAGGTTTCGAGTCTTACTCAATGTTCACACCTTATAACACAGCCAAGAACTCTTTCTTTGCCGATCCATTTTGAACTCCTTCAAAATCATGTCAAGGTATGTGCTCATTTGAAAGTACCATTAAGCGTTTTGATCTATCCTTATAGATCTTGATGCTCAATGTTCAAGCAGCTTAATCCAGGTTTTCCATTGAAAAACACTTTTCAAATAACCCTATATGCTTTCCAGAAATTCTACATCATTTCTGATCAACAACATATACTCATCAGAAATTCTATAGTGCTCCCACTCACTTCTTTGGAAATACAAGTTTCTCATAAACTTTGTATAAACCCAAAATCTTTGATCATCTCATGAAAGTGTACATTCCAACTCCGAGATGCTTACTCCAGTCCTGAGAAGGATTGCTGGGGCTTTGCATACTTGTCAGCATCTTTCAGGATCAACAAAATCTTCTGGTTGTATCACATACAACCTTTCCTCAAGAACAAGGAAACAATATTTTGACATCCTATCTGCAAGATTTCATAAATAATGCAGTACCTGCTAATTCCAACAGACTCTTAGCATCGCTACGAGTGAGAAAGTCTCATCGTAGTCAACTCCTTGAACTTGTCGGGAAACATCTTAACGACAAGTCGAGCTTTCTTAATGGTGACATTTACCATCATTGTCCGTCTTCCTTTTAAAATCCATCTGTACTCAACAGCCTCACGACCATCGAGTCGTTCTGCCAAAGTCTACACTTTGTTTTCATACATGGATCCTCTCTCGGATTTTATGGCCTCGAGCCAATCATCGGAATCCGGGCCCACCATCGCTTCTCCATAGCTCGTAGGTTCATTGTTGTTTAGCAACATGACTTCCAAGACAGGATTACGTACCACTCTAAAGTAGTATGCATCCTTGTTGTCCTACGAGGTTTAGGAGTGACTTGATCTGAAGTCTCATGATCACTATCATAAGCTTCCACTTCAATTGGTGTAGGTGCCACAGGAACAACTCTTTGTGCCCTGCTATACACTAGTTGAAGTGACGGTTCAATAACCTCATCAAGTCTCCACCATCCTCCCACTCAATTCTTTCGAGAGAAACTTTTCCTCGAGAAAGGACCCGATTCTAGAAACAATCCCTATTGCTTTTGGATCTGAGACAGGAGGTATACCCAACTGTTTTAGGTATTCTATGAAGATGCATTCATTCGCTTTGGGTTCGAGCTTATCAGCCTGAAACTTTTCACATAAGCGTCGTAGCCCCAAACTTTTAAGAAACGACAGCTTAGGTTTGTCTAAACCATATGGTGTCGTCTCAACGGAATTGTGTGGTGCCCTATTTAAACTGAATGTGGTTGTCTCTAATGCCTAACCCATAAACTATCGTGGTAATCCGATAAGAGACATCATGGTATGCATCATATCCAATAGGGTGCAGTTATGATGTTCGGACACACCATCACACTATGGTGTTCCAGGCGGTGCTAGTCGTGAAACAATTTCCACAATGTCTCAATTGTGTACCAAACTCGCAACTCAGATATTCATCTCTATGATCATATCATAGATATTTTATCCTCTTGTCACGACGATCTTCAACTTCATTCTGAAATTACTTGAACCATTCAATAATTCAGACTTGTGTTTCATCAAGTAAACATACTCAATATCTACTCAAATCATCTGTGAAGTAAGAGCATAACGATATCCACTGCGTGCCTCAGCATTCATTGGACTACACACATCAAAATGTGTTACTTCCAACAAGTTGCTTTCTTGTTCCATTTTACTAAAACCGAAGCTTTCAGTCATCTTGCCCATGTGGTATGATTTGCATGTCTCAAGTGATTCAAAATCAAGTGAGTCCAAATGGTCCATCTGCATGGAGTTTCTTCATGCGTACATACCAACAGACATGGTTCACATGTCTCAATCTTTTGAGAAATGAGTGAGTCCAAAGATCCATCAACATGGAGCTTCTTCATGCGTTTTATACCAATATGACTTACATGGCAGTGCCACAAGTAGGTGGTACTATCATTACTATCTTATATCTTTTGGCATGAACATGTGTATCACTATGATCGAGATTCAATAAACCATTCATTTTAGGTGCAAGACCATTGAAGGTATTATTCAAATAAACAGAGTAACTATTATTCTCCTTAAATGAATGACCGTATTGCGATAGACATAATCCAATCATGTCTATGCTCAACGTAAACACCAAATAACAATTATTTAGGTCTAACACCAATCTCGATGGTAGAGGGAGTATGCGATGCTTGATCACATCAAGCTTGGAAACACTTCCAACACATATCGTCATCTCACCTTTAGCTAGTCTCCATTTATTCCGTAGCTTTTATTTCGAGTTACTAACACTTAGCAACCGAACCGGCATCTAATACCCTGGTGCTACTAGGAGTACTAGTAAAGTACACATTAACATAATGTATATCCAATATACTTCTATCGACCTTGCCAGCCTTCTCATCTACCAAGTATCTAGGGTAATTCTGCTCCAGTGGATGTTCCCCTTATTACAGAAGCACTTAGTCTCGGGCTTGGGTTCAACTTTGGGTTTCTTCACTTGAGCAGCAACTGACTTGTCGTTTCATGAAGTATCCCTTTCGTGCCCTTGCCCTTCTTGAAACTAGTGGTTTTTAACTAACCATCAACAATTGATGCTCCTACTTGACTTCTACTTTCGCGGTGTCAAGCATCGCGAATATCTCAAGGATCATCATATCTATCCCTGATATGTTATAGTTCATCACGAAGCTCTAGCAGCTTGGTGGCAATGACTTTGGAGAAACATCACTATCTTATCTGGAAGATCAACTCCCACTCGATTCAAGTGATTTTTGTACTCAGACAATCTGAGCACAAGCTCAACGATTGAGCTTTTCTCCCTTAGTTTGCAGGCTAAGAAAATCGTCGGAGGTCTTATACCTCTTGACGTGGGCACGAGCCTGAAATCCCAATTTCAGCCCTCGAAACATATGTTCCGCGACATTTCAAAAATGTCTTCGGTGCCTCAATTCTAAACCATTTAACATTACCGAACTATCATGTAGTCATCAAAACGTGTATGTCGGATGTTCGCAACATCCACAGACCACGTTCGAGGTCCAGCACACCGAGCAGTGCATTAAGGACATAAGCCTTCTAGTGTCCTCATAATTGCTACTATCAACTTTCAACTACATTTTCTCTAGGAACGTATCTAAAACAGTAGAACTAAAGCATGAACTACGACATAATTTGCAAAAACCTTTTGACTATGTTCAGGATAAATAAGTTCATCTTATGAACTCCCACTCAGATAGACATCCCCCTCGTCATCTAAGTGATTACATGATCCGAGTCAACCAGGTCGTGTCCGATCATCACGTGAGACGGACTAGTCATCATCGGTGAACATCTTCATGTTGATCGTATCTACCATACGACTCATGCTCGACCTTTTGGTCTCTTGTGTTCCGAGGCCATGTCTGTACATGCTAGGATCGTCAAGTCAACCTAAGTGTTTCGCGTGTGTAAATTTGTCTTACACCCGTTGTATGTGAATGTAAGAATCTATCACACTCGATCATCACGTGGTGCTTCGAAACGATGAACTTTCGCAACGGTGCACAGTTAGGGGGAACACTTTCTTGAAATTTTAATGAGGGATCATCTTATTTACTACCGTCGTTCTAAGCAAATAAGATCAAAAACATGATAAACATCACATGCAATCAAATAGTGACATGATATGGCCATCATCACTTTGCTCCTTTTGATCTCCATCTTCGGGGCTCCATGATCATCATTGTCACCGGCATGACACCATGATCTCCATCATCATGATCTCCATCATCGTGTCTTCATGAAGTTGTCTCGCCAACTATTACTTCCACTACTACGGCTAACGGTTAGCAATAAAGTAAAGTAATTACATGACGTTTATGTTGACACGCAGGTCATAAATAAATTAAGACAACTCCTATGGCTCCTGCCGGTTGTCATACTCATCGACATGCAAGTCGTGATTCCTATTACAAGAACATGATCAATCTCATACATCACATATATTATTCATCACATCCTTTTAGCCATATCACATCACATGGCATACCCTGCAAAAACAAGTTAGACGTCCTCTAATTGTTGTTTGCATGTTTTACGTGGCTGCTATGGGTTTCTAGCAAGAACGTTTCTTACCTACGCAAAACCACAACGTGATATGTCAATTGCTATTTACCCTTCATAAGGACCCTTTTCATCGAATCCGATCCGACTAAAGTGGGAGAGATTGGCACCCGCTAGCCACCTTATGCAACTAGTGCATGTCAGTCGGTGGAACCTGTCTCACGTAAGTGTACGTGTAAGGTCGGTCCGGGCCGCTTCATCCCACAATGCCGCCGAATCAAGATTGGACTAGTAACGGTAAGCATATTGAACAAAATCAACGCCCACAACTACTTTGCGTTCTACTCGTGCAAAGAATCTACGCAATAGACCTAGCTCATGATGCCACTGTTGGGGAACGTAGCAGAAATTCAAAATTTTCCTACGTGTCACCAAGATCTATCTATGGAGAAACCAGCAACGAGGGGAAGGAGAGTGCATCTACATACCCTTGTAGATCGCTAAGCGGAAGTGTTCAAGTGAACGGGGTTGATGGAGTCGTACTCGCCGTGATCCAAATCACCGATGACCAAGTGCCGAACGGACGGCACCTCCGCGTTCAACACACGTACAGCCCGGTGACGTCTCCCATGCCTTGATCCAGCAAGGAGAGAGGGAGATGTTGAGGAAGACTCCGTCCAGCAGTAGCACAATGGCGTGGTGGTGGTGGAGGAGCGTGGCAATCCTGCAGGGCTTCGCCAAGCACCGCGGGAGAGGGGAGGGCTGCGCCAGCACATTGGTATGGCTGCCCTCCCACCCCCACATATATATAGGGGCAAGGGAGAGGGGGGCCGGGCCCCGCAGATCCAATCTGAGGAGGGGGCGGCGGCCAGGGGGGTTCCCTTGCCCCCCAAGGCAAGGGGGCGCCCCCTTCTAGGGTTCCCCCCAAACCCTAGGCGCATGGGCCCTAGGGGGGAGGCGCCCAGCCCACTAAGGGGCTGGTCCCTCTCCACATACAGCCCATAGGGCCCTCCGGGGCAGGTGGACCCTCCCGGTGGACCCCCGGAACCCCTTCGGTGGTCCCTGTACAATGTCGGTATCCACCTGAACTCTTCCGGTGACCGTATGATGACTTCCCATATATAAATCTTTACCTCCGGACCATTTCGGAACTCCTCGTGACGTCTGGGATCTCATCCGGGACTCCGAACAACATTCGGTAACCACATACAAACTACCTTTATAACCCTAGCGTCATCGAACCTTAAGTGTGTAGACCCTACGGGTTCGGGAACCATGTAGACATGACCGAGACGTTCTCCGGTCAATAACCAACAGCGGGATCTGGATACCCATGTTGGTTCCCACATGTTCCACGATGATCTCATCGGATGAACCACAATGTATAGGATTCGATCAATCCCGTATACAATTCCCTTTGTCTAGCGGTATTGTACTTGCCCGAGATTCGATCGTCGGTATCCCGATACCTTGTTCAATCTCGTTACCGGCAAGTCTCTTTACTCGTTCCGTAACACATCATCCCGTGATCAACTCCTTGATATCATTGTGCACATTATGATGATGTCCTACCGAGTGGGCCCAGAGATACCTCTCCGTCACACGGAGTGACAAATCCCTGTCTCCATTCGTGCCAACCCAACAGACACTTTCGGAGATACCTGTAGTGTACCTTTATAGCCACCCAGTTACGTTGTGACGTTTGGCACACCCAAAGCATTCCTACGGTATCCGGGAGTTGCACAATCTCATAGTCTAAGGAAATGATACTTGACATTAGAAAAGATTTAGCATACGAACTACACGATCTTGGTGCTAGGCTTAGGATTGGGTCTTGTCCATCACATCATTCTCCTAATGATGTGATCCCGTTATCAACGACATCCAATGTCCATGGTCAGGAAACCGTAACCATCTGTTGATCAACGAGCTAGTCAACTAGAGGCTTACTAGGGACATGGTGTTGTCTATGTATCCACACATGTATCTGAGTTTCCTATCAATACAATTATAGCATGGATAATAAACGATTATCATGAACAAGGAAATATAATAATAACTAATTTATTATTGCCTCTAGGGCATATTTCCAACAAGGAGCAATTGGTAGCCCCCAAGGGTCGGCTCATTTAGAATGTGATGAATCGGGTCTTCAATAAGCTGAGCAAAAAATGACTTTGCATTAGCCCCCAAGTGCTAGGTCGTATGCCTGCAAGAGTTGGGACTATTCCTTTCATTGTAGAATAAATCATATCAATCGATAAAATACTAGCCATTGCGCTGAAGCGACTTTGAAAACCTCAATCATAATATTAGTTACTGATAACCATAATAAAAATCCGGCCATGTTGGCTATTAAAGATTTGAATAACAAGGTTTGAAAACCTCAATCATTCAATATCATAATGAAAAATCCAGCCAAGTTTGGCTATTTAAAGATTCAAATACCTTATTTGTTGAAAAGTAAATCTGGAGTTTTTAAATACCCGGCGGCTCTTGGCCGATGGCGACTTAATGCGCATTCATTGTAAGCCGGAATCTTTATAACCCGGCGGCTTATAGCCTTTGAGAAAATCCAGAATGGATAATCATTTTGAAGCATCAATTTTGACAATGAGCTTGAACTTAATCATTTGTATAAGTCATACTTCTGCAAATCCTGCACAGGGTTTAAACAACATATGCCCTCGCGACTTAACGTCAAAACCAGGGCAGGTACCAACCCAAACATAATATAATCTTTATGCAATTATGGAAAAGACTAGGATTAAGGCCATTCAGGCGTAAACATACTGGCGACTTAACGTCAAAGGCCAGGGCGGGTTATCCAACCTCGCATATTTATATAATCAGGAAAACATACATGTATAATTGGCTCATACTGCCGGCTTACATCGACGTATCCGATAAGGGAAATAATCCAATTGATAAGCGCATGATTCGAATGGCGCAATCCTAAATAGACCAGCGACTTAAAGTCCAAAGCCAGGGCCGGTTTAAACATAATCATGTATAAACAATATCATATCTGTGATATTGAGTCATACTGCCAGTTTATGATACCTGTGCAGTAAGGGTGATAACCCAATCTTTAAAAGCCAAAACTTCCAAATGTTTATGATTGTCATATATGGCGACTTATCATCCAAATTCAAGCCGGGTTAATCGAAACCACATATATGCTTCAGATATGAACAAAAAGGTCTCAAAACCCAAAAGATTGTGTTCAAAAACTTAATCCAGACAAAAAGAAAATCAAGGCTTCTGATTCGAATACGATCAATAAACCGTTCCAAAGGGGTTAAGCTAGGATTCGAATACGATCATGTAGCCCCTAGTGGCTTTGGCGTTGCCGATCAAGAGGGTACCGACAGCTATGTTCTCTTTGGTTCGAATACGACCTATGTTTGAACAGGAAGCCCCCAAATGACCTTAAGAGTTGTTTAACGACGCTCATTTGAATACGATCCACGTCGGACCCAAAAGGGGTTGAGCTATGATTCGAATACGATCAAGAAGCCCCCTAGTGAGTTTGGTAGTGTGTCGATCAAAAGGGTACTGACAACTATGTTCTCTTTGGTTCGAATACGACCTATGTTTGAACAGGAAGCCCCCAAGTGACCATATAAGTTTTGGCATTGCGCCGATCAAGAGGGTACCAACAGCTATGCTCGATGAGCAGGAAGCCCCTAAGTGACCATAATAAGATAAGCCGTAAGGCAGAATACCCATGTTTGAACCGCGCATCATGGCAGCAAGTTCTCTTTTGGCAACCCTTAATTTGTTTGAGAACTCGAACTTGCAAGAGATTAATTCTTTTTGAACCGGAACTTTAAACCGGAGTTGAGAGCTTCAAAGCTTTGTAAGAGACAAATTTACCTTGAGCCGGATGTTGAACCGGATTTGAGAGCTTCAAAGCTTTGCGGGAGAAAGATGTCTCTTGAGCCGGATTTTATGCCGGAATCTTTAATTTGAATCGGCAATTTTCTGACGGCCTTTCAATTTTCATCAATATGGTGGTGGCCTCCGGAACCGGTTTATCCTTCCCTCCAATGACCCGGAGTTGCCGAGTCATGTCATTGTAGCCCCCGAGTCTCAAGATGACTCGAGGAGTTGACTTGAGATTCTTCATATTTAACTGTGATATAAACCGGCATGAATTATCCAATAACTGAGTGATATAATAATATCTTTTTGCAATGGACAATTTGTCCTGCATTGGAAAACTTGCAAGCCAGAGTAATTGCTCTTTTAAAGAAAGCAATATATAATATAAAAATATACTGGATGGATTTCACCTGATATGTTAAGCCAGAAATTATCCGCCGTGGAGTTGATGATCACTATGGTGAAGTTAAAACCGATCACGAGCAAGTCGGCCACAGATGTAGACAGATGAGTCGGTCGAGGCATTGTAAACTGGTGCGGACGAGCAAGTTGTCCTCTGCATTGTAAGCCGGTGCAGACGCGTGAACCGGCCGCAAGGGCGGACGGGCGAGTCGTCCGTGGCGTTGTAAGGTGGCGCGGACGGGCGAGTCAGCCACGGCGTTGTAAGCCGGTGCGGGAGTCCGTTGAGTAAGGACGACCACCTGTGCCGAATGATGTTGGCACGCCTCCATCTCCGCAGTATAATGCCATCTTGTAATGAATAATTCTCCTGCATATAAAACACAGCAGGGCAAAGTAGTATTGCTCGGATGAATTAATATGCGCTTAAAAATAAATAGGGCAAACAACACCTGGTATTTTTCGAATGTTGATAGCAGCTCATCTGAACATCTCCAGCAGCTACCCTTCCCTGATAATAGCCATACATGTGACCATACCATCAAGTATTGCCAACGCATATGACACAGTAAGCCGTGCGGATGGGCGAGTCGATCGCAGGCACGGTAAGCCACGCGGACGGGTAAGTCAGCCGCATATTGATGTACACCCAGCAATGACGGCGGCGACTTGCACGCGTATCTGTTGGGCGGCTTATGAGAGTGGGTGCGGAGGCTTGTGCACACCCGTTGAACATAAAGCGGGTACGGATGCCGGTGCATCATGACGCTAACGCACGCTTCACTGGCATAGTATTACACCACCTTTATAATGAATCATTGTCATGATTCGTTCGGACGATAGGTGATCCTTTGCACGGATCAAAATTTAACTCACAGTGCCAGAGTAATTAGTACTTCGTCTGCTATCCTCTTTTCTCATATCCTGAGAAGCTTCTTTTCTGAATTTTTGGTTTCCCGCTGTGGCGCAGTAGCGGAGGTGGTTCAGATGGCAGCGCGAAGGCCGGCTCACAGCGGCAAGGCAAGTCTAGAGCAGAGGCAGCTATGGTGAGGCAAGGCAAACCAAGGCCGCAACGGCGGCTCGGCCACAGCAGAGGCAGCGACTCGTCGGCCGCGGCAATGGAAACAGCAGCTTACAGAATCCACGGCGGCCTGCAGATGACGGCTTGACGGTTGGTGTCTTGAGTTTTGACACAGCTGAAGGGACGAGGGCGACAGGGCGGGGTAGCTCGCGAAGAACGTGGAGCAACTCAGCGGCTCAGGGCCAGCGGAGGAGCAGTGGCTGGTCGATGCATGGCGGGACGGGGCGCGCTTTGTCTTGTAGACTTTTCCTCCTTTCCCATGTACTAGACTTTGTCTAATTTTTTGATCAATCCATGTGGAGTTTGAGGTCGGCTGTGCACACTATTTTTTATTTGATGCCAACCTTGTGTACTAGCTAGAACGTGGGCGGGATCCCGCAATTTTTTCTGTTTGTGCGTGACAGGTGTGCTGTCCAAGGCATGGTGCAGTTTTCCATGAGTGCTATGTCCACGCACATACATCCATCATCGACGCGTGGCCCCCTTGTTTGGCTCAGCACTGCACGGCCAGTAACCCTTTGGGATCTTGGGGGTATTTTTTTCCTCAGTTGAGAAATCGGACACAAAGCTAACGTCGGATACAGCAGCGGTTGATGTCTTCCTTCTGACCCTGGATATTAAATCCACTTTTGGCTCCGTGTTGTACTAGTTTACGGTTTGATGTCTTCTGGTTTGCTTCGGTTCACGTGCAACACACGCAAATCTTTCCTCTGTAAATTTGATGGGTGTGCTTTCGCCATCATTGTGTGTGTACAACAGCTCGGGATTCATCCCATTGCATTGATTCGACTAAGAAAGTCTGACATGGCTGCTCATTGCGCCAACGTGATTACTCGTGACTGCGCGATTGCAGCGTCGTCGTAAAAACAGCAGCTTGTACTGGACACAAACTCAGATCAGGAGCAGCGGCAGTAGCACGTACTCGGCGACTTGCGGAGGCGCAGATCTCAATCTTGCATTACCGGATCCAAAGATAATTGTGACTTTGCGCCGGCTCTTCTTCATCTAAAGAATCACGAGCACCTCGAACCCTGGGAGAGATCCCTTCAAGAACTCATCACCAACGTGCGCAGGCCCCACGGTGGGCGCCAACTGTCGTTGATTTGTCACGGCAGATGTCCTTAGTGTCAGGACCTAGTCGTGAGGCCAACACATCTATGCGGTAGCTTGAGAGGGGTTGATCGGGACGAGAGACGCAACACACAAGACAAGGATTTAGACAGCCTCGGGCCGCGGGAAACATCATCCGGTAATAGCCCTACATGTTGTTTGTGGCTAGATCTCATTATGCTCATCAGGGAGATGCCGCATAAGCCGGCTCCCCTTTAGTTGTGTCTAGCCCTAGAGATTATTGTTTCTTCTTGCATGTCCCTCTTTGGGGAGCCCTGCCCCTCCTTATATAAGTTAGAGGGGCGGGTTACATGTGGAGTCCTAGTAGGACTAGGACTAGTCTATCTTCTCTTACAAGTTGATTACAAGTCCAGGTCTTGCTTCCTCGTAAAGGAAATATTCGTCATCCCTTTCCTATTAATCCGGCCCATCATAACGTGAGCCGACCTTCTGGGCTTTGGGTCTTGTTGTCCATCTAACCTGCCCGCCGTGTTACTAATGAGTCGCCAAGACCGGGCAGGTTATCTATGAATCGCCAAGCTCCGGGCGGGTCACCAGTGAGTCGCCAATTCTGGCTGGGTCATACCGCGGGGTATATCCCCGACAATGGGTGCTTATGAAATTGAATCTTTGTTTAAAGAGTTTGAAGATTTTGATGATTCAGTTTATAGACCTGAAAGTTTTGCTATACTTAAATATTTCTATGAGAATTACGAATTCAATTCCGATATTGATGAATTTATTGAGAGAGTCTCCGCTGTCCAAGAAGAGACTAATATTTTGCAGGAATCTATGGAAGAAGAAATTAATGACATTGTGAGATCATTGGATGAAAAAGATGATGAGGAGAGTGAAGAACAAAAGGAGGAAGAGAGGATTAGCTACCCGTGCCCACCTTCTAATGAGAGTAATTCTTCATCTCATACATTGTTTAATTTTCCTTCATGCTTACCGAAGGATGATTGCTATGATTATTGTTATGACCCCTTTGATTCTTTTGAAATATCCCTTTTTGATGATGCTTGCTATGCTTGTGTCCAAGATGCTAATATGAATTATGCTTATGAAGATGAAGTTGCTATAGTTCCCTATGTTAAACATGAAATTGTTTCTATTGCACCCATGCATGATAGTCCTATTATCTTTTTGAATTCTCCCGGCTGCACTATATCGGAGAAGTTTGCCCTTATTAAGGATTATATTGATGGGTTGTGTTTTACTACTACACATGATAATTTTGATAGATATAATATGCATGTGCTTGCTGGTCCTACTTGCAATTATTATGAGAGAGGAACTATATCTCTGAAGGAAATATGCCCTAGAGGCAATAATAAAGTTATTATTTATTTCCTTATTTCATGATAAATGTTTATTATTCATGCTAGAATTGTATTAACCGGAAGCATGATACATGTGTGAATACATAGACAAACAGAGTGTCACTAGTATGCCTCTACTTGACTAGCTCGTTGATCAAAGATGGTTATGTTTCCTAGCCATAGACATGAGTTGTCATATGATTAACGGGATCACATCATTACGAGAATGATGTGATTGAAATGACCCATTCCGTTAGCTTAGCACCTGATCGTTTAGTATGTTGGTTTTGCTTTCTTCATGACTTATACATGTTCCTATGACTATGAGATTATGCAACTCCCGTTTACCGGAGGAACACTTTGTGTGCTACCAAACGTCACAACGTAACTGGGTGATTATAAAGGAGCTCTACAGGTGTCTCCAAAGGTACATGTTGGGTTGGCGTATTTCGAGATTAGGATTTGTCACTCCGATTGTCGGAGAGGTATCTCTGGGCCCTCTCGGTAATGCACATCACATAAGCCTTGCAAGCATTGCAACTAATGAGTTAGTTGTGAGATGATGTATTACGGAACGAGTAAAGAGACTTGCCGGTAATGAGATTGAACTAGGTATTGAGATACCGACGATCGAATCTCGGGCAAGTAACATACTGATGACAAAGGGAACAACGTATGTTGTTATGCGGTCTGACCGATAAAGATCTTCGTAGAATATGTGGGAGTCAATATGAGCATCCAGGTACCGCTATTGGTTATTGACTAGAGACGTGTCTCGGTCATGTCTACATTGTTCTCGAACCCGTAGGGTCCGCACGCTTAAGGTTTCGATGACAGTAATATTATGAGTTTATGAGTATTGATGTACCGAAGGAGTTCGGAGTCCCGGATGAGATCGGGGACATGACGAGGAGTCTCAAAATGGTCGAGACTTAAAGATCGATATATTGGACGACTATATTCGGACATCGGAAATGTTCCGAGTGATTCGGGTATTTTCGGGGGTACCGGGGAGTAATGAGAATACGAGGAAAAAGTAATGGGCCTCATGGGCCAAGTGGTGGAAGAGAGGAGGCAGGGCGCGCGGCCCCCCTAGCCCAAACCGAATTGGACTAGGGGGTCGTCCCCCCTTTCGTCCTTTTCCTCCCTCTCCTTTCTTCTCCTTCTCCTTCCCTTCCTTCCCCTCTCCTATTTGGACTAGGAAAGAGGGGGGAATCCTACTTGGAGTAGGATTGCCCCCCTTGGGCGCGCCTCCTCCCCTTGGCCGCCTCTCCCCCCTTACTCCTTTATATACGGGGGCTGGGGGGCACCTCATAGACACAACAATTGATCCTTGAGATCTCTTAGCCGTGTGCGGTGCCCCCTCCACCATAATCCTCGATAATATTGTAGCAGTGCTTAGGCGAAGCCCTGCGACGGTAGAACATCAAGATCGTCACCACGCCGTTGTGTTGACAGAACTCATCCCCGACACTTTGCTGGATCGGAGTCCGGGGATCGTCATCGAGCTGAACGTGTGCTAGAACTCGCAGGTGCCGTAGTTTCGGTGCTTGATCGGTCGGGCCGTGAAGACGTACGACTACATCAACCGCGTTGTTATAACGCTTCCGCTTTCGGTCTACGAGGGTACGTGGACAACACTCTCCCCTCTCGTTGCTATGCATCACCATGATCTTGCGTGTGCGTAGGATTTTTTTGAAATTACTGCGTTCCCCAACAGTGGCATCCGAGCCTAGGTTTTATGTGTTGATGTTATATGCATGAGTAGAACACAAGTGAGTTGTGGGCGATATAAGTCATACTGCTTATCAGCATGTCATACTTTGGTTCGGCGGTATTGTTGGATGAAGCAGCGCGGACCGACATTACGCGTACGCTTACGCGAGACTGGTTTTACCGCCATGCTATGCACACAGGTGACTAGCGGGTGTCAGTTTATCCAACTTTAGTTGAACCGAGTATGGCTACGCTCGGTCCTTGCGAAGGTTAAAACAACACCAACTTGACAAACTATCGTTGTGGTTTTGATGCGTAGGTAAGAACGGTTCTTGCTAAGCCCAGTAGCAGCCACGTAAAACTTGCAACAACAAAGTAGAGGACGTCTAACTTGTTTTTGTAGGGCATGTTGTGATGTGATATGGTCAAGATGTGATGAGATATAAGTTGTTGTATGATATGATCATGTTTTGTTGAAGTTATTGGCAACTGGCAGAAGCCTTATGGTTGTCTCTTTATTGCATAAGATGCAAGCGCCAAATAATTGCTTTACTTTATCGCTATGCGATAGCAATAGTTGCAAGAGTAATTGTTGGCGAGACGACCATGTCACGACACATTGATATAGATCAAGATGATGGAGATCATGGTGTCATGCCGGTGACGATGGAAATCATGACGATGTTTTGGAGATGGAGATCAAAGGCACAAGATGATGATGGCCATATCATGTCACATATTTTGATTGCATGTGATGTTTATCTTTTATACATCTTATTTTGCTTAGTTTGACGGTAGCTTTATAAGATGATCTCTCACTAATTATCAAGGTACAAGTGTTCTCCCTGAGTATGCACCGTTGCGAAAGTTCTTCGTGCTGAGACACCACGTGATGATCGGGTGTGATAGGCTCTACGTTCAAATACAACGGGTGCAAAACAGTTGCACACGCGGAATACTTAGGTTAAACTTGACGAGCCTAGCATATACAGATATGGCCTCGGAACACTGGAGACCGAAAGGTCGAGCGTGAAACATATAGTAGATATGATCAACATAATGATGTTCACCATTGCAAACTACTCCATCTCACGTGATGATCTGACATGGTTTAGTTGATTTGGATCACGTGATCACTTAGAGGATTAGAGGGATGTCTATCTAAGTGGGAGTTCTTAAGTAATATGATTAATTGAATTTTAATTTATCATGAACTTAGTCCTGGTAGTATTTACATATCTATGTTGTAGATCAATTGCTCGCATTTAGCTCCCCTGTTTTATTTTTTATATGTTCCTAGAGAAAACTAAGTTGAAAGATGTTAGTAGCAATGATGCGGATTGGATCCGTGATCTGAGGTTTATCCTCATTGCTGCACAGAAGAATTATGTCCTTGATGCACCATTAGGTGACAGACCTATTGCAGGAGCAGATGCAGACGTTATGAATGTTTGGCTAGCTCAGTATGATGGCTACTTGATAGTTTAGTGCACCATGCTTAACGGCTTAGAATCGGGATTTCAAAGACGTTTTGAACGTCATGGACCATATGAGATGTTCCAGGAGTTGAAGTTAATATTTCAAGCAAATACCCGAGTTGAGAGATATGAAGTATCCAACAAGTTCTATAGCTAAAAGATGGAGGATAATTGCTCAACTACTGAGCATGTGCTCAGATTGTCTGGGTACTACAATCGCTTGAATCAAGTGGGAGTTAATCTTCCAGATAAAATAGTGATTGACAGAATTCTCTAGTCACCATCACCAAGTTAGTAGAACTTCGTGATGAACTATAATATGCAAGGGATAACGAAAACGATTCCCAAAGCTCTTCATGATGCTAAAATCGACGAAGGTAGAAATCAAGAAAAACATCAAGTGTTGATGGTAGACAAGACCACTAGCTTCAAGAAAAGGGCAAAAGGAAGAAGGGGAACTTCAAGAAGAACGGCAAGCAAGTTGCTGCTCAAGTGAAGAAACCCAAGTCTGGTCCTAAGCCTGAGACTAAGTGCTTCTACTGCAAAGGGATTGGTCACTGGAAGCGGAACTACCCCAAGTATTTGGTGGATAAGAAAGGATGGGAAAGTAAACAAAGGTATATTTGATATACATATTATTGATGTGTACTTTACTAGTGTTCATAGCAACCCTTCAGTATTAGGTACTAGTTCAGTTGCTAAGATTAGTAACTCGAAACGGGAGTGGCAGAATGAACAGAGACTAGTTAAGGGTGAAGTGACGATGAGAGTTGGAAGTGGTTCCAAGATTGATATGATCATCATCGCACACTCCCTATACTTTTGGGATTAGTGTGGAACCTAAATAAGTGTTATTTGGTGTTGAGCATGAATATGATTTGATCATGTTTATTGTAATACGGTTATTCATTTAAGTAAGAGAATAAATTGTTGTTCTGTTTACATGAATAAAACCTTATCTGGTTACACACCCAATGAAAATGGTTCATTGGATCTCGATCATAGTGACACACATATTCATAATATTGAAACCAAAAGATGCAAAGTTAATAATGATAGTGCAACTTATTTGTGGCACTGCCGTTTAGGTCATATTGGTGTAAAGCGCATGAAGAATCTCCATGCTCATGGGCTTTTGGAATCACTTGATTATGAATCACTTGATGCTTGCGAACCATGCCTCATGGGCAAGATGACTAAGACTCCGTTCTCCGGAACAATGGAGCGAGCAACAGATTTGTTGGAAATCATACATACTGATGTATGTAGTCCGATGAATATTAAGGCTTGCAGCAGGTATCATTATTTTCTGACCTTCACAGATGATTTGAGCAGATATGGGTATATCTACTTAATGAAATAAGAAGTCTGAAACATTTGAAAAGTTCATATAATTTCAGAGTGAAGTGGAAAATCATCGTAACAAGAAAATAAAGTTTCTACGATCTGATCGTGGAGAAGAGTATTTGAGTTACGAGTTTGGTCTTCAGTTAAAACAATGTGAAATGGTTTCACTACTCACGCCACCTGGAACACCACAGCATAATGGTGTGTCCGAACGTCATAACCGTACTTTATTGGATATAGTGCAATCTATGATGTTTCTTACCGATTTACCACTATCGTTTTTCGGGTTATGCATTAAAGACAACTGCATTCACGTTAAAGAGGGGCACCATCTAAGTCCGTTGAGATGACACAATCTGAACTGTGGTTTGGTAAGAAAACAAAGTTGTCGTTTCTTAAAGTTTGGGGTTGTGATGCTTATGAAAATTTTTCATCCTGATAAGCTCAAACCCAGATCGTAGAAATATGTCTTCATAGGATACCCAAAGGAGACTGTTGGGTACACCTTCTATCACAGATCCGAAGGCAAGATATTCGTTGCTAAGAATGGATCATTTCTAGAGAAGGAGTTTCTCTCTAAAGAAGTGAGTGGGAGGAAAGTAGAACTTGATGAGGTAACTGTACCTTCTCCCTTATTGGAAAGTAGTTCATCACAGAAATCTGTTCCTGTGACTACTACACCAATTAGTGAGGAAGCTAATGATGATGATGATGTATCTTCAGATCAAGTTACTACCGAACCTCGTAGGTAAACCAGAGTGAGATCCACACCAGAGTGGTACGGTAATCCTGTTTTGGAGGTCATGTTACTTGACCATGACGAACCTACGAACTATGAGGAAGCGATGATGAGCCCAGATTCCATGAAATGGCTTGAGGCCATGAAATCTGAGATGAGATCCATGTATGAGAACAAAGTATGGACTTTGATTGACTTGCCCAATGATCGGCGAGCCATTGAGATAAATGGATCTTCAAGAGGAAGACGGACGCTGATAGTAGTGTTACTATCTACAAAGCTAGACTTGTCGAAAAGGGTTTTTGACAAAGTTCAAGGTGTTGACTACGATGAGATTTTCTCACTCGTATCGATGCTTAAAGTCTATCCGAATCATGTTAGCAATTGCCGCATTTTATGAAATCTGGCAAATGGATAACAAAACTGCAATCCTTAATGGATTTCTTAAAAAAGAGTTGTATATGATACAACCAGAAGGTTTTATCAATCCTAAAGGTGTTAACAAAATGTGCAAGCTCCAGCGATCCATCTATGGCTGGTGCAAGCATCTCGGAGTTGGAATATACACTTTGATGAGTTGATCAAAGAATATAGTTTTATACAGACTTGCGGTGAAGCCTGTATTTACAAGAAAGTGAGTGGGAGCACTACAACATTTCTGATAAGTATATGTATGACATATTGTTGATTGGAAATAATGTAGAATTATTCTTTAAAGCACAAAGGAGTGTTTGAAAGGAGTTTTTTCAAAGAAAGACCTCGGTGAAGCTGCTTACATATTGAGCATCAAGATCTATAGAGATAGATCAAGACACTTGATAAGTTTTTTCAATGAGTACATACCTTGACAAGATTTTGAAGTAAGTTCAAAATGGCACAGTCAAAGAAAGAGTTCTTGCCTGTGTTACAAGGTGTGAAATTGAGTAAGACTCAAAGCCCGACCACGGCAGAAGATAGAAAGAGAATGAAAGTCATTCCCTATGCCTAGGCCATAGGGTCTATAAAGTATGCCATGCTGTGTACCAGATCTATTGTATACCCTACACTGATTTTGGCAAGGGAGTACAACAGTGATCTAGGAGTAGATCACTGGACAGCGGTCAAAATTATCCTTAGTGGAATAAGGATATGTTTCTCAATTATGGACGTGATTAAAAGGTTCGTCGTAAAAGGTTACGTCGATGCAAGTTTTGACACTAATCTAGATGACTCTAAGTCTCAATCTAGATACATATTGAAAGTGGGAGCAATTAGCTAGAGTAGCTCCGAGCAGAGTATTGTTGACATAGAAATTTGCAAAATACATACGGATCTGAATGTGGCAGACCCGTTGACTAAACTTCTCTCACAAGCAAAACATGATCACACTTTGTACTCTTTGGGTGTTAATCACATAGCGATGTGAACTAGATTATTGACTCTAGTAAACTCTTTGAGTGTTGGTCACATAACGATGTGAACTATGGATGTTAATCACATGATGATGTGAACTATTGGTGTTAAATCACATGGTGATGTGAACTAGATTATTGACTCTAGTGCAAGTGGGAGACTGAAGGAAATATGACCTAGAGGCAATAATAAAGTTATTATTTATTTCCTTATTTCATGATAAATGTTTATTATTCATGCTAGAATTGTATTAACCGGAAACATGATACATGTGTGAATGCATAGACAAACAGAGTGTTACTAGTATGCCTCTACTTGACTAGCTCGTTGATCAATGATGGTTATGTTTCCTAGCCATAAACATGAGTTGTCATTTGATAAACGGGATCACATCATTAGGAGAATGATGTGATTGACATGACCCATTCCGTTAGCTTAGCACCTGATCGTTTAGTATGTTGCTATTGCTTTCTTCATGACTTATACATGTTCCTATGACTATGAGATTATGCAACTCCCGTTTACCGGAGGAACACTTTGTGTGCTACCAAACGTCACAACATAACTGGGTGATTATAAAGGAGCTCTACAGGTGTCTCCAAAGGTACATGTTGGGTTGGCGTATTTCGAGATTAGGATTTGTCACTCCGATTGTCGGAGAGGTATCTCTGGGCCCTCTCGGTAATGCACATCACATAAGCCTTGCAAGCATTGCAACTGAGTTAGTTGTGAGATGGTGTATTACGGAACGAGTAAATAGACTTTCCGGTAACGAGATTGAACTAGGTATTGAGATACCGACGATCGAATCTCGGGCAAGTAACATACCGATGACAAAGGGAACAACGTATGTTGTTATGCGGTCTGACCGATAAAGATCTTCGTAGAATATGTGGGAGCCAATATGAGCATCCAAGTTCCGCTATTGGTTATTGACTAGAGAGTGTCTCAGTCATGTCTACATTGTTCTCGAACCCGTAGGGTCCGCACGCTTAAGGTTTCGATGACAGTAATATTATGAGTTTATGAGTTTTGATGTACCGAAGGAGTTCGGAGTCCCGGATAAGATCGGGGACATGACGAGGAGTCTCGAAATGGTCGAGACGTAAATATCGATATATTGGACGACTATATTCGGACATTTTAAATGTTTCGAGTGATTCGGGTATTTTCGGGGGTACCGGGGAGTTACGGGAATACGAGGAAGAAGTAATGGGCCTCATGGGCCAAGTGGTGGAAGAGAGGAGGCAGGGCGCGCGCCCCCCTAGCCCAAACCGAATTGGACTAGGGCCCCCCCTTTCCACCTTTTCCTCCCTCTCCTTCCTTCTCCTTCTCCTTCCCTTCCTTCCCCTCTCCTATTTGGACTAGGAAAGAGGGGGGAATCCTACTTGGAGTAGGATTGCCCCCCTTGGGTGCGCCTCCTCCCCTTGGCCGCCTCTCCCCCCTTGCTCGTTTATATACAGGGGCAGGGGGCGCCCCATAGACACAACAATTGATCCTTGAGATCTCTTAGCCGTGTGCGGTGCCCCCCTCCACCATAATCCTCGATAATATTGTAGCAGTGCTTAGGCGAAGCCCTGTGACGGTAGAACATCAAGATCGTCACCACGCCGTTGTGCTGACAGAACTCATCCCCAACTCTTTGCTGGATCGGAGTCCGGGGATCATCATCGAGCTGAACGTGTGCTAGAACTCGGAGGTGTCGTAGTTTCGGTGCTTGATCGGTCGGGCTGTGAAGACGTACGACTACATCAACCGCGTTGTTATAACGCTTCCGCTTTCGGTCTACGAGGGTACGTGGACAACACTCTCCCCTCTCGTTGCTATGCATCACCATGATCTTGCGTGTGCATAGGATTTTTTTTGAAATTACTGCGTTCCCCAACAATCTCCACCTCTCTATGTTTCCAATATGATAAAATTGTAAGAAACTGTTTATACTATGCATTGGCCTTTACTATGTGTGCATGAATTGTTCTTTTATGACATGCCGATGCATAGGAAGAGAATTAGACTTCGTTGTTGCATGATATATGTTACTTTGTGCTCACTACTAAATCACAAATCATTGTTAATTAAAATTGGCTTTGATATACCTTAGGATCCGGGTTGATTCATTACTTGAGCACTATATGTCTAGCTTAATGGCTTTAAAGAAAGCGCTGCCAGGGAGACAACCCGGAAGTTTTAGAGAGTCATTTATTTCTGTTGAGTGCTTTTATATAGTTTAAAAACAAAAATAAAGAGGGGAACCCAAAACTTTTCAAAAAGGAAAGTGAAAGTGAGAGAGACAAGCATTGTTGAAGTGGGGGAGCTCCTTGAACTTTGTTCATGCTCACAGAAACTTTGTGAATCTTGATTACAGAAACTTTTCAACAAAAGTAATTATCCCCTTTTACAATTCCATTGTATTATAAAAATAATGTGCCAAGATTTGCCTTTAGGATGTTTACATTGCTTGTTGGTTTGTGCGGTGCAGAACAGAAACTTTGGCTGTAGTGCACGATTTTACACTTTTTACTGGAACGTCAAGCGGGTCTGAAACTTTTTGCAATGTCTTTATATACAAATTTTTTATTTTTCATAATTTTTTCAGAATTGTTGGAGTACCAGAGGTATGGTGGATGTTCAGATTATTACAGACTGTCCTGTTTAAGACAGATTCTGTTTTTGATGCATTGTCTGCTTGTTTTGATGAAACTATCGATTTCTATCAGTGGATTAAGCCATGGAAAAGTTATATTACAGTAGCTACAATGCTAAAGAAAAATATGAATTGGTTTGCAACAGTAGTTAGATTAGTGATTTGCTTTATTATACTAACGGATCTTACCGAACTTTCTGTTAAGTTTTGTGTGATTAAAGTTTTCAAGTTTTGGGAGAGATCACGATGGATGAAGGAATAAGGAGTGGCAAGAGCCTAAGCTTGGGGGTGCCCGAGGCACCTCAAGGAAATATTCAAGGACTCCCAAGCAACCAAGCTTGGGGATGCCCCGGAAGGCATCCCCTCTTTCTTCTAACAATCATCGGTAATTTTACTTGGAGCTATATTTTTATTCGACACATGATATGCGTAAATCTTGGAGTGTCATTTGCATTTAGTTTTCACTTTTATTTGATGAACCATGCTGGTATGAGATAGTTCTTGGTGGATTTATAGAATGCTCATTGCACTTCACTTATATCTTTTGAGTATGGCTTTATAGAATGCTTCATGTGCTTCACTTATATCTTTTGAAGTTCGGATTGCCTGTTTCTCTTCACATAGAAAACCGCCATTTGTAGAATGCTCTTTTGCTTCACTTATATTTGTTTGAGCGTGGGCATATATTTTGTAGAAAGGACTAAACTCTCTTCCTTCACTTATATCTATTTAGAGAGATGACAGGAACTGATCATTCACATGGTTAGTCATAAAATCCTACATAAAACTTGTAGATCACTGAATATGATATGTTTGATTCCTTGCAATAGTTTTGTGATATAAATATGGTGATATTAGAGTCATGCTAGTGGGTAGTTGTGGATTGTAGAAATACTTGTGTTGAAGTTTGTGATTCTCGTAGCATGCACGTATGGTGAACCGTTATGTGATGAAGTCGGGGCATGATTTATTTATTGATTGTCTTCCTTATGAGTGGCGGTCGGGGATGAGCGATGGTCTTTTCCTACCAATTTATCCCCCTAGGAGCATGCGCGTAGTACTTTGTTTCGATGGCTAATAGATTTTTGCAATAAGTATGTGAGTTCTTTATGACTAATGTTGAGTCCATGAATTATACGCACTCTCACCCTTCCATCATTGCTAGCCTCTTCGGTACCATGCATTGCCCTTTCTCACCTCGAGAGTTGGTGCAAACTTCGCCGGTGCATCCAAACCCCGTGATACGATACGCTCTATCACACATAAGCCACCTTATATGTTCCTCAAAACAGCCACCATACCTACCTATCATGGCATTTCCATAGCCATTCCGAGATATATTGCCATGCAACTTCCATCATCATCATATACATGACTTGAGAATTTATTGTCATATTGCTTTGCATGATCATAAGATAGCTAGCATGATGTTTTCATGGCTTGTCCGTTTTTTGATGTCATTGCTACGCTGTCATTACACATCCCGGTACACCGCCAGAGGCATTCATAGAGTTATATCTTTGTTCTAGATATCGAGTTCTAATATTGAGTTGTAAGTAGGGATGAAAATGGAGTGGAAACTTTCCGTTTTTCCGGAGAAAAATGGAAACGGAAAGGAAATATGAAAATGGAAATGGAAATTTGCAAAACTGAAGTGGAAATGGAAATTTTTATGCGGAAACGGAAACAAAAACAGAACGGTGTTTTCCGGTGGAACATGCATGGAAATGGAACTTTCCGTTTCCGTGAATATGGAATTTCTATTTTTACTATAGACCAATAGCTGCTTTGTAGCCCAACCACCAAAGAGAACACAATGACAGAATTAGTAGAATGGATCTAAGGTCCAACTTCTACTATCACACATGTACTCAGCTTGACCCTATACGCAATTGTCGGGTACTGCTACAACACTACGCTAAGTTGCTAACATAGTGATATAATTTTGTAGCCATGTTAACAACTCATTATTATTTTTTTGTATTTCTCTATGATTCAAGTGGTTTTTAAGTTCCGATCAATGCCTATTTCTGTTTCCGTATCCGGTTTGTATTCGCTCCGTGTCCGTTTCCAGTAATATCTGTTTCCGTGTTCATTTCCGGGGTTTCTGTATATGTTTCCGCTTCTGCAAAAAAATATGAAAACAAATATGATAGCACTCAGTTCCGTCCGTTTCCGCTCCGTTTTCATCCCTAGTTGTAAGTAAATAAAAGTGTGATGATCATCATTATTAGAAAATTGTCCCGTGTGAGGTTATCAAAATAAAAGAGGCCAAACAAACCCACCAAAAAAACAAAAAAAATGAGAGAAAAAGAGAGAAGGGGCAATGTTACTATCCTTTTACCACACTTGTGCTTCAGAGTAGCACCATGTTCTTCATATAGAGAGTCTATTGAGTTATCACTTTCGTATACTAGTGGGAATTTTCACTATAGAACTTGGCTTGTATATTCCAATGATGGGCTTCCTCAAATGCCCGAGGTCTTCATGAGCAAGAAAGTTGGATGCACACCCACTTAGTTTCCAGTGTGAGCTTTCATACACTTATAGCTCTTATTGCATACGTTGCATGGCAATCCCTACTCCTCACATTGACATCAATTGATGGGCATCTCCATAGCCCGTTGAGTAGCCGCGTCAATGTGAGACTTTCTCCTTTTTGTCTTCTCCACACAACCCCACCATCATATTCTATTCCACCTATAGTGATATGTCCATGGCTCACGCTCATGTATTGCGTGAAAGTTGAAAAGGTTTGAGAACGTCAAAAGTATGAAACAATTGCTTGTCTTGTCATCGGGGTTGTGCATGATTTGAATATTTTGTGTGGTGAAGATGGAGTATAGCCAGACCATATTATTTTGTAGGGATAACTTTCTCTGGCCATGTTATTTTGAAAAGACATGATTGCTTTATTAGTATGCTTGAAGTATTATTGTCTTAATGTCAAATGATAGACTATTGCTTTGAATCACTCGTGTCTTAATATTCATGCCACGATTAGATTACATGATCAAGATTATGCTAGGTAGCATTCCACATCAAAAATTATCTTTTTTATCATTTACCTACTCGAGGATGAGCAGGAATTAAGCTTGGGGAAGCTGATACGTCTCCGTCGTATCTATAATTTTTGATTGTTCCATGCCAATATTCTACAACTTTTACATAATTTTGGCAACTTTTTATACTATTTTTGGGACTAACATATTGATCCAGTGCCCAGTGCCAGTGTAACACCCACAATGCGGCTATATCTCCCACATGTCGGGGTGCGACTTAGAGGCATAACCGCATGGTAGGCATGTCGCAAGAGGGGTAATCTTTACACATCCCATGTACTGAATAAGAAAGGGATAAAGAGTCGGCTTACAATCACCACTTCACACAATACATAAATATATCATACATCATCCATGGATACAATCAAGGTCCGACTACGGAACCAAAATAAAGGAAGACAACCCCAAATGCTAGATCCCCGATCGTCCCAACCGGGCTCCTCTACTGATCATTCGGAAAAGAAACATAGTAATGGCCCGAATCCTCGTCGAACTCCCACTTGAGTTCGGTAGCGTCCCTTGCACTGGCATCATCGGCACCTGCATCTGTTTGGAAGTATCTGTGAGTCACGAGGACTCAGCAATCTCACACCCTCGTGATCAAGACTATTTAAGCTTAAGGGCAGGAAAGGGGTAGTGAGGTGGAGCTGCAACAAGCACTAGCACATATGGTGGCTAACTTACGCAAAAGGGAGCGAGAAGATAAGCAAAACACGGTTGAGAAGCTAATAGTGATCAAGAAGTGATCCTAAAACTACTTACGTTCAAACATCAGACGAGACCGTGTTCTCTTCCCGGACTCCGCCGAAAAGAGACCATCACGGCTACACACGCAGTTGATTCATTTTAAATAAGTTAAGTTTCAAGTTCTCTACAACCGGACATTAACAAATTCCCATCTGCCCATAACCGCGGGCACAGCTTTCGAAAGTTCAAAACCCTGCAGGGGTGTCCCAACTTAGCCCATCACAAGCGCTCACGGTCAACGAAGGATATTCCTTCTCCCAGGAAGACCCAATCAGTCTCGGAATCCCAGTTACAAGACATTTCGACAATGGTAAAACAAGACCAGCAAAGCCTCCTGATGTGCCGACAAATCCCGATTGGAGCTGCACATATCTCGTTCTCAGGGCACACCGGATGGGCAAGACGTCGGGTTGGCATAGACCCTGGTGGCCCAGGGGGCGCAGGACATCACCCAGTTTGGACCAACACTCAAAGGAGCACTGGCCCGGGGGTTAAAATAAAGATGACCCTTGAGTCCGCGGAGCCCAAGGGAAAAGGCTTAGGTGGCAAATGGTAAAACCAAGGTTGGGCCTTGCTGGAGGAGTTTAATTCAAGGCGAACTGTCAAGGGGTTCCCATAACACCCAACCGTGTAAGGAACGCAAAATCAAGGAACATAACACTGGTATGATGGAAACTAGGGCGGCAAGAGTGGAACAAAACACCAGGCATAAGGCCGAGCCTTCCAGCGTTTACCAAGTATATAGATGCATTAAAGTAAATAAGAGATAATAATGATATCCCAACAATATCCATGTTCCAACAAGGAACACACTTCATCTTCACCTGCAACTAACAACGATATAAGAGGGGATGAGTGTAACACCCACAATGTGGCTATATCTCCCATATGTCGGGGCATGACTTAGAGGCATAGCCGCATGGTAGGCATGTCGCAAGAGGGGTAATCTTTACACATCCCATGTATTGAATAAGAAAGGGATAAAGAGTCGGCTTACAATCGCCACTTCACACAATACATAAATATATCATACATCATCCAGAATACAATCAAAGGTCCGACTACGGAACCAAAATAAAGAAAGACAACCCCAAATGCTAGATCCCCGATCACCCCAACTGGGCTCCTCTTCTGTTCATCCGGAAAAGAACCATAGTAACGGCCTGAATCCTCATCGAACACCCACTTGAGTTCGTTAGCGTCCCCTCCACTGGCATCATTGGCACATGTATCTGTTTGGAAGTATCTGTGAGTCACGGGGACTCAGCAATCTCACACCCTCGCGATCAAGACTATTTAAGCTTAAAGGTAGGAAAGGGTACTAAGGTGGAGCTGCAGCAAGCACTAAGCATATATGGTGGCTAACTTACGCAAAAGAGAGCGAGAAGAGAAGCAAAGCACGGCCGAGAAGCTAATAATGATCAAGAAGTGATCCTGAAGCTGCTTACGTTCAAGCATAACCCAGAACCGTGTTCTCTTCCCGGACTCCGCCGAAAAGAGACCATCGTGGCTACACACGCGGTTGATCATTTTAATTAAGTTATGTGTCAAGTTCTCTACAACCGGATATTAAAAAAATTCCCATCTGCCCATAACCGCGGGCACGGCTTTTGAAAGTTCAAAACCCTGCAGGGGTGTCCCAACTTAGCCCATCACAAGCTCTCACGGTCAACGAAGGATATTCCTTCTCCCGGGAAGACCCGATCAGTCTCGGAATCCCGGTTACAAGACATTTCGACAATGGTAAAAGAAGACCAGCAAAGCCGCCCGATGTGCCACAAATCCCGATAGGAGTCGCACGTATCTCGTTCTCAGGGCACACCAGATAGGTCAAGCTACCAGTAAAACCAACCCTCGAGTTGCCCTGAGGTGGCCCCGTAGGCTGCCCGTTTAGGACCAACACTCAGAGGAGCACTGGCATGGGGGGGTTTAAAATAAAGATGACCCTTGAGTCTGCAGAACCCAAGGGAAGGTATGTGGTGGTAGGTAGGAAAATGGTAAAACCAAGGTTGGGCCTTGCTGGAGGAGTTTTATTCAAAGCGAACTGTCAAGGGGTTCCCATAACACCCAACCGCGTAAGGAACGCAAAATCAAGGAACATAACACCGGTATGAAGGGCGGCAAGAGTGGAACAAAACACCAGGCATAAGGCCGAACCTTCCACCCTTTACCAAGTATATAGATGCATTAAAGTAAAAAAGAGATAATAATGATATCAACAATATCCATGTTCCAACACGGAACAAACTTCATCTTCACCTACAACTAGCAACGCTATAAGAGGGGCTGAGCAAAGCGGTAACATAGCCAAACAACGGTTTGCTAGGTAAGGTGGGTTAGAGGATTGACATGGAAATATGGGAGGCATAATAAAGCAAGTGATAGGTATCGCGGCATAGCAATAGAGTGAACAACTAGCAAGCAAAGATAGAAGTGATTTCGAGGGTACGGTCATCTTGCCTGCAAAGTTCCCAGAGTTGACGAAAGCTTGCTCCTCGTTAGCGTACTCAACAGGTTCCTCGATCACGTACTCGTCTCCCGGCTCTACAAAGCAAGAACACAAGCAAAGGACCAACAATCAATCACGGTGCAATGCACAAGCAACATGATGCAAAACATGGCATGACATGCGGGATGTGATATGCAATGCATATGCGTGCTCCGGAAGGAAAAGGATGAAAAAGCATCAACTTGGCAAACCATGTGTGCCGCTGGAAAGATGAGATGATTTCGGTCCAAATCAATATAAAGATCGCCGGAATCGGATGCACGGTTTGCAAATGGCAAGCAAAACAAGAATGGCACAATTCTGCGATTATTAGCATGATGCCATCTAGAATGCAACAAGAAACTAAGCTACTGCACTCCAACATAGCAACAAAGCATATGGCAGTGGCGCACTCAAGATTCTTGACAAAACATGAACACTGAGCTACGGCTAAATCAGACAAGAGCAGGTTGGAATAAGCATGGCAAAAATGCAAAAGATATCAGCATCACAGACTTGGTGAAAATACTAACATGCCAGAAAATAACATCAAGAATCCATGTTTAGAGCAAGAAAACAACATGCTACAGGAACAAATTATAGCAATAAAAGGCATGGAATGTGTCGGGGCGGATCGAGTCCCTCGCGAGCACCTATGGGGCCGGAGCCCCTTTCGTTGTCCGGTGAGGGGGGCGGAGGGAGCACAGAGAGCAGATCGAGGCGAGCACACGGGCGGTTTACCCAGGTTCGGGCCGCGATGCACGCGTAAAACCCTACTCCTGCTTGGTTGTATTGAACTGGGGAGCTCGGGAGCTTGGAGAGCTAGCTGCACCGAGCGTATGGCTGTCTGGATCCCAAATCTCCGAACCTCGGAACCCCCTCTACGTTGCACACGGGCCTCCTTTTATAGCGCAAAGGGGTCACCGACAGGTGTCAACGTAAGAGAAAGGGGTAAAAGTGTAAAAGGGGTGGTAGTTGTAACAGTGCGGGAACAGTGGCGCTACAGTGCGGCACAGTGTTATCATACCTACTTCTGACGGTAGGGGACAAGGGCATTAAATGCCCGTCACGGTCGCCCGGGCAGCACCGAGGCGGACCGTTAGGTGCGCCACCGCTCGCCACGATGGTGGCTGCATGCCACCGCATACCCCAGGCTGCGCGGTGCCCCGCCACGTGCCCTTGGGGGAAGCCCCGGAGCGACGCGTGGGCGGGCGAGCCGGAGCGCAGTCCTGAGGTGGCGATTTGCCGCGGCAAGTGGCTTGCCGCGGGGGTCGTCTTCCTGTGCCTGATAGCTTGCCGGCTATCAGGCCTTGCCGGGACGCATAGCGCGCCGTGGCGGGCTTCTCTTGTGGTGCCTGGGTTCGGCCATCCCGACAAGCTCCTCTTGCCGGGGTCTCGATCTTCTGTCTCGTATACTTTGTTCTTGGATGGCATTACATGGGCTCAGTCGTCCCGGCAAGCTCCTCTTGCCGGGGTCTTGTCTTCTTGGCCCGGCAAGCTCCTCTTGCCGGGGGCCTTGTCTTCTTGGCCCGGCAAGCTCCTCTTGCCGGGGGCCTTGTCTTGAATGCTTGGTCTTCTTTTGGCGCTTCCTGGGCGGGCCTTGCCGCAGGGTGCTACAACTGCCCATGCACAAGTCTGGGGTACTAAGGTACCCCTACTTTAGTACACCGACAGGAGCCCTCGGGCCTGGGCCACACACGGTGCCGAGCGTCGTTGGGCCAGGCCCTAACAGTGCACGGGCACGCGTGGCCTTGGTCGCGCTGCTCCTTAACTCCGCACCCGTCGCACCTTCCCCAGGCGGCGCGCGCTTACCGCGGCGTCGTGGGGGCGAAACGCCCGTTCCCTCTTTAAGTGGAGGGAGGTGCGGAGGCGCGGCTCGATAAATGAACGGGGGTGAGGCGCGGCTTTCGAGGCGTCCGTTCCCCATAATCACGGGATGGGGAGAGGTCGTCCCACCCGTCGCCTCGGTTCTGCGCGCCCACCACGCGGTCCTCATGCACTCGGAGTCGCGGCGGCGGAGGCAGGGAGTCGGGCCGGCGCGGGTCGATACAGTGGGTCGGCCCCAGTCGCCTGCCCTTCCTCCGCTTCTATTGGAGGAGCGAGGCGGCCGCGGTCCCACTCCGCCCCTTTATAAGGAGCGAAAGGGGGCGACGGAAATCCGCACTCCATCTCCTTCCTCCTTCTGCTTCTGGTTTCCTTCCCCCATCTGTGATGGAGGGGGGGAACCCTGGTTCTTCTTCGATTGCCGCGAGGGTGTCTGCTAGGCAACGCGCCCCTCCTCCCCTTGCGCCCGCGGCGGCGGAGCCGGTCGTCGGGGGAAGAGGGAGAGGGCGAGGTCGCGGACGAGGTCGTGGACGGGGCCGAGGCGCTCGGGGCGGACGGATCGGTGCGCCGTCCTTGCCTCCGCCAGCGGCTCCGTTCCTTCCCGCGGTCCATCTCGGGGACGACCCCCGTGAGTTCATTATCAGGCTGCGCCGGGCGCCTCGTCGCCGCCTCCGGCTTCCCGCCCCATTCGCGAACATGTTGGAGGTGGAGCAGCCTGAGACGCTAAACCTGCACATGAGGGGCTGCGGGATCAGTGGGACGCGAGTCCACGTCGAGTCCCGATCCCCCGGCGTGGTGTGTCTGGGCCGCGGGTGGAAGACGTTCGCCCGGATCCACAGCTTGACGGAGGGGTTCACCCTCCACTTTAAGCTAGTGGGGGAGGACCTCCTCTCCGTCAAGGCCTTCTGGGGCTTCGGCATCCGGGCCCGGTGCTGCGAAGATAGCTCCTCCGACAGTGAAGGCTCCTCCTCGAGCGAGAGTGACGAGGAGGGGAGCGACAGCGACGACGAGGGGAGCAGCCGCCGGGATGACGGGTCCGACTAGGCGTCGGTCGCAGCTCCGTGTGGCACCGGCGGCCCCATCGACCGCGCCGGGCTCCGTGAACTCCCCGGGGTCGTCTCCTTGGGCGACTGGCGTAGGGGGGGGCTGCTGAGGAGGACAGAGGGCGGACGTCGAAGGCCGCGAAGTCGGAGTACGGGCCGACTTCGGCAGTTGGCTGACGCTCCGATGCCTCGTGTTCCAGATGCGCCCCAGACGCCGTCATCACCCTTGCTCTCGGTGACGACCACCGGGGTCTTCTCTTCGGCCCGGCAAGCTCCTCTTGCCGGGGGCTTGATCTCCTCGGGCGGCCGGAGTGGCGAGGCTGGGGAAGAGGAAGAGGCTGGCGGCAAGGCCGCTGCCTCATCTTCCAGCTCTGCCTCCGGCGCCTCCGTCTTCTTCAGCCTCCGGAGACCCCCGGGCGGAGCCCCCGGATCTTCTCTTGGTGCCTTCTGCCACCCGTAGCTCATCTAGGTGCCCCTTTCGCCCTCTTCGCCTACTTGCCCTACCTCCTGAGGAGAGAGACAAGAAAGGGATTACGGGCACCTTATCTCTTTTCAGCTTGTAAGCCTTCGGGCCTTAGTTGCGTTTAAGCCTTGTAATCCCTCTTTTCATGTTTTTCATTCTCTCTGAACTGTACCTGAGTGGAATGTTTTTAATGAAAAGGGGATGTTTGCCGGATCATTTGTCTCGCGGGTGGAAACCGCGGTAAGGAACGAATCCTTTACATCGTTAAGATAGACGGTTTCTCGCCCGGCAACAGGCCCAGCCGCTCCCCCGCGCTGCTCGACCTTCCTCACGCCCTTGGCGGAGGCGGGGAGCAGGCGGGTTCCGGCCCCTCGCTTCCCTCCCTCTTGCTACCGCGGCTGCTATCGAAACGGGCCCCAGGAACGCGCTCTGGGGCTTGCCGCTAAGAGAGCACGGTAGCTTTCCAGGAGGAAAGGAGGCTTTCAAATTCCACAGTCCATAAGAGAATGCATGATGAGGGATGCAAAAACTTATCTGAGGTTGCAGCCCCCGGCGACTCTGGCTCGCCGGGGCGTAGGTGTTGGCTCGTCCTTCTCCTCTTCCTTGTCCTCGAGCGGCCCGGCAAGGACATTCAATTCCTGCGAGCCAAAAGGGAAAGGACGGGAAAAGGACGCGGACTCGACCTCTAAGTTAGGGGTTAGCGACAGTTAGGAACTGACAACCCTAACCAAGGACGAGACTCTGACTCAGCATGCATGCTAAAATCTAGGGCGCCAGCGCTTCTTTATCTTCGGCCAGGGGCTTCGCCTGGCTTTGTACGAGGGCTTACATGCAACATCGGCAAGGCCTGCACAAACCGGTGGTTGCCGGAGCGGATCACGGCAACCGCGCCTTATGGGCGAAACTTGCGAAGATGCTCTATATTCCCAGGAGTTGCTCACTGGTAGGCCCTCTCCGGTCTTGAGGCAGACAGCGCCGGGCCTCGCGACTCGTTTCACCCGACAAGGGCCTTCCTGCTTCGGCGTCGACTTGTTATAATTCTTGGCCGACTGAACGTGCCTAAGAACAAGGTCGCCTAACAGGGCAACTTTATCTGGTGCCAGGGGCTTTGCCTGGCTTTGTACAAGGGGTTACATGCAACAGCGGCATGGCCTGTACAAACCGATGGTTGCCGGAGCGGATCACGGCAACCGCGCCTTATGGGCGAAACTTGCGAAGATGCTCTATATTCCCAGGAGTTGCTCACTGGTAGGCCCTCTTCGGTCTTGAGGCGGACAACGCCGGGCCTCGCGACTCGTTTCACCCGACAAGGGCCTTCCTGCTTCGGCGTCGACTTGTTATAATTCTTGGCCGACTGAACGTGCCTAAGAACAAGGTCGCCTAACAGGGCAACTTTATCTGGTGCCAGGGGCTTCGCCTGGCTTTGTACAAGGGGTTACATGCAACAGCGGCAAGGCCTGTACAAACCGATGGTTGCCGGAGCGGGTCACGGCAACCGCGCCTTATGGGTGAAACTTGCGAAGATGCTCTATGTTCCAGGAGTTGCTCACTGGTACGCCTTCTTCGGTCTCGAGGCGGACAGCGCCAGGCCTCGTGACTTGTCTCACCCGATAAGGTCCTTCCCACTTTGGCGTCAACTTGTTGGAATTCTTGGCCGACTGAGTGCGCCGAAGAACTAGGTCGCCCTCTTCGAGACTCCTGGCCTTGACCTTGCGGCTATGGTAGCGACGCAAGGTTTGCTGGTATCGAGCAGCCCGTACCGCAGCCTGGAGACGTCCTTCCTCAAGGAGCAGCGCGTCATCTTGGCGCAGCCGCTCTTGCTCGAGCTCGTCATAAGCGAGCACCCGAGGAGATCCGTATACGAGTTCCGTGGGGATAACTGCTTCCGCTCCATAGACTAGAGCAAAGGGTGTCTGTCCGGTGGCTCGACTCGGTGTCGTTCTGATTGACCAAAGAGCCGCCGGCAGCTCCTCAATCCAATTTCTCCTGCACTTGTGCAGCCTGTCGAAGGTCCTGGTCTTGAGTCCGCGCAGCACTTCAGCGTTGGCCCTTTCTGCTTGACCGTTGCTCCTGGGGTGAGCAACCGAAGCGAAACAGACCTTGGCGCCAAGATCCTGGGCGTATCGCATGAAGGCGCGACTTGTGAATTGTGTCCCGTTGTCGGTGATGATTCTGTTGGGGATTCCGAAACGGCAGACGATCGACCGGAAGAACTTGACTGCTGACTGCGCGGTCACCTTCCTCACTGGCTCCACTTCTGGCCACTTCGTGAACTTGTCGATTGCAACGTACAAGTACTCGAAGCCCCCGACGGCTCGGGGAAAAGGGCCGAGGATATCGAGCCCCCAGACCGAGAAGGGCCAGGATAAAGGGATTGTTTGGAGAGCTTGAGCTGGCTGATGAATCTGTTTTGCATGGAACTGGCACGCTTCACACTTGGTTACTAGTGCAGTTGCATCTTGGAGGGCTTCTTGCCAGAAGAACCCTTGCCGGAAGGCTTTCCCGACAAGTGCTCTCGCGCCAATGTGATGGCCGCATATGCCTCCGTGTATCTCTGCCAACAACTTCTGTCCGTCTTCCCTGGAGATGCACTTCAATCTGACACCGTTGAGTCTCCTTCTGTACAGCTCGTTGTCCACGAACTGGTACATACTTGACTGCCTGGTGGTCTTCTCCATCTCTTCTGGGTCGTCGGGAAGTTCTCCAGTTTGCAGAAAACGGACGATCTGCTGCGCCCATGCCGGAGCCCGGGGCTCGACGGCAAGGACTAAAGGCATGAAGGCCGCTGCGGGGACCCCGGCTTCTACGGCAAGAACCTCTGGTTCCGCCGGAGCCGGTGATCCCCCGGCAAGCTTGCCGGGGCAAAGCTTGTCGGGAACCCCCGCTTCAACTGGACAGATCCTCGGATCCGCAGGAGCGGACTGTTCCTCAGCGTTCAGACTGCTGATCCGCTTGCCGGAGCAAGGCTTATCGGGGACATCTGCTTCGACTGGACGGATCCTTGGATCCGCAGGAGCGGGCTGTCCCTCGTCGTTCAGACTGCTGATCTGCTTGCCGGAGCAAGGCTTATCGGGGGCACCTGCTTCGACTGGACGGATCCTGGGATCCGCAGGAGCGAGCTGTCCCTCGGCGTTCTGGTTGTTGATCTTGGGGACCTTGGCGGCGGTCTCAGGAAGGTCCGCCTGCAAGTAGTCGCCGGAGACCAACTTCCTTTTCTTGGACTGCCCAACTGATGGTGTAATGGTTGGTTGAGTCAGCTTGAGTAAGAAGGTCCCTGGTTCCACAGGTAACTTCAACGAAGCACACTTCGAAAGGCCGTCTGCTATCTCATTCTGAGCTCTCGGGACGTGCTCCATTTGCAGCCCTTCAAAGTGTCCTTCCAGCTTTCTCACTTCATCTACATAAGCTTCCATCAGAGGGCTCTGGTAGCTCTTGTTGACTTGCCGGACCACCAGTTGAGAATCTCCCCGCACAATCAGCTTTCTGATCCCAAGTTCGGCCGCAATCCTGAGGCCGGCGAGCAAGCCTTCATACTCAGCAGTATTGTTGGTTGCTTGCTCTCTTGGGAAGTGCATCTGGATAACATACTTGAGGTGCTCTCCGGTAGGCGCGATGAGTACCACGCCAGCACCGGCGCCTTGCAGCGAGAAGGCACCATCGAAGTACATTACCCACTCGCTTGTTGCTCCTTGTACGGGCGCGCTTGTTTCTTGGGCTTCTGCGCCGGGGAGTGCATGGTGGTTGCACCTCCGGCGGTCTTGTCGCCGTCGGCCTTCGTCTTCTCGACCTGCCGGGGCCGTGAGGTCGTCGGCTGCTGCGGCGTGTCGTTGTTGGCGAAGGCGATCAGGCTCTGGATGATGGCCCTCCAGCCCTCGGCCTTGTCAGCCGCTGGAGGGTAGTCGAGGAGCAGTTGCGCTCTCGCGAGCGCTTCTGCCGGAGTGGAGGGGAACGGGGGCGAGTGGCGCGAGGAGCGGGATACGCTCGGACTCCTAACTATGTTAGAAAGAGCGGGGTCCCTCCCCGGCGCCTTCGCCTTGCCCGTGTACGGACGGGGGCCCGTGGCGTCCCGTGAACCTCCAGTTTGCCCTTGGTCCAGCAAGCGGATGCCACCTCCCGTGGCATGGCGCTGCTGGGTCGTCGTTTGTTGGGACGGATGCGGCGCGTCCTCGGAGGCCGAGGCTCGGTCGTCCGCCCTGTTCTTGGATTTGGTGGCACCGCGGGTATTCTCGCCGGTGGCCACCCCTCCGACGGCGTCTCCCCCGCCCACCGTTGGCTCCGGTAGCGGTGGGAGTGACGCGGACGGGCCCGCGACCTCCGAAGCCTTCTTCTTCGGGGCCATGGTGTTGATGAAGCTAGCGAATTCGGAGAAGCTGACGAAGAGCGCGCTCGCGCGAACGCCAGATCTGATCCGCACAACCTCGACGCACCCCCTACCTGGCGCGCCAAAGATGTCGGGGCGGACCGAGTCCCCCGCGAGCACCTATGGGGCCGGAGCCCCTTTCGTTGTCCGGTGAGGGGGGCGGAGGGAGCACAGAGAGCAGATCGAGGCGAGCACACGGGCGGTTTACCCAGGTTCGGGCCGCGATGCACGCGTAAAACCCTACTCCTGCTTGGTTGTATTGAACTGGGAGCTCGGGAGCTTGGAGAGCTAGCTGCACCGAGCGTATGGCTGTCTGGATCCCAAATCTCCGAACCTCGGAACCCCCTCTACGTTGCACACGGGCCTCCTTTTATAGCGCAAAGGGGTCACCGACAGGTGTCAACGTAAGAGAAAGGGGTAAAAGTGTAAAAGGGGTGGTAGTTGTAATAGTGCGGGAACAGTGGCGCTACAGTGCGGCACAGTGTTATCATACCTACTTCTGACGGTAGGGGACAAGGGCATTAAATGCCCGTCACGGTCGCCCGGGCAGCACCGAGGCGGACCGTTAGGTGCGCCACCGCTCGCCACGATGGTGGCTGCATGCCACCGCATACCCCAGGCTGCGCGGTGCCCCGCCACGTGCCCTTGGGGGAAGCCCCGGAGCGACGCGTGGGCGGGCGAGCCGGAGCGCAGTCCTGAGGTGGCGATTTGCCGCGGCAAGTGGCTTGCCGCGGGGGTCGTCTTCCTGTGCCTGATAGCTTGCCGGCTATCAGGCCTTGCCGGGGCGCATAGCGCGCCGTGGCGGGCTTCTCTTGTGGTGCCTGGGTTCGGCCTTCCCGACAAGCTCCTCTTGCCGGGGTCTCGATCTTCTGTCTCGTATACTTTGTTCTTGGATGGCATTACATGGGCTGAGTCGTCCCGGCAAGCTCCTCTTGCCGGGGTCTTGTCTTCTTGGCCCGGCAAGCTCCTCTTGCCGGGGGCCTTGTCTTCTTGGCCCGGCAAGCTCCTCTTGCCGGGGGCCTTGTCTTGAATGCTTGGTCTTCTTTTGGCGCTTCCTGGGCGGGCCTTGCCGCAGGGTGCTACAACTGCCCGTGCACAAGTCTGGGGTACTAAGGTACCCCTACTTTAGTACACCGACAGAATGAATCTACTACATGCATAGATCAAAATTCCCTTACTGATCATGAGCCAAAAAGGCACAGAAGATATGATGGCACCCATGTAAACATAGCAAGTTTTATAAATAGTTTCAGACAGCAGAAAACTGAGCATGGCATAAACAGAATTATGAAGGCATCTTTGCTAGCTCAAATCACTCATCACAAAGCCTTTCATGAGAAAACAAGCATAGCATCATCAAGAAGACATGTTCATCAAGCTAACCATGGCAAGAACAAGTTCATAGCATGCATGGATAAACTAAAACAACCATGGCAAAATTGATTAACATGTAAACAATCTGCCAGGAAGATTTTATAGCAAAAATAGAGCAAGAGTAAGACATGCTAGCACACTCCATAATTGCAAACAGGGGCATGTATGGATAGATCATAACCATAGGTCCAAAACATCCTTACTGAAGATACTCAAAACAAGCATGTATCTCACTGTAGCAACATGTTTACATGGCATAAAAATAAAAGCAGAACAAGGACTCAGCACAATCTGAAGTCCCTGAAATCAGCAATATCACAAAGCCTACTTTGCATGCTTGTGGTAGTCACCTCATTGATCACAAAAATATATGGCAAGCACCCCTGTAAAGATAGCATGGCATAGAGCAAAACACATGCAGAGCTCTTGCCCATATGATGCACACATCAAATATGACAAAAATGCCAAATCCTCATACTCTGATAAGTAACAGCAACTAACAATTTATAGCACTCTTGCATCAGTGATTTGGGCATCAAGATGGTCTCAAACAAGCATGTCACAATGAAATGAAATGAAGAGAATCTCACAATGAACATTCTGACATATCATGCGCATGAAACGGAGCTACAGTCATGGAGTTCTGATGTGTTGAACAGAGCCATAAAATATGTGCAGGGAAAAAGACGGGGAAATATCGACCTCCCGAATCAGATCTGGATCTAGGGTTCTTGCGGATCTTGAGGTTGGCCGGAGACGAGCTCGAATTCATCGGAGACGGACGAAGAGGGGCCGGAGATGGGGAGGCTCGCCGGATCCGGGGCCGGGGAGGCCGGATCCGGCCGCGGGACGGCGGGGCGGCGAAGGTCGGCGGCGGGGCGGCGGCCACCGGCGACAGCGGCGCGGTGGCGCGCCGGCGAGGAGGCAGTGGAGGCGCGCCTGCGGCGGAGAAGCGGCGGGCGAGACAACGGCGATGCGGCAGGCGGCGGAGAGCTTCGGCACGGTGGCGGCTTCGGGAGCGAGCGGCGGCGGCTATAGCGAGCTCGCGCAGGCCCGCGACGGGCCTGGCGGGCCGCGGCGGCGGAGGCGGATCTAGGCCACGTGGCGCCCTCTGGTAGGCCGCGGGCGGCGGCGGGTTTCGTCCGGCGAGGGGCGAACACGTCCGGTGGCGGCGGGGTTTGAAAATTAGGGTTTGGGACCCGAATTTGAGGAGGGGTGCACATATTTATAGGTAGGAGGAGGTAGGAGTGTCCAAATGGAGTGTAGTTTTTGACCACGCGATCGTGATCCGACGGTGGAGGACATGGAGATGGTTTGGAAGGGTTATTGGGCCGTTTTGGAGGGGTGTTGGGCTGGAACACACACGAGGCCTTTGCGGTTCCCCGGTTAACCGTTGGAGTATCAAATGGACTCCAAATGACACGAAATTTAACAGCGGTCTACCGGTGGTGTACCAAGGCTGCTTGGCAAATCTCGGTCCATTCCGAGAACGTTCAACACCCGCTCACGAAAAGATACAAGAGGGGAACGCCGGTGCACGTAGGAGTGTCGGATTGCAAAACGGACAATGGGGAAAAAGCTCAGATGCAAGATACGAACACGTATGCAAATGAGATGCACATGATGGCATGAAATGAAATGCATGACATGAACAAAATGCAAAATGAAGACAAAGACCCAACCATGAAGGGAATCTCATAACTTAAAGTTGAAAATGGCAGAGTCAGAGTTACAAATATGGCAAGTTACATCCGGGGTGTTACAACACTCCACCACTACGAAAGGATCTCGTCCCGAGATCTAGGACTGAAAGAACTCCGGATATTTGTAACGGAGGTGGTCCTCGTGTTCCCAGGTGGCTTCTCGATCGGAATGGTGTGACCACTTCACTTTCAGGAATTTGATAGACTTGTTGTGAGTCTTGCGCTCGGTTTCTTCAAGAATAGCAACGGGAAGCTCATGATAAGACAGGTCTTCTTGGAGAACAATCTCTTCGAAGTTGATGGTGCGCTCAGGAGTCTTGAAGCACTTGCGAAGCTGTGACACATGAAACACATCGTGCACATTCGCGAAGTTGGAAGGAAGCTCAAGTTGATAGGCGAGATCGCCTCTCTTGCCAATGATCTTGAAAGGACCCACGTATCTAGGGGCAAGCTTCCCTTTGATACCGAAGCGACGAGTACCTTTCATTGGAGAGACGCGGAAGTAGACATGGTCTCCGATCTCGAAAGCCAAGTCATGGTGCTTGCTATCATAGTAACTCTTCTGGCGCGATTACGCGGCTTTGAGATTTTCGCGTATGACTTTACACATGTCTTTAGCTTCTGTGATTAAATCATTGCCAAGAAGTTTGTGTTCACCAGTCTGTGACCAATTAAGAGGAGTACGACACTTTCTGCCATAGAGAATCTCGAATGGGGCCTTGCCCGAACTCGCTTGGAAAAACTGTTGTTGTAGGAGAACTCGGCATATGGAAGACAATCCTCCCACTTCATACCGAAGGAAATGACACAAGCCTTGAGCATATCTTCAAGGATTTGATTGAATCGCTCGACTTGTCCACTAGTTTGAGGATGGAAGGCTGTGCTGTGATACGTCTCCAATGTATCTATATTTTTTTATTGTTCCATGCTATTATATTATCAACCTTGGATGTTTTATATGCATTTATATGCTATTTTATATGATTTTTGGGACTAACCTATTAACCTAGAGCCCAATGCCAGTTTCTGTTTTTTCCTTGTTTTAGAGTATCGCAGAAAAGGAAAATCAAACGGAGTCCAATTGACCTGAAACTTCACAGAACTTATTTTTGGACCAGAAGAAGCCCACGGAGTATCGGAGTTGGACCAGGAGAGTCCCGGGCTTCCCATGAGGGTGGGGGCGCGCCCCCCTGCCTCGTGGACAGCCCGGAGGTCCACCGACGTACTTCTTCCTCCCATATATACCCATATACCCTAAAAACTTTGGGGAGCAGAATAGATCTGGAGTTTCGCCGCCAGAAGCCTCTGTAACCACCAAAAACCAATCTAGACCCGTTCCGGCACCTTGCCGGAGGGGGCAATCCTTCTCCGGTGGCCATCTTCATCATCCCGGAGCTCTCCATGACGAGGAGAGAGTGGTTCTCCCTCGGGGCTGAGGGTATGTATCAGTAGCTATGTGTCTGATCTCTCTCTCGTGTTCTTGAGATGATACGATCTTGATGTATCGCAAGCTTTGCTATTATATTTGGATCTCATGATGTTTCTCCCCCTCTACTCTCTTGTAATGGATTGAGTTTTCCCTTTGAAGTTATCTTATCGGATTGAGTCTTTAAGGATTTGAGAACACTTGATGTATGTCTTGCGTGGGATAACCGTGGTGACAATGGGTTATTCCATTGATCCACTTGATGTATGTTTTGGTGATCAACTTGCGAGTTCCGCCCATGAACCTATGCATAGGGGTTGACACACGTTTTCGTCTTGACTCTCCGATAGAAACTTTGGGGCACTCTTTGAGGTTCTATGTGTTGGTTGAATAGATGAATCTGAGATTGTGTGATGCATATCGTATAATCATACCCACGGATACTTGAGGTGACATTGGAGTATCTAGGTGACATTAGGGTTTTAGTTGATTTGTGTATTAAGGTGTTATTCTAGTACGAACTCTAGGGTTGTTTGTGACACTTATAGGAATAGCCGAACGGATTGATTGGAAAGAATAACTTTGAGGTGGTTTCGTACCCTACCATAATCTCTTCGTTTGTTCTCCGCTATTAGTAACTTTGGAGTGACTCTTTGTTTCATGTTGAGGGATAGTTATATGATCCAATTATGTTATTATCGTTGAGGGAACTTGCACTAGCGAAAGTATGAACCCTAGGCCTTGTTTCAACGCATTGCAATACCGTTTGTGCTCACTTTTGTCATTAGTTACCTTGCTGTTTTTATATTTTCAGATTACAAAAACCTTTATCTACTATCCATATACCACTTGTATCACCATCTCTTCGCCGGACCAGTGCACCTATACAATTTACCATTGTATTGGGTGTGTTGGGGACACAAGAGACTCTTTGTTATTTGGTTGCAGGGTTGCTTGAGAGAGACTATCTTCATCCTATGCCTCCTACGATTGGTAAACCTTAGGTCATCCACTTGAGGGAAATTTTCTACTGTCCTACAAACCTCTGCACTTGGAGGCCCAACAACGTCTACAAGAAGAAGGTTGTGTAGTAGACATCAAGCTCTTTTCTGGCGCCGTTGCCGGGGAGGTGAGTGCTTAAAGGTATATCTTTAGATCTTGCAATCGAATCTTTTTGTTTCTTGTTTTAGCACTAGTTTAGTTTATAAAATAAAACTACAAAAAAATATGGAATTGAGTTTGCCTCATACGCTTCATCTTTTTAAGATCTTTTGTGTGTATGATGGGAAGGAAAATTGTGCCAAAGTGTTAGAAGAAGAATGCATTAGAATGTTTGGCACTAAATATTTGAATGATGAGCATGATTGCAGTGTTGTTAGTATGAACTCCTTGAATATCCATAGTACTAATGATGATTAAACTAGTTATGATGAAAATGTCTCCTATAAACATGTCAATTTTTGTGGAGTGCATTGGGTTTGCAAGTACACACCAAATAGGGAAGATAGATATTGCAAGAGGCTTAAGCATTTAGAAACTAAATGGTTGCAAGAAAGGCTAGAAGTTTGCGCTAAAAATTTAAATTTTCTTAGCCGTACTTGTGAACTTTGCAATGAACATGATCATTTCAGTACCCAATGCAAATTGTTTCATGATCGTATCATGTCCAAAAATTGTGATGACTTGATTTCCCTTGCACATCATAATGAACTTAGTTTGCTCTTGAGTTATGAAAAAATGAAACATATAACTAAGGTTATTCCAGAATTTGCCCTTGATAGAGTTCTTCATTTTGATCTAGAGGAAATTTATATGTATTGTGCGGTGAATTGTATTGAAAATCCTTATATTGCCAATTACATAAAGAAAAGAAAACAAATAGAAGATGAAGAGAACACTAATGAAAGGGAAGAGACTTCCCAATATCCTCCTATTATTTCTTATGATGAATCAGGTAACGAGGAGGAGCCTTCTATTCAACCAATCTCATTAATAAGGAGCTCCAAAAAGAGGATTGAACCCACACATGGTGTGGTGAAGAAGAAGAAAAGAAAAAGGAAGAGAGGTAAAAAGATATCTCCCCCAAATAATGTTGCTCCTATTATTGTTGTGCCTCATGAAAATGAATCAAAAATAATTGTGGAAGATGATGCACTTGATGATGATCTCGTTATTCCTATTGCTTGTTGTGATGATTATGATTGGGAAGATAATGAAACTTCTTATGATCTTGAAAATCTTTTTGGCACTTACTTGGAAGAATACGATGATAATTGCTATACTATTGGTGCTATCCATACTATTAATGATGAAAGTGATTATGCTTATGATATGAAAAGGTCCAAGCTTGGGGATGCTATGTTTGATGAAGATGATGTTTTTGAGAATATATTTGCTGCAATTAATGTTTGTCCCAAGCTTGGGGATGCTACGTTTAATGAAGATGATATTTTTAGTCTCCCAAGTTTTGATATGAAAATTTATTATGATGAAAGCATGCCTCCTATTTATGATGATTATGTTGATGAAACTGGTTTCGGAGAGGTCATGACTTTATTTAGTAATGATTCCATTATTCCGGAAGAGGTTCCAATTGATTATGAGAACAAAGTTGCTATCTGTGATGATTACTGTGATGACTTGTATGCTATAAAGAATAATGATATCCATGAAACTTGTCATCATGATTTTAGTTTTCAATTGGATTATGCCTCACATGATAATTATTTTGTTGAGTTTCCTTCCACTATTATTCATGAGAAGAATTTTGCTTGTGTGGAGAGAAATAAAATTTCTATGCTTGTAGATCATGAAAAGAATGCTTTAGGTGTTGGTTATATTGTTGAATTAATTCATGATGCTACTTAAAATTATTATGAGGGAGGAATATATACTTTTAGGAATTGCAATAATATCAAGTTTCCTCCCTATGTGCTTAAAGTTTTAAAGTTATGCTTGTTTTGCCTTCCTATGCTAGTTGATTATTGCTCCCATAAGTTGTTTGCTCACAAAATCCCTATGCACAGGAAGTGGGTTATACTTAAATGTGCTAGTCATATTCTTCAAGATGCTCTCTTTATGTTACAATTCTTATCTTTTATGTGAGCATCGTTGAAATCATCATGCCTAGCTAGGGGCATTAAACGATAGCGCTTGTTGGGAGGCAACCCAACTTTATTTTTGTTCCTTGCTTTTTGCTCCTGTTTAGCAATAAATAATTTATATAGCCTCTTTTATGATTGAGTTTTTATGTTTTAATTAGTGTTTGTGCCAAGTAGAACCATTGGGAAGACTTGGGGAAAGTCTTGTTGATCTTGCTGTAAAAAACAAAAACTTTAGCGCTCACGAGATTTGCTGCCATTTTTACTGGAGAGTGATATTTAGTTAATTCTTTTTGCAGATGATTAATAGATAAATGCCTCACGTCTATCAATTTATTTCAGAATCTTTGGGGTTCCAGAAGTTTCGTTAGTTACAAATTACTACAGACTGTTCTGTTTTTGATAGATTCTATTTTTCGTGTGTTGTTTGCTTATTTTGATGAATCTATGGCTAGTAAAAGAGTTTATAAACCATAGAGAAGTTGGAATACAGTAGGTTTAACACCAATATAAATAAAGAATGAGTTCATTACAGTACCTTGAAGTGGTGATTTATTTTCTTATACTAACGGAGCTTACGAGTTTTCTATTAAGTTTTGTGTTGTGAAGTTTTCAAGTTTTGGGTAAAGATTCGATGGATTATGGAACAAGGAGTGGAAAGAGCCTAAGCTTGGGGATGCCCAAGGCACCCCAAGGTAATATTCAAGGACAACCAAAAGCCTAAGCTTGGGGTTGCCCCGGAAGGCATCCCCTCTTTCGTCTTCGTTCATCGGTAACTTTACTTGGAGCTATATTTTTATTCACCAGTTGATATGTGTTTTGCTTGGAGCGTCATTTTATTTTATTTATTTTTGCTTGCTGTTTGAATAAAATACCAAGATCAGAAATTCTTAAATGTTAGAGAGTCTTCACATAGTTGCATAATTATTCGACTACTCATTGATCTTCACTTATATCTTTCGGAGTAGTTTGTTGTTGCTCTAGTGCTTCACTTATATCTTTTTAGAGCACGGTGGTGGTTTTATTTTATAGAAATTAATGAACTCTCATGCTTCACTTATATCATTTTGAGAGTCTTTAGAACAACATGGTAGTTTGCTTCCTGATATGATGGGCATCCAAGAGGGATATAATAAAAACTTTCATATAAAGTGCATTGAATACTATGAGAAGTTTGATACTTGATGATTGTTTTGAGATATGAAGATGGTGATATTAGAGTCATGCTAGTTGAGTAGTTGTGAATTTGAGAGATACTTGTGTTAAAGTTTGTGATTCCCGTAGCATGCACGTATGGTGAACTGTTATGTGATGAAGTCGGAGCATGATTTATTTATTGATTGTCCTCCTTATGAGTGGCGGTCGGGGACAAGCGATGGTATTTTCCTACCAATCTATCCCCCTAGGAGCATGCGTGTAGTACTTTGTTTCGATAACTAATAGATTTTTGCAATAAGTATGTGAGTTCTTTATGACTAATGTTGAGTCCATGGATTATACACACTCTCACCCTTCCACCATTGCTAGCCTCTCTTCTGCCGTGCAATTTTCGCCGGTACCATATCACCCACCATTAGCTTCCTCAAAACAGCCACCATGTCTACCTATTATGGCATTTCCATAGCCATTCCGAGATATATTGCCATGCAACTTTCCACCGTTCCGTTTATTACGACACGCTCCATCATTGTCATATTGCTATGCATGATCATGTAGTTGACATCGTATTTGTGGCAAAGCCACCGTTCATAATTCTTTCATACATGTCACTCATGAGTCATTGCACATCCCGGTACACCGCCGGAGGCATTCATATGGAGTCATATTTTATCCTAAGTATCGAGTTGTAATTCATGAGTTCTAAGTAAATAAAAGTGTGATGATCATCATTATTAGAGCATTGTCCCAGTGAGGAAAGGATGATGGAGACTATGATTCCCCCACACTAGTAGAAAAGGGGGCTTTGGTTCAGGCCGAGTCAACCCATTAGTCCCGGTTCAGTCCAGAACCGGGACCCATGGGGGCATTGGTCCTGGTTCGTGAGCCCAGGGGGCCAGCTGGGCCACGTGGGCCATTGGTCCCGGTTCGTGTGGACCTTTTGGTCCCGGTTGGTAGGATGAACCGGAACCAATGGGCCTGGCTCTTGGCCCACCACCATAGGTCCCGGTTGGTGGTTTGAACCGGGACCAATGGCTGCCCTTTAGTCCCGGTTCATGCCATGAAACGGGACCAATGAGGTGCCTATATATACCCCTCGCCCGCGAGCAGAGCACTCCAGTGCTCTGTTTTTCTCTGGCCGGTGAGGGGAGGGCTTTGTGGTGCTCTAACTCACCTCCTATGGACATGAGGTGTTCGATGAAATGCCCGAGCCACACTAGTTAAGCTTTCTCCTCTCAAAGCTCGACCTCAAAGCTCCATTTTCCTTGAGATTTGTCTAGGTTTTGCGGCCCGTCATGTCCCATTCCCAAATTCACCGCCGCGATCGCCCGCGCCGATCTCGTCGCCGGCACCACCGTGGTGAGCCTCTTGTTCTTATCTTCTTTCTAAAAGAAAAAAATTCTTACTTTAGATAGATACTTGTCTAATTTTCTTACTAATTTATTGCTTGTTATTATATAGTGCGATGGTTTTGGTATCCGCCCTCGTCGGCCCTCGTCCTATCTATGATTCGGATGTGGTATATATTATCTTTATAACTATTGGTTCATTTATTGTTTATGAAAATTATGCCGACCAACGTGACATAGATTTTATTTATCTAGGAGGTATGTGAACCGGATATTCCAACCGACCATATTGTCGAGAGGTTAAATTTAGTTGAAGAAGAAAACAATTTCTTGAAGGAAAAAATAAAAAAACTGAGGAGGAGGAGATGATATTGGAGTTGCATGTTGCGGATGTCGTCGATGATCACAAGATCAAGATGGATGCAATGTGCTTGAAGATTAGAAAGATTAGAAAATATGCCATTCATACCGAGGCTTGGTGTCATTATGCCGTTGGATCAATTGTTACCTTGGTTGCGATTATGATCGCATTTGTTTTCGCATTGAAATGTTTTGCATAGTTTCAATGTATGGTTTAATTAATTAGATGCTCTAGATAGCTATATGTTGTTAGATGAGAACTATGTATGTACTTTGGTTTTAATGTGATGATGAACTTCTATTAATTTGGTCACTTAATTATCTATCCATGATGTTCTGTAATGGTTTTTGACACACTTAATTATATATAATGCACGCAAATGAACCGGCAATGGATGTACGGTGACAGACACACCTCCGAGTACATTAAGGGCGTGCATGATTTTCTCGAAGTGGCTAAGGAAAACAAGCAGAATGGTTTTATGTGTTGTCCATGCCCTAAATGTGGGAATACGAAGTCTTACTCTGACCGGAAAATCCTTCACACCCACCTGCTTTACAAGGGTTTCATGCCACACTATAATGTTTGGACGAGGCACGGAGAAATAGGGGTTATGATGGAAGATGGCGAAGAAGAAGAGGATGATGAAAACTATGTGCCCCCTGAATACGGTGATGCTGCAACAGGGGAAGCTGCTGAAGACCAAGAGGAACCAGACGACGATGTGCCCCCTGAATACGGTGATGCTACAACGGGGGAAGCTGCTGAAGATCAAGAGGAACCAGACGATGTGCCCAATGATGATGATCTCCACCGGGTCATTGTCGATGTAAGGACGCAATGCGAAAGTCAAAAGGAGAAGCTGAAGTTCGATCGCATGTTAGAGGATCACAAAAAAGGGTTGTACCCCAATTGCGAAGATGGCAACACAAAGCTCGGTACCGTACTGGAATTGTTGCAGTGGAAGGCAGAGAATGCTGTGCCTGACAAAGGATTTGAGAAGCTACTGAAAATATTGAAGAAGAAGCTTCCAAAGGATAACGAATTGCCCGACAGTACATACGCAACAAAGAAGGTCGTATGCCCTCTAGGATTGGAGGTGCAGAAGATACATGCATGCCCTAATGACTGCATCCTCTACCGCGGTGCATACAAGGATCTGAACGCATGCCCAGTATGTGGTGCATTGCGGTTTAAGATCAGACGAGATGACCCTGGTGATGTTGACAGCAAGCCCCCCAGGAAGAGGGTTCCTGCGAAGGTGATTTGGTATGCTCCTATAATACCACGGTTGAAACGTCTGTTCTGAAACGAAGAGCATGCCAAGTTGATGCGATGGCACAGTGAGGACCGTAAGAAAGACGGGAAGTTGAGAGCACCCGCTGACGGGTCGCAGTGGAGAAAAATCGAGAGAAAGTACTGGGCTGAGTTTGCAAGTGACCCAAGGAACGTATGGTTTAGTTTAAGCGCGAATGGCATTAATCCATTCGAGGAGCAGAGCAGCAATCACAGCACCTGGCACGTGACTCTATGTATGTATAACCTTCCTCCTTGGATGTGCATCAAGCGGAAGTTCATTATGATGCCAGTTCTCATCCAAGGCCCTAAGCAACCCGGCAACGACATTGATGTGTACCTAAGGCCATTAGTTGAAGAACGTTTACAACTGTGGAATGGAAACGGTGTACGTACATGGGATGAGCACAAACAGGAGGAATGTAACCTGCACGCGTTGCTGTTTGTAACCATCAACATTGGCCCGCTCTCAGTAACCTTTCAGGACAGAAAAACAAGGGATACCACGCATGCACGCACTGTTTAGATGAAACTGAAAGTATATACCTCGACAAATGCAGGAAGAATGTGTACCTGGGCCATCGTCGATTTCTTCTGACCAACCATCAATGTCGAAAGAAAGGCAAGCATTTCAAAGGCAAGGCAGATCACCGGAAGAAGCCCGCCATGCGTATCGGTCATCACGTACTTGCTATGGTCAATGATTTACACGTAATCTTTGGAAAGGGTCCCAGCGGACTAACTGCTCCGAATGACGCTGAGGGGCGCGCACCCATGTGGAAGAAGAAATCTATATTTTGGGACCTACTGTCGGGGAAATCTGACTCCTCGAGCACCTATGGGGACGGAGCCCCTTTTCGGTTCGGCGGGGGCGGAGGCCGCACGAAGAGCAGATCGAGGCGAGGCACACGAGCGGTTTTTACCCAGCTTCGGAGCTCTCCGGAGAGATAACACTCCTACTGCTGCTTTGTGGATGGTATTGAGTTCTTGCTCGGGAGCGCGGAGTGCTACAGTACACACCAGCAGCTATCGAGACCAAGCGTGAGTCCTCTCCTGTTCGTCCTCTTCCCCTACGTTGTGCATGGGCCTCCTTTTATATGCTCAAGGGGTCTCCAACAGGTGGCAACATAGGCAAGGGAAAAAATGGAAAGGTGCTGCGGTAGGTACAGCTACCTACACAGTGTATCATACCTAACCCTGACGGCAGGGGACAAGGGCATTAAATGCCTATCTACGTCGCCCAAACAGTGCAGAAAAGGGACCATCAGGGATGCCACCGCTCGCCACGATGGCGATCTTGTCAGCGCCGCTCGTCATAGTGTACCCCTGGCTGCACAGCCTCCCGCCACGTACGCCTGGAAGGGTCCCAGAGCGACACGTAGGTGGGTGTGCTGGAGCGCAGGTACAGAGTGGTTGCTTGCCGCGGCAAATGCCTTGCCGCGGCCGTTGTCTTGTCGCGTCCGGGAGCTTGTCGCTCGCCGGGTCTTGTCGGGACGCGTGGCGCGTCGCGGCAAGTTTCTTGAGATGCCCTGGTTGGCCTTCCCGGCAAGCTCCTCTTGCCGGGGTCTTGTGCCTTGAGTGGCCTTCCCGGCAAGCTCCTCTTGCCGGGGACTTGTCTCCTTGGCTTAAATACTTCGTTCTTGAATGGCTCAAAAGGAACCACGGAGGATATTGGCGGTCACCCGGCAAGCCTTGCCGCGGGGTGCTGCGACTGCCCGTGCACAAGTTCGGGATACTAGGGTACCCCTACTCTAGTACACCGACAGGAGCCCCCGGGCCTGGGCCATACACGGTGCCGAGCGCTGTTGGGCCAGGCCCAAAACAGGGCACGGGCACGCGCGGCCCGGATCACGCCGTATCCTACTCCATATCCACCGCGCCCTCCCCGAACGGCACGCGTCGATTGCAGCGTCGTGGGAGAGATCGTGGGTGGTTCTTTATTCGGAAAAGCGAAACGTCCGCCCCCTCCCTCCTTATAAGCAGGGGAAACAGGGGCAGTTCGCCCATCCGGCCGTTGCTATTCCTTCCTCGAGAATCTCCGCCACTCCCCTTCTTCCCAAAGCCGAAGGAGAGCAGCGCTCCGCCCCCATTGCCGCCAGCACCACCAACGCCGTCGTCCTTCCTCACCATTCCCGCCATGGCTCCGAAAGCCGAGAAGGCGAAGTCGGCCGAGGCGCAGCGGCTCGCGGCGCTGCGAAAGGAGCGGGCAGTCTTCCCTCCGAGGCTTGACGCGAGAGAGCTGAAGGAGGACTTCTACCTCTTCTGGTCGACGGGGACACGAGCGCATCCGCGCACGAAGGTACTCCCAGGCGTTGCTTGGGATAAGGAGCCCACTGGGTACCCTTTCTTCGCTTTGTTCTTCTACCGCGGGCTCTGCCCGCCCTTTTCTGAATTCTTTTGTGACGTCATGAACACCTAAGGGCTCCACCTCCTTGACTTCACCCCCAATGTTGTCCTGACCATGGCAGTTTTCGCACATCTCTGCGAAAACTTTGTCGGAATCCATCCAAATGTAGCCCTTTTCCGCCATTTCTTTTCGCCTCGAGTTGAGAAAGGAGAGCCTTTATCCGGCAGAATCGCCTGGATCTCGAAAGCCGGCAAAAAGGATGCTTATCTGGAGGGAGAGTTCCGCAGCAAGTGGGAGGAGTGGAGGGCGGACTGGTGCCTGATTGTCGAGGAGAATCCGCAGCCGTTTACTGCCCTGCACCAAACTCCAGTAGTGCGCGGCAGTGATTGGAGTAGCCTGGCCCCGGAAGACGACAGACTGAAGATTGCTGTCGCCCGGATCCTACGCCTCAGGCTTGCCGGGCTCACTATAGGAGCGGTTGTCGTAGATTTCCTCCGCCGCCGCATCGCCCCCCTGCAGGAGAGGAGGAGGCCCGCCTGGGAGTTCCAGAACGCGACAGATATCATGAGGCTGCGGCCGGGCCTCAACTTCAACTTCACTGTCCTGGAGCTCAACGCGATGCTCCAGGAGCTGTTCAAGTACGACCCTCAGCATCCCGAAGTGTTCAAGTTGCCGAGGGGCGTCGTTCCGCTGTGCAACAACTCCTCGCTCGACTGCATCCGTGCAATGATGCCGCTGTGCGACTCGCATGGAATTGATCCAGCCTGGATAGAGCCTGCAGACGATGTCGTGCGGGCGTTCTTTGATAACTTGATAGAAGTGTCGATCGACGCCGATGAGAAGAGGGGCCTCACCCGGGACACCACCGACGACGAGCTCAAGCGTATCGCCGCCAGGCTGGAAGAGGCGGCGGCAGCCGCAGCTGCGGGCGAGTTTGGGTTCACCTTGGAGGAGGCAGAGGCAGCAAAGGCGGCAAGCCTTGCCGAGCGAGAGGATCTGGCTGACGAGGGAGAGCCTGCCGGATGTGACGTTGGGCCGAGCGGGCCCGCTGAGGATACGAGCGGCTCATTGGAGATCGGCTCCTCTTCCTCTTCATCTTCGGACAGCTTGCCGCAAGCAGAGCCCCCGGCTCCACAAGCAGAGCCCCCGGCCCTACCAAGAAGGCGTCTTCGCAAGGCCGGGGACGTAGCGGAGCGGCGGACGAGTCAACCCCCGCCGCGCCGCACGACACGCGCCACCGCGGCAAGTTCTGTTGCCGCGGAAGCACCTCACGCTGCAGCGGCAACTGGAGCGGGGTCCTCCCGGTCCGCCGCTCCAGCTCCCGCCAAGCGGCCAAGAGATCCTACTCCTCCTGCTCCTCGCGCTGGAAGTGGGCCAGGCTTGGACTTCTCCGCGCTCAGCTCCGACGAGGAAGAAGAAGAGTAAGATTCTTGTTGTACTTGTATGTCTTCAATACTTGTTGTCTTGTCTTGTATCTCATTTGCTTTACTCTGAACTTGTTCCTTTTTAGGACCCTGGCCCAGAGGGCGGCAAAGAGAATCAAGGTCCCGGTGATTGTCATCGAGGACGATCCCACCGCACCAGCAGGGGGTGCCCCCGAGACAAACTTGCCGGACCCGACAGCTGTTCTTCAGAGCAGCCCCCAGCGTAAGTATATGGTTTGCTTGCCGCTGTTAAGCGCGCATAGGTACTCTTTGTTTGCTGATATCTGACTATTGGCTTGTGTAGGAGCAGAGCAGCCCCACCAAGAGCGTCCGAACGCCGCCCCTAATATGCCACCTGCTTCGACTACGCCGCCAAGGGAGAGTTCTCCGGCGAGGGAGAATCCTCCGACAAGGGAGAGCTCTCCGGCAAGGAAGAAGTCCCCGGCAAGGGAGGAGTCTCCGGCAAGGGACAGCACCAGCGGCCCTCCGGTGGTGGAGATCCCAACTGCCGAGCCCTGTACAGGTACTCCTTGCTTCTAAACTTCCCTTGGGTTCTTTGTCTTTTGATCTTCTTTTTTGGATATTTGCTTGACTTTTCTTCCTTTTTTTGGCCGTCAAATCCATCTACTGCGGAGCCAATGGAGACCGAGGTTGCTGTTGATGATGCCGCCGCCACCGGAGAAGCGGCCGGCGCTGAAGACCCCGCCGGAGAAGAGGCCGCCAGGGCTGCCGCCGCAGCAGCTGACGAGGGGTCTGGCGATCGCACTGACGACCCTGAGGCCGCAGGAGCGACAGGTGCTACACCGACCGTCGATCCTCCCGCCGCTGCCGCAACGTCAGGCTCCGAAGAGCCCCAGCCAGGCGTCTACTTGAAGGCCGGCGATGGCGTCTTCATCAACCTCCCCAGTAAGGAGAAAGCTTTGATGTGGAGGTGCTCGCCTCCGCTGGGCTGACGCTGGTCGAGGCGCCAAGCAGTAGCAGCGACGAGCCTGAGGAGGAGTGACTGCTGTGAAAGCTTGTGTCGCTCTACCGCACTCGACAAGCCAAACTGGAGTCCCGCGAAGCGCTTGTCGCGAGGGCGGGGCTGGACATGGAGAAGCGCGCGGAGGAGCTCCGAGGTCTCAACCAGGCAGCTCTCCGGTCGCTGGCGGCGGAGCGTGTGCAGCTTGATGAGGCGCAGAAGGCCTTCATCCTCGAGAAGGCAGAAGTGGCAGAGCAACAGCGGCTTGCCGCCGAGGAGCTATCTGCGCGGGAGGGCGAGTTGGTGCAGCTGAAAGCCAGCCTAGACAGCCACGAAGAGGAGCTTGCTGCGCGTGAGCAGACACTCAGCGGAGCTCTCAAGGAAGCAAAAGACGCTGCCGCAGCTGCCGAGGCCGCCAAGAAGGAGCTGGAGACGAAGGTGGCGCAGCTGGAGACTGATCTTAAGGCAAGCGGTGAAGCGCTTGCCGCGCTCAAGCATGAGCGCGAGAAGGACGCCTACACCTTTGGCGAGCTGCAGGGTCGTCTCGCCGAGAAGATCAAGGAGCTTAGCGCTGCCAAGGATTCCAACGCCGATCTTGAGCTAAAGTTGGCTGCTTTGACCAAGACGCTGGACGGCGCCAGGGAGCAGGAGGCGTCCCTGAAGAAGGAGATCAAGGCCGACAAGGCGCTGCTGGAGAGCATTGCCACCACCCAGAATGATTTTAGAGTGACTGTGGAGCAGTGGACGGAGGGTCTTGTGAATGCTGCCGCAGACATCGACAAGGAGTTGGCGCAGCTGGGGATGGGGGATATCGGGTTTCCCGCCGATGAGACCCTCCCATCCAGCGCCAAGCTCATTGTGTTTTCAAAGGCGTGGCGACGGCCCTCCAGCGACTCCGGGAGAGGATCCCAAAGCAGCTGGCCGACGAGTCGCGCAAGATCTGCGCAGGAGCTCTCCAGAAGGTGTTGGTGAAGGTAGCCTTCCGCAACCCGGGCCTCAACCTCACCAATGTCCTCAGATCCCTGCCGGCGGAAGCTGATCTGGAGGCGCTCAAGGACCTTGTCGCACCCATTGTGGACAAGGTGAGCGGGATCAAGAGGGTTGAGGGCGATCGCGTGGACTAGGCCGCCCGTTTTCTTCTTTTCTTGTCGCTGCTAATCATGTTATGGAAACAGTCTATTAGAGCCGCGACAAGCTATCTTGTAATATATAACTTTATTTTGGGTAGCAATTGCAACGTTATTTCCTTTACTTGATTCCTTCCTTTGTATGTTTTCGCCCTACGCTTTTAGGGAACTTGCCGGCGTAGGCACCCTTGCCGCGAGCGCTGAGTGCGGGACGTCAGCAGCCTGCTGGCGGTGCCGTTGCCGAGAAGAAACCTTGTCGTAACTAGCCGCAGCTCGCTTAAGTTGTTGAGCGAACTCGAAACAAAGTAAGGGCGCGACTCTAGTCGCAGCACACTTAGACTGTTGAGCAAACTCGAAACAAAGTAAGGGCGCAACTAGCCACGAGCCGGTTCCTCCGCGCACAGGTTTTCCATACAAAGCATGGTCGTTCAAGGAAAATAACTTAATTTTTTTTTAAATCTGATTGCTCAAACTTTGGCACTTAGCTTTTCTGTCGTTTGCTTCCCGGCAAGGCGAGACTTTCTTGAACGACGCCTGGTCCATACCATTATCTTCCTCTTCCCCCCCCCCCCCGGCAAACTTGTGGGCGAAGGAACCTTCATTTCCTTGAGAAAAAAGAAAGTAGAGAAAATAATGATATGGAGCCTTATGGCTCGTTATTGCTTACCGGGGGTGTTCGCTGCACAAAGTGTCAGATAATTCATGCAAAAAAGCATGAAATTGACAAGGTGTGCGGAGCACGTGAGCTTTATTTATGCACAGGGTCTGCGCCTGGTTTTGTACAAAGGATTACATGCAACAGCGGGAAGACTTGTACAAAAAGGTGGTTGCCGGACAAGGTCCGACAACCGCGCCTTACGGGTATAACTTAAGAAGATGCTCGATGTTCCAGGAGTTGCTCACCGGAAAGCCATCTTCGGTCTCAAGGCGGACAGCGCCAGGCCTAGTGACTCGTTTCACCCGGTAAGGGCCTTCCCACTTTGGCGTCAACTTGTTGGAATTCTTGGCGGAATGAACACGCCGAAGAACAAGGTCGCCTTCCTCGAGACTTCTGGCGTTAACTTTGCGGCTATGGTAGCGGCGCAAAGCTTGTTGGTAGCGAGCAGCTCGCACAGCGGCCTGAAGATGGTCTTCCTCAAGGAGCAGCGCGCCATCTTGTCGCAGCCGCTCTTGCTCAAGCTCATCATAAGCGAGCACTCGAGGTGACCCGTATACGAGTTCCGTGGGGATAACTGCCTCTGCTCCATAAACTAGAGCAAAAGGTGTCTGGCCAGTGGCTCAATTTGGCGGCGTCCTGATCGACCAAAGAACCACCGGCAGCTCCTCAATCCAGTTTCTTCCGCACTTGTGCAGCCTGCCGAAAGTCCTGGTCTTGAGCCCACGCAGCACTTCAGCATTTGCCCTCTCCGCTTGACCGTTGCTCCTAGGGTGAGCAACAGAAGCGAAGCAGACCTTGGCGCCAAGATCTTGGACGTACTGCATGAAGGTGCGGCTCGTGAATTGCGTACCGTTGTCGGTGATGATCCTGTTAGGGATCCCGAAGCGGCAAACAATCGACCTGAAGAACTTGACTGCTGACTGTGCTGTCACCTTCCTCACTGGTTCCACTTCCGGCCACTTTGTGAACTTGTCGATTGCGACGTACAAGTACTCAAAGCCCCCGACTGCTCGGGGGAAGGGGCCGAGGATGTCGAGCCCCCAGACCGAAAATGGCCAGGATAAAGGGATCGTCTGGAGAGCTTGAGCTGGCTGGTGTATCTGCTTGGAATGAAACTGGCACGCTTCACACTTGGTTACTTGTGCAGTTGCATCCTGGAGGGCTGTCGGCCAAAAGAAACCTTGCCGGAAAGCATTGCCGGCAAGCGCTCTTGCGCCAATGTGGTGACCACATATGCCTTCGTGTATCTCTGCCAACAGCTTCTGTCCATCTTCCCGGTGAATACACTTCAATTTCACACCGTTGAGTCTTCTTCTGTACAGTGCGTTATCGACGAACTGGTACATACTTGACTGCCGGGCTACTCTTTCCGCTTCTTCTGGCTCTTCAGGAAGTTCTCCTGTCTGGAGGAAACAGACGATCTGTTGTGCCCATGCTGGAGCTTGCGGCTCGACAACAAGGACTAAAGGCATATCTGCTGCTGCGGGAACATCCGCTTCTACGGCAAGAACCTTCGGCTCAGCCGGTGCTTGACGTTCCCCGGCAAGCTTGCCGGAGCAAAACTTGTCGGGAGCGTCTGCTTCAACGAAACAAACCCTGGGGCTTGTCGGAGCAGACTGCTCCTCAGCACTCTTGGCGTTGATCTTGGGGACCTTCTTGGCGGCGGCTTCGGGAAGCTCTGCCGGAAGATAGTCACCATAAATCAACTTCCTCTTCTTGCTTTGTCCAGTTGATGGCGTCACGGACGGTTGAGTCAGCTTGAGCACAAAGATCCTTGGTTCCACAGGTAACTTAAGTGCTGCGCACTTTGACAGGCCGTCGGCGATGTCGTTCTGAGCTCTTGGAACATGTTCCATCTGTAGGCCGACAAAGTGATCTTCTAGCTTCCTCACTTCATCAACGTAAGCTTCCATCAACGGACTCTGATAATTCTTGTTCACTTGGCGGACGACAAGCTGCGAGTCACCCCTGACAATGAGCTGCTCGATCCCAAGGTCTGCCGCGATCCTGAGACCGGCAAGCAATCCTTCATACTCTGCAGTATTGTTTGTCGCTTGCTCCTTGGGAAAGTGCATCTGGACTACGTACTTGAGGTGCTCTCCGGTGGGTGCGACAAGCAGCACGCCAGCACCGGCGCCTTGCAGCGAGAAAGCACCATCAAAGTACATCAGCCACTCTTTGCTTGCTTCCTTGACGGGGATGCTCGTTTCTGGAATTTCTTCGTCTGGTGTTGGCGTCCACTCAACTATGAATTCTGCCAATGCTCTTCTTTGGATAGTTGAAGTGCTCTCAAACTTGAGGCCAAAGCTTGACAGTTCCAGTGCCCACTCAACAATTCTGCCTGTTGCTTCTGGATTCTGCAGTATCCTCTTCAGCGGAAAGCGAGTGACAACTGTGATCTCATGTGCTTGGAAGTAATGGCACAGCTTTCTCGAGGCCATGAGAAGGCCAAAAAGCAATTTCTGTACACCAGAGTACCTTGACCTAGCCCCCTGCAGAAGGGAACTGACAAAGTAGACTGGGCGCTGCACCATTCTCTTCTGCTGTATCTCTTCGCACATCTGCGCAGATCCATCCTTGCCGGGACCAGAGCTTGTCGGGGAAGGCCCCTGCTTGTCGCCGGATGCGCTTGCCGCGGTCGCTGGCTCATCATCAGCCTCCCTCTCCGCTACTAACGCAGGACTAACCACTTGATTGGTTGCCGCCAGATACAGCAGCAACTTCTCTTGTGGCTTAGGTGCGACAAGTATTGGAGTGGAGGACAGGTATCTCTTCAAGTCCTGCAGCGCAGCCTCCGCTTCCGGAGTCCATTTCATTGGACCTGCCTTTTTCAAAAATTTGAGAAACGGCATGGTGCGCTCAGCAGACTTAGAGATAAACCTGCTGAGAGCCGCCACGCAGCCGGCAAGTTTCCGCACATCCTTGACGCGCTTCGGTGCTTCGATCTGCTCAATGGCCTTGATCTTGTTGGGATTGGCTTCAATTCCCCGCTGTGACACGAAGAACGCGAGAAGCTTGACGGAAGGGACTCCAAACACGCACTTCTCGGGGTTGAGCTTGAGGCTGATCTTGCGCAGATTTTCAAAAGTCTCTTCTAGATCTTGAATCAGAGTTGCTTTGTCCCTGCTCTTGACCACTATGTCATCCATGTAGGCTTCCACATTTCTGTGTATTTGCGCTTCAAAAGCAGTATGGACTACTCTTGCAAATGTTGAGCCAGCATTCTTCAAACGGAAAGGCATCCGTATGAAACAGTACGTGCCACATGGAGTGATGAATGCGGTCTTCTCCTCATCTTCTTCTGCCATGAAGATCTGATGATATCCTGAGTATGCGTCAAGAAATGAAAGCAAATCACATCCGGCTGTGGAGTCAACAATCTGGTCAATGCGCGGCAAGGGAAATGGATCTTTGGGACAAGCTTTATTGACATCGGTGAAGTCAATGCAAAGCCTCCATTTCCCGTTTGCTTTGCGCACGACTACAGGATTGGCCAACCACGTAGGATGAAGCACTCCTCTGACAAGGCCTGCTGCTTCCAACTTCTTGATCTCTTCTGCGATGAATTCTTGGCGCTCCACTGCTTGTTTCCTGACTTTCTGCTTGACGGGCCGCGCATGAGGACAGACGGCAAGGTGGTGCTCAATTACTTTCCTGGGAACGCCGGGGATGTCAGACGGTTGCCACGCAAACACATCGACGTTCGCCCGCAGGAAAGCAATGAGCGCGCTTTCCTATTTAGGGTCGAGAGTGGCACTGATGGTGAAAGTACCGCCAGTGCTGTCCTCCTTGGCGGACACCTTCTTGGTCGCTGGCGGAGCTGCCATTGTCTTCTTACACTTGCCGGTGGAGCTCGATGGTGCGTCCTTGACGGTAGCGCAGCACTCCGAAGAGGTGCGCTTGCCGGAGTGGGCATCAGAACTCTTGCCGGACTTGGTCTTCTTCTTCCCCCCGGGAGCTTCAGCGGCAAGTGTCTCGCGATCCGTTGCGGCTGCTGCTTCCCGGTAGATCTTGTCGGCACAGATAAGAGCATCTTTCTTGTTGCCAGGGACAGAGATGACACTTATCGGGCCTGGCATCTTCAGCATGTTGTACGCGTAGTGAGAGGCCGCCATGAACTTGGCGAGCGCTGGACGACCGAGAATTCCATTATAAGGCAATGGAAAATTGGCGACGTCAAAAGTGATCCTCTCAGTCCTGAAGTTCAGCTCGCTGCCAAATGTCACCGGCAGCGTGATCTTCCCCTTCGGCTTGCTCCTTCCCGGGTTGATTCCTTGGAATGTGTCGGTCTCTTCGAGCTCGCTGTCGGGGACTTGGAGTTTTCGGAGCACAGCGGAGGAGATTAGGTTCAAGCCGGCCCCGCCGTCAACTAGCATCTTAGTGACCTTGAGGTTGCAGATAGTTGGTGAGACCAACATCGGCAAACACCCGACCGCAGTTGTGCGATCAGGGTGGTCCTCAATATCAAAGATGATAGGCGTGCTGGACCATTTCAGAAGCTTGCGTGACTCAACGGGTGGTTCTACCGCATTAACTTCCCGCACCCACTGCTTGAGCTGGCCGTGCGAAGTATGCAGAGAAGCACCGCCGTCAACACACAAGACCTCTGTGGCTTTCTGAAACTCCTGCTCACTGGTCTCGTCATCATCCATGTCTTCGTCGTCGTCGTCTTCATCTTTGTCACGGCCGCGGGGAGGTCTGTCTCCTTTCCGTTGATTGGCCTTGTCGCGGCGTCCTCCCCGGCCGGTGCGCTTCGTACTGGATCCTCCAGCACCAGCACTACAAGAAATACGGCCAATTATGACTCCCAATTTAGGTCGTTAATTTGTCATTGTTTTCATTTATTGACCTTTCTTTGACCAAATTTGGAAGGTCAACAGTTGGCCGTCAAGAATGAACAAACGTGACCTTCTCTTGAATTTTGGTCATGGCCGCCCTTGACCAAAATTTTGGTCGTTAAATCTTTGACGAAAATTATGGTCTCTACTAATGAGTCTAGACCACGTAGGATCTAATGTGGCCGAGCCAATGAGGCACATGCGATGACATGGATGCCATGTAGGATCGGTCCAAATCAGTTGTTTTAATGTGCTAAGCCCAATAATTCAGCCCACTTTTAAATTTACTTTTGGGCCACAAGCATGGGCCGAGCCCAACATATCAATTCTTGGGCTGTGGTGTGCAACCCATTTATTTAGTCCATCATTAATTGGGCCAGCACTTTTATCTACCCAACAAAAACATTTTGAGTTTTTTCCTTAAAAAAAACTATATTTGGCCTTGAAACGGTTCGACCCACACACACAATTTAGTTTTCTCAATCCAGCCCAACAACCAACAATATATCAAATACAAAAATACAATGGGCAATTTGGCAGTCAGCCAACACACAAGAATATAATGATGATAATAATAATATAATTCTCTGGGATTTCAACAAGTTAGGCCCAACAGTATCATTACACCATAGGTTCATAAGATGCACCAACCAATATAACACAACCAATAGCTTAGTATTATTAAGCTATGTTCATAAGATGGCACATGTCCATATTGTGCACTAGTAACCAGTAACATAAGATGACACCAACCAAAACAACACAACCAGTGAGGGAATCTGCTGGAGGGCCATTCTTTAGTGAGAAAAGGTCAGCAACAACAGCAACATCACTCTTTGGTTCTTCACCTTCTGGTACCTCTTGTTCCATAGCACTTTTCATGTTAGCCTGACATTTAAAGAAAGATGTACACATGAGTAGAGTACTATGTCCATCAATATATTGCAGTTGGTTCTGTATGACTAGGAAACTTTATAAGCAAACTATTCAAGAATAGATGTCCTAGTAGCAGAATTTAAGAAGCTAACATCATGATACTAATACAACACCTGACATTTTGAAAGAAAGACTGGAAAATCTAAACTTCACACGACGCACACCCGCGTCCCGCGAGGCAGCTGCTGCATGAGGATAGCTACAGTGCAGTGCACTGTTTGCTCAATACAGACTAGCAGTGATTGCTACATGGGATGGACAGCACATGCTTTTGTATATATCTCTGGAATAGGATGTTGACAAAATTATAATCCAGTCTACATGCTACTAATTAAGTAGTAGTTATTTGAAAAGTTTGTAGCAGGCAAGCAGAACAAATCAATCTTGGCAATTACAATTTTTTTGCAGGTTACTATTAGCTACATGAAATAAGCATGGCACCAAGTTTACTAAACAGGTAAGCATGCAAAACAAACCATTGTTGAAATTTAAATTGGGCACGTAGCTTAAATGGGAACATGTAGCAGACAAGAATGTAGTACGTTTCAGGAGCACATATGTTGTTTCTTTAGTACAATATACAGTATCAAATAAATCCACTGCAACAAGTCCTAATCATTTCATACAGATCATATATGAAATGACACGAGTTTCTCCATTCTCAAAGCTAGTAAGGTAGATGCTTCAGGCAATCACTAGACAAATAATCAGAGAGTATACAACGCTCTCTCTTAATTACCAGTGCCCAACGACAAAGCAATGCCTGTTCGACTGCGACAGGGACTGAAATTGACTGAATACTGTCACATTTTGAGTACCAAAAATATGTGCAATGCGATTAGGAAAGGAAACATAGTAGCCATGAAACAGAGGACTGGGACAAGCTAAGTAAAAAAACAAGGGCATGTCAAGGGCATAACAGATTCAAGTCAACAAAAATTAATATGTGCACATGATAGGAAAGATCACAGGAAATAGACTGCCCTGATCAAGTATACTATAACATCAAAAAAGTCAAACAAGCTCATTGTGCATTTTATTTTTCATTGTGAGACACAATAAGCATAAGTAGCCACTAGCAAAATAACTTGCTATCTACATGCCCTATTATCGGCAACAATGACATTAGGCGATGAAGAACAATATATTTCCAATGCAATATGTTAGCCAAACACACCCTGCCACGCCAATCATCTCATGATCCAACAAAATGTCTAGAAAAATCTATTGAATGGCATCAGTCCAGATTTATATCTGGTGTGCTAGTAAATCTGGACGATCGATGAACATTAAACATATCAAGAAAAGCAGTACATAAAGGCATCAACCTAATTTCAGTACGCAAATCAACTCAATTTAAAGAGCTAGATGACAGCTAAAACTAACTCTAAATCTATCTATATTCTTATATATTGTACGAATAAGCTAACAACTAACTCCAAATATATCTATACTCTTATATAACTCTGAATCTAGATGACAGCAAATTAACGCAATTTAAAGAGCTAGGTGACAGACCATTTTGGGAGTTGACTATAAGCCAGGCTCTTCCACTCGCATCAGATGTAGCCTAGCTCACACTACTCTATGCAGTCGTCGACGTCAACTATGCATTCATAGCCGCTCTCACTTGCTGCTTTTGCTAGTCTCCCGTTGCATATGGGGCTGCCATAAAGTACTACGCATTCATCAGTCTCCAACGGAGCGTAGAATAGGAACACAGTTGGTGCTACTATCGCTGTTGTTGTCTGGTTGCTCAAATAACTCGGTTTATGTTACTGCTCGAGCAGGTTGGGTAGGCACGCCATGGAAGCATATGAGATGACAGAATATTCAGGGTCAATTATGCAACAGTAGTAGCAACCGAAATCTGGAACTAAACTAACATAATAAATCACAACAAGATGGCATGCTTAGAAATCTACAACTAAGCTAATAAGAACTTTGAATTAAAAGAGGAGAAGAAGAGGTTCGGGAATCAAATGTTCCACTGCCGATGCGTTGGCTGTCAAGGTCGAGGAGGTCGTGTCCATGGCCACGCCATCGACCCAAGCTCCAACCCAGCATCCACCGCAGACCCGTCTTGGTGCTCGAAGGAGACGACCGCTTCAGACCCCTCTTGGCTCCCATCCGACTGTGGTCTACTCCTCCCTCACCCGCCTTGCTATTGCTTTGGGGTGGTAGGCCAGGCCGTCCCTTATCACTGGGCGTCATCATACGAGGCCAGATCTAGCCACTCCATGGCGTCTAGGCAGGGGAGGAAGCAGCCATCCCATACATGGCGTCCTGGTGCTCGAGCGACGACGAATCTGAGAGATAGAGGGGACATGGTGAGGAGGAGAATGAAGGAGGGGTGTGACGAGGGAAGAGAGTGGATCTGAATCACCAGAGCAATGCCACCGCAAACCCTATGCAGTCCACGCGGACGCCGCGGTCCGGCCAGCTCGACGAAGCGCTGCGCATCGAAGCATGCACGTGCGCACCGGCGAGCAAGCTAGCCGTGACGCCGTGGTTGCTGGGCGGCATCTCCTCTCTCTCCGGCGAGACTGACGCCAGCCGCGGTCAATAGGGGCCGGTGGAAGGGAGGAAGTGCCTGGGCGGTGGAAGGAGGAGGTGCCTGGGAGGCGGCGGCGGCGGAAGGAAGGACGTGCCTGGGAGGCGGCTGCGCGATCTGAATGGGGGGGTCGATGGAAGTGGGAGTTAGGGTTTGGGGTGATGGGAGGAAGGAGCGGAGGGAGGGGGCACCGTGGTGTGGGATGGATGGATGGATGGATGTGGATAGATGGATGGATGGATGTGTGCCATGTCATCGATCCATGGCACACACCTTTCCACCAATGAGAATTAAGTTTATTTCCTGAGTGTAAAAATGGTTTTTCTAAGAACATATAAAATCTTTGATGGAAAGTTGGACCATATTTTGTGAAAATGATCCAATATTTTGCACATGTGTGCATATTGTGATGGGGGTTTTATTTCTTTGCATGAAAATTTCATATTTCATTATTCGAGTGTCAAAAATGAGTTTTTTTGTGAAGGACCAAGCAAACATTTGCTGCAAAATTGTCCAAATTAATTTTCTAAAATATTAGGACATATTTAATGTGGAATGGACCAAATGGTTGGGTGTCAAAAGTTTTGATCAACCTCTCATGAAAAAGACAAATTTATGTCGATTCAGCTGGAAGCGGGTCAAATTTGAACTGCAGCTGCCTCATAGTTTGCTATTTATTTTCCCAAAAATCATTTTTAGGTATAAAAGTATCTATTTAATCATAGACACACCAAAAGTTTTCCAATATTCAACCACTTGCTAGGAACGGTCATGCCTTGTGTTCTGGGCAGCCTAGGCATGTCTAGTGGGTTGGTCACTCCCCAGTTAGGTTCTAGGAACAAAATTACAATATAAGATTCTCTCAAGGCGAGCGAACTATGCTCAAACATGAATTAGCAGCCAAGTGTTTGATTAGAGGTATGGGAAATGCGCATGGCCAATGGGCGTGAGTTTTGACTGAGGATGACCATCTACTAAGAACATTGTCTTCACAAATTTTCAGCTCAAAAGGAGGAGCCTAGGTGGTACTTGCTTTGCAAAGTACCACACTGGACGGCCATACCCGTCATTTGAACGCATTTTGAAATTGGCATAAGAAAATAAAAAACAAAAATATGTAAAATATTTGCATTGTGTCATTATATGTGACCTAGTTTTCACCCTATATTTTCCGTATACGCCGAGAACATTTTTCTTTCTTTGTGCTGGTTTTCATTCTACATTTTTCATATACGTCAAGAACATTTTTAATGCATGTTTCATATCTTTTAAATACTTGTTTAACATTTTTTTCAAATGCTTGCTTTAATATTTTCTAAATACAAGATTGACTTCATTCACACACATTGTATATTTTCTAAATGCTTGCTTTAACAATTTCAAGTGCTTGGTTAGAACTTTTTGAATACATAGTCAACATTTTTATATACAACATTTAAATATTTTTTAAATACAAGATTAATATTTTTAATACATGGTTAATATTTTATTATTTACACATTTTAACATTTTCAAATGCTTGATTTACATTTTTATATAATTATTTAACATTTTTTAAATGCTCGATTAACATTTTTAAATACATGATCAACTTTTTCCACACACATTGTATATTTTTTATACATATGGTAATCATTTTTTTTATACACATGTAAGATTTTCAAATGCTTGGTTAACATTTTTTAAAAGGTTTTATGTGAAGTTTGTTTTTCAATATATATATAGAATAATTGGAAGTATAAATAATAAACAAAAGTAAAAAAGAATGAACGAACAAAAAACAGACCAAAAAACGAGTCGCGGCCCAGTAGTTGTCCCACTCGGCGGACGAAAAATATAAAAGAAAAAAAGGTGCCCTTGTCCCACCAAGGCCCAAGCCCACTCGAGACTACCCATTATATAGGTTACGGGCGAGAATGTACCAGTGTCTTTGTTACAGTGTGGTGGTTTGTCTCCTTAGGAGAACTCGACTGGTAGCTAGTTCGGATCACGTGGTGTGGTTTCTTTTTTGCTTTATTCACCTTTGTGGGACGGGTCCTTTTTTTTCTTTAAGAGTGGCCTTTTGGCGCGGTTGCCTTTCTTTTTTGCTTTATTCACCTCTGTGGGACGGATCCTTTTTTTCTTTGAGAGTGGCGTTTTGGATCTTAGATGTAGATACACCTATTATGAAATATGTATAGAAAAAATCCCGTGTGTACATCTGGACATCCTATGTTCGCACACAAAATTTCGGTGAAAAAGATTAAAAATGGCTTGTGAATAGCTGTAATCAACCATCGAAAATTGTCTTTTTTACACAATCCACAAAATGACATTTTCCATCAAAATTTGGTGCACACACATATAGTGTCCGGATTTACTCGCGGGGTTTTTTCTCGATTTTTTTTTACTTTTTAAAATATGTATTTAGACAATGTGTGCATATACACCTATGAGCCAAAGTGAATTTTTGCCTTTTTCTGCTTTATTCACCTTTGTGGGAGGGTCCCACATGTCATTTGTACTGTGTTAGTTGGCTCCGTTTGTAAATATAGACCCATTTTAGTCAACAAGTCAATCTATGGATGGACTGACGCTACAGCCGACGCATAAGCCAAAATGACACGACACATGGGTAAAATTGATGATGTGGACGTCCAGTCATCCATGTTACAATACCATGACCATCTGGATTGGTCGTAATCCGCTAGAAATAAGGCTGTCGACCACTTTTGTCTGCCTATGACCATTTTGCGTAAGCCAATTACGACCTTTTTGACCAAAATAGTCACTATGGTTTATGGTTTCGACTCTCCTAAACAGGCCACGACCAATTGGATCGAAATGGTCATAGATTTATGATGATCTCTTCGACGGTCGCTGCCAGAAGGTCACAATTGAGCATATTTCTTGTAGTGCTGCTTGGGCTTTCTCCTTGTCTCGTCGCTCGTACTCGGCCTTTTGCAGCTCGACAAGCTGCTCGACCTTCTTGCAGCTCTGGAGGTCATGGCCCTTGGTGCGGTGGATCTTGCAGTACTGTTTGTTGGTGCCATCCTACTTGTCGGCGGCCGCCACAGCCTGGCAGTTGGCGCATGCGGCAACCTCCTTGCCGGAGCTACCATCTTTGGCTTTCTTGGCGCCACCGTCGTTGCCGGACTGCTCAACAACTAGCACATCTTTTCCTTTCCTCTTCCTGTTCTTCCGCCGCCGGTTTTTATTTGTCGGGGCAGCATCCTCGCTGTCAGATCCTCCCGTTCCTGTATTCTCTCCGGGGAGTTTCCTCCCTTCCTCAGCACGTGCACACCTGTCGGCCAGAGCATATAGCTCGCTTACGTCTCTGACCTTGCACATCGCCATCTCCTCCCGCATCCTGCGGTTACGCACGTTCTGATGGAACGCGCTGATGACCGCGGCAGGGTGGACATCTGGGATGTTGCGTTGCACTTGGCTGAATCTCTGGATGTACTTGCGCAGGGGTTCTCCTTCCTTCTGGGCAAGTAGGTGGAGGTCACTCTCCTGGCCATGAGGTTTGTGGCCGCCCGTAAAGGCGCCGACAAACTGATGGCACAGGTCTGCCCAGGAAGATATGGAGTTTTCCGGCAAGTGCATGAGCCAGGACCTGACGTTGGGTTTGAGCACCAGCGGGAAGTAGTTGGCAAGGATCTTGTCGTCTCACCCCCCGGCAGCCTGCACCGCGATGGTGTAGATGCTGAGGAACTCCGACGGATGCAACCTACCATTGTACTTCTCGGGTATGTCTGGCTTGAAATTCTTCGTGTTGGGCCACTGGACTTGCCGCAGCTCACGAGTAAACGCAGGGCAACCTACCGCATACGGCAGGTCGCCTGGTTCCCCTGGCGCATGCATGTCGACAGTGGGCCCAGCGCACCGGTCGGATTGACGCCGTGTTTCTCTTCGGCGCTCGATGCGAGTGCGAGCGTCTTCTTGCTGTCATTCGTGAAGAACTTGGCGCTGATCGCGACGAGCTCGCGGATCTGATGAAGCGGTGGAGTCGCTGTCGCGGCGGACCCGATGGGTCGGCGATCTTGGCCTTCGGGGCGGAGAGTGCACAGTGGTTGCACCCCCGTCGGTCTTGTCGCCATCGGCTCGCACCTGGCTGGCCTGCCGCAGCTGTGATGTGGTCGGCTGCCGAGGAGTGTCGCCGTTGGCGAAGCCGATGAGGCTCTGAATGGTGGCCCTCCAGTCATCGATATTGTCTGGCGTTGGAGGGAAGTCTAGGAGCAGTTGTGCTCGCGCCAAAGCTTCTGCTGGAGTGGCGGGTAGCGGTGGCGAACGGTGTGAGGAGCGGGATATGCTCGGACTTCCAACGATGTTAGAAGGAGCAGTATTCCGTCCAGGCGACCGTGCCTCGCTTGCGCCAGCACGTTGGCGTGCATGCTGGCCTTGAGCATCCCGAGATCCGCCAGCTCGATTTGGGTCCAGCGAGCGTATGGTGCCGCGAGTACCACGACGCTGCCGGTCCCGCGCCTCCTTAGATGGGCGCGGGGCGTCCACGGACGCCCGGTCGTCGTGGGATCCTGCTGCGCCGCCGACGGGCAGCGCATCCTTGTCCTTGGACCTGGTGGCACCGTGGGCTCCCTCGTCGGCGCCCGTTCTTCCGCCGGCGTCTTTCCCACCAGCCGTTTGCTCCGGCGGCGGTGGGTTCGACGCGGACGGAGCAGCCGCCTCCGAAGCCTTCTTCTTCGGCGGCATGTCGGTGAAATCGATGAAGATCTAGCTCACGTGAACGCCGGATCAGATTCGCACAACTTCGACGCCCCCTACCTGGCGCGCCAAAGATGTCGGGGAAATCTGACTCCTCGAGCACCTATGGGGACGGAGCCCCTTTTCGGTTCGGCGGGGGGCGGAGGACGCACGAAGAGCAGATCGAGGCGAGGCACACAAGTGGTTTTTACCCAGCTTCGGAGCTCTCCGGAGAGATAACACTCCTACTGCTGCTTTGTGGATGGTATTGAGTTCTTGCTCGGGAGCGCGGAGTGCTACAGTACACACATTCAGCTATCGAGACCAAGCGTGAGTCCTCTACTATTCGTCCTCTTCCCCTACGTTGTGCATGGGCCTCCTTTTATATGCTCAAGGGGTCTCCAACAGGTGGCAACATAGGCAAGGGCAAAAATGAAAAGGTGCTGCGGTAGGTACAGCTACCTACACAGTGTATCATCCCTGACGGCAGGGGACAAGGGCATTAAATGCCTATCTACGTTGCCCAAACAGTGCAGAAAAGGGACCGTCAGGGATGCCACCGCTCGCCACGATGGCGATCTTGTCAGCGCCGCTCGCCATAGTGTACCCCTGGCTGCACAGCCTCCCGCCACGTACACCTGGAAGGGTCCCAGAGCGACACGTAGGTGGGTGTGCTGGAGCGCAGGTACAGAGTGGTTGCTTGCCGCGGCAAATGCCTTGCCGCGGCCGTTGTCTTGTCGCGTCCAGGAGCTTGTCGCTCGCCGGGTCTTGTCGGGACGAGTGGCGCGTCGCGGCAAGTTTCTTGAGATGCCCTGGTTGGCCTTCCCGGCAAGCTCCTCTTGCCGGGGTCTTGTGCCTTGAGTGTCCTTCCCGGCAAGCTCCTCTTGCCGGGGACTTGTCTCCTTGGCTTAAATACTTCGTTCTTGAATGGCTCAAAAGGAACCACGGAGGATATTGGCGGTCACCCGGCAAGCCTTGCCGCGGGGTGCTGCGACTGCCCGTGCACAAGTTCGGGATACTAGGGTACCCCTACTCTAGTACACCGACACCTACCCTACTGGAAAGACCTAGAGGTCCGCTCTTCAATCGACGTGATGCACGTGACGAAGAACCTTTGTGTGAACCTGCTAGGCTTCTTGGGCGTGTATGGGAAGACAAAAGATACACCTGAGGCACATGAGGACCTGCAACGTTTGCACGAAAAAGACGGCATGCCTCCGAAGCAGTATGAATGTCCTGCCAGCTACGCTCTTATGAAAGAAGAGAAAGAAATCTTCTTTGAATGTCTGCTCAGTATGAAGGTCCCGACTGGCTTCTCGTCGAATATAAAGGGAATAATAAATATGCCAGAGAAAAAGTTGCAGAACCTAAAGTCTCATGACTGCCACGTGATTATGACGCAACTACTTCCGGTTGCATTGAGGGGGCTTGTCGGGGATATAACCCGCAGTATGACCTGGCCGGAGTCGTAACCCGGTCGGGACTTGGTAAACTGGCGGATGGTAAACCGACAGGAGTTCGTGACCGACAGGAGTTCTGTACGCATACAGGATTCACCGACTTATTCTTGGCCAAAAATAACATCAAGATAAGCCGCCCCCTCTGCTTTGAGGCCGAGTTACGCACCTCCGTCGCCTCCATTGACCCGCCACGCGCTGCTGGCTCGCTTCTTTGGGTAAACCGCCGCCATCTAAGGGCCGCTGCCATTTTACCTCGCGCTACGACTCGGAAGCAACTTCCGCTGCGACCTCGCTTCGCGGGCACCTCCGCCGCCGGGTTGAGCCGGCTCTGCCGCTTCAGGCCGTCCCACACTCGAGGTCAACGCCGAGCCACGATCGGCCTCGTCTCGAGCTGCCCTGCTCCGAGCTGCCCTCGAGACGCCCCGCGCCCGCTGCCGGTTTATCACGCGGCCAGCCGCTGTTGAATCGCCGGCCCCGAGCCATCCGGATCAACCCTGTCTCCGCCGAGTTACCTGCCACCGCTGCTGCTCTCGCCCTAGAACCCGCCTCGCCCTGTGCTGAGCCCCCGTTTGGCCCGCCGGTGCCCTGTCAATACACCTGGAGATTTCTTGACCCGCCACTGCGGGTGAGGCTGCCTCCGAGCCGGTTGTTTGGAAGTGAAGGACCCGCCCACCGGGTTCAGGGTGGACGACACGGTCCGGTCCCGCAGTCCGGCTCGTGGCCCGCTCGGCTCGGGCCGGCTCGGTCCTGGCCCGCTAAAAAAATCGGCCGGTCCGAGCTCAGCAAACCAGCCCGACAAAGTTTCGGTCCGGTCCGGGCTTTAACCGAGCCGACCGAGCGGACCGACGAACACGAGCTGTGGCATGGCGAGAGCATGGCGGGGGCATGTCAGGACGAGGCAGGGGCGTGGCGGGGGCGTGCCAAGGGCGTTGCAGGGGCGTGGCGGGGGCGTGTCGAGGTCGTGGCGGGCGCGTGGCGAGCGTGTGGCCAGAGTTGCGTGGCGGGCGCGTGGTGGGCGCGTCGGCCGTGCGCTGGTCTGCGCCGCCGTCGTTCATCCGCGCGGCCACCGGCCTCCCTAACGCTGGAAAGCATGTCTAGTGGATGCGCCATGCTCGGATCTATCATCTGGAAGGTAGAACTTGAAGCGGGAGGCCCTACACCGCCGTTGTACACCGGCCGTCGTGCACCGGCCATCGTGCCAGATTCGTCGTCGTTGTTGCTGCCCGAGCTCTGCCTGGCCGCCGTGCCGTCCACCGTGAGTCACAGAAGTCGCTGGACATCTCCATGACGAGCCCCGCTGCATCCAGCGCCCTCCCCGCGTCGCCATGCTCCAGCGCGTGCTCTGTGGTGAACTCCGGCCGGTCCAAACGAGCCGCTCGGTCCGGCTCGGGCTTCGTCCCTGCCGGTCCGGTCCCTGGAAACAGGACCGTGACCCTGCTCGGTCCGGTCCTGTCCGGACCGCCGACGGCCGGTCCAAAGGACGGCTCGGTCAGGGACCGGACCGGCCCGGACCGTGTCCACCCTGACACCGGGTCACAACCGGCTGATGTGCATCTCCACCATCGCGGATGTGTCGACCGGCTGTTCCTCCGCCTCGTTTCATTGCTGAGCTGCCCATGCCGGGCGACCCACACAGTGCCTCATCTGGGGCCGCCTCGTTGAGCAGTGCCTCAAGTCGCTCCGACGAATTGCCGCTGCCGCGAGTCGCCCCGGTTTGCGCTTCGCACCGTTGTCAAGACGTCGGTGCGCCCTCGAGCCACTGCCTGAAGCCGTTTATCGCGCCGCCGCATGGGCCTTGTGTTGATCCGCCCGCAGTCGGCCTCACCACTTGAAACGCAATCCAGCACGCTGAGCCGCCGCCGGATTGCCCCATGTTGTGAGCCGCCGGACCAAGTGTTAATGGACCAAAAAAGAAAGATGACCTGAGAAGGCTATGAGTCAGATTTTTTGGTCTTCAGTTACTGCCTGCAACCGAGGCATACTTTTAGAAACAGTGGGATGAGGTTCCAGTGTGCAATGATGAAACAAGTCGGCTAGTACAAAAATATTAGGAGGAGTTTGGCCCGGTGGATACAGATAGGCCCTAGACCTTTTCAAAAAAAAGAGAGAGAGAAGGAGAAACGCATGCAGGCGCATGCACATCCACAGAAGGAGGGATGGGAAAGAGAACCTGTGTGCACAAGGAGGTGGGGGAGGAGAACGTGGGCACAAGGATACAGTGGCATTGTTGCAACTGCCCAACGCCTCTTCCGTAGCAATCCAGGAGTAAGACAATCTGATTTTTGTTGTTCCCTCACCTCCTTGGTATGCGGGATGAGCATAAACGCCAAGAAAAAAGATGAGAGGCAGTACTAGTACTCCCACTGCTAGTCTGTATTTTGACTACGAGAAGACTATGGTGTAGAATACTACTTCATGAGGTTGTCAGACGTGCCCGGCGATTTAAAAAGATCGGACAAAGTTAAAAGTATATCTGAGAACTCTTTTCGTCCGACTATATCATCCCATGTCGGTGCCCGCGTTTGTCTGACAAGTCAACAGGTGCTATCTTTTCTATATATTTTATTAGCGCATATTAATTTGTTTGAGAACAATTACTCTGTCTTTCAATATATTTTATGTAGGACAAAGTCCACTACAAAAGTGGCGTCGTACCATGGACAGGAGGCTCGTGTTGGGGAACGTTACAGAAAATAAAAAAATTCTACGCTTCACCAAGTTCAATCTATGGAGTCATCTAGAAACGAGAGAGAGGAGTGCATCTACATACCCTTGTAGATCGCGAGCGGAAGTGTTCAAGAGAACGGGTTGATGGAGTCGTACTCGCCGTGATCCAAATCACCGATGACCAAGTGACGAACAGACGGCACCTCCGCGTTCAACACACATACGGTTGGGGAAGAAGTCTCCTCCTTCTTGATCCAGCAAGGGGGAGGGAGAGGTTGATGGAGATCCAGCAGCACGACGGCATGGTGGTGGAAGTAGCGGGATCCCGGCAGGGCTTCGCCAAGCGCAAGCGGGGAAGAGAGTTGTTACGGAGGGAGAGGGAGCCGCCAGGAGCAAGGATGCGGCTGACCTCCCTCCCCCCTCTTTATATAGGGGCCCTGGGGGCGCCGGCCCTAGGAGATCCAATCTCCAAAGGGGGCGGCGGCCAAGGGGTGGCTTCCCCCCCAAGCCAAGTGGGGCGCCCCCCCCACCCCTAGGGTTTCCAACCCTAGGCGCGGGGGAGGCCCAAGGGTGGTGCACCAGCCCACCAGAGGCTAGTTCCCCCTCCCACTTCAACCCATGGGGCCCTCCGGGATAGGTGGCCCCACCCGATGGACCCCCGGGACCCTTCTGGTGGTCCCGGTACAATACCGATGACCCCCAAAACTTTCCCGATGGCCGAAACTGGACTTCCTATATATAAATCTTTACCTTCGGACCAATCCGGAACTCCTTGTGACGTCCGGGATCTCATCCGGGACTCCGAACAACTTTCGGGTTACCGGATACTAATATCTCTACAACCCTAGCGTCACCGAACCTTAAGTGTGTAGACCCTACGAGTTCGGGAGACACCCAGACATGACCGAGATGACTCTCCGGTCAATAACCAACAGCGAGATCTGGATACCCATGTTGTCTCCCACATGCTCCTCGATGATCTCATCGGATGAACCACGATATCGGGGATTCAAGTAATCCCGTATACAACTCCCTTTGTCAATCGGTACGTTACTTGCCCGAGATTCGATCGTCGGTATCCCAATACTTCGTTCAATCTCGTTACCGGCAAGTCACTTTACTCATACCGTAATGCATGATCCCGTGACCAAACACATGGTCACATTGAGCTCATTATGATGATGCATTACCGAGTGGGCCCAGAGATACCTCTCCGTCATACGGAGTGACAAATCCCAGTCTCGATCCGTGTCAACCCAACAGATACTTTTGGGGATACCTGTAGTATACCTTTATAGTCACCCAGTTATGTTGTGACATTTGGTACACCCAAAGCACTCCTACGGCATCCGGGAGTTACACGATCTCATGGTCTAAGAAAATGATACTTGACATTGGGAAAGCTCTAGCAAACGAACTACACGATCTTGTGCTATGCTTAGGATTGGGTCTTGTCCATCATATCATTCTCCTAATGATGTGATCCCATTATCAATGACATCTAATGTCCATAGTCAGGAAACCATGACTATCTGTTGATCAACGAGCTAGTCAACTAGAGGCTCACTAGGGTCATGTTGTGGTCTATGTATTCACACATGTATTACGATTTCCGGATAACACAATTATAGCATGAACAATAGACAATTATCATGAACAAGGAAATATAATAATAATCATTTTATTATCGCCTCTAGGGCATATTTCCAACAGTCTCCCACTTGCACTAGAGTCAATAATCTAGTTACATTGTGATGAATCGAACACACATAGAGTTCTGGTGTTGATCATGTTTTTCTCGCGGAAGAGGTTTAGTCAACGGATCTGTGACATTCAGATCCATATGTACTTTGCAAATATCTATGTATCCATCTTGAACATTTTCATGAATGGAGTTGAAGCGACGCTTGATGTGCCTGGTCTTCTTGTGAAACCTGGACTCCTTGGCAAGTGCAATAGCTCCAGTGTTGTCACAGAAGAGAGTGATCGGCCCCGACGCATTGGGTATGACTCCTAGGTCGGTGATGAACTCCTTCATCCAGATTGCTTCATGCGCTGCCTCCGAGGCTGCCATGTACTCCGCTTCACATGTAGATCCCGCCACGACACTTTGCTTGCAACTGCACCAGCTTACTGCCCCACCATTCAAAATAAACACGTATCCGGTTTGTGACTTGGAGTCATCCAGATCTGTGTCGAAGCTAGCGTCGACGTAACCCTTTACGATGAGCTCTTCGTCACCTCCATATACGAGAAACATGTCCTTGGTCCTTTTCAGGTACTTCAGGATATTCTTGACCGTTGTCCAGTGTTCCATGTCTGGATTACTTTGGTACCTTCCTACCAAACTTACGGCAAGGTTTACATCAGGTCTAGTACATAGCATGGCATACATGATAGACCCTATGGCTGAGGCATAGGGGACGACGCTCATCTTTTCTCTATCTTCTGCCGTGGTCGGACATTGAGCTGAGCTCAATTTCACACCTTCTAACATAGGCAAGAACCCCTTCTTGGACTGATCCATATTGAACTTCTTCAATATCTTATCAAGGTATGTGCTTTGTGAAAGACCTATGAGGCGTCTCGATCTATCTCTATAGATCTTGATGCCTAATATGTAAGCAGCTTCTCCAAGGTCCTTCATTGAAAAACACTTATTCAAATAGGCCTTAATGCTGTCCAAAAGTTATATATCATTTCCCATCAAAAGTATGTCATCCACATATAATATGAGAAATGCTACAGAGCTCCCACTCACTTTCTTGTAAACCAGGCGTCTCCATAAGTCTGCATAAACCCAAACGCTTTGATCATTTCATTAGAGCGAATGTTCCAACTCCGAGATGCTTGTACCAGCCCATAGATGGAGCGCTGGAGCTTGCATACCTTGTTAGCATTCTTAGGATCGACAAAACCTTCCGGCTGCATCATATACAATTCTTCCTTAAGAAAGCCGTTGAGGAATGCCGTTTTGACGTCCATTTGCCATATCTCATAATCATAGTATGCGGCAATTGCTAACATGGTTCGGACGGACTTCAGCTTCACTACGGGTGAGAAGGTCTCATCGTAGTCAACCCCTTGAACTTGTCGATAACCCTTAGCGACAAGTCGAGACTTATAGATGGTAACATTACCATCCGCGTCCGTCTTCTTCTTAAAGATCCATTTATTCTCTATCGATCGCCAATCATCGGGCAAGTCTGTCAAAGTCCATACTTTGTTTTCATACATGGATCCTATCTCGGATTGCATGGCTTCAAGCCATTTGTTGGAATCTGGGCCCGCCATTGCTTCTTCATAGTTCGAAGGTTCACCGTTGTATAACAACATGATTTCCAGGACAGGGTTGCCGTACCACTCTGGTGCGGAATGTGTCCTTGTGGACCTACGAAGTTTAGTAGCAACTTGATCTGAAGATTCATGATCATCATCATTAACCTCCTCTCTAGTCGGTGGAGGCACCACAGAAACATTTTCTTGAGTTGCGCTACTCTCCGGTTCAAGAGGCAATACTTCATCAAGTTCCACTTTCCTCCCACTTACTTCTTTCGAGAGAAACTCTTTCTCCAGAAAGGACCCATTTTTGGCAACAAAGATCTTGCCTTCGGATCTGAGGTAGAAGGTATACCCAATGGTTTCCTTAGGGTATCCTATGAAGACGCATTTTTCCGACTTGGGTTCGAGCTTTTCAGGTTGGAGTTTCTTGACATAAGCATCGCATCCCCAAACTTTTAGAAACGACAGCTTAGGTTTCTTCCCAAACCATAATTCATACGGTGTCGTCTCAATGGATTTAGATGGTGCCCTATTTAAAGTGAATGTAGCTGTCTCTAGAGCATATCCCCAAAATGATAGCGGTAAATCAGTGAGTGACATCATAGATCGCACCATATCCAATAGAGTGCGATTACAACGTTCGGACACACCGTTACGTTGAGGTGTTCCAGGCGGCGTGAGTTGTGAAACGATTCCACATTTCCTTAAGTGCGTACCAAATTTGTGACTTAAATATTCTCCCCCATGATCTGATCGTAAGAATTTTATCTTTCGGTCACGTTGATTCTCTACCTCATTTTGAAATTCCTTGAACTTTTCAAAGGTCTCAGACTTGTGTTTCATCAAATAGACATACCCATATCTACTGAAGTCATCAGTGAGAGTGAGAACATAACGATAGCCACCGTGAGCCTCAACGCTCATTGGACCGCACACATCAGTATGTATAATTTCCAATAAGTTGGTAGCTCGCTCCATTGTTCCGGAGAACGGAGTCTTGGTCATCTTACCCATGAGGCATGGTTCGCACGTGCCAAATGCTTCGAAATCAAGAGACTCCAAAAGTCCATCTGTATGGAGCTTCTTCATGCGTTTGACACCTATGTGACCAAGGCGGCAGTGCCACAAGTATGTGGGACTATCATTATCAACCTTATATCTTTTGGTATTCACACTATGAATATGTGTAACATCATGTTCGAGATTCATTAAGAATAAACCATTCACCAGTGGGGCATGACCATAAAACATATCTCTCATATAAATAGAACAACCATTATTCTCGGACTTAAATGAGTAGCCATCTCACATTAAACGAGAACTAGATACAATGTTCATGCTCAAAGCTGGCACTAAATAACAATTATTGAGGTTTAAAACTAATCCCGTAGGTAAATGTAGAGGTAGCGTGCCGATGGCGATCACATCGACCTTGGAACCATTCCCGATGCACATCATCACCTCGTCCTTCGTCAGTCTCCGTTTATTCCGCGGCTCCTGTTTTGAGTTACAAATATGAGCAACCGCACTGGTATGAAATACCCAGGAGCTACTACGAGTACTGGTAATGTACACATCAATTACATGTATATCACATATACCTTTAGTGTTGCCGGCCTTCTTGTCCGCTAAGTATTTGGGGTAGTTCCGCTTCCAGTGTACCTTTCCCTTGCAATAAAAGCACTCAGTCTCAGGCTTGGGTCCATTCTTTGGCTTCTTCCCGGCAACTGGCTTACCGGGCGCGGCAACTCCCTTGCCGTCCTTCTTCTTACCCTTGCCTTTCTTGAACTTAGTGGTTTTATTCACCATCAACACTTGATGTTCCTTTTTGATCTCCACCTCCGCTGATTTCAGCATTGAATATACCTCAGGAATGGTCTTTACCATCCCCTGCATATTGAAGTTCATCACAAAGCTCTTGTAGCTCGGTGGGAGCGACTGAAGGATTCTGTCAACGACCGCGTCATCGGGGAGATTAACTCCCAGCTGAGTCAAGCGGTTGTGCAACCCAGACATTTTGAGTATGTGCTCACTGACAGAACTATTTTCCTCCATCTTACAACTGTAGAACTTGTCGGAGACTTCATATCTCTCGACCCGGGCATGATCTTGGAAAACCATTTTCAGCTCTTCGAACATCTCATATGCTCTCTGTTGCTCAAAACGCTTTTGGAGCCCCGGTTCTAAGCTGTAAAGCATGCTGCACTGAACGAGGGAGTAATCATCAGCACGCTGCTGCCAAGCGTTCATAACGTATTGGTTCTCTGGGATGGGTGCTTCACCTAGCGGTGCTTCTAGGACATATTGTTTCCTGGCAGCTATGAGGATGATCCTCAGGTTCTGGACCCAGTTCGTATAGTTGCTGCCATCATCTTTCAGCTTGGTTTTCTCTAGGAATGTGTTGAAGTTGAGGTTGACATTAGCTTGGGCCATTTGATCTACAAGACATATTGCAAAGTTTTTTAGACTAAGTTCATGATAATTAAGTTCATCTAATCAAATTATTTAATGAATTCGCACTCATATTAGACATCCCTGTAGTCATCTAAGTGATACATGATCCGACTCAACTAGACCGTGTCCGATCATCATGTGAGACGGACTAGTCATCATCGGTGAACATCTCCATGTTGATCGTATCTTCCATACGACTCATGTTTGACCTTTTGGTCTCTTGTGTTCCGAGGCCATGTCTGTACAAGCTAGGCTCATCAAGTTAACCTAAGTGTTTTTTCATGTGTAAATCTGGCTTACACCCATTGTATGTGAACGTTAGAATCTATCACACCCGATCATCACGTGGTGCTTCGAGACAACGAACTTTCGCAACGATGCACAGTTAGGGGGAACACTTTCTTGAAATTATTATGAGGGATCATCTTATTTACTACCGTTGTACTAAGCAAATAAGAAGCAAAACATGATAAACGTCACATGCAATCAAATAGTGACATGATATGGCCAATATCATATTGCTCCCTTGATCTCCATCTTCGGGGCGCCATGATCATCTTCGTCACCGGCATGACACCATGATCTCCATCATCATGATCTCCATCATCGTGTCTTCATGAAGTTGTCTCGTCATATATTACTTCTACTACTATGGCTAACGGTTGTGCAATAAAGTAAAGTAATTACATGACGTTTATGTTGACACGCAGGTCATAAATAAATTAAGACAACTCATATGGCTCCTGCCGGTTGTCATACTCATCGACATGCAAGTCGTGATTTGTCGGTGGGAAACGACACCTATGGGATCATGAGAATCCCTTTCTGCGGTTGCGGGGCGCGGGGGCCTTGAGAAGATCGGATTGAGCAGGCAGTACACGATTCCTTTACCCAGATTCGGGCCGCGAAGATGCGTAAAACCCTATTCCTGCTTTGGTGCATTATATGTTTGTGTTCTTGAGCTAGTTATGGGGCGTGAGGAGCTCCAAGAAGCCGAATCCTCTTCCTGGTCGCCTGGGGCCTCCTTTTATAGGGAAAGGGGCTGCCACAGTGGCACACATGAGGTGGAAAGGGTACAACGATGCGAGGTTATCCCTCGCATTACATGACAAGGTGCATTTAATGCGCCTTGCTTAGGTGTCCTTGCTTTATCGGGGGCGGGGGAGAGCCCTGTCTCGTCCGTCGCCGCTCTCTCCCGCATCGACACGCGCCCCGGCCAGCGGTGCCTGCGATGCCATGTAGGCGGGCAGGCAGCTGAGGTGGCGCAGCGGTGGGTCTCCACAAGGATCTGCATGCCGCCACGCAGGTGCCTGCCCAGCTGGTTGGATCGGCAGCTGCATACGAACGGTGGTGGAGGCGTGACTGGTGCGGGTCCGGTGGTGGCCCCGCGGGTGTCCTTGGCAAGGGCCTTGCCGCGGCCCCGGCAAGGGTCTTGTCGGGGCCTCGACAAGGGTCTTGCCGTGGCGCCTGCTGCTATCCCTGGCAAGGCTCTTGCCGGGGGCCTTGTGGTTTTCCTTGGTTGGGATCCCGCCAAGGACCATCATTTTCTAAAGTGTGCATCTGATCTTGAATGTCTTCACAAATACCTGCATACCACCACGGGGATACCTCCCGAATCCTTGCCCCATGGGGGCAGTGGACTCAAGGGTGACCCGCTCCGTAGGTGTGGGGCGAGCTGCCACGGCAAGGGTCTTGCTGGGTTTGCAAAAACCGCCTCCCGGCAAGGATCTTGCCGAGGGGGCCCGCTTCGTCCCCTTTGCTCTTTGTGGTCTTGGTCTTGGCATCGTTCTGCTCCTCTTTGGCTTCGGCCTTACCTTGGTTCTACCTCCCTTGTCGGGCTCGGTGCGGCGGCGCCCGTGGCTCAGACTGCCCGTGCAAAGTCATAGGGGTACAAAAAGTGTACCCCTCTTTTTGTACACCAACAGGAGCCCCCGGGCCTGGGCCACACATAAGCGCTACGCGTTGTTGGGTCCGGCCCAAGAACGGTGCGCGGGCAGGCCGGGCGGTTTTTACCGCGGTAAGTTTCTTCGCGCGCTGCGCCTCCCACGCTTCCCGCGCGTGGCGCGGCGTGGGGAGGCGGGCGTGACGTGAGCGGCATGCGTGGGGTCGCTCCCCGCGGGCATGCGTCACATCACAATTAATGTGAAAGGAGGCGGCCCGCGTTCTCCCCCATAAGAAGGAATAACCGCGGGCGGGCTGCTCACTTTCCCTCTTCCTTCGTGCCTTTTCCAATCTCAGAGCCGTCGCTCCTTTTCTTCCTTATCTTGCAAGCTTTTCGCCGTTGCCTTTCGTCGCCGTCTCGTCCCTGCCCTCCTCCCCTTCCTTAACCCTCTAAGCTCCTTGGCCGCCATGGCGCCAAAATCTGCCAAGGGCAAGGGGGTGGCTAAGGGCCTCGTGACCGTGGAGCCGCCGGAGAGCGCGTTGCTGGGGGACAAGACGAAGTCCGCCTTCTTCTACCCCTCGTCGGTCGACGTCCACGAGCTCCGGGCTTCTTTCAAGCCCTTGTGGGGAGTGAAGACGGGGGGAGAGAACTCGGGGCACCCGGCGACGAGCGTCATTCCTGCCGCTTGCGCCGATCCTGCTCCAAATCGGTACCCCTTCTTCGTCGACTACTTTTCTTGTGGTTTATGCCCCCCTTTCTCCGAGTTCTTCTGCAATATCATGCACACCTTTGGCTTCCGCCTTCTGGATTTTACTCCGAATGCGGTGGCGTGCATGTCTTGCTTTGCGCGTCTTTGCGAGGGCTTTGACGGAGTGCGGCCCAACACGGCGCCCTTCCGTCATTATTTTTACCCTCGAATCCAAACTGGAGGTGCCGTTGCTGGTTGTGTCACCTGGATCCCAAGGTCCAAGGAGGCGTACCCGGATGGCGCCATGAGAGAGAGGTGGGACGAATGCCGTGACCGGTGGTGCTGGATCGAAGACGAAGACCCACCGGAGTTTTGCAAGGTCCGCCTGACGCCACCTGTCCATGGCAACGATTGGGGTGAGGTCGACGCCGCCGATGGGAGGCTCACCATCGCCACCACCAGAATCCTCCGGCTGACCCGGGCGGGGCTCACCCTAGAAATGATTGGGGCGGATTTCATCCGCCGTCGGATTGCTCTGTTGCACAATAAGGGGAGGCCAGCTTGGCTCTTCACGAACCCGGGTGATATCATGCGGCTCCGCCCTGGCCTTGATCACAACTTCACGGTGATGGGGTATGCCCACTTCTGCCAGCGGCTCTTCCAGCTGGACGTGGATAGTGACGGCGAGGTCGAGCTGACCGGCTAGGCCGCGAGGGTTGCCGTAAAGACTGGCAAGGCCGTCAAGAGGCCGCTCTTCAAGTTGCCCGCGGGAGTCGTCCTGCTGTGTAACAATTCTCGTCGGTCCGAGATCATTGCCATGATGCCGGACTGCAACGCGCACGGCCCCGTCCCGAGTTGGAGGGAGTCGGCGGCTGCAGACGCACGGCAGTTCTTCGACACCTTGGCTGAGGTGTATGTCAATGCCGACGCCGAGCGGCGGCTCGTCATGGACACCACCAGGGCGAAGGAGGCACAGCTTGCCCTGGAGGCCGGCAGCACCGGGGGTGTGGAGGACGAGGGCGCCGCGGCTGCGGAGGAGGAGCAATTCTCCCTGTGGGCGGCGGCCACCACGGGGGCCAGCGGTGCCGACACCGGGGCTCCGCTCGTCGAGGACGCGGTCAACGAATCATCGTCGTTGGAGGAGGTCGTGGCGGCGGGCTCGACGCCAACCAGGGGAAGAGGGCGAGTCCTGCGGCGGGCTTGCTCTGGCAAGCCAGTCCGGCCTGGCAGGGGCCCGCAGCCTCAATTGACCCTGGAAGGGTCCGAGCGCCACACGAGGGCCTCAGCAACGAGGAAGCCGATGACGGCCGCTGGGAAGAAGAAGGCGGAAGCCTCTTCCTCTTCTGGGTGCACACAGACCCCGCCGCCTTCCCCGCCCCCTCCGGCAGGCGTTGACTCGGATGACGAGGCGGTGCTCCCCTTTGATCTCGGGACCCTCAGCCCGGAGAGGAAAAGGAAGCCGGCGGAGTAGGAGGAGACGGACGATGAGTAAGTGCTCCGTTCCTTATTGTCGTTTCCATTTCCCTGAATGGGGCCGCTTGTCCTGATCCATTTTGCTTTTGTAGGGACGTAGAGACGTTGACCCACAGGGTGAAGAGGGTGAGGACCTTGGCGAGCAGCCAGCCCCCGGCCGGGGCTTCAACGACACCATTGGTGGTGTTGAGCAGCCCGGACAGCAGCCCCCGGCGTAGCCCCCAGTGTAAGTTCATCACCCCCTTCTTACTCGACTTGGGGTAGGCGCCCGATGCCACGATGCTGACCTTGCCGGGTTTGTAGGAGGGGAGCGGCAGCAGGAGGAGCCGCAGAGGGCTATCTCCAACACGCCACCCCCATCGACTACACCGCCGCGGGGGGCGTCCCCGGCAAGGGCACCAGGCGTGGGGCCCACACCCATGGAGGAAGATGGGAACTTGGGCACTGGTGGCTCTGCCTCGACGCCAAAGACCGGTGGAGAGGGGACCTCTGCTTCACGGCCCGGCACAGGTGAGTCGCTTGCCCTTCGCCCTTTGTTCTTTTTTCTTGTGCTTCTCTTGGCTTCATTGCTCCTATCGCCACCCAGGCCCTCCCCCAATGGACACGGAGGACGTGGACTCTGTTGTCAGGGATATCGTTGAAGAGGCTGCGGCCGAGGCCGACAAGGTGGCCGCCGAGGAGGCCGCCAAGAGCGCCGACGAAGCCGCCGCTGGTGAGGCCGCCAAGGACGCCGCTGAGGGTGCCGGCGTGGGGGCTGCCAAGGCTGCCAATGAGGCCTCCGCCGAGGGCGCCGACGGTGGTCCTGCCGGGGGGACCGGCAAGGCCCCTGCCGAGGAAGAGGTGATGGATGACCAGCCTCCCTCCTCCTCAGCCTCGGGCCCCGGCAGGTACCTGAAGGTGGGTGATGATTTCTTCGTCCACCTCCTAGGGGCGCCAAGTCAAGCGGCCGCCGAAAGGGAAGTTTTTGATGACGAAGTGCTTGCCGCCACCGGGTTCGAGATCGTCGATGCGCCAGGCGCCGGCGGCGACGGTTCTCCAGAGGAGCAGCTCTTCCGCGCCATGGGGGCCAACTTCCGGAAGCTCCAAGCGCTCTACCGCGGCCGCCTGGACAAAGTTGAGTCCAGGGCGGCAGCGGTGGACAACATGGAGGCGGTCTTCAAGGCGCGCGTCGCTGAAACGCAGGCTTGGTTCCACCAGTCTCGCGAGGAGCAGAGGGCCTTCCAGGAGAAATTGGCCCAGCGCGAGGTGGAGCTCGCCCTTAAGATGGCCGACATCGAGAGGGCCCAGGAGAAGGCGGCGAACTTGGCCGCCGCGGCCGAAGCCACCCGGAACCAGCATCAAGCCACCTTTAACTCCCAAGAGGAGGACCTCTCCACGCGCGAGGCGAAGCTTGCCGATACGCTCCGCGGCAAGGACGAGGAGCTCGAGGACCTTGTCGCACGACGGACCCAGGAGCTGGAGCAGAGGCACAGAGAGGCGCTCGATGCCCAAGTCCTGGCCCACGCCGGCAAGGTGGAGGAGCTGGAGGCAGAGCGGGACGAGCTGAAGGAGCAGGCCCTCCAGCTGTCCGGCAAGACGGACACGCTCAACCGCGCTTTGGTGGAGGCACAGGGAACGGTCATCAGCAGGACTGATGAGCTCTCCGAGGCGCGAGACTCCATCAGAGACCTCAAGCTAAAGATGGAGGATCTCGAGAAGCTATTGCCGGAGAGCAGAGCTCGGGAGGAGGCCTTGACCAAAAGCCTGGAGGAGGAGAAGCAGAAGTGGGCAACCGAGGCCGCCTCCCACCAAGAGTATGTGGCGGGCGAGAACAGGTGGATCAACCATCTGGAGGTCGTCGCCGGCGGGGTTACCTTGCAATTGGCCACCATGGGGTTGCCAAATGTGAGGTACGCTCCTGAGCACAGCAGGACCGTCAACGCCAAGCTGACCCAGTTCTTCGAGGGCGTCCTCGGCGCCCTGGCCTATCTCCACTCCAACAGGACGGCCACGCTGGCCGAGGAGGCCCGGCGTCTTTGCCGGAGGGTCGTGACCAAGGTCCTCACCAAGGTGGCATACTGGAATCCCGATCTTGACTTCGCGGCTGCGATGAAGAGCTTGCCGGAGGATGCTGATCCCGCGGTGCTCAAGGAGCGCATCAAGCCCATCACCGACTGCATCGGCGAAATCAAGAGGGTGGAAGGCTAGCGCCGGGACTAGGTGTCCCGTTCTTCTTCGCCGCTGCGGGCCCTCGACCAAGATAAATTTTATCTTTAGTTAGAACCGCAGCAATGATGTGATATAATATAACTCTGAAGTACTCTTTAATTTCATGCATGTTATTTCCCCGTTCAATTCCTCTTTGTATGTGTGCCCTACGCCGATCGGGAAGGATTGCCGGCGCGAAAGCCCCAAGCGGCGTCTTGGGGACGGATCCCCATGGCCTGCCGGGTACGCGTGCAACCGGGTGAGCCACCTTCTCGTTCCGAATGCGGTCGCTCGAACTGTCGAGCTTGACTCGAGTCAGAATTGAGGACGTTGCCGATTACGGGAGGCTACCCTGCCACTCTCGACGCAGCCGCTCGAGCTGTTGAGCGGACTCGAAACAGGGCAAGGGTGTTGCCAATCATGGCAGAGCCCCCTGGCGTGTAGGTTTTTTTCATACAAAGCGGACTTCTCTGGGGGGAATAACCTCAAAATAAAAAGGGGATTGTAGGCAAGAGTTCAGTGCAACTTAGCTTTTGTCTGCGATCGCTCGAGTGTCAATCTCCTGGCCCCTTTTCTTATTCAAAGATCGCGAAGACGAAGGAGCATCGAACTGACTGCTAAAGCCGATTCTCACAACTGCGCAGCCCCTGCCTGGCGTGCCAAAGATGTCGGTGGGAAACGACACCTATGGGATCACGAGAATCCCTTTCTGCGGTTGCGGGGCGCGGGGGTCGTGAGAAGAGCGGATCGAGCAGGCAGTACACGATTCCTTTACCCAGGTTCGGGCCGCGAAGATGCGTAAACCCCTACTCCTGCTTTGGTGGATTATATGTTTGTGTTCTTGAGCTAGCTATGGGGCGTGAGGAGCTCCAAAAAGCCGAATCCTCTTCCTGGTCGCCTGGGGCCTCCTTTTATAGGAAAAGGGGCTGCCACAGTGGCACACAGGAGGTGGAAAGGGTACAGCGATGCGAGGTTATCCCTCGCATTACATGACAAGGTGCATTTAATGCGCCTTGCTTAGGTGTCCTTGCATTATCGAGGGCGGGGGAGAGCCCTGTCTCGTCCGTCGCCGCTCTCTCCCGCGTCGACATGCGCCCCGGCCAGCGGTGCCTGCGATGCCATGTAGGCGGGCAGGCAGCTAAGGTGGCGCAGCAGTGGGTCTCCACGAGGATCTGCATGCCGCCACGCAGGTGCCTGCCCAGCTGGTTGGGTTGGCAGCTGCATGCGAACGGTGGTGGAGGCGTGACTGGTGCGGGTCCGACGGTGGCCCTGCTGGTGTCCTTGGCAAGGGCCTTGCCGCGGCCCCGGCAAGGGTCTTGTCGGGGCCCCGATAAGGGTCTTGCCGTGGCGCCTGCTGCCCCTTGCCGGGGGCCTTGTGGTTTTCCTTGGCTGGGATCCCGCCAAGGACCATCATCTTCTAAAGTGTGCATCTGATCTTGAATGTCTTCACAAAGATCTGCATACCACCACGGGATACCTCCCGAATCCTTGCCCCATGGGGGCAGTGGACTCAAGGGTGACCCGCTCCGTAGGTGTGGGGCGAGCTGCCACGGCAATGGTCTTGCCAGGTTTGCAAAAACCGCCTCGCGGCAAGGATCTTGCCGGGGGGCCCGCTTCGTCCCCTTTGCTCTTTGTGGTCTTGGTCTTGGCGTCGTTCTGCTCCTCTTTGGCTTCGGCCTTACCTTGGTTCTACCTCCCTTGCCGGGCTCGGTGCGGCGGCGCCCGTGGCTCAGACTGCCCGTGCATAGTCATAGGGGTACAAAAAGTGTACCCCTCTTTTTGTACACCGACATGATTCCTATTACAAGAACATGATCAATCTCATACATCACATATATCATTCATCACATCTTTTGGCCATATCACATCACACGGCACATGCTGCAAAAACAAGTTAGACGTCCTCTAATTGTTGTTGCGTGTTTTTACGTGGCTGCACTAGGGTTCTAGCAAGAACGTTTCTTACCTACGTCAAAACCACAACGTGATATGCCAATTTCTATTTACCCTTCATAAGGACCCTTTTCATCGAATCCGATTCGACTAAAGTGGGAGAGACAGACACCCGCTAGCCCGGACCAATCCGGAACTCCTTGTGGCGTTCGGGATCTCATCCAGGACTCCGAACAACTTTCGGGTTACCGCATACTAATATCTCTACAACCCTAGCGTCACCGAACCTTAAGTGTGTAGACCCTACGGGTTCGGGAGACACGCAGACATGACCGAGACGACTCTCCGGTCAGTAACCAACAGCGGGATCTGGATACCCATGTTGGCTCCCACATGCTCCTCGATGATCTCATCGGATGAACCACGATGTCGAGGATTCAAGTAATCATGTATACAATTCCCTTTGTCAATCGGTACGTTACTTGCCCGAGATTCGATCATCGGTATCCAAATACTTCGTTCAATCTCGTTACCGGCAAGTCACTTTACTCGTACCATAATGCATGATCCCGTGACCAAACACTTGGTCACATTGAGCTCATTATGATGATGCATTACCGAGTGGGCCCAGAGATACCTCTCCGTCATACGGAGTGACAAATTCCAGTCTCGATCCGTGTCAACCCAACAGATACTTTCGGGGATACCTGTAGTATACCTTTATAGTCACCCAGTTACGTTGTGACGTTTGGTACACCCAAAGCACTCCTACGGCATTCGGGAGTTACACGATCTCATGGTCTAAGGAAATGATACTTGACATTGGAAAAGCTCTAGCAAACGAACTACACGATCTTGTGCTATGCTTAGGATTGGGTCTTGTCCATCACATCATTCTCCTAATGATGTGATCCCGTTATCAATGACATCTAATGTCCATAGTCAGGAAACCATGACTATCTGTTGATCAACGAGCTAGTCAACTAGAGGCTCACTAGGGACATGTTGTGGTCTATGTATTCACACATGTATTACGATTTCTGGATATCACAATTATAGCATGAACAATAGACAATTATCCTGAACGAGGAAATATAATAATAATCATTTTATTATTGCCTCTAGGGCATATTTCCAACAGCTTGCACCGGTGTAAATGTCGTGGCCAACTCTCACACCTGCACCGACTACCGCTGCCGCGCTCGAATTGTCAATCCGCACTGGTTTACAAATGTCGCGGCCGACTCTCCCGTCCACACCGACTTACAAATATCGCAGCCGACTCTCCCGTCTGCACCGGCTTACAGCACTACGGCCGACTCATCTGTTTATGTCGCCTCTGAAGTCATGGTCGTCTTTGTCGTCCGTCTCTCGCGGTCTGGTCTACATCAACACACCGGGCCGCACCTGTCTGCATGAGCTATTTATTGCGTATGAGCAAGTCACAGCTTGGGTAGCCCGGTTTTCTTTCAGCAAATTGGAGGCAAATTATCATCAGACGTCGTCTGCGCTGGATGGTCCAATGGACATGCACACAAATCGCTGCCACTACAGTTTGGTCAACTTCAAATAGCCAGTTGGAAGGAACCATTGGCCGAGTTGCTGACACGGCTCATACGGGATCATTTATAACCCACCGCAGTCACCTCAGCCTTCTGTGGATTTACATCACGTTATCAACACCAATGATATATACCTTCTGCTATGGTCAAAGTACGGAGAATCTCAAAACAACTCCTGGAGTCATCTTAAGACTCGGGGGCTACGATGATATGATTCAGCAAGTCTTGCCAGTTTCAGCAAAATCAAGTGCCCCAGGATGTTGAAGGGAAAGATAACCCGATCCCGAAGGCTACTGTTATATTGATGAAAATTTGAAGGCCGTCAGAAATATTCCGGCTCACAATGATGCTTCCGGTTTATAGTCCGGTCTAAGGGAAATCCCGTCTCCCACACAGCGCTGAAGCCCTTAGTATCTGGTTCAAATCCGGTTTAAGAGGAAACTATCTCTTGCGAAGCTCTGAAGCTCTCAAATCCGGTTTAAAAATTTCTGGTTCAAAAAGGAATTAACTTCTCGCAAGTTCGAGTTGAAAGGCCATCAGAAAATCTCCGGCTGAAAATGAAGAATTTCGGTTTATAGTCCGGTTCAAGGGAAATATGTCTCCCACAAAGCTTTGAAGCTCTCAAATCCGGTTCAAAATCCCGGCTCAAGAAGAATTTATCTCTTACAAAAAGTTAAAGGTTGCTGAAGAGGACCTGCTGCCATGATGCGCGGTTCAAACATGGGCATCCTGCCTTATTGGCTTATCATATTATTGATCACTTGGGGGCTTGGTCGTATCCGAACCATAGCTACACCTCTTGATCGGGGCAGTGCCAAAGCATCACTTGGGGGCTTGGTCGTATCCGAACCATAGCAACACCTTTTGATAGGCGCAATGCCACAGCATCACTTGGGGCTTGGTCGTATCCGAACCATAGCAACACCTTTTGATAGGCGCAATGCCACAGCATCACTTGGGGGCTTGGTCGTATCCGAACCATAGCAACGCCTCTTGATCGGCACAAAGCCACAACATCACTTGGGGGCATGGTCAAACCCGAACCATAGCTACACCTCTTGATAGGCGTAATGCCACAGCATCATTTGGGGACCTGGCTGACTCGAACCATAGCTACACCTTTTGGGGGCTTGGCCGTGTCTGACCGTGGTAACGCCTCTTGATCGGCTTAAAGCCTCGATTACAATGGTTTTATTTTTGCCTTTGCTTGCGTTTTGTTCTCTTTTTTGATGAACATTTTTTGTTGCTTTTTCAAACCGACATTGTTAGTCCGGTTCGACAGCCAAATTGCAAATTAACGGAACACGATTAAATCATAATCCGGAGACTATCAGCCCGGTCTGGTTTCGACTATAAGTCGCCAGTATATATTTGGATTGCGCCACTGGAATCAGGCGCTCATAAATCATTGGATTATATTATTCAAATCTTCAAATAGCCAACATGGCTGGATTTTATTATGGTTATCAGTAACCAGTATTATGATTAAGGTTTTCAAAGTCGCTTTAGCGCAATGGCTATTATATTATCAATGGATAGGATTTATTTTACAATTGAAGGAATAGTCCCAAGTCGCTATAGGCTTACAACCCGGCACTTGGGGGCTACATTATTTAACTCAAGATTATATCAAATATGCAAGTCTCATGTCACTGCAAGCATGCACCATGACACTTGGGGGCTAATGCAAAGTTATTTTTATTAGTCTTATTGAAAGACCCGACTCATCACATCATAATGAGCCGGCCCTTATGGGCTACTAATTGCTCCTGTCAACAATTGAAGGTACATAATTTTTCATTTATTATTGAAGGATCCACTGCTCAGTTGGTAAAGCACAAAGCTCTCAACCTTGTGGACGTGGGTTCAAGCCCCATGATGGGAGTTACATAATGTAATGTTATTCTCAATGAAGTATATATAAAGTCCCAGCTCAATATTATCTTACTGAGTCGGCCCTTGGGGGCTACATGTTGCTGTTAAAGTCTACATGATCATATTTTCAAAGTCCCTGCTCATTATTTGCATAATGACCCGGTCCTTGGGGGCTACACTGGTTCAAGTTTTTATGAGCATCGGGAAATTACAAGTCCCAGGTTGCTGCAAGCATGACAACCCGGCACTTGGGGGCTACATATGTGGAATACTCATTTCTGACTGGTGATTGAGATGAACAACTTGGATTTCTTCAAGCTTGTGACATTCATATTGAAGCAAATCTTAAGTTGTTACTACATTACCTTTTTAAGAGTTGAGGGCTACAAGTGATAGGCATATAAGAGGTATATTTTCAAAAGCTGATGTTCACAAACAGTTATGATCCGGTGCCATCAATATTTGTAAACCGGCAAAGTTCGACATTCTTAAACTGGCTGAAGATCATATGAGTATTTCAAAGACCAATATTTTTGTTAAGCATTGGGAGCTGAGTCAAAGAAGTTATTATTCACAATATTTCTCTGTGACAAACCAATGTCAGCAAATTGATTATGAAGCTGGCCTATTGACCTGGATTTTCTAGAAGGAAATGACAAGGATTTAAAGAGGATCAGGATCAGTTTAACATGGATAAATCCAAATTAAACTGGGGGCTAATGTCGGGGATATACCCCGCGGTATGACCCGGCCGAAGTCGTAACCCGGCCGGGACTTGGTAAACCGGCGGATGGTAAACCAGCAGACAGTTAAGACAGACAGTTAAGACAGATGGCTAAGACGGACGGTAAACCGGCAAGAGTTAAGTCAGATGATAACTCAGCAGGAAGTCATAAACTGGTAGACCATCATAAACCGGCAGGCCATCTTAAACCGGCAGACCATCTTAAACCGGCAGACCATCTTAAATCGGCAAACAGTGATAACTGGGTTGCCAGGGGTTATGAAGCCCAAGACGTTATGAAGCCCAAGATGTTAAGAAGCCCGTAAAGAGGAGTCAGAATAGTTAAGTCTTAAGTCCGAGTTGGACTCTACATGTAACCTTCCCCTTCAACTTATATAAGGAGGGGCAGGGTTCCCCAAAGAGGGACAAGCAAGAAGAAACAATCTCTAGGGCTACACACAACTAGAGGAGAGCCGGTTTACGGCGACTCCCTCATGACGATAATGATACCTAGCCTCAAACAGCATGTAGGGTTGTTACCGGATGATGTTTCCCGGGGCCCGAAGCTGTCTAAATCCCTGTCTTGTGTTGCGTCTCTCGATTCCGCTCAACCCCTCTCAAGCTACCACATAGATGCGTTGGCCTCATGACTAAGTCCTCACCCTAGGACATCTGCCGTGACAATTCCACGACAAGGCTTCTACCGGAAAACGTCCGATTAGCCATTGTGAAGCTATGTGCATTCCTCAATGCAATCTCTCAGAAGGTGATAAATCCAGAAATCGTACCAAGGCTAAGGAGTGATGTGGCGCAATGTCTTGTCAGTTTCAAGCTGGTGTTCCCACCATCCTTCTTCAATATCATGACGCACGTCCTAGTTCGTCTAGTCGACGAGATTGTCATTCTGGGGCTCGTATTTCTACACAATATGTTCCCCTTTGAGAGGTTCATGGGAGTCCTAAAGAAATATGTCAGTAACCGCGCTAGGCCAGAAGGAAGCATCTCCATGGGCCATCAAACAGAGGATGTCATTGGGTTTTGTGTTGACTTCATTCCTGGCCTTAAGAAGATAGGTCTCCCTAAACCGCGGTATGAGGGGAGACTGACTGGAAAAGGCACGCTTGGAGGGGACTCAATAATATGCAGGGATGGATATTCTTGGTCTCAAGCACACTACACAGTTCTACAGAACTCTACCTTGGTGACCCCGTATGTCGATGAACACAAGAACAGTCTGCGCTCCAAACACCAGGAGCAGTGCGACGACTGGATTACATGTGAACACATCAGGACTTTCAGCAGTTGGTTCGAAACACGTCTCAGAGGTGACAACACTGTTTGTGATGAGATGTACTTGTTGTCCAGGGGACCATCTTTGACTGTATTGACTTACAAAGGATACGAGATAAATGGGAATACATTTTACACGATCGCCTATGATCAAAAGAGCACCAACCTATAAATGGGAATACCATCTTTGACTGTATTGACTTACAAGTCGGGATGAGACTCCGGGCGAAAAAAAGAGAGGCCAAAGAAGCCCAAAAAAATGAGGCCATAAAAATAGAAGGCCCAATAAAAAATAAAAATAAAAAATAAATGATAGAAAAAGAGAGAAGGGACAATGCTACTATCCTTTTACCACACTTGTGCTTCAAAGTAGCACCATGATCTTCATGATAAAGAGTCTCCTATGTTGTCACTTTCATATACTAGTGGGAATTTTACATTATAGAACTTGGCTTGTATATTCCAATGATGGGCTTCCTCAAAATGCCCTAGGTCTTCATGAGCAAGCAAGTTGGACGCACACCCACTAGTTTCTTTTGTTGAGCTTTCATACACTTATAGCTCTAGTGCATCCGTTGCATGGCAATCCCTATCACTCACATTAATATCTATTGATGGGCATCTCCATAGCCCGTTGATACGCCTAGTTGATGTGAGACTACCTTCTCCTTTTTGTCTTCTCCACAACTACCAGTCTGTTCCACCTATAGTGTTATATCCATGGCTCACGCTCATATATTGCATGAAGATTGAAAAAGTTTGAGAACATCAAAAGTATGAAACAATTGCTTGGCTTGTCATCGGGGTTGTGCATGATTTAAATATTTTGTTTGGTGAAGATAGAGCATAGCCAGACTATATGATTTTGTAGGGATAGCTTTCTTTGGCCATGTTAATTTGAGAAGACATGATTACTTGGTTAGTATGCTTGAAGTATTATTATTTTTATGTCAATATTAAACTTTTGTCTTGAATCTTATGGATCCAAATATTCTTGCCACAATAAAAAGAACTACATGGATAAATATGTTAGGTAGCATTCCACATTAAAAATTCTGTTTTTATCATTTACCTACTCGAGGACGAGCAGGAATTAAGCTTGGGGATGCTGATACGTCTCCAACGTATCTATAATTTTTTATTGTTCCATGCTATTATATTATCAACCTTGAATGTTTTATATGCATTTATATGCTATTTTATATGATTTTTGGGACTAACCTATTAACCTAGAGCCCAGTGCCAGTTTCTGTTTTTTTCCTTGTTTTAGAGTATCGCAGAAAAGGAAAATCAAACGGAGTCCAATTGACCTGAAACTTCACGGAACTTATTTTTGGACCAGAAGAAGCCCACGGAGTATCGGAGTTGGACCAGGAGAGTCCCGGGCTGCCCACGAGGGTGGGGGCGCGCCCACCCCCTGGACGCGCCCCCTGCCTCATGGACAGCCCGGAGGTCCACCGACGTACTTATTCCTCCCATATATACCCATATACCCTAAAAACTTCGGGGAGCAGAATAGATCGGGAGTTTCGCCGCCAGAAGCCTCCGTAACCACAAAAAACCAATCTAGACCCGTTCTGGCACCCTGCCGGAGGGGGCAATCCTTCTCCGGTGGCCATCTTTATCATCCCGACACTCTCCATGACGAGGAGAGAGTAGTTCTCTCTCGGGGCTGAGGGTATGTACCAGTACCTATGTGTTTTATCTCTCTCTCGTGTACTTGAGATGATACGATCTTGATGTATCGCGAGCTTTGCTATTATATTTGGATCCCATGATGTTTCTCCCCCTCTACTCTCTTGTAATGGATTGAGTTTTCCCTTTGAAGTTATCTTATCGGATTGAGTCTTTAAGGATTTGAGAACACTTGATGTATGTCTTGTGTGGGATAACCGTGGTGACAATGGGTTATTCCATTGATCCACTTGATGTATGTTTTGGTGATCAACTTGCGGGTTCCGCTCATGAACCTATGCATAGGGGTTGGCACACGTTTTCGTCTTGACTCTCTGGTAGAAACTTTGGGCCACTCTTTGAGGTTCTATGTGTTGGTTGAATACATGAATCTGAGATTGTGTGATGCATATCGTATAATCATACCCACAGATACTTGAGGTGACATTGGAGTATCTAGGTGACATTAGGGTTTTGGTTGATTTGTGTCTTAAGGTGTTATTCTAGTACGAACTCTAGGGCTGTTTGTGACACTTATAGGAATAGCCCAACGGATTGATTAGAAAGAATAACTTTGAGGTGGTTTCGTACCCTACCATAATCTCTTCGTTTGTTCTCCGCTACTAGTAACTTTGGAGTGACTCTTTGTTGCATGTTGAGGGATAGTTATATGATCCAATTATGTTATTATCATTGAGGGAGCTTGCACTAGCGAAAGTATGACCCTAGGCCTTGTTTCAACGCATTGCAATACCATTTGTGCTCACTTTTATCATTAGTTACCTTGCTGTTTTTATATTTTCAGATTACAAAAACCTTTATCTACTATCCATATACCACTTGTATCACCATCTCTTCGCCGAACTAGTGCACCTATACAATTTACCATTGTATTGGGTGTGTTGGGGACACAAGAGACTCTTTGTTATTTGGTTGCAGGGTTGCTTGAGAGAGACCATCTTCATCCTACGCCTCCAGCGAATTGATAAACCTTAGGCCATCCACTTGAGGGAAATTTGCTAATGTCCTACAAACCTCTGCACTTGGAGGCCCAACAACGTCTACAAGAAGAAGGTTGTGTAGTAGACATCATGCTGAAGAGAATGTTGGTGCCCATGGCCTTCTGGAAGGAGTCCCAGAACTTAGAAGTGAAGATACTTCCACAATCTGAAGATATCAATTGCGAAATGCCGTCCAAGGAGACAATCCTGGAGGTGTATAGCTCTGCCAGCTGAGCTGCTGTGATAGATTCTTTGATTGGAAGGAAATGAGCAACTCTTGTAAGCTTGTCGATGACAACAAAGATAGCATCATTTCCGCGCTTGGACTTGGGAAATCCAGTCACGAAGTCCATCTAAATATGGTCAAACTTCCATTCTGGAATGGCAAGAGGTTGGAGTAGACCAGCTGGCCGTTGGTGTTCTGCTTTCACCCTTCTGCAGACATCACATTCATTCACGAACTGAGCAATTTCATGCTTCATTCGAGTCCACCAATACGACTGCTTGAGGTCATGGTACATCTTCGTACTTCCAGGATGAATGGATAGAAGGGAATTGTGAGCCTCGTTCATAATGACTTTCCATAGATCACCTTTAGGAACCACAATTCAATCCTCAAAGAAAAGAGTATCTTTGTCATCAATGCGATAGCACTTGTACATGGGTTGGCTCTTGGCAATCCCATTTTTCACATTCTTCACCATGGCATCAAGAAGTTGTGCCTCACGAATTTGATCTTCCAAAGTAGGAGAGACTTGAAGGTTGGCAAGAAAGCCTTGAGGAACAACTTGGAGATTCAGTTTGCGGAAAGCTTCACAAAGGTCTGGTTGGAAGGGCTTGAGAATTAGGTTGTTGCAGTAAGCCTTCCTACTCAAAGCATCTGCAATGACATTGGCCTTGCCTGGAGTATATTCAATACTCGGATTGTATTCTTGATTCATTTCGACCCAATGAGTCTGCCTGAGGTTGAGGTTGGGTTGAGTGAAGATGTACTTGAGGCTCTTATGATCTGTGAAGATGTCCACTTTCCTTCCCAACAAGAGATGTCTCCACATTAATAATGCATGGACAACTGCCACCAACTCGAGGTCATGAGTGGGGTAGTTCTTTTCGTTTGGCTTCAACTGGTAAGAGGTATAAGCCACAACTTTCTTCTCTTGCATTAACACAACACCGAGACCTTGCAGGGCGGCATCACAGAAAACTTCGAATGGTTTGGATTCATCAGGAGGAGTCAAGATAGGAGCTGTGACTAACTTCTCTTTGAGGGTGTTAAAAGCCATGTCACATTCAGGCGTCCAAACATACTTAACATGCTTCTGGAGGAGGTTGGTGTCGGTGTGAAAACCGGTGGATCTCGGGTAGGGGGTCCCGAACTGTGCGTCTAGGCGGATGGTAACAGGAGACAAGGGACACGATGTTTTTACCCAGGTTCGGGCCCTCTCGATGGAGGTAAAACTCTACTCCTGCTTGATTAATATTGATGATATGGGTAGTACAAGAGTAGATCTACCACGAGATCAAGGAGGCTAAACCCTAGAAGCTAGCCTATGGTATGATTGTTGTTGTGTCCTACGGACTAAAACCCTCCGGTTTATATAGACACCGGAGAGGGTTAGGGTTACACAGAGTCGGTTACAATGGTAGGAGATCTACATATCCGCATTGCCAAGCTTGCCTTCCACGTCAAGGAAAGTCCCTTGCGGACACGGGACGAAGTCTTCAATCTTGTATCTTCATAGTCCAGGAGTTCGGCTGAAGGTATAGTCCGGCTATCCGAACACCCCCTAATCCAGGACTCCCTCAGTAGCCCCTGAACCAGGCTTCAATGACGACGAGTCCGGCGCGTAGATTTTCTTTGGCATTGCAAGGCGGGTTCCTCCTCCAAGTACTTCATAGAAGATTTTGAACACAAAGGATAGTGTCCGGCTCTGCAAAATAAGCTTCCACATATGGCCATAGAGAGAATAATGTTTACACAAATCTAATCTGCTGACGTATGCCGTAGCGTGACACCACACCACGACCAAGCCTTTATTCGAATCATTTTTACTGCCCCACCTCAGCGCGTTTCGCGAGGCGGTTTCCTTGGCACGTCCTGTCGAAGCAGAGATCATGTCCCCTTTATTTACGGGATTCTCATCAATACGGACGTGGGTAACCCAATCGTGCCCGTTGGCATGTTTTCTTGATTAAAGGCGGGTCCCAAACGGTTACAGGGAGGGCCCTTGGTATTCAACCTCTTATAAAGAGACCAAGGCCTTACTCCTTTCTTTCAATCTCAAACGAGTTCGCCCTTCGCCTCAAGTTCCAACACCCAAGGCTCCAGATTTCAGGCACTTCGGATCTTCGACAATGTCCGGTTCCGACCTTCGAGGCCGATGGATGCCCTCCTCCGTTACGGAGGAGGACGTGCTAAAGCTAAGAGAGGCCAGGTTCTTGACCGGCGAAATCTCGCATAGGTTGCCTGCTCAAGGGTAGGCCATTCCCACTCCCAAGCCTGGTGAGAGCATGGTGTTTATGTCTCACTTCCATCGGGGGCTACGCTTCCAAACGGATCCCTTCGTGAGGGGGCTCATGTTTTATTATGGGTTGGAATTTCACGACTTAGCTCCGGAGTCCATCCTCCACATTTACTCATTCATCGCCGTGTGTGAAGCCTTCCTCCGTGTTACTCCTCACTTCGGATTATGGCTCAATACCTTCAGAGTAGAGCCGAAGATGATCGAGGGACGGCACGCAGAGTGTGGAGGCGCTGTTATAAGCAAGAATGTTGATGCTCCATGGCCCGAGGGCTCTTTTCAAGAGGAGCTCGGCTTATGGCAACGAGAGTGGTTCTATATCACCGCTCCCAGGGGCACCAAGTGGGTGACGCCACCTGCCTTTCGCTCGGGTCCCCCACCACAGCTAGCGTCATGGGTCAATAAAGGACTAGACTGGGGGCCATCCAAGGACGTGCCCTTGTTGCAGGGCCGCATCAGGGATCTCTTAGAAAGAGACCTTAGCCTGGTCAAAGTGACGCAGGTCATGCTGATCCGCCGAACCCTGCCCGGCAAACGTCGCCCCCTCCGCTTGTGGGAGTTTAATCCGGAGGGACCGCGAGCTCTCCAGCATTTCATGGGCGCAACGCCCGTGGAGATGTATAAATTGTTCTCGGATCACAAGCAATGTGTCCGGACTTGACCGAGGACGCGGGTCTGAGCTGCAATCGCCCGGATACTCAAGTAAGTAGCCTTGTGCCCGGACTCGCTATCCGTATATTTGTCATAAACTTGCCCCTAAAAGAGCTGTCCTTTAAACAGGAGTGGATAGCGAAAGCAAAGCTGATCAGGTGTCCGGCTCCCCTCCCCGAGACCATGTCGGATCCCGTGCTAGTCAGGATGTTGAAGATTGTGCCTTTGGAGGAAAGCAAGGGAGGGGACAAGGAAACTACGGCCTCCTCGAAGGAGGCTGCTCGGAAGGGAGGAATCAAAAATTCCTCTCCTCCGGGGAAGAAGAGGACCGCCTCTGAAGACCCGGAGACCATGGCCTCAAAGCGGGGGAAGAAATCCTCATCAGAGGGTCCTGCGCCGGGGGATACCTTGGACGAATTATGCCCTCAGGGGGATCAGCCCTTCACCGAGCCGTAAGTAGAGAGAGGTTTTCTTTTTAAGAGATGAGAGAAATCCTTGCTTTATATCTGAGAAAAGTAACCGAAATTTTACCTTGTAGCTCGGACCTCAGCCCTTCTCAGCAGAGCTCGTCTTCGGGGGACCTTCTTCCAGAGATGATGGAGAGCGGAACGCCTCCCCCTGCCGTACCGCCTAGCGAGGCGGGCGACCCTGAGGTATCGTCGCGGAGGGTTTCTCCGAATCCGGCAGGGCCGGAAGGTAGTCGTCTGGGCCCCCAAAGCCCTCCGCGTCCGGCCTTCGAAAAGGGCCATCGGACGAGTCCGGCACCGTCCGGTGCGCGGTTGGAGGAGCTGAAGGATCTGCTAGGGCGAGCGTCTATCTCAGAGAAGCACCGTGCATTGATGTGTATGGTGATTGAGAGGATTTCGTCCGCGGAGAGCGGACTGCACGAGGCCGTCAGGAGTTTACTGACAGGTTTTGAGGTATGTGAAATAATGTACACTTTTGCGACAGTTGTGCATAAATAAGATGCGCCCTGTGTAGATAGTAGCCCCTGAGACTCTGTGCGTTGCCAAAAGTGATGGCGCGCGGAGGATCATAACCCCAGGTCTAAAATGCCGCCTTCATATGTAGGTGGCGAAGTGTCCAGTGGCCAGCCGGACTGATGAATTTGCCGAGCTAAAGCGGCAACTTGACGTGGCAGATGCCGACATCGTGCTTGTTAACAGGCGGCTTGACAAGGCACAAGGTATGTAATTCCTCCGGTGGCACCTGGTAAGAGGAGCTTTATGCCAGTATCTTACAATGTGTGTGCTTGATGCAGATGGTGTTGCTGCCATGGAGAATCTTCGGGTGGAACTTGCCCGAGCCAAGGAGCAAGCCAGAAAAAGTGATGCGGCAGCCGGAAAGGCAATTGAAGAGCTGAAAGCCGAACAGGCTGCTCACTGCCGAAGCAAGAAGGAAATGGCCGAGATGGCCGTGAAGCTGAAGAGCGCTGCTGACCGTTGCAAGCTTCTTGGAAAAGAAGACCGGGCGGAACAGACGGACCTGGAGAAGGCCGTTGCCGATGCCAAGGATGCTCGCTCTGCGATGAGAGCTATGAAGGAGGAGCTGCGTCAGGCCGGAGAGATCGCGGCTGGAAAGCCCTTTATGCTGCGGAGGAAGTTCTGTGATCCTAAACATGCTCCGTTAGACCGAATGTGGAGTACGGCGAACACCTATCTGGATTTGGCAGCGAGTGCTGCAGATGCGACCGAACACTTTCGAGATAAGAAGATCACGAAGTGGAAAAGCTCTTCTGGTCGCAGTTCCATAATCCAGAGCATCCGCTGTCAGTAGCCGATCGTCTGGCCGAATGGGCTGAGCTGAATAGGTTGTCCGTACTCGCCATGAGGTGTGTCATGAGCCATCTATGGTCGGAGAGGCCAGAGCCGAAAAGTTATTTCAACTTGGTGCAGCAGTTCCTTGGTGCGGTGTCGCATATTAATGCGATGAAGAGGTCAGCATGCATAGAGGGTGCACGGATGGCTCTTGCCCGTGTCAAGACATACTGGGCGGAGATGGAGACCACCATTGTTGCATCCCGAGATTCAGACGAAAGCCGAGTACCTGCCGAGCACTATTTTCAGGAAGTTCTTCAAGGCGCTCGTGTGATAGAGACGCAGTGCTCGAAGGATGTTATGTTCAAATAGCATATGTTATTGCAAAACAATGTTTTGCTAAATTTTAGAAGCTTTTTATACTTGTGCCTTCAAGTATTGTAACACCTCCTGTGCGGCCGTTTAAGATATATGTATATATAATCTGAAAGATGGCAGTCGTCGGCTTCAGCCCCCACGCAAATATTGCAGGGGTGTTCGTAGAAGGCGCGTTTTCACACTTGATCCAACGTCTTGGTCCTACAAAGGAGGTGATAGCACAGCAAACTAGGCAATCGGACTATAATACTTTAACACTTTCACTTAGCCATAGGAGTTTGACAGTGAGGCTACTTATATAGCCCCTGGTGGCGCCTGCGCTCGGCCGAACTCGGGGCGCGTATGTGCCTAGCCGGGAAACGGCCCTTCGTTAATGCAGAGGAATCCTAAAGATTCTGGTGAGTCATCGAGTGGTTGACCAGTCTCACGCTATATCATGACAGTCGGTTTTCGGCTTTGTCTACTGAGGTGCTCGCCTGGCTGAACCGGGGCACAATCGCAGTAGTTCTCCTGGTGCCGCCTTAGCCGATACAGCGGAACGTAAGGCAGCAAAACACAGGAGCCGGGCAACCCAACATTTGACCAAAGACATGATTCGGAGCTGATGCATATAAGGCCAAACTCGCGACGCCGAACACTCCCTAAGGTATTCGGTCTTTATGAGGGCGGGCGGGACAACGCCTTTAGTTATAAGCCCCTAGTGTCCAGGTACGCGCAAAATTCTGACGTGGCCACATGAAAAGACGCCAGCCTCCTCCTTGGTTATACCAAAAACCAGGGGATGTGTATCAACAAGAGATAGTAAAAAAGGTTTACGCAGGGTCTTAATCTGAAAAGAATCCTTGGAATGGGTCCCTGCTGCACGTCTGCACCTGTGTCTCCGTTGTGCCGTATCCTGGACGGGCACAACACGGTGTTCATCTGTAAAAGAGAGGAACTTAGTTGAAGAAAGGTCGTGCCGAACATAAGTTATACTAAATAAACAAAGTATAAATTGAAATGGGTAAACCTGAGCTTGATTGTCTCTTGTTTTATATGCGCGGAGCCCCTAGTACAGGGGTATACGGCTATTAAGCCTTTATCAATTATATTTTTATGCCGGACTCGTCTAGCCGTGCCCGTGGTCTTAATGACCTGTTTAAATGTTTTGTCTAGTGAAGCTGTTTAGTGTGGGGCTGTTAAGGCAGCCGCACAATCTTCCGCGCGGGAGGCGCACTCAATGCTTTCCCTTTAATGAGATGATGCCTCGTGGACCGGGCATCTTAAGCGTAAGAGTTTCATAATGCGGAATTGCGTTAAAGCGGGTGAAAGCTTCGCGTCCCAGTAGTGCTTGATAGCTGCTTCAAAATGGGGCGATATGGAAGGTTAGCCTTTCGCGACGGAAGTTGTCGGGGGAGCCGAACATAACTTCTAGCCGTAGATAACCCATGCAATGGGCATCCGGGCCTGGCGTTACCCCTTGAAAGGAGGTTTTGCTATGGTGAATTTTTGTTGGGTCTATCCCCATGTGGCGGATTGTGTCTTGATATATCAGGTTTAGACCACTGTCGCCATCCATCAGGACATTTGTAAAGTGGAGTCCGCCAATTATTGGATCTAATACCAAGGCAGTCCAGCCTGCATTCCGGATACTTCTAGAGTAATCCAGATGGTCGAAGGTGATCGGTTTTAACAACCGGTGGCGAGACTCCTTTGGGATAGGCCGTATGGTGCGTATCTATATGGGCGCCGCTCGTCTTGTTATGTGAAGTAAGTTTACTGTTTTGACTTCTTGTGGAAAATTCTTTTGTTTCCTGGTGCTCTGCTTTTGGGGTTCGTCATCATCTTCGCTTGGTGTGTCGAGCCCCTTGTGTTCGGCGTTGAGTTTGCCGGATTGCTTGAAAACCCAACAATATCTGTGGGTATGGTTCGCAGGCTTCCCGGGAGTACTGTGTATTTGACATATCTTGTCCAAGATTTTGTTTAAGTTGGATAGCTCGTCCCTGTTATCCTTGAGGGGCGGCTTTTTCTGATTCTGCCGAGAGCTTTTGAATCCGGGATTGACTATCGTGATCTTCGGACTGCTTCCCTTAGTCTGGCGCTGGTCCTTGTTGCGTCGCGGTTTTCGTTTCCATCCCTAATTTCGGATGTACTTGGGTTGCTGGTGCTACATCTTGCCAATCAGCTGTCCTCTCCTGCGCAAAAGCGGGTCATGAGGCTTGTTAATGCGGCCATTGTTCTTGGCTTTTCTTGGCCAAGGTGTCTGGCGAGCCATTCGTCTCGAATGTTATGCTTAAAAGCTGCTAGGGCTTTGGCGTCCGGACAGTCGACTATCTGATTCTTTTTAGTAAGGAATATGTTCTAGAATTTCCGGGCTGACTCTCCGGGCTGTTGAGTTATGTGACTTAGATCGTCTGCATCCGGAGGGCTGACATAGGTCCCTTGAAAATTTGCCCGGAAAGCGTCTTCGAGCTCTCCCCAACTTCCAATGGTGTTTACGGGAAGGCTTTTGAGCCAATGCCGAGCTGGCCCTTTAAGCTTGAGATGTAAGTATTTTATGGCATGGAGGTCATCTCCTCTTGCCATGTGTATGCGGAGGATATAATCCTCAATCCAGACTCCAGGGTCTGTTGTTCCGTCATACGCCTCTATGTTTACGGGCTTGAATCCCGCTGGAAATTCATGGTCCAGAACCTCATCGGTGAAACATAGGGGGTGTGCGGCACCCCTGTATTTGGGTGTGCCGTGATGTTCGGATATTGGTTGTGTTGAATTGCTTACGAGAGCTTGCTTTCTTGGCCCATGGATAGATCTAGCTGGGCCGTCTTTTTGATGTGAATCCTTGAGTGGGTCGCGTGCCGGCTTGTATGAGGCGTCGCTTGCCGCTTTATGCTGGCCATGGGGTCGTCTATCCGACCGGGTGGATTTCTTATTTTTTGATTGCGGGGGCTCTAAGGCCTCCTCATAAAATTCAGGCAGTAGCTTTCGCTTCAGATAGCTTTTGATGTGGCGACTGCCGCCGTATTTGTCTGCGGTGTTGAGTACTTTGCTCCATCTGATTCTGAGTGCATCTTCCGCAGTTTTAAGCTTCCGCTTCTGCTTTTTCAGGCTACGCGCAGTGGCAACGAGCCTTTGGTGGAGGTTCTTCTGCTCCACGAGCTTGTCCGGCGTAAGGTCGTCCGGAATGCTGTTCTCGCCGGGGACGGGTTGTTCGGTTTGTTTATCCAAGTTGCCCTGTTCGGACGTTTGCTCGAGTGCATGTTTGTCGTCCGCCGGCTCGTCCTGCTCTATGGTTGGGTCTGTATGGTTGTTGTCTCTGTCGAGGTGGGGCTTGGAGCGGCGTTTACATCGCCGCTTTGATTGCTTTTCGAGAGAATGATCCCTCATTGCATCCCTGTGTTCCTTGTCGTCGCTTCCTTTTGGTGTGTCCACCATGTACACATCATGAGATGAGGTGGCTGTCTAGTGCCCTATAGGCGTTGGTTCATGTTCATCTCCTACATCATCGTCCGTACCGTCGATGTCTTCGGAGTCGAAGTCGAGCACGTCGTTTAAATTATCGACAGTGGCTACGAAGTGGGTGGTGGGTGGGCCTCGAATTTCTTCGTTGTCCGCATCCCAATCCTGCCGGTCATAGCCCGGCCAGGACTCTCCTGACAAAGAGAGAGACCTGAGTGAATTCAGAATGTCGCCGAAGGGCGAGTGCTAAAAGATATCTGCGGCGGTGAATTCCATGATCGGCGCCCAATCAGCTTTGAATTGTAGGGGCGCGGAGGGTTCGGAGTCCAGAGAGGAGTCCGGCGCCTTGGGGTCACGGGCTTCGCAGGGGACAAGGCTGGTGTTCGGTTTGATCGCCGTAGAGATTGCAGCCCCCGAGGCGGTGTCTAACCACCCATCCTCGATTGGTGTGGTCGGCTCCGAGTTGAGGGTCGGAGCGGACACAGGTGCGGCCTCCAGGGCACTGTTCGGCGGCGGAGCTAGATCATGCCCATCGTGACAGTGTGGCACGCTTGGCAGTGGCTCACATCCGTCGGATGGCCAAGCGAATTGGCCCACAGCGCAAAGCTACCAAATACGAAGATCTGTCCGGGGAGAAAGGTCTCACCCTGGACTGCATCGCTGTTGATGATCGGAGGAGCCATCGGGCCTAAAAGTGACGACACAGAGGAACTCTCAATGAAAGCACCAATGTCGGTGTGAAAACCGGCGGATCTCGGGTAGGGGGTCCCGAACTATGCGTCTAGGCGGATGGTAACAGGAGACAAAGGACACGATGTTTTTACCCAGGTTCGGGCCCTCTCGATGGAGGTAATACCCTACTCCTGCTTGATTAATATTGATGATATGGGTAGTACAAGAGTAGATCTACCATGAGATCAAGGAGGCTAAACCCTAGAAGCTAGCCTATGGTATGATTGTTGTTGTGTCCTACGAACTAAAACCCTCCGGTTTATATATACACCGGAGAGGGTTAGGGTTACACAGAGTCGGTTACAATGGTAGGAGATCTACATATCCGCATCGCCAAGCTTGCCTTCCACGTCAAGGAAAGTCCCTTCCGGACACGGGACGAAGTCTTCAATCTTGTATCTTCATAGTCCAGGAGTCCGGCTGAAGGTATAGTCCGGCTATCCGGACACCCCCTAATCCAGGACTCCCTCAGTTGGAAAGAGGCTTTGCAATCTTAGAGAAATTCTCAACAAATCTTCGACAATAGCTTGCAAGCCCAAGGAAAGTGCGGAGCTGCTTGACATTCTGAGGAGGCTCCCAATTCACAATTGCAGACACCTTCTCGGGATTAACAGCGATGCCCTTAGCTGAGATGATATGACCAAGGTAAAGAACTTCGTCAAGCCAGAACTCGCACTTGGAAAACTTCGCATAGAATTGATGCTCTTTGAGTTTGTTGAGTACCAATCTCAAATGCTTGGCATGATCCTCCTTATTCTTGGAAAAGACCAAAATATCATCGAGATACACGAAGACGAAATCATTTGTGTAAGGGTTGAAGATGAAGTTCATCATGCGAGAGAACGTTGGAGGGGCATTGACAAGGCCGAAAGACATGACAGTATATTCATAAGAACCATAGCTTGTTCTGAATGTTGTCTTGGGAATATCTTGTTCACGAATGCGAATCTGAGGATAACCCATACGGAGTTCAAGCTTGGAGAATACTTGAGCACCTCTAAGTTGCTCGAAAAGCTCATTGATGTTAGGAACTGGGTACTTGTTCTTTATTGTCTTCTTGTTCAATGGGCGGTAGTCGACGCAGAGTCGTTCTGTTCCATCCTCCTTCTTGACAAAAAGAACACCACAACCCCATGGAGATGAACTCGGTCTGATCAAACCCATGCGCTCTTGTTCATCGAGTTGTTTCTTCAGCTCCTTCAACTCTTCTGGTCCGAGCTTGTAAGGACGTTTGCAAACAGGTTCCGTGCCAGGCTCAAGATCGATAACAAATTCAACTGGCCGGTGAGGAGGCATTCCTGGAAGCTCTTCTGGAAAGACGTCTTGATATTCACAAACGACTGGAATCTGAGAGATGACATTCAACTCGCCCTTCTCATTGAGAGAAAACATCTGAATGGTATCATCCCGAGCGGCATAGATGATCACATCCTCAGACAAGTGTGTCAATTGAATCTGCCTGGCAGCACAATCAACTTGAGCCTTGTGCTTAGAAAGCCAGTCCATCCCAAGAATTAGATCAATATCCGAGTCACCAAGGACCATTGGAGAAGACAGAAATCTATAGTCTCCCATCTTGATAGAAACATCCGGAACCACCAAACTGGCACTCAACCGTTTACCCGGAGAAAAGATATCCATGGATTTACCCAAATGAGAAGAAGTGAATTCGTGCTTTGCAAAAAACAGTCTTGACATGAAACAATGCGATGCACCAGTATCAAAAAGAACTTTTGCAGGAATGGAGTTAACTGGAAGGTTACCCATGATCACTTCTGAAGAATCCTCTGCCTAAGCTGCGTTCATCATGTTGACCTTAGCATGCTTGGGATTATGCTTGACCACTGCATTGCTGGCAGATCTCATAGGAGGAGGAGGCGGAAGGCACCTTTGGTTGAAGCATTTGTTTGCATAGTGCCCTTTCTGCTGACACTTGTTGCAAGTAACCTCTGAGAGAGGACGGTGATAAGGAGCACTTGACCTTGGAGTATGAGATTGAGCTTTGTTATGATAGCCTGGGTTGGGTGGGTGGGAAGATCCATTGCCACCTTTACTCTTCTGCTAGTAGGGCTGACGGAACGGAGGAGGAGGAGGCAACCAGAACTTCTGTTGCTTAGCTACCACTTGAGTTGAAGAAGAAGATTGAACTGCATCCCTGACTCTCTTCTTAGAAGCATCACACTTGATTTGAGCGGCTTCTTGCTTTAGTGCCATGTTCTAGAATTCATCATACTTAGTCGGCTCAAGAAGCACGAGAGCTAATTGCAGATCTTCTCTGAGGCCACCTCTGAATTGATAAATCATGCTCTTTTCATCAGGGACGTCTTGTTTAGCGAAGCGAGCGAGTTTCTGAAACTGGATATAGTATTGATACACAGACATGCTGCCTTGCTTGAGATTGCGGAACTCCTCACGCTTACTCTCAGCAACACTTTGTGGAATGTGGTGAGCTTTGAAGTCTCGGGGAAATCATCCCAGGTAATCACATGACCTCCTCTGGAATCTCTGTATTGTTGATACCACTCAGCAGCTTGGTCTTTGAGTTGAAACGAAGCAAACTTGACAAAGTCCTCAGGCCTGATATTGCTACACTCAAAATGTTTGCAGATATCCACGAGCCAGTCGTCGGCGTTTGTGGCCTCGACACAGTTACTGAAGGACTTCGGCTGGTTTGTGAGGAACTAGTTGAGGGTAGCAAACTGAGGATGATTGTTGCCTTGGCCTTGATTTCCTTGGTTGCACTCTTGCAAGAGTTGCAAAAGCATCTGAGTGTTGGCATTGGTGGCTGCCATGACAGCTTGCCATGCCTCCAGAGGTGGAGGTGGTGGTGGAGGGTTCGACTGATCCCCATCATTACGGTCCGGATTCTGACGCGTTGGAGGAGCCATCCTGAAGAGGTTGACATCCATTAGCATCTTGAAAGACATATATTCAAGCTGAATCAATGGATCGAAATTGCAACATGTAGCCTTAACATTCGAACAAGAATGAACGAATGAATTCCAAAGTAAATCATCACACTTCCATTAAGTTGAGAAACCACTTTGATAAAGGTAGAAGAAATAAAGCAACAAGGTACGGATATGAACAAATAATTGGTAAGGATTACCCAATCACAAACCAAATATCTTTGGGAAGAAATACTAGAGCTACATGAATTCCCACCTATGAAACTCCCGAAATTTTCTGGTTATGCAATGAGGTGTTGGGGATACAGGGGAAGCATAATGTCTCACCCAAAACTAGCAAATCCTACATCCAATTGTATCCATCCTTCAACACATAACCAAGAAACCTTCGGAAATCATTTACCTCAACCTTCAAAAAGCATCCGTTATACGAGTTATGGCAATACTCCCGAACTCCCGCCCCAGTACTAGGTGGTGTCGAGGTTATCTCACCAACAACTGCATAAAAGAGATTTTCCATGTCGGCGAACTCAGGTATTCCAGAATTGCAACGATAAAATTGTGACGACAACACCTCGGAGCTCAACTCCCCGGGACACTGCCACAACCCCTAAATGTCAGGAGGCACCAAGAACAATGTTCTCGTCACAAAACCATCGGAAGGATTCAAGATACCCGCGTGATCCTAAAAAATTAGTGAAATTTGAGGAGAGAAGAGTCAAAACTCTACGTTGGGAGGCCTCACCAGAGCGACGAAGGGACTGAGGAGTAAAAAGAATCCTACTCTATGATATATATATATAATCCTAAGACTCAAAACATTTTCTTCTAGACTCAACAACGTCAGCGATTCGATCAAGCAGGGGGCTCCTAAGTCGGGGATGTTGGGGAACGTAGTAATTTCAAAAAAATCCTACGCACACGCAAGATCATGGTGATGCATAGCAACGAGAGGGGAGAGTGTTGTCTACGTACCCTCGTAGACCGAAGCGGAAGCGTTGACGCAACGTAGAGGAAGTATTCGTGTGTCTTCCCAGTCCAACCGATCCAAGCACCGTTACTCCGGCACCTCCGAGTTCTTAGCACACGTTCAGCTCGATGACGCTCCCCGGGCTCCGATCCAGCAAAGCTTCGGGGATGAGTTTCGTCAGCACGACGGCGTGATGACGATGATGATGTTCTACCGACGCAGGGCTTCGCCTAAGCAACGCAACGATATGACCGAGGTGGAATATGGTGGAGGGGGCACCGCACACGGCTAAGGAACGATCACAAAGATCAACTTGTGTGTCATGGGGTGCCCCCCTGCCCCCGTATATAAAGGAGCAGGGGGGAGGAGGCCGGCCCTAGGAGGGGCGCGCCAGGGAGTAGGATTCCTACTCCTAGTTGGAGTAGGTTTCCTCCTTTCCTAGTCCAACTAGGTCAAGGGGGGAAAGAGGGGAAGAGGGGAAGGAAAGGAGAGAGGGGCCGCGCCCCAAACCCCTTGTCCAATTCGGACTGGGCTTGGGAGGGGCGCGCGCCACCTCCTGGTCCTTCCCACTAAGGCCCATTGCTTCTTCCTCATATTCCCGTAACTCCCCGGTACCTCCGAAAATACCCGAATCACTCGGAACCTTTCCGATGTCCGAATATAGTCGTCCAATATATTGATCTTTATGTCTCGACCATTTCGAGACTCCTCGTCATGTCCCCGATCTCATCCGGGACTCCGAAGTCCTTCGGTACATCAAAACTCATAAACTCATAATATAATTGTCATCGAAACCTTAAGCGTGCGGACCCTACGGTTTGAGAACAATGTAGACATGACCGAGACATGTCTCCGGTCAATAACCAATAGCGGGACCTGGATGCCCATATTGGCTCCTACATATTCTACGAAGATCTTTATCGGTCAGACCGCATAACAACATACGTTGTTCCCTTTGTCATCGGTATGTTACTTACCCGAGATTCGATCATCGGTATCCAATACCTAGTTCAATCTTGTTGCCGGCAAGTCTCTTTACTCGTTCCGTAATACATCATCTCACAACTAACATATTAGTTGCAATGCTTGCAAGGCTTATGTGATGTACATTACCGAGAGGGCCTAGAGATACCTCTCCGACTATCGGAGTGACAAATCCTAATCTCGAAATACGCCAACCCAACATCTACCTTTGGAGACACCTGTAGAGATCCTTTATAATCACCCAGTTACGTTGTGACGTTTGGTAGCACACAAAGTGTTCCTCCGGCAAACGGGAGTTGCGTAACCTCATAGTCATAGGAACATGTATAAGTCATGAAGAAAGCAATAGCAACATACTAAACTGTAAGTGCATCTAGTGCCCCTTAGTGATTTTGGTGTATTGAAGACTTATAGGTTAAGTATCTAATGCGTTTATGAGTGTACACAGGTCTATAAGTCTATGAGGAGTTTGATATTTACAGAGAAAGTCGACCCCTAAAAATTAAGTTCTTCGACTGAAGACTTTGATATACTGAAGACTTTCCGAAGACTTTGAAAGTGAAGAAATTGGTGTGACCTTGAAGACTCGGTATTCATTCGAGGAATATGAAGCGTGAAGACTTTTGTTTTCGTAGTTTCATTTTCTCTTTCTTGAGTCATAGGAAACACCGTACTGTTAAAGGGGGTCGAGGAAATACTAAGGAGAAAATTTCCATGTGATTCTCAACTCAAATCCTACACCTACCAATCCCTTCGAGTGAAGCCATTAGAAATCTCATACAGTTCAGTCAAATTCTTCAGTGACAGAGATGCAGTTCTTCTGGTCACTGAGGACTTTGCTCTGACTGAGGAGTTAGGAATTCGCCAGTGCGAATTGCCTACACAGTGAGGAACATGATAGCCCTGAGGAATTTGTACCTCAAATTCCCGACCGTTGTTGTGCTGCGCGCCAGCTGTCCTAAAATATCTTGTCGTCCTAACGGTCATATCATTGAAGGGCATTTATGTCTTATCATGTCGGGCTGCTCCCTAGGCTATAAATAGCCGCCCCCTACAACCACTAGCTGGTTGGCTGCTCCGCGTGAACTTGACACTTGTCATTTGAGAGCAACCCATCCTCCGAGGACTTTGAGCGAAAATCATCAAGTGAGGAAAATCCAAACCCAAACCCAAAACACCTACAAACCCAAAGTGATTGAGCATCACTGAAGAGATTGATCCTGCGTGGATCCGACGCTTGTTACCTTTGAAGACTGTGCTTCTTCCAGACGGTTAGGCGTCAAGGTCTAGAGCATCCAAGAGGAATTGTGGATCGCCGAGTGACCAAGTATGTGAAGGTTTGGAAGTCACCTGAAGACTTACCACGAGTGATTGGGCGAGGACTGTGTGTCCTTAGCTCAAGGAGAATAAGGTGAGGACTGTGTGTCTGGGACTAGGTGTCCTCGAGTTTAAATACTCAGCCGCTCCAACCAGATGTACAACTGAGACAGCAGTTGGAACTTGTCTACCAAATCATTGTCTTCACCAAGCTTACTGGTTCTATTTCCTCAACTCTTTCATTTCCTCAGCAGTGTGCTGTTTGTTTATCATATCTGTGTTTGAAGACTTTGACTGAAGACTTTCTCAATTTCCTCAGTTCAATTTCTTCAGTCTGTTTGTCCTCATCTTGTGTTATCCTGTGTTTACGCTTTCTGTACTCAGTGTTTGTCTTCATTTCATCATGATGACTATGCTAGGATTCTGTTATGTTTTCATCTGAGTACTTATTCCGCTGCTAGTAGTTCTTCGCTAAGGAATTTCCTCACAAGAAAATTCCTCAGTGAAGAATTTCATAAAAATCGCCTATTCACCCCCCCTCTAGTCGATATAACGCACTTTCAATTGGTATCAGAGCAAGGTACTCCCTTGTTCTGTGTGATTTTGGTTTAACCGCCTGGAGTTTTAGTTATGTCGACCGCAGATATGAAGAAAGTGTCATGCCCCATCTTTGATGGTCACGAGTATCCCAAATGGAAGGCCATGATGAAGAAGCATCTCATGGTGATTAACAGTGAGCTGTGGACCGTCACTGAGATCGGTCTAACCGATCTATGCAAGATGGCGGAAGCTGATGACATTCGCAAGTACACTCAACTCAACCTCACAGCAAAGGCCGTCATCTGCACTAATCTGTCTCGAAACCAGTTCAGAAATATCATGCATCTCGATCAGGCGAAGCTTGTCTGGGACCGTCTCTCTGATGTCTATGAAGGCCATCAAACCTGTCATGATCCTTGGTTTGAGGATTTCAAGGAATCGCTCAAATCAATGACAATCGAACTAGAATCATCATCCTCTACTCCATGCCTTATGGCAAAAAGTGCTGAGGTAACTGAATGCTACCTATCTGAGTCTAGTGATGAAGAATCTGGTGATGAATTTGGACCCAGTTATGTCAAACTTGCTTCCCTTGCCGCTAAACAACAAAGAGCCTTGCAAAAGGCTAATTATATGCTTAGTAAGAGCAATGATATGTTGGGTGAAGAAATGGATCAGTCACAAGCCTTGGCTGAAAGTCTTCAGAGGCTTCATTCTAAGTATGACTCTCTTCAAGATCAGCATAACTCTCTCTTGTCTGATTTTGAGAAGATAAGAGTGAGTTATGAAGATCTTCAGAAGGAGCGCGATTCATTACTTGCTCAACAAATCAGCGCTGCTGGGGAAGAATTTATTCCTCCATGTTTAAAATGCATTGAACGAGAATCTGCTAATTCCTCACCTGAATGTTCAAATGCTTCAAATGTTACAAATTCTTCACCTGCCTCTGCTATCACTAATTCCTCATCTGAGGACATTGCTAGTATTACTGACGATGCAGGATTGAAGGAATTGTACATAACAGGCATGTACAAAAGCCTCAAAGGGCATCAGACTCTTTGTGATGTGCTTAAAAAGCAGGTCCTCAACAGGAACCCTAGGAAAGAGGGTATTGCCTTTGAGAGGAAACTCAATGCGGATGGTACATATTGGAAGCCTGAGCAGTACCCCAAAACCTCATGGGTTGCTGCAAAGGGACCTCCAGTTGATCCATCTAACTTATCTGGCTATACATGTGAATCTTCTCATTCTTCTGATGAGTCTTTTGACTCCAACTATAAACTGTTCAAAAATCAGAATGGTGAAGTATTTTCTAGATATGTTGGCACTTACTGCAGGAACGGTTCCCCTGTGAAGAAAATCTGGGTTCCCAAAAGGCGCCTTGAAAGTCTTCAGGTGAATGTCCTCATGACACCACCTGTGAAGAAAAGGGACCTCAGATCAAATTCTTCATATGGACCAAATTCTTCATATGGATCCAAGTCCTCATACGGACCAAATTCCTCAAGGGGATCAAATTCCTCACATGGATCAAAGTCCTCATATGAACATCATCGTGCAAACAACTCTGTTTCGCAGGGAAGAGCCAAGGGCTATGAATATGAGCATTATTCTTCAAATTATTATGTTCATAAGTCCTCGAAGAATTTCTCTGCTTATGCATATGCTTACCCTAACCCCTCTTATGTGAAACGAAATGGTTTGGCTGCTTTGCCACCATTCTCATATGGAGCTCGCAGAGTGATGAACTCTTTGCCACCCCTTCAGATGTGGGTGGTGAAGAAAAAGAACTAATCCCTTCTGCAGGGTCAGGTCTCCAGACGTACGATAACGTCTGAAGAATTTGCTGGGGACCTGACAAAAATGCCTGAAAGGACGCAGGCTAACCATGATGAAATGAACTTTCATTTCACACGTCCTCCCTCTGTTTTATCTGTCTTACTGCTTGATGAAATTGAGCTGATGAATTGTGATATCATATTCTTCACTGCTGAAGTATATGAGGTCGTAAGTTGCACTAATTCATCTGCAGGATGATCAACCCAAAGCCACTGAATGGGTACTTGATAGTGGATGTACAAATCACATGACTGGTGACAAGAATCTGTTGATGGATGCTCCCTTATCAGCGTCACACATGAAGCATATCATCTTCGCTGATAAAAGCAAAAGTCAGATATTGGGTCTAGGTAAGGTTGCTATCACAAAGGATCGACACATGGACAAAGTCATGCTTGTTGAGTCCTTAGGATATAATCTTATGTCTGTCTCAATGCTTTGTGATCTTGATATGGTTGTTGTCTTTGGCAAGTATCGTTGTGTTGTGATTATGGAAGCTGACAATTCCAAAGTCTTCGAAGGCTTTAGGAGAGGAGACTTGTATATTGTTGATTTCTCTGCAGATTCACAACCAGCCGTGTGCCTACTTGCAAAAGCTTCAGAAGGATGGCTATGGCATCGACGACTTGGTCATGAAGGCATGAGGAATTTGAACACGCTTGCAAAGAAGAAGCATGTCATTGGCATTGAGAATGTCAAATTCCTCAAGGATCACTTGTGCGGTGCCTGTGAAGCTGGAAAGATGACAAAGGCCAAGCATCCAGCGAAGACTATCATGACCACTACTCGTCCATTTGAATTGCTTCACATGGATCTCTTTGGTCCTAATCAGTATTCCTCTGTTTCGAATGAAGCATCTCAATATGGCTTTGTTATTGTTGATGATTACTCTCGTTACACATGGGTACACCTTGTCTCTTACAAAACTGAAGTGCAGGAAGTCTTCAAACGATTTTCCTCGAGGGCTTCAACCAACTTTGGTGTGAAGATTAAGCACATCATAAGTGACAATGGCACTGAGTTCAAGAATTCGGGTCTCGATGACTATCTTGATGAACTTGGTATTACTCATGAGTTATCTGCTCCTTATACTCCTCAACAGAATGGCGTCATGGAGCGCAAGAACAGGACTCTTGCTGAGATGGCTCGCACTATGCTCGATGAGTACAAAACCCCTCGTCGTTTCTGGGTTGATGCAATTGATACTGCGTGCCATATCATCAACAGAGTATATCTTCACAAATTCTTCAAGAAGACTGCTTATGAACTCCTCACTGACAAGAAACCAAATGTGAGTTATTTCAAAGTCTTCGGTGCTAAATGCTGGATTAGAGATCCTCATCACAACTCTAAATTTGCACCGAAAGCACATGAAGGTTTTATGCTTGGTTACGGAAAGGACTCGCACACCTACAGAGTCTTCAACAATGTTCTTCACAAGATTGTTGAAACTGTAGATGTGCGGTTCGATGAAACTAATGGCTTGCAAAGAGAGCACCTACCTTCTGTGTTAGATGAACCTGCACCTGAGGATTCAATCAAGCACAAGGCTACTGAAGATGTCATTCCTACTGAAGAATCTGCTGAAGAATTCATTCCAGAACGTGAAGAACGTCGAGCTGATGCACCTGAAGAAAATGCTGAGGAAATTGATGGTGAAGAAAATGCTGATCAAATTCCTCAACGACAACCAACTCACCCTCGCGTTGCAAAAGAAGTGCAAGTGGAGAAGATCATCGATGACATTAGAGCACCAGGTCCTCTCACACGCTCAAAAGCTTCACATCTATCTAACTTTTGTGGGCACTTTGCTTTTGTCTCTATCACAGAGCCCACTAAGGTAGATGAAGCATTTCTGGAGCCTGAGTGGATTCAGGCCATGCAAGAAGAATTACATCAGTTCAAGCTCAACAACGTATGGGAATTAGTCGATCGTCCCGATCCTCGCAAACATAACATCATTGGCACAAAGTGGATCTACTGCAACAAGCAAGATGAAAATGGTGTTGTGGTGAGGAATAAGGCACGACTAGTAGCTCAAGGCTACACACAGGTTGAAGGAATTGATTTCGATGAAACTTTTGCACCTGTTGCTAGACTTGAGGCTATTCGCATATTGCTTGCTTATGCTAACCATCATGATATCATCTTACACCAAATGGATGTGAAAAGTGCATTCCTCAATGGTAAGCTTGAGGAAGAAGTATATGTTGCTCAACCACCAGGTTTTGAAGATCCAAAGCATCCTGACAAAGTCTTTAGACTTAACAAGGCCCTCTATGGCCTCAAGCAGGCCCCACGGGCGTGGTATGATACATTGAAGAAATTCTTCATGAACAAAGGCTTCACACCTAGTTCACTCGATCCCACTCTCTTTACTAAATCATATGATGGTGAACTGTTTGTGTGCCAAATATATGTTGATGATATTATCTTTGGATGTACTGACCAACGTTATAGTGATGAGTTTGCCTATATGATGAGAGAAGAATATCAAATGTCTATGATGGGAGAGTTGAAATTCTTCTTAGGTCTTCAAATTCGTCAATAGTGCAATGGCATATTCATATCTCAGGAGAAATACCTCAAGGATGTCCTGAAGAAATTCGGCATGCAAGATTGCAAAGGCATCAAAATTCCTATGCCCACAAATGGTCAACTATGCACTGATGAAAATGGTACTGACTTCGATCATAAGGTATACCGCTCCATGATTGGTTCTTTATTGTACTTATGTGCATCTAGGCCAGATATAATGCTTAGTGTTTGCATGTGTGCACGATTTCAAGCTGCACCGAAGGAATCACACCATAAGGCTGTGAAGCATATTCTTCGATATCTAGCTCACACACCAACACTAGGATTATGGTATCCCAAGGGCTCGGATTTTGATCTCATTGGATATTCAGACTCCGACTATGCTGGTGACCGCGTGGACCGCAAGTCAACATCTGGTACTTGTCATTTCCTCGGACGATCCTTGGTCTGTTGGTCCTCGAAGAAACAGAACTGCGTATCACTGTCTACTGCTGAAGCTGAGTACATTGCTGCTGGTTCTTGCTGTGCTCAACTACTATGGATGAAGCAAACGCTCAAGGACTATGGCATCAACATGAAGAATGTGCCTCTCCTCTGCGACAATGAGAGTGCCATCAAGATTGCTCACAACCCAGTTCAGCACTCGAAGACAAAGCACATTCAAATTCGTCATCATTTTCTTCGTGATCATGTGTTGAAGGGCGACATTTCTATTGAGCATGTGAAGACTGAAGAACAGCTAGCCGATATCTTCACTAAGCCCTTGGATGAGAAGAGATTTAGCAAGTTGCGGTGTGAGCTAAATATCTTAGAATCTTCGAATGTACTTTGAAAAGGCACTCATCCTAACACTTATGCAAAATTGATGACTTAGATGTGCAACACATGAAGAAACGTTTTTCTTCAATCAATGAAGAAATAACACTCTAAGTGTGAAGAAATTAATGAAGAATTTGATTCTCAGAACCCTACGACAATTGTACGCGGTGTCTGAAATCATCATTCTTATACGGTGGGTCACGCCACCACAAAAATTGAAAATCTTAGGTTTGAGTTTTTCCTCAACTTTTGAAATTCTTCGGTTTTTCAAATTCTTCAAACTTTACAAAGTCTTTACTTGTGCCGTCGTTTTTCTTCATTGGCTATATATATATATATATATATATATATATATATATATATATATATATATATATATATATATATATATATATATATGAGTTTATGTCCTCTACAGCATTCACTTATAGCTATTTCTTCAAGTTGGAACTTTTCTGCTAAGTGAATGTGATCGGACCCTTCCCCTCTATGCTATACTCAATCCAATCTGTTCACAAATTCTTCATGTGCGTTCTATTTGAAACTCGTTCAAATTCTTCACTGTGTCCTTGTCAGCTGAAGAAATTGCGAACGGAACGTTAAAACTAATCTTATCCAAACTTTCGGTTTTGCCGCTCAAACCGTTCCGCATCCCACGATGCATTATTTTATCCACCCACGATCGTACACGATCTCCACTACACAGTATGTGGGTGACACATGTCGCAAGAAGGAGAACGGCCAGGGGCATGTTCGTCCTAAATCTTCGGGCGAGCAGTTTTTCACCGTGGCTATAAATACCCCTATCGCCATCCTCACTTCTTTTACCCCGCTCGATCTCACTCCCTCGCTCGAGCTTTCCAAACCCTAGCACTGTCGCTACTCCATCGTCGCCGGTGAGGAAGAGCTTCACTGCCTCGACCTCGTCGCCGTCATACTCGCGCCGACCGCGGAAATCTTCACCTCCGCCGCCGTCGTAGACGTCTTCCTCCGCCAAGTTAGGGCGTGGAAGATCTGGATCGACGAACTTCACTGTTCCAACTCCCAGTTCGTCGTGTTCTTCGTTCAGGGTAATTAAAAGCTAATTTTATTGCCCTCTTTGATTCGAAATTTTTCTACAAAATCTTCAAAGGTGTTTTTATTCTTCAAATTCTCACACACAAAACACCTCACATGTTATCTGTTCTTGATTCATTTCCCTAAGCATCAATTTCTTCAAAGATTCCTGAATTGTGTGGATCTTCGATCTGTACAACTCTAGAACCTAGGATATAAAGTGCTTAGTGAAATTCCTCAAGACGAATCTGGTCAAATTCCTCAACTTGTTCTTTATGAAAACCCTCTAAGAACGCATATGACCTCTTCAAATTCCTCGCAACTATACTATGTTCACAGGTACACATGTCCGCTGCTGAATCTTTAGGTTCTCATCAACTTAACTCGTTTGCAGCGTTCCTCAAAGAAAAGTTGCATACTTCTTCAGAAAATTCAATTGTTCAAATTCCTCATCTGAAGAAAATGGCTGAAGGTAAAAGGCCACAGAAAGGAGGAAAGAAGCCTGAGGTTATGACAGCTTTTGAAATACCTGAGGACATCTATGATGAGTACTGCACGCCTGATGAAGCCAAGTTTGGCAAAGAAGATAAAAATCAGCGCAAGGTGCGAATCCAGAGGATTGAACGGAGATGGGCACGTGAATGGAGGGAGTACAGATATGTTACTCCAAAGTACATGAAGAAATTCGCAGTAAACCCTCCATGCCAATGACCTCCATTGGCACCTGGCCAATTGGCTGATCCCACCAGCCTCAAGCGTGGTGAGGAATTTCCTAAAGAATGGGCCAAGCGCCAAGCTAAACTGGCCAGGCAAGCCAGAGAAGCAATGAGGAAATTCAATGAAGATTCTGCTGCTGCTGCTGCTACTGCCACTGAGGTCTCGGTCAAGCCGAAGAAAGCGATGCTAAAGAAGCCCGCTCGCAAGCCAAGTGCTTCATCTTCAATGCCCTCACGGCCAAGTTCCTCAGCTGCGCCCTCACGGCCAGAATCTTCAAAATCTTCAAAGAAAATTCCTCATGATGCTCCTGCTCCACCAAAGTTCTCAGTTGTCCCGACAAAGTCCTCAGAACCCGTGCATCTGGCCTCATGCCAAAGGACGACTGGCATCTCTATTGCCTCAGGTGTCTCAGCTAGTTCTTCAGCTGCACCACATTCCTCAGTTGGACCTTCTTTGCTGAAGAAAAAGGCTACTGCTGGACACGGAAATCGCCCAAGTCCCAACAAGAAGCAGGTAGTCTTCACTGTGCCATCTGATGATGATGAAGCTGATGAAGAAGAACTTACTGAAATCATCAGGGACCGACAAGAACGGGCTGCTAAAGCCAAAGGCACACCTGTGCCCTTGCTATTGGATCCAAGGGCGATCCTAGATTATATTGATCTCTGGCATAAGGATCCTAACACACCTATGCCTGATTTCAAGCTGACACCTGGTCAAAGTCACATGTTGACTCACTTCATCCAAGAGGAGAAGTGGAAATATGATAAGGCCAGAGAGATCAAGAAATCGCAGTACCGCAAAGAGAAGCTACTGAAGAAAAATGTTCTCACAATGAAGCCTGAGGAACTCGTCAAGATGCAGGCTGAGATCAAAGCCCTCAGCGACAACTTTGACTCGTACTATGCTGATTGGCAAGGAGCCAAGGTCAGATTTGTGAGGCTGACTGATACCTTCACCAAGGGTGCAGCCTCAACGCAACAAATTCCTCAAGCTCAAGCATCTGTTCAGCAAACTGAAGAACATGCGAGCACCGCTGATGAATTTCAGGCTGCTGAAGAAAATGCTAGTTCCAGGGCTGATGACTCTGCTCCAGCCACTGAAGAAATTGCCATGGCATCCACTAGTGGTGCGCCTGAAGAAAATGAAGAAACCAGGGCAACTACATCAGTTGCGCCTGAGGAAAATCAACCAGATTCCTCAGCTCCACCTGCGCCTACGCCAACTCTAATTCTTCCATCTGCATTGGATGTGAAGAAGACAAAGGCTGCAGAACGAGCTGCTATGAAGAAAAGGAAGGCATCCAATGCTTCAGAATCTTCAGCCCCCAAGAAGATGAAGCCGATGACAAGCTCATTTGCAAATCCCATTGATGCCGTTCCTATCTCCTTCGTGCCATCAAAGGACCTTGTTCCTTTTGGTGAAGATTATGAGATCCCAAGTGGATCAGATGAAGAAACTCAGTCTGTTGCTTCGTCAGAGCAGATTGATGAAGAAATTGAAGCGGATGCAATCCCTTCAACCCCAATGGTCTCATCACCAATGCCTCAGTTTGATGCTGAAGAGGCTGGAGTTGAAGAACTTGATAAAGATGTGGATATTGGCAGCACAACTCCGTTGATGAATGATGACTTTTGGGAAAGTCAGCACTCCAATTCCCCACTCTTCACCCCACTACAGCAAATTCCTCACTCCCCCGCACCAACTGTTCAAATGGGCTCTGAAGAAACTCATCCCACTACATCCGTGAATGAAGGAATTCCAGCCACTAGTGCTGAAGAAACTGCTGCTGAAAAAGACAAGTTGACTGCACCTGAGGAAAATCTTGAAATTCCTCAGCCTGAAGAGCCTGAGATCGTGATTCCTGAGGTCGTGATGCAACTCACTGACACTCCTCTGCCAAGGCCAAAGGATCCGTTCTCACGAAAACAGAAATTCAAGGTTGAAGACTTCTATGGCGAGCACGTGTTCTTCACTGAATACAACCCATATGATTCTGCTCGCATATGGAAGAGGCGTTTCTGGACTGCCAGCCAAGCAAATTTCTATTCCTCGATGCTTTACAACAAAGACAAAGTCTTCGACCATGCTCATATTCCTCACGTGGATATGGAGTCTTTGTCGTGCTTCACGCCAGTGCTCAGTGTTCTTCACGACGCTGGGCTGCTCAATTTCTGCACAGATATATGCGATTGGAATGAAGAACTTATTCTTCAATTCTATGCAACGTTGCACATCACCGGCAACTCTGAAGATATCAATTCATGGGTTTTGGACTGGATGACTGAGAACACCCATTATAAGGCCCCTGCATCTGAATTGCTTCGGGTCCTTCCTCTGAGTCCACCCACTGAAGATGCTTCCTGTGTGTACAACGAACCTGAGCTTTCAAATCACTATATGCAAGTGCTGATGAAGCCCTTGAAGCCAGGGCAAGCTCCTCGAACCAAATTCCTCGTCAAGGAATTGCTGTATGTGCCAAGAACTGTCTATCGCATTCTGACGAAGACAATGAGTCCCATCAAAGGCCATGACTCGACTGATGAAGAAGTCGTTGGCATCATGAAGAATCTGCTTTTCAACATCATTCATGGCGTTCCCGTCAACTTCCATGATTTCTTCATGAGGACTCTGGCCAACATTGCTATGTCACAATTTGAGCTGAAGCCTTATGCACCTTGGATAATGAAATTCATCAGGACAAGGTCTTCACTCAACTACAAAGCTGAAACGCTCAACCACTGCAGCTACTTGCCTCCCATTGAAGTCCTCAAACGGACGTTTTCCTCAGCTGAAGAAAAGGGCAAGGCCACTACTGTGATCGATGAAGGCATTCGTCCATTGGATGGTCAATTTCGCAAAGCTGCATCTTACTCCACCAATGATGACTCTGCCACACATGACTCTGCTGCTAACACTGCCAAGCCAAATCCTCAAGCCACAGCACCCAGGGTGATGACTGACTGTGAGTTACTCCTCAGTCTTCATCAAAAGGTTGATCGCAATCACAAATGGGTCAAGCGTCAGTTTGGTTCAATTCTTCACAACATGACTTCCACACACAATGCAGTGAAGAAAAACCACTACTACCTTCATGAAACCCTCAACCGCACCTGGGTTGTTCTATCTCAAGTGTACAGTGCTGATGATTTGAAGCAAATGGGTCTCAACGAAGAATTTGCCTGGTCTGCACCTCCTCCGAAGAAATACAAGAAGGTCCCAGTTCCTTCTTTGGTGGCCAGTTCATATTCTTCATCACGTGAGACTGATGAAAATGAAGATTTGGACGACACTGCAGCAGGCCCTACTTCAACGACCGACCCCAACAACGCTGGCGCTCCTTCATCAACTTGAAAATCATCAGGGGCGTTAGTCCTCAGATTTTGATCCTTTTGGTCATTTAAGGACAAAGGGGGAGAAATCTGAGTTAGTCTTCAAGCGGGTCTATAATAAGGGCATATTCGTTTTTTTAAGTTACAACTCTCGTTCTTCCGAAACTTTTATTGGATCGAGTTGTAATCTTAAGTCCGATGGTGCGCTGATACTTTTGTTGCACTATGCTTTGATACTCTCAGTGCACTATTCTGCATGCTTATTCCTCATTAATATTATCGCACGCATGCTGAATTATATCAGGCACCATATTTCATCATGCATTTCAAATTCTTCATATTATATATCAAATGCGTGTATGAATTACAAGATATAGGGGGAGATCTCCATGATTCAACTCTTCAAGTGTGCATTGCTTCAAAAGCAAATTCCTCACTATGCACATCTTCAGGGGGAGTTCTTCTATATCTTGTAATCAAATTCCTCAATATCAATTTTTACACTTCATATATTTATCCCCGTTGAAAACTTAACCTATGTTGTCATCAATCACCAAAAAGGGGGAGATTTTAAGTGCATCTAGTGCCCCTTAGTGATTTTGGTGTATTGAACACTTATAGGTTAAGTATCTAATGCGTTTATGAGTGTACACGGGTCTATAAGTCTATGAGGAGTTTGATATTTACAGAGAAAGTCGACCCCTAAAAATGAAGTTCTTCGACTGAAGACTTTGATATACTAAAGACTTTCCGAAGACTTTGAAAGTGAAGAAATTGGTGTGACCTTGAAGACTCGATATTCATTCGAGGAATATGAAGCTTGAAGATTTTTGTTTTCGTAGTTTCATTTTCTCTTTCTTGAGTCATAGGAAACACCGTACTGTTAAAGGGGGTCGAGGAAATACTAAGGAGAAAATTTCCATGTGATGCTCAACTCAAATCCTACACCTACCAATCCCTTCGAGTGAAGCCATTAGAAATCTCATACAGTTCAGTCAAATTCTTCAGTGACAGAGACGCAGTTCTTCTAGTCACTGAGGACTTTGCTCTGACTGAGGAGTTAGGAATTCGCCAGTGCGAATTGCCTACACAGTGAGGAACATGATAGCCCTGAGGAATTTGTACCTCAAATTCCCGACCGTTGCTGTGCTGCGCGCCAGCTGTCCTAAAATATCTTGTCCTCCTAACGGTCATATCATTGAAGGGCATTTATGTCTTATCATGTCGGGCTGCTCCCTAGGCTATAAATAGCCGCCCCCTACAACCACTAGCTGGTTGGCTGCTCCGCGTGAACTTGACACTTGTCATTGAGAGCAACCCATCCTCCGAGGACTTTGAGCGAAAATCATCAAGTGAGGAAAATCCAAACCCAAACCCAAAACACCTACAAACCCAAAGTGATTGAGCATCACTAAAGAGACTGATCCTGCGTGGATCCGACGTTTGTTACCTTTGAAGACTGTGCTTCTTCCAGACGGTTAGGCGTCAAGGTCTAGAGAATCCAAGAGGAATTGTGGATCGCCGATTGACCAAGTCTGTGAAGGTTTGGAAGTCACCTGAAGACTTACCACGAGTGATTGGGCTAGGACTCTGTGTCCTTAGCTCAAGGAGAATACGGTGAGGACTGTGTGTCCGGGACTAGGTGTCCTCGAGTTTAAATACCCAGCCGCTCCAACCAGATGTACAACTGAGACAGCAGTTGGAACTGGTCTACCAAATCATTGTCTTCACCAAGCTTACTGGTTCTATTTCCTCAACTCTTTCATTTCCTCAGTAGTGTGCTGTTTGTTTATCATATCTGTGTATGAAGACTTTGACTGAAGACTTTCTCAATTTCCTCAGTTCAATTTCTTCAGTCTGTTTGTCTTCATCTTGTGTTATCCTGTGTTTACGCTTTCTGTACTCAGTGTTTGTCTTCATTTCATCATGATGACTATGCTAGGATTCTGTTATGTTTTCATCTGAGTACTTATTCCGCTGCTAGTAGTTCTTCGCTAAGGAATTTCCTCACAAGCAAATTCCTCAGTGAAGAATTTCATAAAAATCGCCTATTCACCCCCCCCCCTCTAGTCGATATAAATGGGTCATGTCAATCACATCATTCTCCTAATGATGTGATCCTGTTAATCAAATGACAACTCATGTCTATGGCTAGGAAACTTAACCATCTTTGATCAACGAGCTAGTCAAGTAGAGGCATACTAGTGACACTCTGTTTGTCTATGTATTCACATGTATTATGTTTCCGGTTAATACAATTCTAGCATGAATAATAAACATTTATCATGAAATAAGGAAATAAATAATAACTTTATTATTGCCTCTAGGGCATATTTCCTTCAGTCTCCCACTTGCACTAGAGTCAATAATCTAGTTCACATCGCCATGTGATTTAACAGCAATAGTTCACATCACCATGTGATTAACACCCATAGTTCACATCGATATGTGACCAACACCCAAAGGGTTTACTAGAGTCAGTAATCTAGTTCACATCGCTATGTGATTAACACCCAAAGAGTACTAAGGTGTGATCATGTTTTGCTTGTGAGATAATTTTAGTCAACGGGTCTGTCACATTTCAGATCCGTAAGTATTTTGCAAATTTGTATGTCAACAATACTCTACACGGAGCTACTCCATCTAATTGCTCCCACTTTCAATATGTATCTAGACCGAGATTTAGAGTCATCTAGATTAGTGTCAAAACTTGCATCGACGTAACCTTTTACGACGAACCTTTTTGTCACGTCCATAATCGAGAAACATATCCTTATTTCACTAAGGATAATTTTGACCGATGTCCAGTGATCTACTTCCTAGATCACTATTGTACTCCCTCGCTTAAACACAGTGTAGGGTATACAATAGATCTGGTACATAGCATGGCATACTTTATAGAATCTATGGCTGAGGCATAGGGAATGACTTTCATTCTTTCTATCATCTGCCGTGGTCGGGCTTTGAGTCTTACTCAATCTCACACCTTGTAACACAGGCAAGAACTCTTTCTTTAACTGTTCCATTTTGAACTACTTCAAAATCTTGTCAAGGTATGTACTCATTGAAAAAACTTATCAAGCGTTTTGATCTATCTCTATAGATCTTGATGCTCAATATGTAAGCAGCTTCACCGAGGTCCTTCTTCGAAAAACTCCTTTCAAATACTCCTTTATGCTTTGCAGAATAATTCTACATTATTTCCGATCAACAATATGTCATTTACATATATTTATCAGAAATGTTGTAGTGCTCCCACTCACTTTCTTGTAAATACAGGCTTCACCGCAAGTCTGTATAAAACTATATGCTTTGATCAACTTATCAAAGTGTATATTCCAACTCCGAGATGCTTGCACCAGTCCATAGATGGATCGCTGGAGCTTGCATATTTTGTTAACACCTTTAGGATCGACAAAACCTTCTAGTTGCATCGTATACAACTCTTCTTTAATAAATCCATTAAGGAATGCGGTTTTGTTTATCCATTTGCCGGATTTCATAAAATGCGGCAATTGCTAACATAATTCGGACAGACTTAAGCATAGACACGAGTGAGAAACTCTCATTGTAGTTAACACTTTGAACTTGTCGAAAACCTTTTGCGACAATTCTAGCTTTGTAGATAGTAACACTACTATCAGTGTCTGTCTTCCTCTTGAAGATCCATTTATTTTCTATGGCTTGCCGATCATCGGGCAAATTCATCAAAGTCCATACTTTGTTCTCATATATGGATCATATCTCAGATTTCATGGCCTCAAACCATTTCGCGGAATCTGGGCTCATCATCGCTTCCTCATAGTTCATAAGTTCATCATGGTATAGTAACATGACCTCTAGAACAGGATTACCGTACCACTCTGGTGCGGATCTCACTCTGGTTGACCTATGAGGTTCGGTAGTAACTTGATCCGAAGTTACATGATCATCATCATTATCTTCCTCACTAATTGGTGTAGTAGTCACAGGAACAGATTTCTGTGATGAACTACTTTCCAATAAGGGAGAAGGTACAATTATCTTATCAAGTTTTCTACTTTCCTCCCACTCACTTCTTTCGAGAGAAACTCCTTCTATAGAAAGTATCCATTCTCAACAACGAATGTCTTGCCTTCGGATCTGTGATAGAAGGTGTACCCAACTGTCTCCTTTGGGTATTCTATGAAGACACATTTCTCCGATTTGGATTTGAGCTTATCATGATGAAACTTTTTCTTATAAGCATCGCAACCCCAAACTTTAAGAAACGACAACTTTGGTTTCTTGCCAAACCATAGTTTATATTGTGTCGTCTCAACGGACTTAGATGGTGCCCCTTTTTAACATGAATGTAGCTGTCTCTAATGTATGATCCCAAAACGATATTGGTAAATCGGTAAGAAACATCATAGATTGCACTATATCCTATAAAGTACGGTTATGACGTTCGGACACACCATTATGCTGTGGTGTTCCAGGTGGCATGAGTTTGTGAAACTATTCCACATTATTTTAATTGAAGGCCAAACTCGTAACTCAAATATTTTACCTCTGCGATCATATCGTAGAAACTATTATTTTTGTTACGATGATTCTCCACTTCACTCTGAAATTCTTTGAACTTTTCAAATGTTTCAAACTAGTGTTTTATCAAGTAGATATACCCATATCTGCTCAAATCATTTGTGAAGGTCAGAAAATAATGATACCCGCCGCGAGCCCTAACACTCATCGGATCGCATACATCAGTATGTATTATTTCCAACAAGTCAGTTTCTCGCTCCATTGTTCCGGAGAACGGAGTTTTAGTCATCTTACCCATAAGGCATGGTACGCAAGCATCAAGTGATTCATAATCAAGTGATTCCAAAATCCCATCAGCATGGAGTTTCTTCATGCGCTTTACACCAATATGACCTAAACGGCAGTGCCATAAATAAGTTGCACTATCATTATTAACTTTGCATCTTTTGGCTTCAATATTATGAATATGTGTATCACTATGATCGAGATCCAACGAACTATTTTCATTGGGTGTATGACCATCGAAGGTTCTATTCATGTAAGCAGAACAACAATTGTTCTCTAACTAAAATGAATAACCGTATTGCAATAAACATGATCAAATCATATTTATGCTCAACGCAAACACCAAATAACACTTATTTAGGTTCAACACTAATCCCGAAAGTATAGTGAGTGTGCGATGATGATCATATCAATCTTGGAACTACTTCCAACACACATCGTCACTTCACCCTTAACTAGTCTCTGTTTATTCTGCAATTCCTGTTTCAAGTTACTAATCATAGCAACTGAACTAGTATCAAATACTTAGGGGTTGCTATAAACACTAGTAAAGTACACATCAATAACATGTATATCAAATATACCTTTGTTTACTTTGTCATCCTTTCTTATCCGCCAAATACTTGGGGTAGTTCTGCTTCCAGTGACCAGTCCCTTTGCAGTAGAAGCACTTAGTCTCAGGATTAGGACCAGACTTGGGCTTCTTCACTTGAGCAGCAACTCGCTTGCTGTTCTTCTTGAAGTTCCCCTTCTTTCCCTTTGCCCTTTTCTTGAAACTAGTGATCTTGTTAACCATCAACACTTGATGTTTTTCTTGATTTCTACCTTCGTCGATTTTTGGCATCACGAAGAGCTTGGGAATCATTTCCGTTATCCCTTGCATATTATAGTTCATCACGAAATTCTACTAACTTGGTGATGGTGACTAGAGAATTTTGTCAATCACTATCTTATCTAGAAGATTAACTCCCACTTGATTCAAGTGATTGTAGTACCCAGACAATCTGAGCACATGCTCACTAGTTGAGCGATTCTCCTCCATCTTTTAGCTATAGAACTTGTTTGAGACTTCATATCTCTCAACTCGGGTATTTGCTTGAAATATTAACTTCAACTCCTGGAACATCTCATATGGTCCATGACGTTCAAAACGTCTTTGAAGTCCCGATTCTAAGCTGTTAAGCATGGTGCACTAAACTATCAAGTAGTCATCATATTGAGCTAGCCAAACGTTCATAACGTTTGCATCTGCTCCTGCAATAGGTCTGTCACCTAGCGGTGCATCAACGAGATAATTCTTCTGTGCAGCAATGAGGATAAACCTCAGATCACGGATCCAATCCGCATCATTCCTACTAACATCTTTCAACACAATTTTCTCTAGGAACATATCAAAATTAACATATGAAAGCAACAACGTGAGCTATTGATCTACAACATAGATATGCTAATACTACCAGGACTAAGTTCATGATAAATTAAAGTTCAATTAATCATATTACTAAAGAACTCCCACTTAGATAGACATCCCTCTAATCATCTAAGTGATCACGTGATCCAAATCAACTAAACCATAACCGATCATCACGTGAAATGGATTAGTCTTCAATGGTGAACATCATTATGTTGATCATATCTACTATATGATTCACACTCGACCTTTCGGTCTCCGTGTTCCGAGGCCATATCTGCATATGCTAGGCTCGTCAAGTATAACCCGAGTATTCTGCGTGTGCAAAACTGGCTTGCACCCGTTGTAGATGGACGTAGAGCTTATCACACCCGATCATCACGTGGTGTCTGGGCAGGACGAACTTTGGCAACGGTGCATACTCAGGGAGAACACTTCTTGATAATTTAGTGAGAGATCATCTTATAATGCTACCGTCAATCAAAGCAAGATAAGATGCATAAAAAGATAAACATCACATGCAATCAATATAAGTGATATGATATGGCCATCATCATCTTGTGCTTGTGATCTCCATCTCCGAAGTACCGTCATGATCACCATCGTCACCGGCGCGACACCTTGATCTCCATCGTAGCATCGTTGTCGTCTCGCCAATCTTAGGCTTCTACGACTATCGCTGCCGCTTAGTGATAAAGTAAAGCATTACAGGGCGATTGCATTGCATACAATAAAGCGACAACCATATGGCTCCTGCCAGTTGCCGATAACTCAGTTACAAAACATGATCATCTCATACAATAAAATTTAGCATCATGCCTTGACCATATCACATCACAACATGCCCTGCAAAAACAAGTTAGACGTCCTCTACTTTGTTTGTTGCAAGTTTTACGTGGCTGCTACGGGCTTAAGCAAGAACCAATCTCACCTACGCATCAAAACCACAACGATAGTTTGTCAAGTTGATGCCGTTTTAACCTTCACAAGGACCGGGCGTAGCCACACTCGGTTCAACTAAAGTTGGAGAAACTGACACCCGCCAGCCACCTATGTGCAAAGCACGGCGGTAGAACCAGTCTCGCGTAAGCGTACGCGTAATGTCGGTCCGGGCCGCTTCATCCAACAATACCGCCGAACCAAAGTATGACACGCTGGTAGGCAGTATGACTTATATCGCCCACAACTCACTTGTGTTCTACTCGTGCAAATAACATCAAACCATAAAAACCTAGGCTCGGATGCCACTGTTGGGGAACGTAGTAATTTCAAAAAAAAAATCCTATGCACACGCAAGATCATGGTGATGCATAGCAACGAGAGGGGAGAGTGTTGTCTACATACCCTCGTAGACCGAAGCGGAAGCGTTGACGCAACATAGAGGAAGTAGTTGTATGTCTTCCCGGTCCAACCAATCCAAGCACCGTTACTCCGGCACCTCCGAGTTCTTAGCACACGTTCAGCTCGATGACGCTCCCCGGGCTCCGATCCAGCAAAGCTTCGGGGATGAGTTTCGTCAGCACGACGGCGTGATGACGATGATGATGTTCTACCGACGCAGGGCTTCGCCTAAGCACCGCAACGATATGACCGAGGTGGAATATGGTGCAGGGGGGCACCGCACACGGCTAAGGAACGATCACGAAGATCAACTTGTGTGCCATGGGGTGCCCCCTGCCCCCGTATATAAAGGAGCAAGGGGGAGGAGGCCGGCCCTAGGAGGGGCGCGCCAGGGAGTAGGATTCCTACTCCTAGTTGGAGTAGGTTTCCTCCTTTCCTAGTCCAACTAGGTCAAGGGCGGAAAGAGGGGAAGAGGGGAAGGAAGGGAGAGAGGGGCCGCGCCCCAAACCCCTTGTCCAATTCGGACTGGGCTTGGGAGGGGCGCGCGCCACCTCCTGGTCCTTCCCACTAAGGCCCATCAAGGCCCATTGCTTCTTCCTCATATTCCCGTAACTCCCCGGTACCTCCGAAAATACCCGAATCACTCGGAACCTTTCCGATGTCCGAATATAGTCGTCCAATATATCGATCTTTACGTCTCGACCATTTCGAGACTCCTCGTCATGTCCCCGATCTCATCCGGAACTCCGAACTCCTTCGGTACATCAAAACTCATAAACTCATAATATAACTGTCATCGAAACCTTAAGCGTACGGACCCTACGGTTCGAGAACAATGTAGACATGACCGAGACATGTCTCCGGTCAATAACCAATAGCGGGACCTGGATGCCCATATTGGCTTCTACATATTCTACGAAGATCTTTATCGGTCAGACCGCATAACAACATACGTTGTTCCCTTTGTCATCGGTATGTTACTTACCCGAGATTCGATCGTCGGTATCCAATACCTAGTTCAATATCGTTGCCGGCAAGTCTCTTTACTCGTTCCGTAATACATCATCTCACAACTAACATATTAGTTGCAATGCTTGCAAGGCTTATGTGATGTGCATTACCGAGAGGGCCCAGAGATACCTCTCTGACTATCGGAGTGACAAATCCTAATCTCGAAATACGCCAACCCAACATCTACCTTTGGAGACACCTGTAGAGCTCCTTTATAATCACCCAGTTACGTTGTGACGTTTGGTAGCACACAAAGTGTTCCTCCGGCAAACGGGAGTTGCATAATCTCATAGTCATAGGAACATGTATAAGTCATGAAGAAAGCAATAGCAACATACTAAACGATCGGGTGCTAAGCTAATGGAATGGGTCATGTCGATCACATCATTCTCCTAATGATGTGATCCCGTTAATCAAATGACAACTCATGTCTATGGCTAGGAAACTTAACCATCTTTGATCAACGAGCTAGTCAAGTAGAGGCATACTAGTGACACTCTGTTTGTCTATGTATTCACAGATGTATTATGTTTCCAGTTAATACAATTCTAGCATGAATAATAAACATTTATCATGAAATAAGGAAATAAATAATAACTTTATTATTGCCTCTTGGGCATATTTCCTTCAGGGGAGGCTCTGATACCAACTTGTAACACCCACAATGCGGCTATATCTCCCATGTGTCGGGGCACGACTTAGAGGCATAGCCGCATGGTAGGCATGTCGCAAGAGGGGTAATCTTTACACATCCCATGTACTGAATAAGAAACGGATAAAGAGTCGGCTTACAATCGCCACTTCACACAATACATAAATATATATCATACATCATCCAAAATACAATCAAAGGTCCGACTATGGAACCAAAATAAAGAAAGACAACCCCAAATGCTATATCCCCGATCGCCCCACACTACAACAAAAACACCCATATACCAACGGATATCTACCAACGATATTAGCAGAAGTGTTGTTTTCTTCAACCTCCCACCCCCCACTTAGCGCTAACCTCCTAAGAAAAAGCTAACCTCCCGTATCCACCTCCACCTTATTATGTCTCCTCCGTGCAAAAAGAAAAACAAATTTTGCCATCCCATCTCTCCATCCCCCAATTCCTCTTTCAGCCGAGATCCATGGGCCATGACTCTCCCGCCAGCCCGCCACGACCTCCAGTTCGGCCTAGCTCCGGTGCTCTCCCACGCCATTGCTCGCTGGCCCTAGCTCCCCCCCTCCCTGAGTACTATCCTCTGATCTTCCGCCGCCGTGACATCCTCTGGGCCCTTGCAACGAGTCACCGCTGCAGCTCCCTGCTCCTCCGGTTCGTCAACTCATTAACCCCTGCATCTCCACACGCATGGTTGCTGCCCCTGGCTCGACGGTGATGCTCCTCCTGGCTAACTCCACTCCGACAAGAATGGTTTAGTAAGGCACTCCTCTCCTCTGCCCTTATTTTATCCTCTCTGGTCATGTGTGTCATGTCTACCTAGGGTTTGCCGTCGTGGCGTCGTAGATCACGGCTGGATACAACAAAAATCGCGACCACTAGTCTCTTCAGGGAGGCTTCCATGGTCGCCTACGGCTTACCCCCACCGTTCAGGCGCTCACCTAGATTCATGTCCCTCAAGGACGTGGTTGTCCCCTTATCCTCAATGATCTATTCCCCCCCCCCTAATTAACAACATGGCAGCTTATATAATTCTATTGGCATGTGGTGCCTCAACTTCTCTAAACTTCCACTTGTGCCATGGGAGGACCAATTAGGTACGAGATTGGACAACATGTTTGTCCCCTTCCAATTCAATTGGTCAATGAATGTTGGTACTACTGTACTTAAGTTATGGCTAGGGATCCTCCTTTTTGTTGGAGGAAACTTGATCCTCTAATTTTGCTATGCATGTTTTTGCTGGTGATCCCCTGCTTTAGTTGTGCAGGCCATAATTGTGTGTTGAACTATCTGTATGTATTTATTTACATGTCTATCACACTCTAGATTGCTGATGAGTGCCACATTATACTGCAGAACAAAATAATTATTTTACCTTGGATGATCATTCACCAGTCTTGTTTCGACATCAATGGCTGCATCTTTCGAGACTTATCAGCAGTGAGTCTAGTTTTCCGTTGAAACAAGGGTGAGTGTGTATTATTTATTCACTACTTTTACAAAAGCTTATGTTGTCAAGGAGGAGATATTCAGTAATAAGGAGAGGTTATATGAATCATAGTCTAAACATCTCGGACTTGCCAGCATAGGAAGGTATGTGGGTAAAAAAATTGTTTCATTTGAACATTTTTGTTTAGTTTCAGTTAATTCTAAATACTGAAATCTTTGTACTTATTTTCAAGTTCTGATGAATTGCAATCATTTTTAGACCAGAAAGATGCATCACAACAAAGCCGCTTGGCAGAATGTTGTGCTACATCTTTTATTCTCACTAGTATGTGAATTTTAAGTTTTTACTTAGTGAACTATGGTCTTGCAGGTTAATATAAAGATACAAAAGCTACTTGAGGTAATCATATTGCGAATTTCATGAGTTCTGGGAAGATAAATAGGACCAACGATGATGAGAGCATGTCAATGACATCACATATGTGTGGTATTAATCAATCCCTTCTTTCTTTCTGTCTGTGCGTGTGTCATGTGTATATAAATTCATCTTTATATGCCATATTAATTGTTCATTTAGATACAGGATGCAGGACATTTCCCCATCCGCCCGCAACCAAAATGGTAGGATTCACACCACCCCGTGTCCGGCACATGTGGACTTCCACGTCTCAGTTTAGCTGATGTTCGTAGTGCTAAGTACAGTATGCTAGTTTGCAAGTTGGCTGCTATACAGTATACACATTCATATGTCACTGTATTCAGATTTATAGTTTGTAAACTACACGCTCATGTAGACAATCAGCTATGTAGACATATAATATGCTAATGCCGACACATTCAGATTATGTACATATATAATTTTCGTATGCTGAATCCGCAGTTATAATATCTTTGTACAGAATAATAGCTTGTACTGAGTTAATGCAGTATACTATGCGCATGCACTATTCCTTCAATAGTAAGAGACTAAGAGTAATACTGCAAATCTCCAGGTTCCATAAAGAATTCATAGTAATGGTAATAAAGAAGGGGCCTGATGCTCCTTCAGGAATTCTGATTAAGTAAAGTACAGTACCAACTTCAACATTTCAGCATAATAAGCACATGAGGCGAGCCATGAAAAATCCGAAATTTCCATTTTGGCATCCTCTTTCCTTGATAGATCTTCCTCTCTACTTATTGGTTCTGCACACAACGAAATTATTTCAGACCAAAGCATCATTTCAAGAAAGAATACATTTCCAGTTATAGATCAACAAAAAATGGTTTAATAGATAATGATGAGGAGTTCGCAAGGAAAATTAGTTTATTGCTTACCAAGCTTCTACATATGAATCTTATATTGGACACATTACATAGCATATCAATTGGTTAAATCTATCGAACAACAAATGAAGTTTATCTAATTTGCTCTACTGTCCTCTTCCTGGTAGTACCATCCAGGGACATTGGACTGGGTAAGAAATACATCTTCCATTTTCTCAAGACCATCAGAGATAGTTAAACAAGACATAGCAGATCAGTAATGAAGTCTTGCGACAAGCCAAGAACAATGTGCTAGGAACTTAGATTAGCGATCATGTGCCAGTACTTAGAATCTGAAGTAGTTGTTTGATATGTGCTGGCATCAGAAGTAAATTTGAATTATTCTCACTAAAATTGCACGAGATGACATCTTTTCTTCGTTGATGGTGTGGCGTGCATACCAGTTCTATTGAGAAAATTGTTAGTAGAATCACTTGACTAGATTCGAATGATCTAAGTACAACAAGTGGCCACTTACTACTAGCAGCTATAGTTTCTCTGAGCACACACTGCTCATTACAATAACTAACTAAGATTAAAGTTACATTTGCTTGTTTTCAGGTGCGGAACCCACACGTGTTTAGAGTTCAAACATTTTCTTACACCATGTAGCAGTAGTCCTTCCATGTTGCTAATAAACCACTCATCCAATTTTATATCCGCTCATGTGATAGCTTTATTATTTCCTCCACATTTAGCACAATCTGTTCACCCATTACAATGGACGTTATTAATTGAATATGTTGACGTGCATTCACTGTACCAAATTTACGGGATTATAGCCTGAATTAGTTTTTTTACCTACATGCTTTTCCTTTACTTATATTGTCTGAACCTAAATTTGGACATAACTCCAAAGGGATCACCTCGAAATAAGAAGGAAATTTGTCCAGAACTTATTTATTATCAAAAGTAGTAATACTAATTGTTTATATTTTCTTCATTGCTAGCAGTATAGCGGCAACTAGCAGGAACTATCTTTAGGATATGGAGCTATGGATGCCAAGAGATACTGATCACTTGGGTTTTAGTTAATGAAGATTGAACATGTCAGTCTAGATGCTCCTATGCTGAGCATAGGTTTTGTTTTATGCAATGAAGCTTTGATCCATTTCTAGGTACAGTCCACATGTTCTTGCTATACACATGTGTACAAGCTGGATGTAATACTTAGAACAAAGCATATCTATATACAATATCATGTACTTTGGATGGTGTTCTTTGTAAAGCAACATTGTTGATTTAATATATGAGGTCTTTCTTACTACATTGCATCTCTTGTACACTAGCAACATCGGCCACATATATAATCTATGTAGCAACTACTTCCCGAGGTGCAATGATTTGTATTTCCATTCCAAAATCCATTTGTCCAGGGTGATTACCAACGCATACAAAGTGTTGTTGGGCTCTAGCTTATACGTTGCTATTTTGCAACGCTTATACACATCAGTTACCAACGTATGCATATACGTTGTTGTAGACCCTTGCAACGCCACCAAAAGCAACGCATACAAATCCGTTGTTGTAGATCTTAGCAACGTTTATATGTACATTTGGCAACGCATCGATGCGTTGCTAAATAGGGTTCTTGTTGTAGTGCCAACTGGGCTCCTCTACTGATCATCCGGAAAAGAAACATAGTAATGGCCCGAATCCTCGTCGAACTCCCACTTGAGTTCGGTAGCGTCCCCTGCACTGGCATCATTGGCACCTACATCTGTTTGGAAGTACATGTGAGTCACGGGGACTCAGCAATCTCACACCCTCGCGATCAAGACTATTTAAGCTTAAAGGTAGGAAAGGGTAGTGAGGTGGAGCTGCAGCAAGCACTAAGCATATATGGTGGCTAACTTACGCAAAAGAGAGCAAGAAGAGAAGCAAAGCACGGTCGAGAAGCTAATAGTGATCAAGAAGTGATCCTGAAGCTACTTACGTTCAAGCATAACCCGGAACCGTGTTCTCTTCCCGGACTCTGCCGAAAAGAGACCATCACGGCTACACACGCGGTTGATTCATCTTAATTAAGTTATGTGTCAAGTTCTCTACAATCGGATATTAACAAATTCCCATCTTCCCATAACCGCGGGCACCGCTTTCAAAAGTTCAAAACCCTACAGGGGTGTCCCAACTTAGCCCATCACAAGCTCTCACGGTCAACGAAGGATATTCCTTCTCCCGGGAAGACCCGATCGGTCTCGGAATCCCGGTTACAAGACATTTCGACAATGGTAAAACAAGACCAGCAAAGCTACCCGATGTGCCAACAAATCCTGATAGGAGTTGCACGTATCTCGTTCTCAGGGCACACCGGATAGGTCAAGCTACGAGTAAAACCAACCCTCAAGTTGCCCCGAGGTGGCCCCGCAGGCTGCCCGTTTCGGACCAACACTCAGAGGAGCACTGGCCCGGGGGGGTTTAAAATAAAGATGACCCTTGAGTCTGCAGAACCCAAGGGAAGGTATGTGATGGTAGGTAGGCAAATGGTAAAACCAAGGTTGGGCCTTGCTGGAGGAGTTTTATTCAAAGCAAACTATCAAGGGGTTCCCATAACACCCAACCGTGTAAGGAACGTAAAATCAAGGAACATAACACCGGTATGACGGAAACTAGGGCGGCAAGAGTGGAACAAAACACCAGGCATAAGGCCGAGCCTTCCACCCTTTACCAGGTATATAGATGCATTAAAGTAAAAAAGAGATAATAATGATATCCCAACAATATCCATGTTCCAACATGGAACAAACTTCATCTTCACCTGCAACTAGCAACGCTATAAGAGGGGCTGAGCAAAGCGGTAACATAGCCAAACAACGGTTTGCTAGGTAAGGTGGGTTAGAGGATTGACATGGCAATATGGGAGTAATGATAAAGCAAGTGGTAGGTATCGCGGCATAGCAATAGAGTGAACAACTAGCAAGCAAAGATAGAAGTGATTTCGAGGGTATGGTCATCTTGCCTGCAAAGTTCCCAGAGTTGACGAAAGCTTGCTCCTCGTTAGCGTACTCAATAGGTTCCTCGATCACGTACTCGTCTCCCAGCTCTACCCAAAGCAAGAACACAAGCAAAGGACCAACAATCAATCACGGTGCAATGCACAAGCAACATGATGCAAAACATGGCATGACATGCGGGATGTGATATGCAATGCATATGCGTGCTCCGGAAGGAAAAGGATGAACAAGGCATCAACTTGGCAAACCAAGTGTGCCGCTGGAAAGATGAGATGATTTCGGTCAAAATCAATATAAAGATCGCCGGAGTTGGATGCACGGTTTGCAAATAGCAAGCAAAACAAGAATGGCACAATTCTGCGATTAACATCATGATGTCATCTAGAATGCAACAAGAAACTAATCTACTTCACTCCAACATAGCAAATAAGCACCTGGCAGTGATGTGCTCAAGATTCTTGACAAAACATGAACACTGAGCTACGGCTAAATCACACAAGAGCAGGTTCAAACAAGCATGGCAAAAATGCAAAAGATATCAGCATCACAGACTTGGTGAAAATACTAACATGCCAGAAAATAACATCAAGAATCCACGTTTAGAGCAAGAAAACAACATGCTACAGGAACAAATCATAGCAATAAAAGGCATGGAATGAATCTACTACATGCATAGATCAAAAGTCCCTTACTAATCATGAGCCAAAAAGGCACATAAGATATGATGGCACCCATGTAAACATAGCAAGTTTATAAACAGTTTCAGACAGCAGAAAACTGACCATGGCATAAACAGAATTATGAAGGCATCTTTGCGAGCTCAAATCACTCATCACAAAGCCTTTAATGAGAAAACAAGCATAGAATCAGCAAGAAGACATGTTCATCAAGCTAACCATGGCAAGAACAAGTTCATAGCATGCATGGATAAACTACAACAACCATGGCAAAACTGATTAACATGTAAACAATCTGCCAGGAACATTTTATAGCAAAAGTAGAGCAAGATTAAGACATGATAGCGCACTCCATAATTGCAAACAGGGGCATGTATGGACAGATCATAACCATATATCCAAAACATCCTTACTGAAGATACTCAAAACAAGCATGTATCTCACTGTAGCAACATGTTTACATGGCATAAAAATAACAGCAGAACAAGGACTCCGCAAAATCCTAAGTCCCTGAAATCAGCAATATCACGAAGGCTACTTTGCATGCTTGTGGTAGTCACCTCATTGATCACCAAAATATATGGCAAGCACCCCTGTAAAGATAGCATGGCATAGAGCAAAACACATGCAGAGCTCATGCCCATCTAATGCACACATCAAATATGACAAAAAACGCCAAATCCTCATACTCTGATAAGTAACAGCAACTAACAATTTATAGCACTCTTGCATCAGCGATTTTGGCATCAAGATGGTCTCAAACAAGCATGTCACAATGGAATGAAATGAGGAGCATCTCACAATGAACATTTTGATATATCATGCGCATGAAACGGTGCTACAGTCATGGAGTTATGATGCATTGAATAGAGCCATAAAATATGTGTAGGGAAAAAGACTGGGAAAAATCGACCTCCCGAATCAGATCTGGATCTAGGGTTCTTGCAGATCTTGAGGTTGGCCGGATATGAGCTCGAACTCGCCGGAGACGGACAAAGAGGGGCCGGAGCTAGGGAGGCTCGGCGGGTCCGGGACGGGGAGGCCGGATCCGGCCGCGGGACGGCTGCGGGGCAGCGGCGACCAACGACGGCGGCGCGGTGGCGGCCGGCGAGGAGGCAACGGAGGCGCGCCGGCAGCGGAGAAGCGGCGGGCGAGACGGAGGCGATGCGGCAATCGGCGGAGAGCTTCGGCACGGTGGCGGCTTCGGGAGCGAGCGGCGACGGCTACCGCGGGCTCGCGCGGGCCCGCGACGGGCCTGGCGGGCCACGGCGGCGAAGGTGGATCCGGGCCACGTGGCGCCCTCTGGTAGGCTGCGAGCAGCGGCGGGTTTCGTCCGGCGAGGGTCGGACACATCCGGTGGCGGCAGGGGATGAAAATTAGGGTTTGGGACCCAAATTTGAGGAGGGGTGCACATATTTATAGGTAGGAGGAGGTAGGAGTGTCCAAATGGAGTGTAGTTTTCGACCACGCGATCGTGATCCGACGACGGAGGACATGGAGATGGTTTGGAAGGGTTATTGGGCCATTTTGGAGGGGTGTTGGGCTGCAACACACACGAGGCCTTTGCGGTTCCCCGGTTAACCGTTGGAGTATCAAATGGACTCCAAATGACACGAAATTTGACAGGCGGTCTACCGGTGATGTACCAAGGCCGCTTGGCAAATCTCGGTCCATTCCGAGAATGTTCAACACCCGCTCACAAAAAGAGACAAGAGGGGAACGCCGGTGCACGTAGGAGTGTCGGATTGCAAAACGGACAACGGGGAAAAAGCTCGGATGCAAGAGACGAACACGTATGCAAATGAGATGCACATGATGACATGATATGAAATGCATGACATGAACAAAATGAAAAATGAAGACAAAGACCCAACCACGAAGGGAATCTCATAACTTAAAGCCGAAAATGGCAGAGTCGGAGTTACAAATATGGCAAGTTACATCCCGGGTGTTACAACACTCCACCACTACAAAAGGATCTCGTCCTGAGATCTAGGACTAAAAGAACTCTGGATATTCAGAACGGAGGTGGTCCTCGCTTTCCCAGGTGACTTCACGGTCGGAATGGTGTGACCACTTCACTTTCAGGAATTTGATAGACTTGTTGCGAGTCTTGCGCTCGGCTTCTTCAAGAATAGCAACAGGATGCTCATGATAAGACAGGTCTTCTTGGAGATCAATCTCTTCGAAGTTGATGGTGCGCTCAGGAGTCTTGAAGCACTTGCAAAGCTGTGACACGTGAAACACATCGTGCACATTCGCGAAGTTGGACGGAAGCTCAAGTTGATAGGCGAGATCGCCTCTCTTGAAAGGACCCACGTATCTAGGGGCAAGCTTCCCTTTGATACCGAAGCGACGAGTACCTCTCATTGGAGAGACGCGGAGGTAGACATGGTCTCCGATCTCGAAATCCAAGTCACGGTGCTTGCTATCATAGTAACTCTTCTGGCGCGATTGCGCGGCTTTGAGATTTTTGCGTATGACTTTACACATTTCTTCAGCTTCTGTGATTAAATCATTTCCAAGAAGTTTGCGTTCACCAGTCTCTGACCAATTAAGAGGAGTACGGCACTTTTTGCCATAGAGAATCTCGAATGGGGCCTTGCCCGAACTCGCTTGGAAAGTGTTGTTGTAGGAGAACTCGGCATATGGAAGACAATCCTCCCAATTCATACCGAAGGAAATGACACAAGCCCTGAGCATATCTTCAGGGATTTGATTGACTCGCTCGACTTGTCCACTAGTTTGAGGATGGAAGGTTGTGCTGAAGCGAATGTTGGTGCCCATGGCCTTCTGGAAGGAGTCCCAGAACTTAGAAGTGAAGATACTTCCATGATCTGAAGATATCAATTGTGGAATGTCGTGCAAGGAGACAATCCTAGAGGTGTATAGCTCTGCCAGCTGAGCTGTTGTGATAGATTATTTGATTGGAAGGAAATGAGCCACTTTTGTAAGCTTGTCGATGAAAACAAAGATAGCATCATTTCCACGCTTGGACTTAGGAAATCCAGTCATGAAGTCCATCTCAATATGGTCAAACTTTCATTCTGGAATGGCAAGAGGTTGGAGGAGACCAGCTGGCCATTGGTGTTCTGCTTTCACCCTTCTGCAGACATCACATTCATTCACGAATTGAGCAATTTCTCGCTTCATTCGAGTCCACGAATACGACTGCTTGAGGTCATGGTACATCTTTGTACTTCCAGGATGAATGGATAGAAGGGAATTGTGATCCTCGTTCATAATGACTTTCCTTAGATTGCCTTTAGGAACCACAATTCGATCCTCGAAGAATAGAGTATCTTTGTCATCAATCTGATAGCACTTGTATTTGGGTTGGCTCTTGGCAATCCCATTTTTCACCTTCTTCACCATGGCATCAAGAAGTTGTGCCTCGCGAATTTGATCTTCCAAAGTAGGAGAGACTTGGAGGAACAACTTGGAGATTCAGTTTGTGAAAAGCTTCACAAAGGTCCGGTTGGAAGGGCTTGAGAATTAAGTTGTTGCAGTAATCCTTCCTGCTCAAAGCATCTGCAATGACATTGGCCTTGCCTGGAGTATATTCAATACTCGGATTGTATTCTTGAATCATTTCGACCCACCAAGTCTGCCTGAGGTTGAGGTTGGGTTGAGTGAAGATGTACTTGAGGCTCTTATGATCAGTGAAGATGTCCATTTTCCTTCCCAACAAGAGATGTATCCACGTTAATAATGCATGGACAACTGCCGCCAACTCGAGGTCATGAGTGGGGTAGTTCTTTTCGTTGGGCTTCAACTAGCGAGAGGTATAGGCCACAACTTTCTTCTCTTGCATTAACACAGCACCGAGACCTTGCAAGGAGGCATCACAGAAAACTTTGAATGGTTTGGATTCATCAGGAGGAGTCAAAACAGGAGCCAGTTCCTGTTTGTTGCATGTTTTTTGTTTCGCAGAAAATCCATATCAAACGGAGTCCAAACGGGATAAAAACTGACGGAGATTTTTTTTGAAATATATGTGAATTTTGGGAAGTGGAATCAACGCGAGACGATGCCCGAGGGGGCCACGAGGCAGGGGGCGCGCCCCTGACCCTCGTGGACACCCCGTAAGGCGGTTGTTGCCCTTCTTTCGCTGAAAGAAAGCCAATATCCGGATAAAAATCGTGTTCAAATTTCAACCCAATCGGAGTTACGGATCTCCGAGAATATAAGAAACGGTGAAAGGCCAGAATCTGGAACGCAGAAACAGAGAGAGACAGAGAGACAGATCCAATATCGGAGGGGCTCTCGCCCCTCCCATGCCATGGAGACCAAGGACCAGAGGGGAAACCCTTCTCCCATCTAGGGAGAAGGTCAAGGAAGAAGAAGAAGAAGAAGAAGAAGAAGAAGAAGAAGAAGGGGGGCCCTCTCCCCCTCTCTTCCGGTGGCGCCGGAACGCCGCCGGGGCCATCATCATCACCGCAATCTACACCAACAACTTCACCGCCCTCATCACCAACTCTTCCCCCCTCTATGCAGCGATGTAACCCCTCTTTTACCCACCGTAATCTCTACTTAAACATGGTGCTCAACGTTTTACATTATTTCCCAATGGTGTATGCCTATCCTATGATGTTTGAGTAGATCCATTTTGACCTATGGGTTAATTGATGATCATGATTGGTTTGAGTTGCATATTTTATTATTGGTGTTGTCCTACGGTGCTCTCCGTGTCGCGCAAGCGGGAGGGATTCCCGCTGTAGGGTGTTGCAATACGTTCATGATTCGCTTATAGTGGGTTACTTGAGTGACAGAAGTATAAACCCGAGTAAGGAGGTTGTTGCGTATGGGATAAAGAGGACTTGATGTTTTAATGCTATGGTTTGGTTTTACCTTAATGATCTTTAGTAGTTGCAGATTCTTGCTAGAGTTCCAATCATAAGTGCATATGATCCAAGAAGAGAAAGTATGTTAGCTTATGCCTCTCCCTCAAATAAAATTGCAATAATGATTACAGGTCTAGTTATCGATTGCCTAGGGACAAATAACTTTCTTGTGTGACAACAAGCTCTCTACTAAAACTAACTTAGTTGTGTATTCATCTAAACAACCCCTTCTTTTTATTTACGTGCTCTTCATTATCTTGCAAATCTATCCAACAACACCTACAAAGTATTTCTAGTTTCATACTTGTTCTAGATAAAGCGAACGTTAAGCGTGCATAGAGTTGTATCGGTGGTTGATAGAACTTGAGAAAATATTTGTTCTACCTTTAGCTCCTCGTTGGGTTCGACACTCTTACTTATCGAAAGAGGCTACAATTGATCCCCTATACTTGTGGGTTATCAGTGACTTCATAAATTTCAAGATAACATGTCGGCTCAGTCTCTCGGAGGTGCTCATAGGGGTAGGGTGTGCGTGTGTGCGTTCACAGGGGTGAGTGTATGCACGTATGTATGAGCGCTTGCATCTGTACTGATGTTCAAAAAAAATACAAAGTGTTTCCCATTAGGTATTAATCGCAAGGATTATTTTGTAATCTACTAGAACAGTAACCATATACGCCAGAAGTACTTGGTAATCTGCTAGATCAGTAACCATACACGCATCAGGTTGAGTCATTCCTACCCATCTCCCAGGTTTGTTACCATACTCCTAACCGCCATTGAGTTTCAAAAGTTATTTCTAAAAAAATGTACGTCATATAAAAAGCATTTACCACTATAAAACAAAAAAGTTCTTATTTATATTTGGCTCATAAGTCAAGAAATGTATGCCAGAAGTACTTGATCATCCATGTCACGCGTTCCTACGTCCGGCTATTTGTAAATTTTTTTGAACATCAGTGCAGACACAAGCGCTCATATACACGCGCATACACTCACCCCTATGAACGCACACACGTGCACCCTACCCCTATGAGCACCTCCGAAAGACAGACGACATAAATGCAAGCACCAGGATTTAAACCCTGGTGGGCTGGGGATACCACAGTCCCTCTAACCATCCAATCATAGTTGGTCCGCGACTATTTGTAATATTGAATGGTATTGCTTGATGCAAATATGTGGAGCCATTATCTCCTAGTTAAATACATAAGTATATCAAGGCACAAACATGGAAGTTAGCAGATGGTAAAGGTAACCCACAAAGATAAGCTTGTACATTTCCAATTTTAGACTAATATTTAATGTGGAAAAAAATACTCTGTATTTGTTATTTATAACAAAACTTTAGTGCACCATCTATTCTTTTCACAAAGATCTCGGAACTGGTCTTTTTTATCTTGATGTCGCTACTTTGCTGCAATAGAATTGGGTTGCATGTCCAGATCATCAATAGAACTGTCACAACATACCAGCTCCGTTACTCTGCATGTTCCCATAAGAATACAATATGTCAACATTTGTGTTGGACAATAGCATATCTTTACTTTATTAGTTTTGTAGGAAATTGATATAGAAATTGTGATGTCTTTCTTCTTAGTGCCAATCAGAAGATAGCATTCACATTACCCAAAAGGAATCACATAATAAAAAGCGTACGACATTTGGATCGTTTAGCCTGTTCATTCACCATGAACTCTTCATTATCTACATTCTAACCCAAAATATCACAGAGTTGAATAGCTTTATTCAATAAGCATGCATCTAGGTTAGTTAGCACACTTTGCATTTCCAAGAAAACTTAAACACTGTTTATTTGATGATAGGAGTAATACTAATTAGGAAGAGCAAAACCACACCTCAGTTGTCTGCAATGGACATTTGAACAAAAAGGGTCCTTATTGGCTTACTGTTTTCTTTACTTCCTATTCGCATGAGAGGAAAAAAGAAGAATTGATGACGGAAGTTATCAGACATGACTAATTGGTACTACCTTCGTCTGGGTTTATTAGGCTCCTTTGTATTTTGTGCCAGATTTTGACAATCTATATTACTAAAAATATATAAAATATATGATACAGAATATACACCATTGGACTTGTATTTCAAAGAGCTTTCCAACAGTGTAATTTTTGTGACATATAATTTATATTTTATTAGTTAAATTTGCAGGTCAAACTTTAGCCCAAAATAAGAGAGGGCCTAATAAACCCGGACAGAGGGAGTACCAAACTAGAATGAAGTTGATTGAATTACCATGTCCACCTTTATCCATGGCCGAAGGAGATTGCACACGTGAAGAACGCTAAGCTTCATTCTTTAGCTTGGACTATGTGCCTCCGTTGCTTATTAATTGGATGTACCTAATATCAAATAAGATTTAGAAATCTAGAACGGCTATGTTCCTTACCGAATCTTTGAAGCTGGCAGATGAAATGTAGATCCACTCTTGGTGTATCTATGTGCATGTATAGGAGCTCATAATAAAGTATGATACGTTTCCACATTTACTCATTTGCCTTGATATATGTAGACCAACACATTAATCATCAGCTTTCTTTTTAAAAAGAAACTTACCCTGTTTTTTGGAGCGAGGAGATATCTATAGTGAGCATGAGAAAGATCATATGGCACGTTCACTCATGTAAATTCTCTGCCTACTCTTATGTTTTTTTCCAACAAGTCTTGTAGCAAAGTGTGCTACTTTGCCTTCGAATATGAAGAAACGTTTGAGGTGAAGCCAGCAAGTGCAGGTACAGGGAAACCTGACCAGACGATGGCAAAAAAAATTACACCTTTCAATCGGCTGGCTCCAGTTACGTTTCTGCTTCTTCCAGTATCAACTCAAACCTACGAACAAAGGACACACACATGTCATCTATGGTACTGGGATGACTGCAATACGATGAGAATCTTTTATCACAAGTTCTGTACAGATCCTTGCTATTCAAACTACTAGCATTATCTCCTCCACAAAACAAGCTCCATGATATTGCAGTTGTAAACAAACAAGACCACAAAGAAAGGCACCAAAAATTATCAAACTGAAAAAGGCCGCTCTATATATAACAGCTAAAGACAAACATATAGAGTTTCAAATAACAAAATCAAAATGCAAGGCATGCATGTAGATGTAAACTAAGTTAGAAGTGAGGAGTTCCTAAAAGAAACTTAAAGGCAACAGACATAACGAGCCCTTAAAAAACAGAACAATTTAACTAATGTAAGAAAACTATAGCAATGTACTCCCTACATATCAACCAGATGCATATTCCTAATTGTTTGTCGAACGAATTTGCAACCAAACAATAAAACTACATGATATCGCGGTGACGTGTATATTACATTTATTGGCATACCACTTGAAAGCTTAGCTTTTTTCACGTAATGAGAAATATCAAACCAGGGAATGTTGTTTAATCAGAGGTTCGGAGTCCACCTGGACATCATTTATTGCCTCACAAAGCTTCTCTCTCGCATGACCCCATGTTTATCGCATGGCAAAAATTGCTCACACGGAGTGCTCGTGTTCCTCGGAAGCCTTTTTAGCAGGGTCTCATAAGCTTATTGCACTTGTCTAGTAGAATCATCGTGAACCCTAAGGAGTTGCAGAAAACGATAAGTGAACATACTTTTGCAGAACTTCGGGCAGATGCAAATGCATAAATTCCACTTATATTACCTAAAATCACCACGCTTTATTCCGTCATAAAAAATCATGCTTTTTTCCTAAGCTATGGAAAGATGCTAATTTCAAAAAGCTCACAAGGTGTGAGCAATTTACCTAGATGATGAAATTGCAAGAAGAGAAGTATAGAAATAGCACATGAAGGTATGAAAAATGAAAATCAGGATTCTCCCCTTGATGCATCACAAGGTCAAATCCTCAACAGTAGCATCTGCATGTCCTTCGTGAGCATCAATGCAATTTCACAATTTTAAATAGAAAGGATTGTATGGTAATTTGAATTAATGGGCATGCATCAGACAATGTGTGAGTTCATAGTTTATTTAAAAGATATAAAATGAATTAAGAGAAACAAATATTTTACCACCAAAAGCGTAATAACTTTGCAGTGCAAAAATCTTAGATCCTCATTATTGCTTGATGAGTACAAACGTACATGCTACATTTTGTATAGAGTACTATATAAAATTGTGTCACTGCCAGAATATGGTAAGGAGAGTGGTTTTTGTGCACCCACGCACATTGCACCCCTGGTGCACCCACGATCAGAAACCTAACAAAAATATTTCAAAAAAAATCTGAAACTTCATGGATGTGATTATGACTAAATGTTTTAGGTGCTTGCAAAATTTTGTGGCAAAATAACATCCGAGGAAATCTGTAAAAAAAAAAGTTTGTGCTGCATGTGAACAGTAATGTGGGTGAAGAGCATCATTTGTATATCATTTTGTATGGAGATCATTTGATGTTTTTTGGTGACCAAACTTTGCAAGTTTCTAAAACATTTGCTCATAATCACATCCATTTCAGAATTTTTGATTTTTTTTCTTTTTTTTTTGAATTTACTGTTCACTGCGTGGGTGCACCGAAGATGGGTGCAGCCGCTACTTTCCCTATGTGAACTGGGAATCAGAATGATACAAGAATAAAGGGCATCAGAATGGTTATTATGTGTAGCACTTGATTAAGAAGAACGAGATTACCTGGTGCCGAGGCTGTAATCTTATCGTTACCACTTCAGGTTCTTCCAAGGACGCCCAATGTAAAGGGGCAAATGGGTAGGTGTGAAGACAAACAAAGAAGAATCGATTAAAACGAGTCAGATGGGAGAAACGGATCATGGTGAGAAATCGAGCAAGGCTGCCATACCTTTGAGTTGTTCGTGCGGGAGGACGAGTTGGAAGATCGAGTCTAGCGATGACGCACTATGCAGGAGAAGATCCTCACATCGAGGATCCACACTAACTTCCACCCCATCCTTGCGGCGCCAAGAGATGTTTCTGGCATCGTGGATCGAGCATCGCACCTCATGCTTCACCTCCTTCCTTGGCTCAACCCTGACCCACATGGCCAAATCACATACGCATCCAAACAAGGCTCTGCGTACATGAGAGGTATGCGGGCGCCCTGCTGGCGTAAAGGGAAGGGGGAGGTTGCGGCATTGCAGCCTGGTGTGGAGGGAGAGGATAGGTTTTTCTTTTTTTTAAGGGTGTGAGAGGATAGGTCAGGGCGGATCCTATAGAGCGCGTAGGTCACGCTTTATCGACGTATAGCGCACCCCGCCAAATGCTATTTGGCGCCTTCAGCGCCATTCTCTTTGAATTCTGCAAATGGGCGCACACCCCGCCTCGCGTGATGGGCCGACCCATTTTACTCCCTTTTCTGTATCTAAAAAGCAAAAAATGTGCTAGAACTGGAACCGAACCGCCACATGATTCTTCAATGTAAGCCGCACTAACCACCATGGCGCCTAAGCTGGTATGATTACTTATACAATTTTCTATTCCATCGAATTTACTCTTTTTTATTTCATTTTTTCTCTTTCCCTTTTTCCTTCCTTTTTCAAATCTGCGATTTTATCTTCAAAATAGATCGACTTTTTCTATAATCCATGAACCTTTCTTTCAAATTCGTGATTTTTGTTTCCAATTCATGATTTTTTTTTCAAAATTGATGAACTTTTTCCAAAATCAATGAAGTTTTTTTCAAAATCGATGGAATTTTTTTAAAACTGATGATTATTTTTCAAATCGATGAACATTTTTTCAGGACCGATGAACTTTTTGTCTCAAAACTGATGAACTTTTTTCAAATTCGTGATTTTTGTTTCAAAACTGATGAACTTTTTTCAAAATCGATGAACTTTTTTTCACCATCAATGAACTTTTTTCAACTTTGTGAATTTTTTTATTTTTTTGAATTTCGAATTTAGTGAACCTTTTTTGAAAATAGATGAGATTTTTAAATTTAAAAAAACCAGTGAACAACACAGCAGGAAAAAGATAAATCGAGATAAAAAAGGCGAGCGAAAGCGTCACCGAGTAGGGAGGCTAGCGGGCAAGCTGGCGAGATGCTGGGTTGCGGCCCATGACTTGACCTGCGAGCACCACGATCGCTAGTTGGCGATGAAGGAAGGCGCTGGCGAGGAGCTCTAGAACCTTCCAAAAACTGGTTTTTTATGTTTTCTCACCCAGTTTTTTTAATTTTACTTTTATTTTTTATTTCCTTTCCCTTTTTTCCTTTTTCCTTCTTTTCTTTCTTCTTCCTTTTTTATTTTTTGTTTTTCTTTTTTTCCTTTTTCTATTTTATTTTCTTCTTCTTTATTTTCACTTTTCTAAAAGAATTTGTTTTCAAATTCATGAACATTTTCTTGTTCATCAAATTAAAAAATGTTCAACCATGTAAAACAATGTTCAACAGTTCAAAAAATGTTCATCGTATATTAAAATTGTCATTAGTATTAAAAAGTTGTTCATTGAACTATTTTTTTCTTAAAATTCTATTTTTATTCATCAGTTTCAAAAAATGTTCATCAAACTCAGATTTTGTTCATTGAATTCAAAATTTGTTCATCATTGTTTTTCAAAACATTGTTCTTGAATACAAATTTTGTTCATCAAATTCAGATAATGTTATAGAATTCAAAATTTGTTCATCAAATACAAAAAATAGGTTCAACATTATTAAAAAATGCTCAAACATTGTTTGAATTCGTGAATAGTTTTTGATTCATCAAATTCAAAAAATGCTCGTCGAACTTGCAAATTGTTCATCAAAATTAAAAATCAGTTCATCAAACTAAAAAAATCTTCATAAAATTCTTCTTCATCACTTTCAGAAAAAAATCATAAAATTAAGATTTTATTCATTGAATATAGAACTTGTATATCTTTTTTTTTTCAAAAAACCGTTCTTGAATATATATTTTGTTCGTCAAATTCACAATTGGATCATAAAATAAGATCTTTTTCATCATTATTAAAAATATTAAACCATTGTTTGCATTTGTGAACATTTCTGAGAATTTGGAGACATTTTTTTAAATGATAAATATTTATTCTGAATATGCGACCACTTTTTCAAAATCAAGAACAATTTTTAATCCAGAAGCATTTTTGTGATTTCTTTATCAGATTTTAAAAATTTACCGATTTGTTTTTTAATTTTAAAATATCGTGTTTATATTGTAAAGAAGAAGAAACCAACACAGAAAAAAGGCAGAAAAATTAAAAAAACATGTGGATATCCAACACTGATTATGGGCCGGCCCAATAGGGCTTGCGGGAGGGGAGCGGTGTACTCTGCCTTTGTTCGTCAGCGCGTCACACGCCTGTATAGCAGGGGAACTCCTGTTCGGCGCTTTCGGCGCTACTTATCGCAACTGGGAGCTTGCAGTGCAGGCATAGCGGGCCGGCCCAGGAGAAAAAGGTGTTCCACTCGTACAGCCGAAAAAGAACGAAAATTCTGGTAGAATAGCTAGAAGCAGGATTCAATCCCTATCCGCCAACTTCAAACTTTTCAGGCAATAACCATTAAGACCAGGCCTCTTTGTTGTCCACTCAAAGGAAAATACTCTATTTGGCCCTTCTCTTAATACAACATTAGTAGTAGGAGTAATTTATACCTAGTTTGTTATGCCTATTATTTTATGATATAAATAAAAAAGAATTCACAATAAAAGAAAAGTGAACTTGAAGAAAGTTCATAAATTTGAAAAGATTCGTACAAAGTGAAAAAAGTTTGTTAATTTGAGATAAGTTCACGAATTTAAGAAAAAGTTCATTGAATTTGCAAAAAGTTCAGGAATTTTGAAAAAAATATCATCAATTTTGGAAAAAAGTTCATCAATTCTGAGAAAAGTTCACAAATTTTGGATAAAAAGCTCATCAGTTTTGGAAAAGGTTCATCGAATTTGAGAAAAAGTTCACGGATTTTGAAAAAAGTTCATCGCTTTTGAAAAAAAATCATTTACTTTGAAAAAAGTTCACAAATTTTGGAAAAGAGTTCATCAATTTCGTAAAAAAAAGCTCATTGTTTTTTTTAAGTTTATCAGTTTTGAAAAAAGTTCATTCCATTTGAAGAAAAAAGTTCGTCAATTTGGATAAATGTTCATCTATCTTGAAAATGGATTTTAAAAAATGTGCATAATTTTGGAAAAAAGTTAATCGAATTTCGAAAAAAAATCATCAAATTTAAAAAAATGGTCATCCAATTAAAGGAAAAGTTTGCGTATTTGGAAACAGTTCATCAAACTAGGAAGAGAAAATGCAGAAAACAAAAAGGAAATGGTAAAACAGGAAAAAGGAGAAAGAAGAATAAAAGAAGGAAGAACCTTATGGTTACCAGATCATGTTGTGTGGTGTCGTGGTTACACCTAGTACAACGATGTGGGGGGACAAGTTCGATTCTCAACCAACGCAACTTCTTTTTGTCTATAAACACAGAAAAAGAAAACGCCATATGGGTCGGCCGAGCGTGGGATGCTGCAGGCGCTCGTTTGCATAATACACATTAACGGGCGCCTATAGTGCCAATAGCATTCACCGTATAGCATCACTCAGGTCGGGGAGCTCATTCAACGGAGCGGGGGTCATAGATCACTAGACGGGTCTAGTGCAGTCTACACGGCCCAATCAACCAGATTGCTCCAAAAAAGAAGTTACGGGAGCAGCGACCCCAATGACCCTAAATAGTGGTGGGAATGTTATCATCGACTATTATTATCTAACAATTTAAGTACAGTTTGTATAGTCGAAGCACAATCTAAATATGGGTTTTTGGATGGAATATTTGGCGTTAGCCTGTAGGTCTTTTCTGGGTTTTTTTTTCTTTGGACAAAGTGCGTGCCCATTTGGGTCGGCGCGTTGAGTTAGCCCTTACGCACAGCCCAACCAACCACGGGACGCCACCTAAGGCCGAACATGCAAGATCTCCAAACTACCCTCGACGGCCACTCAAATTTACAGCGTGGTGGCATAACCCACGTGCCTATCCATGGCAGCACCGCGCGCACACACACCCAAAGCCAATGACAAAAGTGGCACATAGTCTAAAGATCCCACCCGTCAGCCAGATAAGGCATAAATTCAGAAGTAAGAATTAAGATGCACTATTTATTGATTGTCACATCAGACTCGATCCGACGGCCACGATTGATCCATCAAAGAATCGGACGGTGTGAAGTCGTTTGGATAGACAATCGGACGGTCAGGAATGCTGGTGCCCTAAGAAGCCTCAAGTTTGTCCAAGACTCTAACAATGGGACTATAAGTAGACATGCGGCCAGATTGAGACCCCGGGGGGGGGGGGGGGAATTCCTCAAAAAAAAGATTGGGACGGGGCAAATGTGTAGAACTAAGTCAGACGAGTTATCTACTATATGTAAATAGTTGGCCCCCACTACTATATTTCTCTCAGCAGGCATGCTTACACATCATTTTGATTATTTGTAGCCATCCGATCAAAATCGTGTGACCTTAGAAGTCATGCATGTACTCGTAAGTTACACTTCTTTCATTAATCTATCCATGCAAACCATGCCTCTTCATTAAGGCATGCATGTCTTTTTTTTGTCTAGGAAATAAAGTCATGCATGTTAGTCACAATTTAAATATTTGCGTTAATTGCGTGGTCACTAATGGTATATGTGTTGGACCCTTGGAGCAAAAATATATAGTTTGTGCTTCACATTTTTATTAAAAGATGGTGTCACATTATGTCGAATTCAAAACGTTTCTCTTTTTATACATCATTTTGTCACATACTTTGCATGTCCTTATTCTTTCTAAAATGTAAACTAAGTACACTCTTACATTCGTATTCTCATAAATTTTAGTTGCTTTTAAGCACTTATTGATGCATAGTTCCTGTAGCAATGCGCGGGGCATCATATAGTTACATGTTAAAGGTGGATATAATGTGCATCATCACATTGAAAAAATGATACGCCAAAGAGACAACGTCCAGCCTATAGACAAACAACGCACAATGACGGGAGCTCCTAGTTAGCGCTTAAAAGGGGTTCTAGCGCCCACGCAGCAACTTCTTGGCCCCTCCAAAAACACGCCCGCCTTGGCTCCCATCTCCCTCTGTTAGGTTGCTTCACTTCTGGCTGGACACGGTTGACCAGTCAACTGGATCTTTAAAAAAGCGTTGACCGGTCAATTGTTGACTTTCAAAAACAAAAAAAATCATGAATTCAAAGATGTACATGAATTTATAAAAAAGTTCACGAATTTGAAAAAAAAAGGTCAAAATTGGAAAAGGTCATCCAGTTTGCAAAAACATCATCAAATTTGAAAACATTTCACCAAATTTTTAAAAAAGTTCATTGAATTTTAAAAAGTTCATCGAACTTGAAAAAAGTTCATCAAATTTGAAGAAAAGTTCATCCATTAAAAAAAGATCATCGAACTTGAAAGAAAGTTCATCAAACTTGAAAAGAAGTTCATTGAATTTGAAAAAACTTTAGCAAATTTGAAAAAAAATAATTATCAATTTTGAGATAAAGTTCATTGGTTTTGAAGAAAAAGGTCACATATTTAAATAAAGTTCATTGAATAAGGAAGAAGAAGAAAAAGAAAAAAAGAAAACAAAAAGGAAAGTATTTTTCTAAAAAAAAGGAAAGTGGAAAGAAGAAAAGAAGGAAAAAGATGTTAATATTTATGTTTGGTTTGGTGGCAGGGTGGTTAGAGCGTAGCGCCTAGAAAAGGAAGCCATCGGTTCAAGCTGCCACACCGTTCGCAAAATTTGTGCACATTTTCAAATTTCTTCCGTAGTTTTAGAAAATGTCGGGTTTAAAAAAAACTTTTCTTTTTCTGTATTTCTGTTTCTTTACTTCATTTTGTCTATTTCTTTGTAATTCCTTTTTCTTTCTATTTCCCGTCCTTGAGAATTTCAATTTTTGTTAAAAAATTCAAAAAATGTTCAGAAGTTCAAAAAATGTTCCTGTTATTATCTTTTGTTCACAAATTCAAAAAACAATTCTCCATTTTTGTTAAAATGTTCACATATTTAGAAAAAAATGTTCAACTTTCAAATATTGTTCATAAATTCAAAAAAATGTTTGCAATTTCAAATTTTGTTCGGCAGTTTGAAAAGATGTTCCCATTTCAAAATTCATTCACAAATTTAAGAAAAGTTCGTGCTTTCCAATTTTATTTGGTACTTTCAAAAACTGTTTCCATTTCAAAAATTGTTCGCAATTTTCAAAAAGTGTCTGTTTTTAAATTTATTGGTAGTTTCGAAAAATGTTCACAAGTTTTTAAAAATGTTTACATTTTCCTTTTTTTTGTTCAGGAGTTTCCATCTTTTTTAATAAACGATCTTCATTTATCCGAAATTTGTTTTGAATTTGAAAATGTTCAGCTTCTTTTTTCGTTTTTTCTAATTATTTTCTCCTGTTCCTTTTTAGTTTTTTAATAATATTGTCACAGTTTTAAAAAATGTTCTTGCTTTCATTTAATTTGTTCTTATTTTTAGAAAAATGTTCGAAATTTAAAAGAAAATCATTTTCAAATTTATTCTGAGTTTGAAAAAATGTTCTTGTTTCAAAAATTGTTCGCCGATTCCAAAATTCACGTTTCCAAAAAAAATTCAGAGTTTCAAAAAAAATTGTTCACATATTCAAAAATGTTCATGATTTTTCAAAAAAATGTTCGGTTTATCAGAAATTTTTTCACATATTCAAAAAAGTTTGAACTTTTTATTTTTCGTCTCAAATTTGAAAAGTGCTCGCTTTAAAAAAAGTTTTTCAAAACAGTATCCGCGTTCGGAATTTGACAAAATATTCGGATCTACATTACCTTTAGCGTGGCGCGCCATAGAAACTAAGAAATCTTATCTATCCCTTTGGCTAGGCAACAAGAGATCCCTTGTTTGGTCCCTCTCTCAAGCAGTCTTATTGAGATTTTTCACTGTGTTATGCTAATGGGCTGGCCCAGCTGGAGTCGCGTCTGTGCGTCCGCTCGGCAATTCGCCGCAACTAGTGGCGCATAGGAACTCCCGCATCCAGTAGCATTCGAACGAACGACCTCTCCTTTTGGGTGGGGGGGGGGGGGAGGAAATTATGGCTAGCTTTATTACATCACAAAAATAGTTACATCGTTTACTAATTGGCTGATAAGAAAACCCGGAGGTTCATCAGTCCAATTATCATCACTCTTATTACAAAAATTGAATTTAGCTAGCTCACGAGCTACCGAATTAGCATCACGATAACAATGTAAAAAGATGGCCTTCCCTATTGAAGTTGTTGTATCAATGCATTTTGCAAATATTGCAGTTGCTGCATCCCACCATTGATTTTGCCCCTGGCAATAATTCACCACACTCAAAGAATCAGATTCCGCTTCAATTCTGTTAAATCCCAAATTGTTTGCCAAGTTTAAACCAGCTCGCATTGGCATGGCCTCAACTGTCGATACATCAGCTGACACCGGAATGAATCTACATTGATTAGCAAGAAAATGGCCTTTATCGTCACGTAGGACAGCACCTGTCGCCCCGGATCCCTCCTCTGCATGGTAGGAAGCATCTATGTTTAATTTGATAAATTTCAGTTCCAGGGTCTTCCATTTGTGCTCGGTCATATCCTTGTTCCGATTGATAGACTTCATAAAATTTGCAACAATCGCCAGAACCGAACTAGTCCATCAAAAAGGAGGAGGACAAGAATCATAATGTGTATGTCGCCGTCGCAACCACCACAGATACCAACATCCGGCGGCCAGTACCTCCTTGTAGTTCAAACTTGGTATAATATGCAAAGGTGAACCTGGTTCTAGAAATACCAAGGACCTCCTGGTCATTCGCACCCTTTTCTAACCACCCCACCGGCCTAACCTCATGTGCACTTTTCACTCTTTTATTCTTATGTCGTTGTCTGTTTTCTTTTTCTATATATTTTTTCATTTTGATTTTCATTTTTTATTCAGAACAATTATTATTATTATTATTTTGCACATTTAAGTGACTTTTTAAAATCACTGAATGTTTTTTCAAAATCAATGAACTTTTTTTCAAAAATGATGATTGTTTTTCATAATCGATGATTTTTTTTCGCAAAATTGATGATTTTTTTAATTCAATGAACTTTTTTAAAATTTTGTGAACTATTTTTCAAATGAATCAAACTCTTTTCAAAATCAGTGAACTTTTTTCAATTCGATGACTTTTTTCCAAATCCATGATTTTTTTTAATTAGTGAACTTTTTTGAATTTTTCATGTAAATTTTTTAATTCATGAATTTTGTGCAATTTTTTAATTTTTTCTAAAGTCAACGGTTGACTGGTCAACGGTGACCTGTCAGCAGCGAAACCAGGCAACCGAATGCAAGTTTTGGGCCAGGCCCAGGAGCGTGCTACGTGGGCGCCAGAACTCCTAATGGGCGCTTAAGGCACTGACTAGGAGCTCCCTCGGTTTACCTCAAGATGCGCAGCCTGCTCTATGAAAAATGAACGACACGTCACAGGGACGAACGAGAGCGTACGACACAAATTCTCATTAGAGCAAAATCGTATTGTATTTTGATCTTGTGTTCTGAGTGTTAGATGTGAGATAGTTATTTCTCATCGTAGATGAGAATTAGTAAATTTGTAAAACTTTATGTCCGGGATGCAAGAATTTTATGGTCCCATCCAAAGTTGTCTCAGCCTACAATTGAATATCTTCACGGTTGAGGCGTCGAAGAAATTTCTCTGTAGCTATGTCGGTTCCTTGCTACTCATCAAACAGGGGCCGGAGATGGACGTCTTCAAGGGGAAGCAACCAACTCTTTTCATCCAACAATGATGCTCAACATAAGCTGGAGCCTACAGTACAACCTAGTTGGATGCCTCCCCCATGCGGTGTTGCAAAGCTCAATTTTAACGGTTCGTTTGTACAGGCAGATGGAACGGCTGGTGCCGATATGATGGAACATGATCACATGGGTGATGTTATCTACGCGGCATGCAGACGCACTGGAGGCCGAGCTATCGACATGTGAGGAGGGCCTGAAGCTGGTATTCCACCGGACTCCCTTGCCTATCCAAATGGGGACAGACTGTGCGGAGATCTTGAAGCTCCTTGAATCAGGTTCAAATGAAAGATCAAGAAATATGTTTCACGTGACGGCCGGAGATGTTGCGAGAAAGATCAATGCAAATCAAAAAATAGGTCGATCCCAGAATAAGCCTGCACATGTTATGGCAGCGATGGGTCGTGGCAACATTGTATGGCTTGTTGGTTAGCGAATTCCCCTCAGGAGATTAGCATTGTCATTTCAAATGATTGTACTCCCACTGTTGATTAAATGAAATGAAATGCTTTTCCCCAAAAGAAAAAGAATATCTTCACGATAACTCGTGCACGGTGACTTGCCTAGCTTTACAAAATACTTCTAGATTAATCAGTCTGTCCTCGTCAGCATGCGGGTAATCGAATTGAATAGTATCAGATCAACTTTTTGTTGCCTCACGTGATCCGGATGTGCTCCTCCCTCGGCTTGTCCCCGGGGCAGGTCCACGTCGTCGTCCCGGAGCCGGAGCCGGAGCCGGAGCTACGGATCTCCTCGATCCTCCTCACGACCTCCTCCATCCTCGGCCGCTGGTCGGGGGAAGGGGCGCCGACGCATGCCATGGCCACCTTGAGCAGTTGCACCATCTCGTTCTCGGTGTTGGGCTGCCTCTGCAGGTCCTCGGCGAACACCTCCGAGGTCCACTCCTCCCGGACCACGTCCAGCACCCACCTCGGGAGGTGGCCAACGTAGCCGTCACGGCCAGGGGACCGGAGGGGGTCCTTCCCCGTCAGCATCTCCAGTAGCAGCACGCCGAAGCTGTACACGTCTGACTTCTGCGTCGGCTTCTTGGCCTGCCGGACCTCCGGCGCGTGGTACCCGACGAGCTGCGGGTGGAATTGAGGGGGGGGCATGAGCTGCGCGAGGCCGAAGTCGGAGACGTGCGGGCTGAGATCCCGCGAGAGGAGGACGTTGCTCGACTTGATGTTGCCGTGGATGAACTTGCCGCCTGCTCCGGTGTGAAGATGAGCGATCGCTCGTGCGGCGCCGAGCGATATCTTCACTCTCGTCTCCCAGTCCAGTGGTGCTCTTCCATCAGTCCCTGTGTGTTCACAATCGATGGTAAAGTCGGTGATCATGTAACTTCGTCGTTTCAAATACATATGCGGTAGTACAAAGATGCAAGTTAACTATACAGGTGAAGAAAATCGGCACCTATTCTTTTCTACACATTTCAGCATCCATAGAAAAACAGTAGCTCAAAATTCTAAAAAGTTGTAGCTACAAAACCACAAACAATTCCCTCTGAATGTTCATCAGAAGTTCAGAAAAGAATTAAAGGTCCTACACTAACCAAATAAATCAGTGTGGAAGGAACTTGTTGACATCAGCTTGCACTGCCTCAAACTATCTTCCATTTTCCTTCAGCACCATTATGGCCGATGGTCGAAAGGCAGCATATAAGGAATGTATAGTACAGTATTAGTGCTGTATAATCTTCTTATCTAATTCAGAATAACCAACTCGGAATTTCGTATATCTAAGGAATTGTCTTCATCGTTCACTTCGAGATTCCGAAAGATTAACATAAAGGCGACCTCAGTTCTCTCCATGCCAGAATGCATAAATGGCACACTTACTTGGATTGCATTGAACAAACTGCAGGTTTCAAATTATTTCAGGAACAATTTCACAGTGCTACAAATTTAAAGGCAATTTCTACCATAGAATTGCATGTACTTGTCATCTAAGTAATTGATGAAACACCACGTCAAAACAAGTTTCAAAATTCAAACAGGTAAATGAAATGCATACTTGCATAGTGGTTCAAATCAAAGACTTGAGATAAAGAGCATACCATGCAAAGCAGCTGAAAGGCTACACTGTGTAACATAGTCATAGATCAAGAGGTTCTCGTCCTTGGAGTAATAGAAAGCACGCAAGGGAACAACACCCTGGTGCTGGCCAAGCCTGTCGATTATCTCCATTTGCTGTTTGAATTCCTTCTTTCCCGCCACCACCTCCTTCAGCCTCTTGACCACCACTGTCGTGCCATCCTCAAGACCAGCTTTGTAGGTCGGACCGTAGCTTCCTTTTCCAAGGGCTTCACCTGAAGCCCTCAACAGATCGTCCAAGTCGAAATCATAAGAACAGCCCTCAAAGAAAACTAGCTTGTTCCTCTCTGCTTCTTGGATACCACTGCTGTATTCTGCTCTTCCTTTGCCTTTGGATGATGAAGCTCTTGGCTTGTTCCTCTCTGCTTCCTCAGGATCCCCACCTCCCTTCCTCTTGAAGCAGCATAGTACCAAGATTATGGCAATGACAACAATAACTAATAGCCCTCCTACAACAGCTGCTGCAATCACTATGGTCTTGGCACTATCTTCGGAATTCGGTGGGGGTGCTGCATTAGAAGGAGTAGAAGGTGTGGCTCCTGGACATGGTTCCAGGGGAAGCCCACATAGAAAAGCATTCCCCAAGAAAGAATTGGCTGGAAACTTCTGCAGAGAAGCTGGAATGGGCCCACTAAGGTTATTGTAGCTCAAATTCAAATACCTCAGTTTAGGGAGGTGAAGATCAGGGATGGGTCCAGAAAGTGAGTTGTACGACAGGTCAACGAACACGAGTTTTGAAGCTAGGGAAGTGGGTATTCTACCTGACAGGTTGTTGCGCTGAAGGTAGAGAGAGTGCAGATATGGAATGGATGCTACATCAGGGGGGAGGCCAGCAGTAAGACGATTGAATCGAAGGCTTAGCACCTCCAAGGCATCAAGCTTGCCAAGTATGTTGGAGGGCATAGGACCAAACAGTCCTACTGCAGGTAGTCGCAGCATACGAACACGCTTCCCGTCCGGTGTGCATATAACCCCAACCCAAGATGTGCAGACCTGGGTTGTGAGGCTCCAGTTGACCTTCCGTGGATGAGGAAGGGATGCAGAAAAATCCAGAAGGGTTTTCTTGTCAGTGGTCAGATCAGCTCCTTTGGCACAAGGAAGAAGCAGACCAGCAGAAAGAAAAGCTAGGAGCAGAAGATGTTGCATTGTTAGGATGTCCCCAGAGAACAAGCAGAACCAGAATTATAATCCGAGGGTCATCAATGTTTCACTCCTGCTGCACAAAAGGAAAAGAGTAAGTGACATTGGTTCTTATAACATCAATCAAGAGTCTAAACCATAGTAGGTGTATTATATGCTGCAGTTCATAAGTGGAAAAACATAGACAGTAGAAGTAGTGTTATTCGTGACTAGCAAAAAGGCCCGTGCGTTGCAACGGGTTATACATATTTGTCTCCGTCGGGTGCACCAGGTAACCATGTTGATTCTCTCAATCTTCTAGACCTAGCGGGCAATGTTAAAGCTTTGATGCTTGCCCTAAAGGGCAGCACTCATTGTCAATCTACAAGTTTAAGGAGCAACAATCTCATAAAAAATCAACGAAAACATTACAAAATAATTTAAAACGCTCAAATTATGACTGACATATGGCATAATTTCGTACTCCTAGATCACCGCAGATGTTACAAGGAAATGTTGATGATGTGTTTTTTCACATGATTTTGCACATCGATACTTAACAGAAATGTCTGGGTTCCCCATAAATAGTTATGAATGAGAAGTTTGATTGTTCCCTGCTCCATCGGGAATGCAATTACAATTAAATGCAGGGGGCACACAGTCAATGCATATGTATCTCTTGTTACTGCAGCATGTGAAATTCCGCTACAGCTGACCTCCCTCTATTGAACTGTAGTCTAGAGGCCTTAACAGAAATACCCCAAGTTTAATTTAGAAGCTATTGGCTTATGCACTTGATCCAAATTGTGTGTGTTGTACAAACTGCAAGTAAATCAGATAAAAGCTTGTAAATGTTTGAGCCAAACTTGGCACCAATGCAAGTCCCCGGTTCCCATGTAATGAACGAACTGATTACAGGTAAAAAAGAACAATGGCTAAACAAACTAAAAAATATGTTCTTAGCCTCAATATATCCCTGTCTTGTGTCTACCTTGCTTCTACTAATAGAAAACACTGTATGTACCCCCGAATGGTATCTAAGATACACAATTTCTTGTGTTCATGTTTAGCTTGTTGAATTGTTTTCATGTAAACAATTCAGATGTGCACAAGGATCTTTTCCTAGAACGTCACCTATGGCAAAAGGATGCATTCAGAGAGCTACGATTTATTCTCCCATCACCATGCTCGTCCAAGGAACACTATGCTTGCACATAATAAGCAGAATAAGCACACAGCAAATCACGGTCATCCACACTCCCAAGAGTAAGCAAGCAGTAAATTAGACCAAACAATCTACTAATAATAAATTAGCCAGATCGGCCATGAATACCAACACGGGAGCCCCGCCTAATGGCAAAAGTATGCAATCGGAGAACTACGATTTATTCGCTCATCATCATACTCGTGCAAGGAACACTATGCTTGCATATAATATGTAGAATAAGCATAAAGCAAATCACAGTCATCCACATTCTTGGATGAGGAAAATATGCAGAAAATTCCAGAAGAGTTTGTTTGTCAGAGTTGTGAACTTGTGATCAGCTCCTTTGGCACAAGGAAGAAGCATACCAGCAGAAAGAATCCACACTGAACCTTGATATGAAACAAGCAGAACCAGAATTATAATCCGAGGGTCTTCAATGTTTCACTCCTGCTGCACAAAAGGAAAAGAGTTTCATATCAAGGTTCAGTGTGGATTTTTTGACTTATGAAATGATTTCCCCAAAACAAACAACTAGGTTCAGTAAAACCTTCTATCATCTGATGTCTATAACAGCTCTTATTGATATCTACTTCCAACGCTGAAAACCTTCTAGTATCTGTGCAGAGACTGATATGTATATACAACAACTCTTACTGATGTCTATAATCCTACAATAGTTCAGACTATTTCCAAGTTTTAACTGAAAATGATTTAGCAAAAGTTTCAGTAAACTGCTCTTCAGACTAGTAGTTTCGAACCCTGTTTTCCGAGCACAAGCAGAGTAGCAATCACTCACCAGGCGTCCCGGGCATGACGAGGACGATGTGGAAGAGCAGGCCGCTGCTGGGCAGGAGGTCGACGAGGAGTGGGAAAGCACATGATGAGGTTGGGGACACCCAGACGCCTGACCAGCTTCTTCCTCAGGCGGAATACGGACCTCCCCCTGAAATCGAACGCGCCGTGGCTGATGCGGGTCCCGTCAGCGCTCACCTCATCGCACACGATCGCCCGCGCCGGCAACAGTCTGGTCAGGCTTCCGGGGAGGGGGAGCTGCAAGTGAGTCGCAAAGAACCATCATGATACCAACCAGTAGATCAAACACGAAAATGCCATCAAGAATCGGAAGTGTGGCAGCCAAGAAACAAAGGATTTAACCATGAACTGCTCCCGAGAAACGCAAATCTTGCAAGATGCCAGGAACAGAGCCAAGAATGAATGAAATTAACATGGGCTGAACGAAGGAAATCAGGGAAAAAAAGTCAGGGCAGGTACAAATAAGCAACCCAAGCACACTAGCTGTCCAGCATGGAGATGAACAGCAAGCCACATAGGTGCAAAGCAAGAAGAGATCAAGAGTAAGTGAGATTTGTTCTTATAACATCAATCAAGAGTCTAAACCGTAGTAGGTGTGCTGCAGTTCATAAGTGGAAAAACATAGACAGTAGAAGTAGCGTCATTCGTGATTAGAAAGACACAACTGCACATCACTGTCTCAAACTTAGTCCAGAATCACAAAAACTTGCACAGTAAATCGATGGTGGCAGCATATAAGACCACTAATGGCAGAAAGTTGGGGGGCAGATTACTGCACAGAACGCACCTTTGATGCCAAGCGAGGTTTGGCGGTCAACAGCTGTGAGCGCGTGTTCAATCTGCACCGGCTTCCCCGGTCGGCTGAACGAAATCGGGGGGAAAAAGTCAGGGCAGGTAGAAATAAGCAACCCAAGCACATTATTAGCTGTCGAGCATGGAGATGAACAGCAAGCCACACTGAACATAGGTGCAAAGCAAGAAGAGATCCGGGGCCGAGGAGGGAGAAGCATCACGGGAGAAGGAGGATCCCGATGTCTCTCTATGAAGACATCACGGGAGGCCGAGGAGGGAGAATCATCACCGGAGAATTCCTTGGCCGCTCCCCTGGTGTCGTCTCCTCCCTCCCTCCCTCCCTCCCTCTGAGGTGTAGTAGTGGAGTGCAGTGCGCGATCGTGTGTGTGTGAGAGAGAGCGCGACTGTGTCTGAGCCGTGGGCGAGGTGCTTTTGGAGGGGCGTGGCCGCGTGGGCGAGGTGGCGGGCCCGGCGGGGCTTTGGGAAGGGCTTCTTGCTGCCTCTGACCCGTGGGCCAGGAGGTGTGTGTGTGTGTGTGTGTGTGTGTGTGTGTGTGTGTGTTGGAAATTGCCTGAGCAAGAAACCCCAAATTCAGTGGCGGAGCTCACCTCGTCGGCGCTGATCGCGAAGCTGCTGCTGGAGCACGCGGCCGCCGGGAAGCTCTAGGTGGAGCCGTCTTCAACTCGGTGAAGAAGACAATGCGCGTGGTGGTCAACCCTGCCGGTTTTACGCACGGCGGCGCATACGTGCTTGCCGGCGAGGGCTTTTCCTCGCGCGAGAGAAGCGGGGGGTGGCGTGGCTACGACGGCTTTGGCAGGATGGCGGCGTCCATGGCCGAGGTGAGCGGGCGGCTCGAGTGGATCTCGTCTAGGACGACGGGAGGGGTGGAGGGGAGAAGGAGGAGGGAGGAGGTTGGCGCAGGTGGCGGGGAGCGCCGGCCGGCAGTGGGATCTTGCGTGCGCGGAGCGAGGCTATAGGGGAGCAATGCTAGGTTCACCAGGGTTTTTCACGGGATCAACGGACATGCTATCGTGGAGACTTGGGATTGGAAGCTGGGATGAGGCGGGTCCCACCCCACTGAAAATTACCGGGAGAGGTTTGTTAGTTGGAAAGATTAAGTTAAAAGCTCCGTAATCGTCCGTGCGTGTAGGTTTATTGCTGATCTGGTGAGAGCTGGTTTGTGTTATAAAGATTTTTTGTTCTTTGGCTTTTTTTAATGATGACTAGGATTTTGACCAGTCAAAATAGGGTTGAAACAGGTTTGACTGGAGACGGGGTTGATTCTTGTCCGGTTTTGAAAGTTTGAGGTTGCAAAGTTCATGGTGGCGTCTGGCCTTATCGGCGTGGGCGTGGTTGGGCAATGCTCGTCGGCGATGGAGGCGGTTCGGCCGGTGTCGTGTGAACCACAAACGCCACTGTGGTGTCCAACGACTCCTTGCCCGGTGAGGGCCTCCACGTGCCCCTCGCTGACTGCTAGTGCCCTACCCCCGGTAGTGGGTGGCGTCGGAGTTGGCCTGGCGGCGCCGTCCTCTTCGATGGTTAGGGTTCCTACACCGCTCGGGAGGATGGGGATTGGTGATATGTGTCCCTTGGGTGGGTTGCAACACCATGGGCCAAGATCTGGGCCTGGGCGCCCGGCTGGTCCGCGACAGAGCTCGTTGGGCTTCGAGCCCAACCTGTGTCCCTACTAGGCTCGTCTAGTGCGTGTCCTCAAGGTCGGTGTGGATGCCGAAGCGGTGGCTTCGGTTTTGGTTGTAGGGTGTCGGCTATAGGTTGCTCGGGTGACCGGAGCCAGCAGCTTGCCTAGTACGCGGCCTCAGGTGAGCGTGTGTTGTTGGTGTCATGTTGGGAGCGTGTTGCAACGGTTTTCATCCGGGTTTCACCCGGCAACTCCCTTCTATCATTTTTAGTGAATCAAACAAAAATTGTGGTTGTATATTAGACTTTGGTGGTAATTCAGTCTAGTTAACCAGTGCATGCAGCTGAGCTTTATATCTCCAAGATGCGGCAGGTGCGATCATGTGCTGCATGGAATGGAACCTACACAAGTACTTATCTGTGTACAAAGCATCTAACACTTATTTCAGCCTTTTTTGTACTGTACACGACACCCCAGTTTCCTTGACGCCTAAACAAGGCGCCAGGCCCTTACCAGAGAGGACACAGGGATAGTGACAAGGCGGGATTCCGATAGGACTTGCAATGGATAAAGGAAAGGCACAGCACACTGGTGAACTCCTTGGCACAAAAGCAGCAATGCAGAACCAAGGCTCGACCACTACAGAACCAAAGCAGTAATTTTCTCAAGGACCAAGCTGCCGCTTTGAAAGAAAGCAGTAGCGTTCTCGGATGCGATGGGGGATGAGGATTCCTTTTTTTCATGGTTTCGGAGGCCAGCGTGGGGCTCTCTTTGTAAATGTACAGCACCTACCCAACCCAAGACTCGACTACTCCTTGGCACTATGATTCCTTTTTTTGCTGCTGTCGAAATGTAGTGCAGAGCACATGCTTTCATGTTCTCCTAGAGCGTTTAAGCTTGGCAGTTGTGCAAGTAAGTTTGCTCCTTGCACATGGCTGCTCCAGCAGATCGTGGCTATACCTGTGTTGTGGAAATGCAAGAAATTTTGCCAACAGAGAACATGGTAGTTAATCAAGAATAACTGAAACTTGATGGTTGATGCATGCCAATATAGTTGTCAAAGATTGAAAAATGCTATTGGCATTGAAGAGAGGGGACAAGAACAGTCCATAGATAGTTAGAACTATACAATGCATCAGCGGCACCAGTTAATTATTTCCCAGTAAAAGCACAAAGAAAGGTGTATCTTACTTACATGGCACAGTTATGGCAGAAAAAACAGCAGCATCTCTTGTCCTGCATCCGCAAGGCTGAAGTGCTCCTTGTGTAATTCAGCTGACTAAGCTTGAAAATGCTACTCCATGAATGCAAATCTCCGTTCACCACATATTCTGCAACATACAAGCTTAAATAAAAGAGAGGACAAAGTCTCCAACGGCACACCTGACAATACAGAAATGGCATTAAACATCTGTTTTAGATTTATTGAAAACATTTCCATAATGTAAATTATTGTTTCTTTTTTTTTTAGGTTAAACAGTAGGGGAGTCCGCTATGGTAATTTTCTATTAATCAACTCAAAGAGAGTCTAGAGTCTTTACATGCTTCCATATATACATGGAGGCTGAGAGGGCCCTCACACAATTCAGAAGGAAAGACTAACTGACTAACTATTTAAAAAATCAGAAAAACAACCAAATAAAGCAGAGGACAGGAGTATCTATGAGTTAGAGGCGATCCAAGCAGTTAAAGGCTCAAAATCTACCTCCCTGACTATGTGTTAACAACCCCATATTCCTGCGCTACCCATCCAGAGTTGCCTGCTTTCTTTCAAAAATCCACCCATTCCTCTGTTTCCATATATTCCATAGAGCCGAGGAGACAATCTCAAAGAAACAAGGACCAAGGAAGGCATCAGAAGCAGCCTGGAAGAGGGCCATCAGATCATGACCAGCACCCCGTTGAATGTTTATGCTTCGCCAACATCTTCTAGCAAATCTGCAGTTAAAAAAGAGATGCTCCCTCGTCGCTCTAGTGTTGGCATTGCAAAGAGCACAATTTAGACCTGAATCAATGTCCCAGTGACGCCGTTGCAGCATGTCTCTGGTGTTTAAGCGATCAACAGTTAGCAGCCACATAAAAACTTTCTGCTTGGGAAGGCTTTTGCTTTTCCAGTTCATATTAAAAGGGGGGCTGACTTGGATGGCGCTGAACATGAGCTGATAATAATTAGCAGGGGAAAACTAACCAGAGGGAGATCCAATATAAGTCCAAGCATCATGACCAGATCCAACCTGAGCATCTTCTCGAAGGTGTGAGAGATCACTATGAAGAGTATTAAGTTCCTGAAAAGCCTGGGGTGAGACCAGGATTGCAAACAGATGTGCCAGATCATCGACCGTATCCTGAAGCATCATGTCCTTTAAAGAAACATCCGGATTCGGAGAAAAAGAGTATAACCGTGGCATTTTTCTCTGCTAGTAGTTGATCCATCCACCTATCTTTCCATGCAAGAACAAAACTACCATCCACTGGCACACAATGATACAAGTGGTAATCACTCTGAAATTTTCCACCAATGAGGATACATCTTTCCACCAAAACGACCCCACACGACCACAAGCTTGGGGTGCATCACAAGCATAATAAGATTTCTAGGCCATGTCCACCCAAGGGATATTTGCTCTGTTGAAGAATTTAAAAAGGTGTTTAAGGAGAAGGGCTTCATTTTGAATTTCCAAGCTAAGCACACCCAGACCTCCCTTGCTTTTTGGTCTACAAACTAAGTGCCAAGCAGCGAGTGAGTTAGCATGTTCTGTGATGTCATCCTTCCTCCAAAGACAGGATCTCCTTATCTTATCAACATGAGCAACTGCAGTTTTCTGAAGATTTATCATGCACATAAAGAAGGTAGGCAGTGCAGATATAACCGAGTGTATGTATGTTAACCTACCAGCATAGTTCAGAAATCTGAAGCAGCATTCAATCTTCTTTCCAGTGTGCAAACAAGGGGGTGGAGATCATTGACTGTTGGCTTTGTAGTTCTCATAGGTAGTCCCAAACAGGTAAAGGGCATGGAACCAACCATACAATCAAAGAATTCAGCCAGCAGCCTTGATTGATTTGGGTCAACATGTATAGGCACTAGGCATGTTTTATGAAAATTAACCTTCAGCCCAGTGGCCTGTTGGAAGACCGGTAAAATCTTCTTGATCTCGGCCAGCTGGTGAAAAGAAGCTTCAACGATAAGCAAAGTGTCAACGGCGTATTGCACAACTGGAAAGTCATGCCCAGGAAAAAGCACAGGAGGTGAGAGAACTCCTTCAGCAAACTTTTTGTTGATCAATGTCTGCAAAAGGTCAGCTGCAGTGACAAAAGGCAAAGGTGATAACGGATCTCCCTGCCTGACCTCACGTTTGCAGGTAAAGGTTTTGGTTGACACTCCATTTAACAGAACAGCCGAAGAAGCAGTCGAGGAAATTGAGAGCTTGATTTATGACCCAGAGCAAAACGATGAACACATGTGTGAACTCTCTGTCATCTTGTTGGATGTCGTTCACAATAGTATTTCGAGTTATATGGTTGCACTTCTTGTAGATTTCAGTTACCATTACCATCAATTATGGGATGATGCTTTCTGCACAATTTTAGTGATATTAGTAGTATGGTCCTGCAAATAGTGTTGACACGTGCGTCTTTCTGCTGATAATTACTGTTCTTTGCAGTGGACATCTGGATGGCCGATCAAAACCAATTCTCTTCTCCATGGCAAGACTTGACCGGGTTAAAAACATGACATTAGCATTCTTACTATAAGCTTCCACTAGTGGTCGCTGGTAAACCTTGTTGTGGTCGCTAGCTACACCGATGTCAAGAAATCAAAGGACAGAGAAGAGATCGCAGAGATAGAGAAGATGCATGAACTTATTAAGACATATAACTCTGTTTGGGCAGTTCCGTTGGATTTCTGCCTAGACGAACAGGGCTCGCAACGGTGAGCTATATCACTACATTGCTGATACTCATGGTGTCTTTGTGCAGGTATGGTTGTAAAGTTGTAACTTGTGGTTCTAGAGGCAAAAGTTTTGTGGGTCCTAACCAAGTAGCTTTACATACTGACTATATTAATTTATCTTTGCTACAGCCAGCTTTGTATGAAGCATTCGGTCTCACTGTTGTGGAAGCCATGATCTGTGGACTCCTACTTTTGCAACACTACATGGAGGGCCTGCCGAGATTATAGAGCACGGGATCTCTGGTTTCCACATTGATCCATACGATCCTGATCAGGCTGCCACATTGATGGCTGACTTCTTTGAACAATGCAAACAGGACCCAAATCATTGGGTTAAGATATCTGACAGAGGCCTTCAGCGCATTTACGAGAAGTTAGTACCAGCCAATCCTGTTTTGGGCGGGTGCCTGCCTACCTGGTGTTTTTTCATGGTTGCTTGTGAGATATTTGTTTTCTCCTTGGTGTCTAGGTATACATGGATGATTTACTCCGAGAGGTTGATCACACTGGCTGGGGTTTATGGCTTTTGGAAGTACGTTCGAAGCTCGAGAGGCGGGAGACTAGTCATATCAATCCATTTCAACCAAGTACTGTCAAAACCCTTCTTCTCCAAAATTTGCAAAATAGGTTTATGCTCAACCCAATCTAATGCCTTCTCGAAATCCAATTTTAATATTACTGCCTCCTTGCCAGATGTTTTACAATGGTGCAAGTACTCAAACGACCAAGCCAGACTGTTATGACCGGCTTGGTCTATTCTAGGAAGAGGCCCACCGGGCATTAGTATTAGGGGCTTGGCCCACAAGTTATCTTAGGCAAGTTATCTTAGGAAAGTTATCTTAGGCTAAAGTTATAAATACTCATGTAAGACATCGTTTTGAGATCAAGCAATAAAGATAGTCCTATCATATTGCCCGGCTCCAGAGGAGCCGGAAACCCTAGCCGCACCGCCCTTCTTCCTCCTCGCGACGGCGCCAACGCGCCGGAGCCGCCGCCCTCGCCCTCAACCCTCGCTATCCTGCCCGTATAACCTACGGAGTAGGGCCGGTAGGAACCCTAGTCCTACTAATTTGGTATCAGAGCTCGGACGGCGGTCGCGGGTGACCTTCTCCGCACCCGTGATGAGATGTTGGCTGAGGTCCGTCAGCGTCTCCTTCAGACCCAGCAGACGGCCAAGCACTACTATGACGATCATCATCGCGAGGCGGAGTTTGCAGTGGGTGACTGGGTGTGGCTGCGTCTTCTCCACCGCTCTACGCAGTCACTGGACCCGCGCGCCAAGCGCAAGCTTGGCCCTCGCTACGCCGGGCCCTTCCCTATCATGGAGCGTATTGGGAAGGTGGCCTATCGTCTTCAGCTTCCAGCCCGCGCCCGCATCCACGACGTGTTCCATGTGGGGCTGCTCAAGCCTTTCCGGGGCGAGCCATCGGCGGTTCCTCCGGCGCTTCCTCCCACCGACGATGGTCGCATTCTTCCAGAGCCAGCAAAGGTGTTGCAGGCCCATCTCCGTCGTGGCGTCTGGTTCGTCCTAATTCAATGGGCGGGCCTTCCAGAGGAGGAGGCTACTTGGGAGCAGCGTGAGGACTTCCGTCAACACTATCCAGACTTTCAGCTCGAGGACGAGCTGTTTGCGCAGGCGGGGAGAGATGTTATGACCGGCTTGGTCTATTCTAGGAAGAGGCCCACCGGGCATTAGTATTAGGGGCTTGGCCCACAAGTTATCTTAGGCAAGTTATCTTAGGAAAGTTATCTTAGGAAAGTTATCTTAGGCTAAAGTTATAAATACTCATGTAAGACATCGTTTTGAGATCAAGCAATAAAGATAGTCCTATCATATTGCCCGGCTCCAGAGGAGCCGGAAACCCTAGCCGCACCAAACCCTAGCCGCACCTCCCTTCTTCCTCCTCGCGACGGCGCCAACGCGCCGGAGCCGCCGCCCTCGCCCTCAACCCTCGCTATCCTGCCCGTATAACCTACGGAGTAGGGCCGGTAGGAACCCTAGTCCTACCACAGACAGTCTTGGATTGTGCGAGATTTAATAAACCCATATTGATGAGTATGAACAAGCTGCAAGATTTAGCTTAGCCTATCAGCAAGTAATTTAGTCAATAATTTTACACAAGAGTTGAGAAGGGAAATAGGACGGAAGTCATTAGGGGTCTCAGGGCAAGCCTTCTTCGGAATCAGAGTTATAATTGATGCATTTATGCTGGTCAGATCCACTTTCCCTTGATGGAAATCTTTACAAAACTTGTAAAAATCATGCTTTTCCAAGTTGAGAACCACATGAATTAGATCAAGCACTTCCTGTAAGACCGATACTTGGAAAGCCTTTAAGGATAGGCTTGGCCAACATATTTATTCTATTCTCAGCATATCTATAAAAATTGAAGTCTCCCAAGAAGAGCCAGAGCTCCTCATCTGGTATGATCAGATCAGCAAGCCACTGCACAAATTCAGACCTCCTTGGTTCAACACATGGGCCATACATATTCACTGGTGTCCACTTTTCAGCTGAAGCAGTAGATTGAAATTCAATTACAATGCCAAAAGATTCCTGCTTAATAATTGTGCCCGTAAATAAGCAACTGTTCCAAAGGACCAAAAGTCCACCAGAAGCCCCAACCAAAGGAACACGGGCAAAGTGATCAAGGTGCGAGGAGAGATATTACGGATAAAACTGAAATCAAACAAAGACTTTTTCGTCTCCTGAAGGCAAACAACAGAGGCAGCACTTTCCTCAATCTTATTCTTAATCGAGTTCCATTTAGTTCCAGCATTCAGAGCACGTAAATTCCAACCTAAGATGTTCTAGACGACAGACGACATGACACGCGAAGTAAAAGACAGACCAGACTATCAGACTGACAGAAATGACCAACTGACGCAACAAACTAACTGACAGACAGAAAAAACTACTTGTGAAGAAGAATTTCTTCAGAGAGATCCTTAGGATCAATGTCGCAAAGATCCACCCCCCATCCTCTGCATTGTAGCAATCTGGAGCATGGCTGGTGTAGAAGCAAGAGGTATAGCAGATTTTTTGCGACGGGAAGTGCCATCCAGGGGGGAGAGGCAACTCCTCAGAGCCCTCCTTATCACTTCTTAGACTACGTCTTCGTTCAGTAGTAACCAGAGGAGTGGGCATCTTAGCACGCTTACCCTTCTGACGAACCACAGCAGCAGGCACCAGCTGCTTCATCTGCATGTTCATGTCCTTGCCAACAGTGTCTGACTCACTCTCAATTCTATCCATCTTAGCAGCATGAGGCATCTCCTCGTGCATCGACCCACCAGGGATCAGCAGAGAGCTGACAACCAAGTCTGTTTCCACCATCTGAACATCTGTCTTATCCATGTTCTGAACTTGTTCAGCAGCATCAGAATGACCCACCTGTTGGAAGTCAGCAGCAGAATCTGAATCCATCAGCAGAAGAGGGCAATGTGTACTAGCAGGCGGGTGATAAGTAACAGAACTGTCCAAGTAGTTGGCAAAAGCAAATTCATATGATCTCTTATTCATTTTGATCTCAGGGAAGACAATTGCGGCCAAAAACCTACACGAGGAAAGAAGACAGGCGCTAGATCTCCAGACATCACACCATTAAGAGCCATCACAAAACGCTGAATATCCAGGGGGCACACCTGAGCAGTATTAACAACAACAGAAGTTGCAGCAGCTTCCCAAACACTCACAAATTTAAAATGAGGCGGCAACTCTACAGCTTTTCCATAGGAGATCCGCTTGGTAAATGTTTGCTTCATGCAAAAGCCCAACCAACAAAGGAATTCCTCTAGCGGAGTATACTCCCCGGAATTTGCAGATCTCCCAGCTCTAAGAAACACAAACGTTCCTCGGACAGCATCTCCATTAACCACACTTACAGCTGCAAGCTCCATCTCACGACCATGCTCATCCCAGGCATCAAGGGCATTATCAGACACATGTACGGGCCCCTCTCAATGACCGCGTTGCCTGGCAAGAAGTCGTAAAGACGAACTGGGAAGTTCGCCATTGCCGGGGAATCAGAGATGCGCACAGGCGTAGGTGGAGAGGGATGTGTTGGCTCACCCAGTGCAGCTCAGAGAAAGTGGAGGCAACAGAAGCAGAGATATCTGTAGAATGCAAAGAGCCAACCCCTGAAAATCCGTTCGCGGTTGTGATATTTTCCGAATTGTTCCCCAAGATACGTGTGCGAGAATCGGACTTGACAACCCAATGGGCTTTGCACTCTCGGGCACGATGACCCAATTGGCGACATATTCACCAGGCCCATGATGCCGCGCCCTTGGCATGCCATATCTTTATCATGACCCAAACACATACATGGGATGAACAATCAGATCAATGCCAATTCTGGATACAAGAGAAGAGATTTGAGATGAGAATCAGCAAAGCAAGGAGGAGAGATACAGGTAGGTTGCAGGGGGTGAGGAACAGGAGAAGGGTGAGAAGCCGAAGATGTTTACCAAATCAATTCGCTGCTGCTTCTTTTATAAGCCAGCCATTCCAACAAGCCCAAGCCCAGTACTAACTCCAGCCCATGTCATGGCTTGGCCCATTGGCTTCTCCGTGGCCAAGGTCATGATATTCCTTCCCCCTTGAGAATCGGCTTGACCGTAAGCCGGCGTCGCCATAAGAACATAATGAACCCCTGGATCCCAGGGCACTTGCAGCTCATTGAGAACTCCAATGTGGACGAAGCGTACACCATCTGGATCCCAGAGAGCTTGTCGCTCGGGTACTCGTCTGACGAGCTGACCAACACGGTGCTGTGAAAAAGGGTTTGGCCTCTCAACCAGAAACATGTGATGCGAACAACACCAAGAGATAATAGCATCATCGCACTTCAGTTGCGCAGATATCATTGACATATCTGATGGAAAACTCTGACTATCTACTCTGTCCTTTAGGTCGACCATGCCAAGAAAGAATGGACTGATGTTCAAGAATAGCACCAAAGCATGTACGGACACACAAGAACATGACCACACCAGCATGCTTAATGGAATGTGCGTTCCAAGATCATAATATGTTGTGCATATAGATGTTGAATAATCCAAGCGAGTTGGGCGACGCATGAACCTCCCCGGTGTACAATTGTTCTCAACTGAAACTGCTCGAGCGACATTCTTGTGGAATTTATCTCAAACATATGCCGGTTTGTGAGCATCCATCTAGGCTTGGGTTCAGTTATTGTAGCCCTCCCTGACATATTGGCCTCCAATAAACATGATATTGTGACGAGAGCAAACTCTCCCATAATTCTGAGGAGCCATACAACCAGATAGAAACACCAATTGCCAACTTGCATAACTTCCATCATGAGCTGTTGTGTTGTACACCACCAAGGCAAGGGATATGGCAAAGATCCTCTATGGTCATGCAGATTATATATCCAATGGATGCATCACTAATGTTAAGACGAACCCGCAGTAACTTATGGTCTCCTGGATCAAAAAACAACTCAAGATACATAGGGAAAAATTCATAACCAGGAAGATAGCCAGCTTGAGTGGAAAACTGAAGTTCCACCGCCAGTAGCTTGAGCCACTCCAATGAGACATAAAGATTAGCTTCACCACCAGAAGATATATTTCCATCAGATTGTATTCGCCATATCTCGTAACTGAATCTTGCCATGTGACATAAAGAGTACATCTCTTGAGTTGTAAGCCACCAAGAAACTACTGCTGCACATTTTGTTTGGAGAACAGGCTTGGGATCCAAGGCATGCACACTTGCATGATTTAGTGCTGTAACAGAGCTCATGAGATTACAACAGGGGTGCACGGCCATTTTCAGTTTACCAAGATTATGCACATGAACAACAAAGGGAATCTTCAGCTGCCCCTGGACTGTGATGCTTAAAATTTCAATATCCCACTGAATAGCATATAGTGTCATGAGAGCTTCAGGTTGCATAGTAACTGGAACATAATTAAGTGTATCGGTACCCAACTGTTTGGCAGACCCCAAATGCAAAGTAGCATGACCCGTAGCATTAGCTTGTTGTACAAATGGAATCAGACCACCAATCCATAGTTGCAGAAAATATTATGGAGAATCCATTCTGAAGAAACCAGCAAAATAAAGGCATGCCTTCACAACGTCCATTGATTTTCCGCGAGCACCATGGCTGTAACTCCATAATTAATTCCATACAATCATGTATGCGCAACTCCTTTCCGGCAGCAGTTAACTTCATCAAACTTTGACGCAGTTTAGGTACATATTGTGCTCTCCATAGATGTCCACCCACTGGGAACTCTGTCATCACTGAACTAGGTGCAACCTCACTCAGCGATAAGTTCAGAACTGAACCAACAACAAAGACTTGCAAAGGGGGTTCTGTGTTGTGTCGTTCAGCAGAAAATAGAGCTTCAACAATCGCATCAGCTGACTGTACATATTGAGCATCTGACCAGCAGTCTTGAAATCTCCAAAACACATCAACCAAACGCCAAGGAGAGTTGGAGGGATCACGCCTTAAATGCAGCACCTCTGATTCTTCTAGAGCATGAGTTGCTTCTGAGGACCAGTCGATGTCCCAAACTCTTGAATTATTGTGAATGATGTCTCCTGCTTGCCCAGGAGATTGAGAGGGTGTTCTCTGTGAGTGTGGTCGAGGCCAGAAAAAGAGCTTCCCTCGGGATACTTTTGCATGGTAATTATCCTCTGCCCTCATCTTCTGCAACTGAGCACAAGGACCAACAGTATCCAAGTAGGAAGGTGCCAATAAAACATCTAGTGTTGGAAAGCAGAGTTTCACTTGAGGCCTGTTTCGTAACCAAAAAACAAACATGTGTGGGGAAGTTGTGAAATAGGCAGTAGAACTTGAATGTGTACTTGGGATCAGAGGTGGTACCAGGGTAGTGATAACCCTTGATACAGACCCTCGGGGCGATGATGATTCACGGTGCCTAATGGAGTCGGCACGTCCGCTCCCATGTGAGCACACCTGGGAGGCCGCAAGTGTGAAGGGGAGCGGTGGCAAGGTCAAATAGGGAACCACATCCCTGCTCGACGCAGTGGCGTCGCTCGGCGGCGGCTCGACAATGCGGCCACGAGCTGTATTGGAACACTTGTCAATAAACGAAGGCCATGGTGCTGGCCGAATCACCTGCCCTTGTGGCTTCAAATCCGTTGTCAGGTCCAGCATGTACATGGGCATCAGCACGTAGGCAGGGTCAACAGATATTTTCAACAAACAGCCATTGGGCGTCGTCATGACGAACTCAAGGGAAGCAACCAATTGCCACAGCGGGGTTGGTGTGGCGACACTTAAGGTGTTGGTGTCGAGAGCTTCACCACGCATAGCAGAGGTAGCAAGCTCAGGGAAGATGTTGATGGTGGCGTCGCGACTAGAGTAATCCGTTGAGCAGATGGTCGGTGTTGGAGCAGCAAGACTGCTAGCGTCGACACGGCGATCTGCACTGCACAACACTGGGGCATCGAGCTCGGTGGAGACGATGCTGAGGGTCTTAGTAGGCATGAGACTGTGAACTCCATGGTCGTAGCCATTGCCACGCTCCTCGACGGCCATGGCCTCATCCTTCATGATCTCTTGGTGATGCTAAATGGCGATTGCGAGTGCACCGCTGCTTGAATATGCGCAAGCCATCGATGTACGGGTGGACAAAGCACTTGATGCTTAGACTGGAGTCAAGATGCAGCACATGTTGTAGACCCTCCCAGAACAACGTCGTGTACTCAGCCACGGTTCCCATCTGTGTCAGCTCGAGCAGCAAGCGCATGCGCAGGTGGAACTCACTCTCAGGCATTTCGTCGAACAGGTGATAGGCAGGAAGTGGGGTGGTGATTTTTGTTGGCTCTGGTTACCAAATTGTCATGACCCAAACACATAGTACATGGGATGAACAATCAGATCAATTCCAATCTGGATACAAGAGAGGAGATTTGAGATGAGAATCAGCAAAGCAAGGAGGAGAGATACAGGTAGGTTGCAGGGGATGAGGAACAGGAGAGGGTGAGAAGCCGAAGATGTTTACCAAATCAATTCGCCGTTGTTCTCGTTCGCTGCTGCTTCTTTTATAAGCCAGCCATTCCAACAAGCCCAAGCCCAGTACTAACTCCAGCCCATGTCATGGCTTGGCCCATTAGCTTCTCCGTGGCCAAGGTCATGACAATCTTTTTTGCACTTTTCCTTTTGACCTTTACCGTAGCAGGTTTAACGTGACATATGCAGACCAATAGTTCACAACGCTGACAAATAGGACCTGGACACGATGAAACATCATGCCCAATCCGAGAGCATGTCAAGCATCGTTTGAGACATATACCAATGGACATTAAGTACGCAAACTACAGATGAAAGATTAGGTTTCGTATTGTTCAAAGTATATAACATTAGGTGTCAAGAAATTTGGTGATGATAACTTATTTTGTTTTACAAAACAAACACTAACTCTTTCGCTAGAAAGTTCAGAACATGGCCAAGATGCATAAACCATAACTGAAACATGAATTGTGATTAGGCTATTCTAGCTACAGATTTTATTTAATGATAGTAGTAAGAAACGAAATAGACACAGGAACAGAGAGTATCTAAGGGAGGCTTATGGAGGGACACATATCTACTACCGTTCATGTTGTTCACACATATTCTGTTTGGAAGTCATATGTAGCATAAGAAATTAGCACGTTTTGGCAGGAAATTCAAGGTTCTGACAGTTATTAGCAATGTCATGGTAATTGATGATTCACTACAGATGCACTGGCAGCTATTTCACAATTAATTATAATAAAAAGTTCTTGGCAATAGCAAAGAGTGAGACTGACAAACCGGATCCAGCATTTGTCTTATTTCTGATTTAGTAATGTTGGTGCAAAGCTTTAGTAAACAGACCCTAATCTCTTCAAGGGTAAATGTCCTGATGTAGTCAGTACATAAGCATTTGACTACTTTTCATTAGCCCATGGTCTGTTTATTTGACAAGCTCTCTAGAATAATACTTATTTGATTATTGTAAAAGAAATGAGAAGATACTGCAATCAAGCAAACAGAAAAAAGAGCCACAAGTTAAGATCATCTGAGTACATTCAAGGCTGCCCTTGCTAATACACAATTCCACAAGACCATTGGCAAGTCCTTCGCAAAACAAAGTACTAAATGAAATGAATATCTGAGTATCAGGGACACCATAACATAAACTGGAATACAAAGGACGGAAGAAAATTGAAGGAAATAAAGAAGAGTGTACCTGTAAGTCTGTAACCAAAGACAAGACATATTGTTCCGGCTCCAAATCTGAAACAGTATACGAAAGTAAGCATCAGACATCTGTTACAGAAGATACGCATTATCAGTATGACTCTTCTTTTGACTGACCCGCCACCGGGGTGCCGTCATCGCTCGGGCACGCCGACCAGGGCCAGTGCAGGTTGCGGTGGATCTAGAGGAAGAGCCGCCGCCACAGCTCCCGGCTCCGCGATGGCAGCAACTGGCTGGACGACCACCGACCGATCCGTTCCTCTCCCCTCTGTCGAGCGCAAGGGTCCGCTCGATCCCATCGGTCCGTTCATCGCCGTCCCAATCAAGTTTCGCCGATCCCCGCTACTCCGGCCGGACGGGAGCAGCGAAACCATCGTCACCGTTTGGCGGCTTCCTTAACTTCTCCTCTTTTAAGTCTCGCCTTGTTGCCGTCCGTCGTGTCTCTCCGCTCGTGACGCCTCTGCCGGCGCGGTACAACCATTGAGAAGGCGAGGTGGATGTGGTGCCGAGGGCACCCCTTATGTCCACATAACCCACATTAATTTTTACTGGAGTGTTGGCTTATCACCAAACAAAATGTGTTAAGAATTAAGTGGGCTGTGGCGGGACACCCACTATCGGTCCCACCTACAGCCTGACTTGGCTCCGGCAGTGGCGAAGACCACACGCCGGGTTAAGTGGGCTATGGTGGGACACCCACTATTGGTCCCACCTGCAGCCTGACTTGGCGCCGGCTATGGCGAAGACCACACGCCGGGTTAAATGGGCTGTGGTGGGACACCTACTATCAGTTCCACCTGCAGCCTGACTTGGCGCCGATAGTGGCGAAGACCACACGCCGAAACAACTGACTCGACGCTCATTTTTTGGATAGTCTCGACAACACCATCCCATATAGCAGAGCTCAACCCAACTGCCACCTGCATCCTGGCACCACGCCTCGACAACTCGTCATTGGTCGCCTTGGCCATGACGGCTCCTTCGTCCACAACAGCCGACCTTGCGGGACATGGAAACACCAGGGACCTGGGAAACGCGTCCGCCTTGTTCCTTTGGTTCTCATCTTTCTCTCCCCTTCGACCATAACAGAGCATCGAAACATGGAAAGAGAAGGTAGCGGACGTGGAGGCCAAGGACAGTGGTAAGGATCGAGGATATGGTTGTGCCGCCGCTAAGGAGGTGCGCTCTCTCTCGACGGCGGCGCACCTGGGTTATCCACGAGAGTGGATTTTCTACTCCGGGTGTACTACACCCGAGTAGTCCAAAAATTGAAAAAACATCATCAAACAACATCCAAAAAATTCTAAATTTTTTCAACATCAATCTCTCTGAAATGTTTGAGGTTCTTGCAAAGTTTCATAAAAAAAACATCTGAGGACCTCCCACCAAAAAAAACAAGATCGCTGCTCAAATAGTGCATAAAACTTTAAGCAGCGATTTTGTTATTTTTGGTGAGAGCTCAAGGGATGTTATTTTTCGATGAAATTTTGCAAGAATATCAAACATTTGATAGAGTTAGTTGTTGCAAAAAAAAATCATACTCTTTGGATGTCGTTTGATAACTTTTTCTATTTTTTTGGAAAAACTTGGGTGTAGTACACCCGAGAGTAGCCACTACTTTCTGTTTACCCAGTCGTCATATTGGATCTTGGGTGGGGCTCTCTTATAGTCGTCATACTGGATCGTGCTCCCCTCAAAAGAACTCTACATTGGCTGTATCCGGCTGCCAAGCCTGATTAACTAGGATGCTCGGATATTTCTACGCGAATAGCTTCCCTCAAGGAAGGCCGCCCCGGGACCTCCTATATAGCGCGCGGTGCGCTGGGGGAGACGCAACACGCACCCTTCGCACCCCTGGCGCGCTCCTTTGCGCCGACCCATGAGCGGCGGCGGGGCGCCCCTATTTTCTTGTTTCTTTTTTTCTTCTTTAAATAATTCAGGCTTTTGAAATAGTTCAAAATAAAAAAAATGCAAATTGTGAAAATCTGTGGAGCCAAAAAATGTTTCTGAATTCGAATAATGTTCATGAATTTGAAAAATGTTTGTGATTTTTAAAAAATAATTGTTATTTCAAAAAATGTTCGTAAAATTGGATTGGCGTACATTTTTATCATACGTACAAATTTTGAATTTGATGAACATTTTTTGAACTAGATAAACAAATTCCCAATTCAAGAAATTTTTTCGAAAAATCAGGTGAACTTTCTGAAAAATGAACAAAACATTTTTCAATTTGATGAACATTTTTAAAACTTATGGTAAACAAATTTTGAATACGATCAACATTTTTTGAGTTAGATGCACATTTTTTATAAAAAGATGCATGAACAAATTTTGAATAAGATGACCATTTTTATAAACTGATGAACAAATTTCGAATTTGATGAATATTTTTAAAAATGATGAATAAATTTATGATTTTATAAACATTGTTCTAATTTGATAAACAAATTTTGAATTTTATGAACATGTTTTAAATCCCGATGAACAAAAAATGAATTCGATGAACTTTTTTTACATTGATTATATTTTCTAATTTGATGAATAAAAAATGTTCATGAATTTGAAAGGAAAAATCGCAAAAAAAGAGAAAAAATAAAGAAGAAAAATGAGAAAATAAAGAGGGAAACATAATAGGAGAAAATAAAGGGAAAACGAAAAAAAGGAAAAAAAACATAAAATAGGCCAGCCCATAGGACATCCAGCGAGAGGGTAGGAACCATTGCTGAAGGGGGGAATTCCATGGGCCACCTATGTATGGTCGAGCAAACGCACAAGGGAGTCCGCCCTGGGCCGGCCCAGTAGTGAATATGCACTCTAGCACGGGATCACAAATCCAAAAAAAGGTGTGCGCGGTATTGAACCCGTGACCTCCCGCAGCCATGCACACGATGCTAGCTAACAAACGAAACAAACTATAGCGTCGCATAAGTAGCTTACTCATTTAAGAAATATCTACTCATACGGACATGTTGCAGGTAACTAAAACAATACTGTAGGAGTAATGTAACTAATACATTTTTTAGCATAATTTGTTTTTCAAATTTTGATATTTTGGTGAAGAGAATGTCTTTTTAAAAAAAGGTTTTCTAGAATTTGGACATTTTTTTTCTGAATAGGCGAACAATTTTTTTTATTTTACTTAACATTTTATTTCAAATTAAGGAATATTTATTCAAAATTGTGAACATTCTTCTGAAAAGCGCGCAAATTATCTTCAAATTTGCGCACATTTTCTTTAAAAACTTGCACATCTTATAAAATTTACAAACAGCTTTTGCAAACGTGCATATCTTGCAATTTTCCAACATTTTCTGAAATGGCAATTATTTTAAAAAATTACGAATTTTCTAAAACCCAAACATTTTACAAAATTTTGAATTTTTTTAAAAGGAGAACTTTTTTTTGAAAACCCTAAAATATTTTTAAATTAATGAATAATTTTGAATTGTGAACAATTTTTGGACTTTTTGAATTTTATACAAAAGAAATAAACCTTAAAAGGAATGAACAGAAAAAAGAAGAAAGAAAAGGAATAAACAAAAAAATGAAAATAAACGGAAAATAAAAGACCCGAAAGAAAACCAGCCAAAAAAAACAACAGGAAAAAGAAACACCGTTTTAGGAAGCCTTGTACAAGGTTCCCAAAACCGTAGAAACCCAACAAGTTTTCTTTCAGGTTTTTTCTCATTTTTTTCTTTTCTGTTTCTTTTAATTTTCATTTTTGTTTGTTCTGTTTATTTCATCTTTTTTTTCATTCTATTTAATGCATTTGTCTTTTTTACAAAATGTTTACAGTTTTGAAAATATGTTCGGATTTTCTGAAAATGTTCACCTTTTTCATATATTTGGAAAAATGTCTGTGTTCTAAAAAATGTTCACCAATTTTGAAAATGTTCATGTTTTAATAAAGGTTCATAACTGTTTAAAAAATTCCATTTTAAAATATGTTTGCAAATTCAAAAAAATCATGTTTTCTGGATTTGTTCATTCATTTCATAAGATGTGCAAGTTTTTCAAGAAAATGTTCGCAAATTTGAAGATAATATGCGTGCTTTCAGAAGAATGGTCAGAATTTTGAGGAAATCGTTAATTTGAAATACAATGTTCGCAAAATTAAAATTGTTCAAAAAAAATATTTGCCGTTTTAGAAAATCATTCAAATTTTGAAGACCTTTCACTGTTTTCAAAAGACGTGTTTTTGCAAAACATGTCGAAATCTGAAAAAAGTTCATGCTAAAATATGCAGTACCTACAGTACTCGACAAATTTGAGATGTCTACTGTCCCGGCCTCGATCCCTACAGTACGGCTCCCCTCCTGTATGGGGAAAATCCTATTCGCCGCTCGATGCGGCAAACTGTCGAGCGATCGCACAGGCGCAGTGCAGCCAGGGCCGGCCCACACATAATGCGTTCAAACCAGTTTGGGAAACCTTCTAGAAGGTTCCTTGAACCGGTTTTTTTTCTGGTTCTTTTTCGGTTTTCTATTTTTTTTAATTTCTCTTTTTTCGTTTCTGTTTCTTTTTCATTTTTTCGTTTTTTTTTCTTGTTTCATTTTCGTTTTCAAGTTTATTTTTCTTTTTCAGAATATGTTCGTAGTTTTTCAAAATGTTTATGATTTTATTTTTTATTTCCTATTCTTTTCTTCTTTTCCTTTAAAAAAATCAAAAAATTAAATTTTGTTCGTGTTTCCAAAAAATGTTCTCAAAATTCAAAATTAGTTCTTGTTACAAAAAAAGTACAAAACTTCTGAAATTCAGAAAATGTACTGAATTTCAATTTTTTGTTCACATATTCAAAAAATGTTCGCGCTTCCAATTTTTTTGGTATATTTCAAAATTTCTCTCCTGTATCGTTTTTTTCTCGTTCTTTTTCGTTTTTCTATTTTTTTAATTTCTTATTTTTTCGTTTCTGTTTCTTTTTCATTTTTTCGTTTTTTGTTTCTTGTTTCACTTTCGTTTTCAAGTTTATTTTTCTTTTTCAGAATATGTTCGTAGTTTTTCAAAATGTTTATGATTTTCTTTTTTATTTCCTCTTCTTTTCTTAGTTTCCTTTAATAAAAATCAAAATTTAAAATTAGTTCTTGTTACACAAAAAAGTACAAAACTTCTGAAATTCAGAAAATGTACTGAATTTCAATTTTTTGTTCACATATTCAAAAAATATTCGCGCTTCCAATTTTTCTGGGGTATTTCAAAATCTCTCTCCGTTTCAAAATATGTTTTCAAGATTCAAAAAATGTCCGTGCTTTAAAAAATTGTTCGGACTTAAAAATTTGTTTGGAATTTTTCAAAATTTCTCTTTGTTTCAAAATATGTTCTCAAGATTCAAAAAAATGTCCGTACTTTAAAAAATTGTTTGTGCTTCCAAATTTGTTCAGGATTTTTTAAAATTGTTCACCGTTTCAAAATTTGTTCTCAAGATTCAAAAACTGTTTAGGAATTGAAAAAAATGTTCCAACTTTGCAAATTTGTTCACAAATTCAATAATAGTTCCTGTTTTTCAAAAAATTTCACAAATTCAAAAAATGTTCTGGAAGTTATAAAAATATAAACATTTCTATTTTTTATTCACAAATTCAAGAAATGTTCCCCTTTTTCAAATTTGTTCACATCATCAAAATGTTCCTGTTTTATAAAATTTGTATGAAAATTCGGAAAATGTTTTTATTTTGAAGAAAATATTCATAATTTTGAAAAATTCAGTTGTAGGAGGTCGTCGGTTCGACCGAATAAATTGTCTGTAGTCTTTAACTGTCGCGCTGCTAATTGAATATGAGAATGTCTACATCACAGTGGTTTGCACGGCAGGCCAATTAGTGCGAAGTCGTGTGTTCGAGTTATCTAGCGCTAATTTCTTTTTTGCTATTTTTCATCTCGGGAACGTTCTGCCGCGTGCCACTGTTAATGGGCCGGCCCACGCTAGCCGCTCCTGTGCGAAGCGCCGGCATTTCGCCGCAGCAAGCGACCTATAGGTGCTCCGTATTAGTACCTCCCCGTTTAACTGTTGCTCTTCCGCACAGGACATGCAACGATCAATCGACTTGGGCCGGCCCGTTTAATCGCTTCAGCGATCCTGGTTTTGGGAACCTTCTCAAGGTTTTCGTCCTAGTTTTTTATCCTGTTTTGGAAACTTTCACGAAGGCTCTTGAACCGGTTTTTCTTTTTTCCTTGTTTATATTTCTTTTTTCTTTTTTTTTCTTTTTCCTATTTGTTTTTCCTTTTTCTGTTTATTTTTCTTAATGTTTTTCCTTACTATGTTTTTTCTTTATTTTTTCTTTTCTTTAAATTTCATTTTCCTCTTCCAAGTTTATTTCCCTTTTTCCTTTATGTTTCTTTTTAGTCATTGATTTCTTCCCTTTTTTTATTTTTTACTTTATTTCTTTTACCTGTTTATTTTGTTCGAAAATTTTAAATATTGTTCGGAATTTCATCAAATATTTTCTTTTTAAAAATTTGTTCACATGCTTCAAAAAGGGTTTGTATTAAAAAATTATTCAGGAATTTCAAAAAATGTTATCATTTTTAACAAAATCCAATTCTAAAAGAATTTATGTTTTACAAAAAATTGTACAAATATTAAAAAATGTTTCTGTTCTTTTAAGTTTTGTTTGGAATTTGATGAAAAGTTCCATTTTTAATATCTTGTTCATAAATTATTAAAATGTTTATAGTTATAAATTTTTCTTCAGAATTTCATGAAATGTTCTGTATTTTCAAACATTTGTTCAGAAATTCAAAATTATGTTTGCGGTTTCATAATTTGTTCACATATTGAAAAAAACTCCTGTTGCTAATTGTTTTTTTTTAGAAATTCGATGCTTGCATATTTTCAAAATATACACTTTCAAAAAAAAGTACACTTTTTCTGAAAAAACTGTCACCATAGATCTTATTCAGATTCGCTAGAGTGGAGCATTGTTAGGTCGAGTGCTGCAATATAAAGTACAAAACTTGTCTAGTGTTGTGGCTATCATCTCACAATCCTAAGCGGTAGGTCTCTTGTTCGAATCCTCGGATAGTGCTACCCTTGGTTTTTGCTATATTTTTTCGTCCCACGGTACAACTCGATAGGTCGGCCCAGTCGCGCTGTCTCCTGTGCGTGGCGCTGCCAATGTGATGCAAACGCTCACATGGGTCGGCCCAGCAACTGGCACTCCTGGACGTGGTCTCTGGTTCGCTATGTCGTTCCCTAGGAGAGCAAGGCAACACGGGTGCAGTAGACCCAGAGCTGCCAGGAGAAAATGATCCTGATGCGGTCATGGTGGAGGTGGAAGATAAGAGGAAGCGTTTGGCTGGATCGGAAGAAGGAGCCAAGTCTGCTCCCCCCTTGCAACATCAAGTGCATTAGCCTTACCTCCTCCAGCAGTGCCTGCAAGTCCATCCTCGAAGCAGGACCCTAAGAGAACCCGGGTTAGCTTTGACATGAATGGCCTGAAGAAGAACGCTGCTCAAGAGAAACCACAAGATGCAAAATCGGCGACCTCCCGTGTGGAGGATCGCCGGGCACAATGAGTATCATATGTTGGAATTGTCGCGGTGCGGGCAAAGCTGCGACAATTCGAGAGCTTCGCGAACTAGCGAAGCAATTTGCCCCGACAGTGCTATGTATCATAGAAACACAAGTATCTAAGGCACGTGTCGAAAATCTTGCTGGTACGTTAGGTTTTAATCATTCGTATGTTGTTGGTAGTTCAGGCCGCAGTGGCGGAATTGGATTGTTCTGGAATGATGGAATAAATCTTGATGTTTTTGGTTACTCTGAGTACCATGTTGATGCAACAGTTTCTAGCTCAGATCAGAGCGAGTGGAGGCTTACGTGTGTGTATGGTGAAGCACAAGTTGGGGAGAGATACAGAACGTGGGATTTGCTTAAGTCGCTCGTGTTAGTAAATGATCTACCGTGGTTATGTATTGATGATTTTAATGAAGTCCTTCACCCACACGAGCATGTAGGTACGGGGCAGCGAAGGCATGCACAAATACAAGCTTTCAGGGAAGCCCTGGACGTATGTGCTCTGGCTGGTATCGGTTATCAAGGCAAACCATGGATTTTTGAGAAGAAAACTGCCGGAGGCGGGTATTGCATGGTACGCCTTGACCGAGCTGTATCTAATATGGACTGGTCTTCTAGGTTCCCGCATGCTAATCTTACTCATGAAACGGCAGCCTCTTCGGACCATTATCCGATCAGAGTGCAATTGGAACCTGCTAACCCTGTCCAACTTCAGACAAAATTATTCAGATATGAGGTGTATTGGGAAAGAAATGAGGATTTTGGCTCGTCTCTCGAAGCGATGTGGACGGGGTCACCAGATGGACAAACAGTTACGCAGATGAGTAAAAAACTGGGGGACTTGTCGGCCTCGTTGAGTGTAACGCCCCGGATCTGATGCGCCAGGTGTCTGCCTGTTATTCGCCGTCATTGCCATGTCATGTGCTTGCGTGTTTGCACTTTGCCATGTCATCATCTGCATTTCATATCATGTCATCATGTGCATCTCATTTCGCATATGTGTTCGTCTCATGCATCCGAGCATTTTCCCCGTTGTCCGTTTTGCAAACCGGCACTCCTATGTCCTCCGGCGCCCTCTTTTACCTCTTTTCATGTGCGGGTATTAAACAGTCTCGGAATGGACCAAGGTTTGCCAAGCGGCCTTGGTATAGCACCGGTAGACCGCCTGTCAAGTTTCGTGCCATTTGGAGTCCGTTTGATACTCCAACGGTTAACCGGGTAGCCGCAAAGCCCTCTTTGTGTTGCAGCCCAACACCCCTCCTAAGCAGGTTTAACGTGACATATGCAGACCAATAGTTCACAACGCTGACAAATAGGACCTGGACACGATGAAACATCATGCCCAATCCGAGAGCATGTCAAGCATCGTTTGAGACATATACCAATGGACATTAAGTACGCAAACTACAGATGAAAGATTAGGTTTCGTATTGTTCAAAGTATATAACATTAGGTGTCAAGAAATTTGGTGATGATAACTTATTTTGTTTTACAAAACAAACACTAACTCTTTCGCTAGAAAGTTCAGAACATGGCCAAGATGCATAAACCATAACTGAAACATGAATTGTGATTAGGCTATTCTAGCTACAGATTTTATTTAATGATAGTAGTAAGAAACGAAATAGACACAGGAACAGAGAGTATCTAAGGGAGGCTTATGGAGGGACACATATCTACTACCGTTCATGTTGTTCACACATATTCTGTTTGGAAGTCATATGTAGCATAAGAAATTAGCACGTTTTGGCAGGAAATTCAAGGTTCTGACAGTTATTAGCAATGTCATGGTAATTGATGATTCACTACAGATGCACTGGCAGCTATTTCACAATTAATTATAATAAAAAGTTCTTGGCAATAGCAAAGAGTGAGACTGACAAACCGGATCCAGCATTTGTCTTATTTCTGATTTAGTAATGTTGGTGCAAAGCTTTAGTAAACAGACCCTAATCTCTTCAAGGGTAAATGTCCTGATGTAGTCAGTACATAAGCATTTGACTACTTTTCATTAGCCCATGGTCTGTTTATTTGACAAGCTCTCTAGAATAATACTTATTTGATTATTGTAAAAGAAATGAGAAGATACTGCAATCAAGCAAACAGAAAAAAGAGCCACAAGTTAAGATCATCTGAGTACATTCAAGGCTGCCCTTGCTAATACACAATTCCACAAGACCATTGGCAAGTCCTTCGCAAAACAAAGTACTAAATGAAATGAATATCTGAGTATCAGGGACACCATAACATAAACTGGAATACAAAGGACGGAAGAAAATTGAAGGAAATAAAGAAGAGTGTACCTGTAAGTCTGTAACCAAAGACAAGACATATTGTTCCGGCTCCAAATCTGAAACAGTATACGAAAGTAAGCATCAGACATCTGTTACAGAAGATACGCATTATCAGTATGACTCTTCTTTTGACTGACCCGCCACCGGGGTGCCGTCATCGCTCGGGCACGCCGACCAGGGCCAGTGCAGGTTGCGGTGGATCTAGAGGAAGAGCCGCCGCCACAGCTCCCGGCTCCGCGATGGCAGCAACTGGCTGGACGACCACCGACCGATCCGTTCCTCTCCCCTCTGTCGAGCGCAAGGGTCCGCTCGATCCCATCGGTCCGTTCATCGCCGTCCCAATCAAGTTTCGCCGATCCCCGCTACTCCGGCCGGACGGGAGCAGCGAAACCATCGTCACCGTTTGGCGGCTTCCTTAACTTCTCCTCTTTTAAGTCTCGCCTTGTTGCCGTCCGTCGTGTCTCTCCGCTCGTGACGCCTCTGCCGGCGCGGTACAACCATTGAGAAGGCGAGGTGGATGTGGTGCCGAGGGCACCCCTTATGTCCACATAACCCACATTAATTTTTACTGGAGTGTTGGCTTATCACCAAACAAAATGTGTTAAGAATTAAGTGGGCTGTGGCGGGACACCCACTATCGGTCCCACCTACAGCCTGACTTGGCTCCGGCAGTGGCGAAGACCACACGCCGGGTTAAGTGGGCTATGGTGGGACACCCACTATTGGTCCCACCTGCAGCCTGACTTGGCGCCGGCTATGGCGAAGACCACACGCCGGGTTAAATGGGCTGTGGTGGGACACCTACTATCAGTTCCACCTGCAGCCTGACTTGGCGCCGATAGTGGCGAAGACCACACGCCGAAACAACTGACTCGACGCTCATTTTTTGGATAGTCTCGACAACACCATCCCATATAGCAGAGCTCAACCCAACTGCCACCTGCATCCTGGCACCACGCCTCGACAACTCGTCATTGGTCGCCTTGGCCATGACGGCTCCTTCGTCCACAACAGCCGACCTTGCGGGACATGGAAACACCAGGGACCTGGGAAACGCGTCCGCCTTGTTCCTTTGGTTCTCATCTTTCTCTCCCCTTCGACCATAACAGAGCATCGAAACATGGAAAGAGAAGGTAGCGGACGTGGAGGCCAAGGACAGTGGTAAGGATCGAGGATATGGTTGTGCCGCCGCTAAGGAGGTGCGCTCTCTCTCGACGGCGGCGCACCTGGGTTATCCACGAGAGTGGATTTTCTACTCCGGGTGTACTACACCCGAGTAGTCCAAAAATTGAAAAAACATCATCAAACAACATCCAAAAAATTCTAAATTTTTTCAACATCAATCTCTCTGAAATGTTTGAGGTTCTTGCAAAGTTTCATAAAAAAAACATCTGAGGACCTCCCACCAAAAAAAACAAGATCGCTGCTCAAATAGTGCACAAAACTTTAAGCAGCGATTTTGTTATTTTTGGTGAGAGCTCAAGGGATGTTATTTTTCGATGAAATTTTGCAAGAATATCAAACATTTGATAGAGTTAGTTGTTGCAAAAAAAATCATACTCTTTGGATGTCGTTTGATAACTTTTTCTATTTTTTTGGAAAAACTTGGGTGTAGTACACCCGAGAGTAGCCACTACTTTCTGTTTACCCAGTCGTCATATTGGATCTTGGGTGGGGCTCTCTTATAGTCGTCATACTGGATCGTGCTCCCCTCAAAAGAACTCTACATTGGCTGTATCCGGCTGCCAAGCCTGATTAACTAGGATGCTCGGATATTTCTACGCGAATAGCTTCCCTCAAGGAAGGCCGCCCCGGGACCTCCTATATAGCGCGCGGTGCGCTGGGGGAGACGCAACACGCACCCTTCGCACCCCTGGCGCGCTCCTTTGCGCCGACCCATGAGCGGCGGCGGGGCGCCCCTATTTTCTTGTTTCTTTTTTTCTTCTTTAAATAATTCAGGCTTTTGAAATAGTTCAAAATAAAAAAAATGCAAATTGTGAAAATCTGTGGAGCCAAAAAATGTTTCTGAATTCGAATAATGTTCATGAATTTGAAAAATGTTTGTGATTTTTAAAAAATAATTGTTATTTCAAAAAATGTTCGTAAAATTGGATTGGCGTACATTTTTATCATACGTACAAATTTTGAATTTGATGAACATTTTTTGAACTAGATAAACAAATTCCCAATTCAAGAAATTTTTTCGAAAAATCAGGTGAACTTTCTGAAAAATGAACAAAACATTTTTCAATTTGATGAACATTTTTAAAACTTATGGTAAACAAATTTTGAATACGATCAACATTTTTTGAGTTAGATGCACATTTTTTATAAAAAGATGCATGAACAAATTTTGAATAAGATGACCATTTTTATAAACTGATGAACAAATTTCGAATTTGATGAATATTTTTAAAAATGATGAATAAATTTATGATTTTATAAACATTGTTCTAATTTGATAAACAAATTTTGAATTTTATGAACATGTTTTAAATCCCGATGAACAAAAAATGAATTCGATGAACTTTTTTTACATTGATTATATTTTCTAATTTGATGAATAAAAAATGTTCATGAATTTGAAAGGAAAAATCGCAAAAAAAGAGAAAAAATAAAGAAGAAAAATGAGAAAATAAAGAGGGAAACATAATAGGAGAAAAAAAAGGGAAAACGAAAAAAAGGAAAAAAAACATAAAATAGGCCAGCCCATAGGACATCCAGCGAGAGGGTAGGAACCATTGCTGAAGGGGGGAATTCCATGGGCCACCTATGTATGGTCGAGCAAACGCACAAGGGAGTCCGCCCTGGGCCGGCCCAGTAGTGAATATGCACTCTAGCACGGGATCACAAATCCAAAAAAAGGTGTGCGCGGTATTGAACCCGTGACCTCCCGCAGCCATGCACACGATGCTAGCTAACAAACGAAACAAACTATAGCGTCGCATAAGTAGCTTACTCATTTAAGAAATATCTACTCATACGGACATGTTGCAGGTAACTAAAACAATACTGTAGGAGTAATGTAACTAATACATTTTTTAGCATAATTTGTTTTTCAAATTTTGATATTTTGGTGAAGAGAATGTCTTTTTAAAAAAGGTTTTCTAGAATTTGGACATTTTTTTTCTGAATAGGCGAACAATTTTTTTTATTTTACTTAACATTTTATTTCAAATTAAGGAATATTTATTCAAAATTGTGAACATTCTTCTGAAAAGCGCGCAAATTATCTTCAAATTTGCGCACATTTTCTTTAAAAACTTGCACATCTTATAAAATTTACAAACAGCTTTTGCAAACGTGCATATCTTGCAATTTTCCAACATTTTCTGAAATGGCAATTATTTTAAAAAATTACGAATTTTCTAAAACCCAAACATTTTACAAAATTTTGAATTTTTTTAAAAGGAGAACTTTTTTTTGAAAACCCTAAAATATTTTTAAATTAATGAATAATTTTGAATTGTGAACAATTTTTGGATTTTTTGAATTTTATACAAAAGAAATAAACCTTAAAAGGAATGAACAGAAAAAAGAAGAAAGAAAAGGAATAAACAAAAAAATGAAAATAAACGGAAAATAAAAGACCCGAAAGAAAACCAGCCAAAAAAAACAACAGGAAAAAGAAACACCGTTTTAGGAAGCCTTGTACAAGGTTCCCAAAACCGTAGAAACCCAACAAGTTTTCTTTCAGGTTTTTTCTCATTTTTTTCTTTTCTGTTTCTTTTAATTTTCATTTTTGTTTGTTCTGTTTATTTCATCTTTTTTTTCATTCTATTTAATGCATTTGTCTTTTTTACAAAATGTTTACAGTTTTGAAAATATGTTCGGATTTTCTGAAAATGTTCACCTTTTTCATATATTTGGAAAAATGTCTGTGTTCTAAAAAATGTTCACCAATTTTGAAAATGTTCATGTTTTAATAAAGGTTCATAACTGTTTAAAAAATTCCATTTTAAAATATGTTTGCAAATTCAAAAAAATCATGTTTTCTGGATTTGTTCATTCATTTCATAAGATGTGCAAGTTTTTCAAGAAAATGTTCGCAAATTTGAAGATAATATGCGTGCTTTCAGAAGAATGGTCAGAATTTTGAGGAAATCGTTAATTTGAAATACAATGTTCGCAAAATTAAAATTGTTCAAAAAAAATATTTGCCGTTTTAGAAAATCATTCAAATTTTGAAGACCTTTCACTGTTTTCAAAAGACGTGTTTTTGCAAAACATGTCGAAATCTGAAAAAAGTTCATGCTAAAATATGCAGTACCTACAGTACTCGACAAATTTGAGATGTCTACTGTCCCGGCCTCGATCCCTACAGTACGGCTCCCCTCCTGTATGGGGAAAATCCTATTCGCCGCTCGATGCGGCAAACTGTCGAGCGATCGCACAGGCGCAGTGCAGCCAGGGCCGGCCCACACATAATGCGTTCAAACCAGTTTGGGAAACCTTCTAGAAGGTTCCTTGAACCGGTTTTTTTTCTGGTTCTTTTTCGGTTTTCTATTTTTTTTAATTTCTCTTTTTTCGTTTCTGTTTCTTTTTCATTTTTTCGTTTTTTTTTTCTTGTTTCATTTTCGTTTTCAAGTTTATTTTTCTTTTTCAGAATATGTTCGTAGTTTTTCAAAATGTTTATGATTTTATTTTTTATTTCCTATTCTTTTCTTCTTTTCCTTTAAAAAAATCAAAAAATTAAATTTTGTTCGTGTTTCCAAAAAATGTTCTCAAAATTCAAAATTAGTTCTTGTTACAAAAAAAAGTACAAAACTTCTGAAATTCAGAAAATGTACTGAATTTCAATTTTTTGTTCACATATTCAAAAAATGTTCGCGCTTCCAATTTTTTTGGTATATTTCAAAATTTCTCTCCTGTATCGTTTTTTTCTCGTTCTTTTTCGTTTTTCTATTTTTTTAATTTCCTATTTTTTCGTTTCTGTTTCTTTTTCATTTTTTCGTTTTTTGTTTCTTGTTTCACTTTCGTTTTCAAGTTTATTTTTCTTTTTCAGAATATGTTCGTAGTTTTTCAAAATGTTTATGATTTTCTTTTTTATTTCCTCTTCTTTTCTTAGTTTCCTTTAATAAAAATCAAAATTTAAAATTAGTTCTTGTTACACAAAAAAGTACAAAACTTCTGAAATTCAGAAAATGTACTGAATTTCAATTTTTTGTTCACATATTCAAAAAATATTCGCGCTTCCAATTTTTTTTGGGGTATTTCAAAATCTCTCTCCGTTTCAAAATATGTTTTCAAGATTCAAAAAATGTCCGTGCTTTAAAAAATTGTTCGGACTTAAAAATTTGTTTGGAATTTTTCAAAATTTCTCTTTGTTTCAAAATATGTTCTCAAGATTCAAAAAAATGTCCGTACTTTAAAAAATTGTTTGTGCTTCCAAATTTGTTCAGGATTTTTTAAAATTGTTCACCGTTTCAAAATTTGTTCTCAAGATTCAAAAACTGTTTAGGAATTGAAAAAAATGTTCCAACTTTGCAAATTTGTTCACAAATTCAATAATAGTTCCTGTTTTTCAAAAAATTTCACAAATTCAAAAAATGTTCTGGAAGTTATAAAAATATAAACATTTCTATTTTTTATTCACAAATTCAAGAAATGTTCCCCTTTTTCAAATTTGTTCACATCATCAAAATGTTCCTGTTTTATAAAATTTGTATGAAAATTCGGAAAATGTTTTTATTTTGAAGAAAATATTCATAATTTTGAAAAATTCAGTTGTAGGAGGTCGTCGGTTCGACCGAATAAATTGTCTGTAGTCTTTAACTGTCGCGCTGCTAATTGAATATGAGAATGTCTACATCACAGTGGTTTGCACGGCAGGCCAATTAGTGCGAAGTCGTGTGTTCGAGTTATCTAGCGCTAATTTCTTTTTTGCTATTTTTCATCTCGGGAACGTTCTGCCGCGTGCCACTGTTAATGGGCCGGCCCACGCTAGCCGCTCCTGTGCGAAGCGCCGGCATTTCGCCGCAGCGAGCGACCTATAGGTGCTCCGTATTAGTACCTCCCCGTTTAACTGTTGCTCTTCCGCACAGGACATGCAACGATCAATCGACTTGGGCCGGCCCGTTTAATCGCTTCAGCGATCCTGGTTTTGGGAACCTTCTCAAGGTTTTCGTCCTAGTTTTTTATCCTGTTTTGGAAACTTTCACGAAGGCTCTTGAACCGGTTTTTCTTTTTTCCTTGTTTATATTTCTTTTTTCTTTTTTTTCTTTTTCCTATTTGTTTTTCCTTTTTCTGTTTATTTTTCTTAATGTTTTTCCTTACTATGTTTTTTCTTTATTTTTTCTTTTCTTTAAATTTCATTTTCCTCTTCCAAGTTTATTTCCCTTTTTCCTTTATGTTTCTTTTTAGTCATTGATTTCTTCCCTTTTTTTATTTTTTACTTTATTTCTTTTACCTGTTTATTTTGTTCGAAAATTTTAAATATTGTTCGGAATTTCATCAAATATTTTCTTTTTAAAAATTTGTTCACATGCTTCAAAAAGGGTTTGTATTAAAAAATTATTCAGGAATTTCAAAAAATGTTATCATTTTTAACAAAATCCAATTCTAAAAGAATTTATGTTTTACAAAAAATTGTACAAATATTAAAAAATGTTTCTGTTCTTTTAAGTTTTGTTTGGAATTTGATGAAAAGTTCCATTTTTAATATCTTGTTCATAAATTATTAAAATGTTTATAGTTATAAATTTTTCTTCAGAATTTCATGAAATGTTCCGTATTTTCAAACATTTGTTCAGAAATTCAAAATTATGTTTGCGGTTTCATAATTTGTTCACATATTGAAAAAAACTCCTGTTGCTAATTGTTTTTTTTTAGAAATTCGATGCTTGCATATTTTCAAAATATACACTTTCAAAAAAAAGTACACTTTTTCTGAAAAAACTGTCACCATAGATCTTATTCAGATTCGCTAGAGTGGAGCATTGTTAGGTCGAGTGCTGCAATATAAAGTACAAAACTTGTCTAGTGTTGTGGCTATCATCTCACAATCCTAAGCGGTAGGTCTCTTGTTCGAATCCTCGGATAGTGCTACCCTTGGTTTTTGCTATATTTTTTCGTCCCACGGTACAACTCGATAGGTCGGCCCAGTCGCGCTGTCTCCTGTGCGTGGCGCTGCCAATGTGATGCAAACGCTCACATGGGTCGGCCCAGCAACTGGCACTCCTGGACGTGGTCTCTGGTTCGCTATGTCGTTCCCTAGGAGAGCAAGGCAACACGGGTGCAGTAGACCCAGAGCTGCCAGGAGAAAATGATCCTGATGCGGTCATGGTGGAGGTGGAAGATAAGAGGAAGCGTTTGGCTGGATCGGAAGAAGGAGCCAAGTCTGCTCCCCCCTTGCAACATCAAGTGCATTAGCCTTACCTCCTCCAGCAGTGCCTGCAAGTCCATCCTCGAAGCAGGACCCTAAGAGAACCCGGGTTAGCTTTGACATGAATGGCCTGAAGAAGAACGCTGCTCAAGAGAAACCACAAGATGCAAAATCGGCGACCTCCCGTGTGGAGGATCGCCGGGCACAATGAGTATCATATGTTGGAATTGTCGCGGTGCGGGCAAAGCTGCGACAATTCGAGAGCTTCGCGAACTAGCGAAGCAATTTGCCCCGACAGTGCTATGTATCATAGAAACACAAGTATCTAAGGCACGTGTCGAAAATCTTGCTGGTACGTTAGGTTTTAATCATTCGTATGTTGTTGGTAGTTCAGGCCGCAGTGGCGGAATTGGATTGTTCTGGAATGATGGAATAAATCTTGATGTTTTTGGTTACTCTGAGTACCATGTTGATGCAACAGTTTCTAGCTCAGATCAGAGCGAGTGGAGGCTTACGTGTGTGTATGGTGAAGCACAAGTTGGGGAGAGATACAGAACGTGGGATTTGCTTAAGTCGCTCGTGTTAGTAAATGATCTACCGTGGTTATGTATTGATGATTTTAATGAAGTCCTTCACCCACACGAGCATGTAGGTACGGGGCAGCGAAGGCATGCACAAATACAAGCTTTCAGGGAAGCCCTGGACGTATGTGCTCTGGCTGGTATCGGTTATCAAGGCAAACCATGGATTTTTGAGAAGAAAACTGCCGGAGGCGGGTATTGCATGGTACGCCTTGACCGAGCTGTATCTAATATGGACTGGTCTTCTAGGTTCCCGCATGCTAATCTTACTCATGAAACGGCAGCCTCTTCGGACCATTATCCGATCAGAGTGCAATTGGAACCTGCTAACCCTGTCCAACTTCAGACAAAATTATTCAGATATGAGGTGTATTGGGAAAGAAATGAGGATTTTGGCTCGTCTCTCGAAGCGATGTGGACGGGGTCACCAGATGGACAAACAGTTACGCAGATGAGTAAAAAACTGGGGGACTTGTCGGCCTCGTTGAGTGTAACGCCCCGGATCTGATGCGCCAGGTGTCTGCCTGTTATTCGCCGTCATTGCCATGTCATGTGCTTGCGTGTTTGCACTTTGCCATGTCATCATCTGCATTTCATATCATGTCATCATGTGCATCTCATTTCGCATATGTGTTCGTCTCATGCATCCGAGCATTTTCCCCGTTGTCCGTTTTGCAAACCGGCACTCCTATGTCCTCCGGCGCCCTCTTTTACCTCTTTTCATGTGCGGGTATTAAACAGTCTCGGAATGGACCAAGGTTTGCCAAGCGGCCTTGGTATAGCACCGGTAGACCGCCTGTCAAGTTTCGTGCCATTTGGAGTCCGTTTGATACTCCAACGGTTAACCGGGTAGCCGCAAAGCCCTCTTTGTGTTGCAGCCCAACACCCCTCCTAAGTGGCACAAAACCAACCTAAACCCCTTCCATCACCTCGCTCGTTCGATCACGATCGCGTGGCCGAAAACCGCACTCCATTTGGAGCTTCCTAGCTCCCTCTGCCTATAAATATGTGCCTCCCCCGTCTAAATCGCAGTTGAAACCCTAGCAAACTCCTCCCCGCGCAGCCGGACGCATCCGCCGCCCCGCAGCCACGTCGCCCGGACCAATCCGCGGCCGACACGTCATCGCCGCCGTCTCCTCGCCCAATGGGACGCCGCCGCGTGGCACCCGCGCCCACTTCCCCGCGCCGCCGCGTGCCAGGCCCGTCGGGGCCCAGGCGGGGCCCTCCCGGCCCGCACCGCGCGCCCGCCCGCTCGCCCGAGGCCGCCGCCCGCCGCCTCTTCTTCGCCGGCCGCCGCCCCCGCGCGCCGGTAACCGCGCCCGCCGCCGCCGCGGAGCTCCCCGCGCCCGCCGGCGACCTCCTCCGCCTCCCCGCGCCGGGATCCGGCCGGATCCGGCGAGATCCGGCCCGGATCCGCCATCTCCGGCCCTCCCTCGTCTTCCCCGGCCACAGCTCCGGCGACCCCGCTCCGACGAGCCTTGGTTTCCGTGCCCGTTGACTTTTTCCCCGGGGTTGACCCGGATTTTCTCCAAGTCCCGAAATTATTGACATTATCATGTCATGTTCATCGCATCATAACTCTCTGCATATAGCTCCGTTTTGCATGTATGATATGTCGAAATGTTCATCTGGTTGTGCTCCTCATTTTGTTCCATTGTGTCATTTCCATTTGAGCTCATCTTGATGCCCGAAATGCTGTTAGAAGAGGGCTATGTGATGTTAGTTTCAGATTCTTATCAGAACATGCACTTTTGCCATTTTTACCATGATTGATGTGTGCATCCTATGATATTGAGCTCTACATGTGTTTTGATATATGCCATGCCATCTTTCCAGGGGTATATGCCATGTATTTTTGTGATCTATGCGGTGACTAGCACAAGCATGCAAAGTAGCCTCCGTAATGTTGCTGATTTTAGAGACTTAGAATTTCACTAAGTCTGTGTCTGCTGTTATTTTCATGCCATGTATTCATGTTGCTACAGTGAGATCCATGCTTCTTTTGGGTATGTTAAGTAAGGGTGTTTTGTTCATATGATTATGCTCTATCCATCAATGCCTCTGTTTGTATCTATGGAGCACCATAGCTTGACTCAATTTTGCTCTACTTTTGCTATAAAATGTTCCTGGCAGATTGTTTACGTGTTATTCAATTTTGCCAAGGTTTTTGTAGTTGACCCTTGTATGCTATGTTATTTTTCTTGCCATTTCTAGCTTCTATGCCATGTCTAGTTTATGGTTGTATGCTTATTTTATCATGCAATGCCTCGTAGTGAGTGCATCAAGCTCGTAAACATGCCTACTTGTTATCTGTTTATGCCATGCTCCAGTTTAACACTAAGTCTGAATCTGTAACCAAACTTGCTATGTTTACATGGTTACCATCATATCTTCTGTGCCCTTTTGGCTTATGGTCAGTAAGGGACTTTTGTTATATGCTTTGAGTAGATTCATGCCATGCTCTAGTTTGACATGATAGCTTGCTTTAACATGTTGTTTGATAGCTCTAAACTTGGTAACCTGATGTTATTTCTGCCATGTCCTGAAATTCTGCTAAGTCTGTGAACCTGATATTATTTGCAATCTTACCATGTCCTTTTGAGCATGTTCTAGTAGTTTCTGGAGATAGCTCAGTGTTCATGTTTTGTCATGCTTTACCTGTAATTCATGTCCATGCCTTTTTTTATCATGTTATAGTGCTATAGCTTGTTGTTTTGGTGCTTGTTATATGCCTACTTGCTGTTTTGGTCAGATTCTTGTCACATTTTGTATAGTGTATGTGTTGAACCGTTGCTCCATTTTGAGTGTGCTCTATATGAAATTTGCTTAGAATTGCATGTAGCTTCATATTATCATGTTGCATCTTTGTTTTGATGTGTTTGCTTGATGTTTGTATGCATTTTGCATCAATGCCATGCTTAACTTGTTTTGCTCATATCTTCTAGGCCGTAGCTCCGAACCTAATGAACTTTATATGTAACTTGACTAGAATTTCGTGTAGATCATGTTGGTGCATCTTAACTTGCTGTTTAACAAACTTAAACATAAGGTTATTCAGATCTGGACCAATTTCGAAATTTGCATATGAGGACCTACCGAAATTGTTATATATTGTTTCCGGCCTCATTTAAACTTGCTGTGTTGTTCTTGTATGCATCATCTCTTGCCATGAGTAGCTTCATGTAGCCTTTTCATGCATCATACTTGGTTGAGCATCATGCCTTGTTCATGTGTGGTGTGTTTACCTTGTTGTGTGCTTCTTCTCGCTAGTTCCCGTTTCGTTGCGATCGTGAGGATTCGTTTGTCTACGCTTGGTTCGTCTTCGTGGCTTCATCTTCTTCATGGACTCGTTCTTCTTCCTAGCGGGATTTCAGGCAAGACGACCGTCACCTTGGATCTCATTACTATCATTGCTATGCTAGTTGCTTCGTTCTTTCGCTATGCTGCGCTACCTACCACTTGCTGCTCAAGCCTCCCAAATTGCCATGAACCTCTAACCTTTGTTACCCTTCCTAGCAAACCGTTGTTTGGCTATGTTACCGCTTTTGCTCAGCCCCTCTTATAGCGTTGCTAGTTGCAGGTGAAGATGAAGATTGCTCCATGTTGGATTATGTTTATGTTTATTGTTGGGATATCACAATATCTCTTATATTATTAATGCATCTATATACTTGGTAAAGGGTGGAAGGCTCGGCCTTATGCCTGGTGTTTTGTTCCACTCTTGCCGCCCTAGTTTCCGTCATACCGGTGTTATGTTCCTGGATTTTGCGTCCCTAACGCGGTTGGGTGATTTATGGGACCCCCTTGACAGTTCGCTTTGAATAAGACTCCTCTAGCAAGGCCCAACCTTGGTTTTACCATTTGCCTCACCACCACCTATTTTCCCTTGGGAGTAATTAACCCAAGGGTCATCTTTATTAGCCCCCCCGGGTCAATGCTTGTCTAAGTGTTGGTCCAAACTAGAGCCACTTGCGGTGCCGCCCCTGGGCAACTTGGGGTATCGTCGGTTGCCGTACGTAGTGTTCATCCGGTGTTGTCCTGAGAACGAGATATGTGCAGCTCCTATCGGGATGTCGGCGCATCGGGCGGTCTTGCTGGTCTTGTTTTATTACTGTCGAAATGTCTTGTAGCCGGGATTCCGAGACTGATCGGGTCTTCCCGGGGAGAAGGAATATCCTTCGTTGATCGCGAGAGCTTATCATGGGCTAAGTGGGGACACCCCTGCAGGGTTTGAACTTTCGAAAGCCGTGCCCGCGGTTATGTGGCAGATGGGAATTTGTTAATGTCCGGTTGTAGTAAACTCGAAGTAAACTCTTCTAAAATACACCAACCGTGTGCGTAACCGTGATGGTCTCTTTTCGGGGTTGATCGAGAGGAGAACACGGTTTCTGGGTTATGTCTGACGTAAGTAGGAGTTCAGGATCACTTCTTGATCATTACAACTTGACGACCGTTCCTCTGTTTCTCTTCTCGCTCTCATTTGCGTATGTTAGCCACCATACATGCTTAGCCGCTGCTGCAACCTCCCCACTTTACCCCTTCCTTTCCCATTAAGCTTTGCTAGTCTTGATACCCATGGTAATGGGATTGCTGAGTCCTCGTGGCTCATAGATTACTACACCACCAGTTGCAGGTATAGGTTATGCGATGATCATGGCGCGAGAGCGATGTTTATTTGTGTTGGAGTTCTTCTTCTGCTTCTTCTTCGATTGAGGGATAGGTTCCAGGTCGGCAGCCTAGGCTAGCAGGGTGGATGTCGTTTGAGTTTCTGTTTATGTTCCATCCGTAGTCGGAGGTTGATATTGTATGTTGTATTATTGTATTCATGTGACATTGTATGTATTGTATGTATCCCCTCTATTTATGTAATGTTGATGTAATGATATCCACCTTGCAAAAGCGTTTCAATATGCGGTTCTATCCTTGATGGGACCTTCGAGTCTCTTTAGGATAGTATCGCATATTGGGCGTGACATTGAGGCAATGGAGTGCAGATACGATCGGACAAGTGGGTAAGGAAATCAAAAAGCTGAAAAGGGACCTGGCCATTTTGCAGAACGACCCCCAGAGGATCTCACCATCACATGTAGAGACGAAAATTGCGGACAAGCTGGTGGAGCTCTACCACATGGAGGAGATTAAACAGAGACAGAGATCGCGTGTGGATTGGCTTACGGAGGGGGACAAAAATACCAAGTTCTTCCAACGGCGAGCTAGCCTTCGTCGATGAAAGAACACCATAAAAAATCTAGAAAGGTTGGATGGAATGACTACGAACGATCCCGTAGAGATGGCATCACTTACAAATGAGTTCTACAAAAACCTGTTTGCTTCAGAAGGCACGACGGGGATGGATACTGTGTTCAATGCAGTCCCAGTGAAGGTTACTAATGCGATGAACATGCTCCTGACCGCGCCCTACACCGGTGATGAGGTGAAAAAGGCCCTTTTCCAAATGTACCCAACCAAGGCCCCGGGGCCGGATGGATACCCGGCCCATTTTTTTCAGAGGCACTGGGAACTATGTGTAGTGGAGGTAACGAATGTGGTCTTGCGCATCCTGCGAGGAGAAGAAAGCCCGGAGGTAATCAAGAAAACGATTCTAGTTTTAATATCGAAGGTGAAGGAACCTACTAATTTATCTCAGTTCAGGCCTATTAGTCTTTGCAACGTCTTATGCAAGATTGCTTCAAAAGTGTTGTCTAACAGATTGAAACAGATCTTACCTGATATAATCTCAGAGGAGCAGTCGGCTTTCGTTCCTAGACGGCTGATTATAGATAATATTATAACAGCCTATGAGTGTTTACACTTCATGAAGCGAAACAAAGCCCAAAAGAACAGATATTGTGCAGTTAAGTTGGACATGATGAAAGCATATGACCGTGTCGAGTGGAACTATCTTCAAGCTATTATGACCAAGTTGGGATTTGCCCCTTCATGGGTGGCTACAATCATGCGCATGGTAACCTCGGTAAAATTTTTAGTTCTTTTCAATGGTAGTAAGCTAGAGGAATTTCTCCCTTCAAGGGGAATCCGACAGGGAGACCCAATTTCTCCATACCTGTTTTTGCTGGCAGCGGAGGGCCTTTCGTGCCTTTTAAAAACCCAAGATGAATCATCGAGCCTCAGTGGAATCCGAGTTGCTCCGTCGGCGCCGCCGGTGAGCCACTTGCTTTTTGCAGATGATAGCCTGCTGTTTGTCAAAGCCAGTTCTTATGGAGCAAATCAGTTGTCTTCCTTGATGGAAAATTATTGTAATGCCTCTGGTCAAAGGATCAATCTATCAAAATCTTCGGTGTTCTTCAGTAAGGGCTGCCCCTCCCTTCTCAAAACCGAGGTAAAGAACGCACTTAATATTACAAACGAGTCACCTTCAGATAGATATCTGGGAATGCCGACAGATGTGGGTAGTTGCAAGAATGGAGCTTTCAAGTTCTTAAAGGATAGAGTCTGGAATAAGGTTAAGGGATGGATGGAAAAACTCTTATCTGCAGCTGGCAAAGAGGTTTTGATAAAATCAATGGCTCAGGCCGTCCCAGTTTACTCCATGTCATGTTTTAAACTGCTGCGTGGTCTCTGTGATCACATTAACTCTCTGGTCAGAAAGTTTTGGTGGGGGAGAAAAGAAGGGAAAAGGAAGACAAATTGGGTCTCATGGAGCACAATGACCAGACCAAAATATTCTGGAGGTCTTGGATTTCGGGATATCGAGCTTTTTAACCTAGCTCTCCTGGCAAGACAAGCATGGAGAATCTTAACGGACCCGGACTCACTTAGCGCACGAGTTCTGAGGGCCAAATACCACCCAGGAGTTGATATCTTGAATGCAGAGATTGGGTCGGCTCCTTCTCAAATTTGGCGGGCTATAATCGAGGATCGCGATGTTCTTAAGCAGGGCATCATAAAACGCATTGGTGATGGACTCACGACACACATATGGGATCAGAACTGGCTCCCGAAACCAGCAAATATGCGACCTATTGCTAGTCTGATTGCTAATCCACCTTAATGGGTTAGTGATCTTATCCTGCCTAGCGCAGAATGGGACCGAGCTGCAGTTTCACAGATCTTCTTGCCCACCGATGCACAAGCAATTATGTCGATACCTTTGTGTACGAGGCATATAGAGGATTTTTGGTCATGGATACATGATAAGAACGGCGTATTCACAGTCCGTTCGGCTTACCGTATGCTTGTTGAAACAAAGATGAGGAGAGAAGCCTGGCTCGAGGGGAGAGGCCACTCGTCAGATACTGCCAGAGAAACCAAGTCCTGGGAGAGACTGTGGAAAGTGGATGTACCATCAAAAGTTAAAATCTTCCTATGGCAGCTAACACAACAGTCGGTCCCCACAGCTGATGTCCTTCACCATCGGAACATGTCAACCACTACGAGTTGTGGTTTGTGTGGCTCTGAAGACTCATGGCAACACTCTTTGCTCCATTGCACAGTAGCTCGATGTGTATTGGCTTTGCAAGATCATGACTTGGTTGAAGCTCTAAACAGCACCCATGAGCCGGATGCAAGACGTTGGCTTTTCTCCCTTTTGGACACACTGTCTTCTGTTGAATTCACCCAAGTAGCAGTTACCATGTGGGCTCTCTGGTATGCTCGTCGGCAGGCACTCCATGAAAACATTTTCCAAAGTCCCCTGAGCACGCATAACTTCATCATGAGATACATCAGAGAGTTGGAAGACTGCAAACCGAAGAAGAGTGCTCCGCATTCAGCTCCAAATGTTGTACAACCAAGGCAGAGGTGGATCTCTCCACCGCCGGGGTTCGCGAAGATAAGAGTAGATGGAGCGGTCTCGAGAGACAACCTGCATGGCACGTTCAGCGCAATCTGCAGAGACTCCTATGGCCAGTTCTTGGGTGCATCAACAATCAAAATACAGGGGGTCACGGAGCCCGCAACTCTCGAAGCACTGGCTTGCCGGGAGGCGCTAGCACTAGCTTCAGACTTGGCCCTGTCCAATTTTATTGTGGCTACTGACTGTCAGGGAGTAGCAGACGACATCAAGAATGGTACGGGAGGGACGTATGCTAGCATCGTCAAAGAGATTAGTGAAACGTCAAGAGACTTTCATCAATGTACCTTCATCTTCGAAGGTAGATCCACCAATATTGAGGCGCATAGTCTCGCTAAGCACGCTTTCGGTCTGGATCTTGGGCGCCATTTGTGGCTTATAGACCCACCAGACATTCATTGTATCCCTATGAACTTATTCGAATAATAAAGTGTGTTTAGACTCAAAAAAAAGGAGAGGTCTTATCGGACTCACATTTTTCCAAAAAAAAATAATTTGTGAAAAAAGTTAACAGTGCATAAATTCCTAAAATATGAGTTTTCTTACTATCGGATTTTTTTTAAATGCAAACAAGTTTTAGAATTCTATTCTTACAGAATTCTAAACAAAATTTTAAAACAGAAACTTTTTAAGAAAATAAGAACAAATTTTGAAAAATGTGAACATTGCTACAAAATTAAACATTGTTGTTTGAATTTGGAAAAAAAAAATTAAATTTGTATAGTTTTGGATATTTGAACATTTTCTAAAAAGAGGCGAATGACATTGAAATTCTATTTATTATTTTGGAACAAAAGTTGAAAGCAGGAACATTTCAGGGAAAATGAGCAAATTTAGAAAAAATAGTTATTTTTTATTATTGAACACATGTTGTAAGAGAGAATTCCTTATTTGGCCCTTTCTTAAAATCCGGTTCCCTATTTGGCCCTAGAAATTTCATTTTTCCCTTTCTGACATCATAAATTCATTTTATTCGTTCCATGACACTTCTGTCACTTTTTGTTGGTAACACCGTTAAATGTGACTTGAAATGTCTTATTTACCCCTGCTTTACCACGTCAGAAAAAAAGGAAAATCTAGTTGTGGCGCGAGGCATGGAGGAGGGCGCAGCAAGTAGTGATAGATGGTCGAGGCAGCGCTGTGCAGGCCCAAGTCACGGCATCGGATGTCACGCCCCGAGACCCTCCAGTTGTTGCCCCTCTCACTAGTGCAAAGGCCAAACAAACCTGTGGCCACCATGCAAAGTCTCCACGTAGCCATTTGAATGTCCTAAGTATTTCCAGATTGTTGCCAGCACATGCATGTACATCCCATAAATATCAGACCACATAGCAAGCTAGCTACTTCATGATTAATTTGTACTTCTACTTGCTTTGTACTCCCTCCGTTTTTATTTAGTCCGCATATTAGCTTTGGTCAAAGTCAAGCTTTGTAAGTTTTGACTAAGTTTATAAACAAAAATATTAATATATACAATAAAAAATCAATACCACTAGATTCATTATTGAATGTACTTTCACATCATATAGATTTGTTATGTAAATATTTATATATTTTTCTATAAACTTGGTCAAACTTTATAAAGTTTGACTTTGGTCAAACCTAATATGCAGACTAAATAAAAACAGAGGGAGTACTACTGCTGAGTCAGACCGACATGAGCCAGAGGAAAAACTCCACATCTATTCTTCCCTTCTCATAAGTTCTCTATATATTGGCATGTGTACTAGTACTTAGCTTCGGAGAATTTCCTCCACCCGTTTACATCTTCCTATTATCCATGTACTAATTTTGGTGTAGCATATCTTATTTGCTTAATTATTTATTTAAGCAAATAATACAAATTTAATTATCTAACTTAACTCAACAACTTAAAATAAATATCCTTAAAAATCAGGGTTATTACACCGGAGGTCCGTTGGTGGCAGGGGCGTGCTAGCTGGGTCGCCGTGGCTGCGTGCTAATTAGTGCATTGGTTCTTATTAATATGGGTTTCTCACTATACTATTGTAATATAATTTCGTTGCAAATCCAAGGCACTGACGCATTCTGTCCACACGCCCACGTCGCCATTGCTTTTGACTTCCAGCTCATAATTTTGCTCACAAAATATATCAGGGGTAAAATGGACCTTTCATGTTGCATTTAACGGTGGTAGTTGTCAAAACTAACGGAAATGTCATAGAGGGAACAAAATAAAATTTGAGTGTCAAAACATGAAGAAATTTTTTTACCAGGGCCAAAAAAGGAACCAAATATAAGGAAGGGCCAAATAAGGAATTCTCTCCATGTTGTAAAAGGAATATAGACTTGGAAAATAAAAATAAAAATTATAAAAGAAAAAGAAACAACAAATATAAAAAAATTGAGAAACAAAAAAGAGAGAGAAAAAGGAAAAAAGTAAGAGAAAAAGAGTAAAGAATATTAAAATATCCGGTTCAAGAAGCTCCTAGAAGGTTTATAAAATCGGTAGAAAACCGCTCGGTATAGCTAAGCTACTATTGTAATGAGCCGAGGCGTTCGGTGGGCTCAGTCCCATTAGTAATGAGTCGAGGCGTTCGGTGAGCCAAGGCCGCCAACGTCGCCCGCCCCCGGCGCGCCACTGCCAGTTAGGCACCTTTTCCTCCCCCCTCCTCCCTCCCTCCCTCCTTCCTCCCCCTCCTCTCCCTCCCTCCCCCTCCTCTCCTCTCCCTCCCTCCCTCCTTCCTCTCCCTCCTCCCTTCCTCCCTCCTTCCTCCCCCCTCCTCTCCCTCCCTCCTTCCTCCCCCTCCCTCCCTCCATCCCTTCTCTATTCTTGTTCTTATAGATGTAGGTAATTTGAATGTAGGTATACAAATTTAGTAACAAAAATTTTAGGTTTTTTGAATAGAAATTGTTTAGGTATACAAAATTTTCAATATAGAAATGTATCGCAATGCCATGCCATATGAGAAATTTAGTAACAAAAGTTTTTAGTAAGAAAATTTAGGTATGGAAATTTTTAGTAAGAAACATTAGTTATGCTTCTTAACCAAATGAAATATTCAGGTTATAAGATATATTGAATTTTTTAGTAAATGTAGGTCTTTTGAATCAACATAATAATGTTTAGTTGATAGCTTATAGGATTTATATTTTGTTTTCGCAAAAATCAAGGAGCCCCTGCATCATCCCCGTCATCGTCCCTGTAACCGACCCCCTTCAACCTTGAGGTGAGATCAGCCAAATCCCCATGTCGTTGGTGTCGATGGTGATGATGTGGCCAAATAGGATATGTGCTTGCCCAAGTGGCCTATGTTTGCAGGGAACACCTCAGAGTGGCCTATGTTTTGCCGGAGTGTTGATTAATTTCCATTCCGGCAAATTTCAGGCGTTCGATATGTCCTTTTTAGCAAAGGTCATGCTGGATTTTCCCTTGAATTTTAGCATGGCTTGTGCTAGAATGTAGGAAATATCGAGTGCCTTGGATTTGTCGGAAAGAGCATTAAACGACATTTTGGGTTGACTTTAAGTCTGTTGGGACTCCATACATGAAAGTGAAAAAATAGTGAGGGAGTGTCCACCATATATGAGAGAAGAAGAATTAGTTAGTGTTGATTATGACTATGATGATGATGACAAGTTGTTATTATGTGGTACAATGTGTTAGAGTTGATGATGTATTGTGATGATAAGTTGTTAATGATATTATGATGATGATGATGATGATGAGTTATTATATCATTGGGTGAAAGAACCGTGGATTAGTTTCAAGTGGACGGATCCAAAGTGACCAAGTCACGCTAATCCATGACTTGGTCACTTTGGATCCATCCACTTGAAACTAATCCACGGTTCTTTCACCCAATGATGTAATAACTCATTATGATGTAAAAACAATCTCTAAATTGGTACAGTATGAAAACTTGTATAATGGTGTATGAATATGACATAAAACAGAAAAGAAATAGAATAATAATAGTAGTAGCACGTATAAAGAGGCGTGCTGCTAGTAACTACGAGTAGCGTGTTCTAGAAGAAGCGCTACTTCTAAGTAGGTATATCAGTAGCGTGGGCAAACCCACGCTACCCCGCGCTAACCCATGCTACTGCTACCGTTTAGCTGTAGCGTCGTGCAGTAGTGCGGTCCCCCGCGCTACCCCGCGCTACTGCTATACCTAAAACTGGCGCTACTGCTAGGCTTTTCCCTAGTAGTGCCCTGTTGGGTACTACCAAGGAAATATATTGTGCTAACCACTGCAGGAAAACTTAAACCTCCTGAGTTGACCATAGATCAAGTCTTGCTCCGGTAACCCCCATACTGGTTCTGTGCTACCACTTGTCCCCGCCACAGGTAGGGTACAGTTCAGTAAGTGTTAACCCCTTTCCCTACACACAGCATACAGAGAGGCCGCGATGAAGGTTTCCAGGTACTGGTTGCAATGCGAGTCATCGGGCAGGGGGCATGGGTGTATCCGGCTGGGCCAAGAGGGGGCACCCTTGTAATCCGCGCGTGTTAATAGTGATCCCATTCTACTCGAGTCGATGGTCTCCCCGCCTTAGAGTTTCTCTTGAACGATTGTTTGGGTGATTCCTGGCACGTGTTGGTCAGGTGTGTTTTCAACCCAAAGGCCGTAATGGAATTAGTCAGCGTCTCGGTGTTGTCCAAAGAAATCCTATACACGTGGATAAAGAGTACACCCTCTACATAGTCATATCTATTCGAATAGTCGTGTCCCTGGTTAAGGACTACACTCTGGGTTGGTCAAGTGTCGGTCTTAGTGTCAGTCTCCGTAGGAAATAAATAAATTGATCATGGTTCATTTTGCAGGATAATTATTGTCACTACTGGTGCTATTATGAATATTATTGTTGACATGAACATAATTGTGGGCTAACCCTTTCCTCTTTTGTGCAACCTTGAGTATCTATTGGTATGGCTAGACTACCTGAGATACTCAATTGTATTTTCTTTTCCGAGTATCACTTGGGATGGCAAGTTGATAACCCACAAGTATATGGGATCAATTATAGCCTCTTTCGATAAGTAAGAGTGTCGAACCCAACGAGGAGCTAAAGGTAGAACAAATATTCCCTCAAGTTCTATCGACCACCGGTACAACTCTACGCACGCTTAACATTCGCTTTACCTAGAACAAGTATGAAACTACAAGTACTTTGTAGGTGTTGTTGGATAGGTTTGCAAGATAATAAAGAGCGCGTAAATAAGAAGTAGGGGCTGTTTATATGAAGACACAACTAAGTTAGTTTTAGTAGAAAGCTTTTTGTCATGAGAAAGTTATTTTTCCCTAGGCAATTGATAACTAGATCGGTAATCATTATTGCAATTTTATTTGAGGGAGAGGCATAAGCTAACATACTTTCTCTTCTTGGATCATATGTACTTATGATTGGAACTCTAGCAAGCATCCGCAACTACTAAAGATCATTAAGGTAAAACCCAACCATAGCCTTAAAGTATCAAGTCCTCTTTATTCCCATACGCAAACAACCTACTTACTCGGGTCTGTGCTTCTGTCACTCACGCCACCCACCATAAGCAAATCATGAACATATTGCAAACCCTACAGCGGGGATCCCTCATGCTTGCGTGACACGGAGAGCACCAATAATAAAACATGCAACTCAAACCAATCACGATCATCAATTAACCCATAGGACAAAACAGATCTACTCAAACATCATATGATAGCCATACATCATTGGGAAATAATATATAGCGTTGAGCACCATGTTTAAGTAGAGATTATAGTGGGTAAAAGAGGGGTTACACCGCTGCATAGAGGGGGGAAGAGTTGGTGATGAGGGCGGTGAAGTTGTTGGTGTAGATTGCGGTGATGATGATGGCCCCGGCGGCGTTCCGGCGCCACCGGGAGAGAGGGGGAGAGATCCCCCCTTCTTCTTATTCTTCCTTGACCTTCTCCCTAGATGGAAGAAGGGTTTCCCCTCTGGTCCTTGATCTCCATGGCATGGGAGGGGTGAGAGACCCTCTGAGATTGGATCTGTCTCTCTGTCTCTCTCTGTTTCTGCGCTCCCAGATCTGGCCTTTCACTGTTCTTATATTCCCGAATATCCATAACTCCGATTGGATTGAAATTTGAACACGACTTTTATTCAGATATTAGCTTTCTTGTGATGAAAGAATGGCAACAACCACCTTACGGGATGTCCACGAGGGTCAAGGGTGCGCCTGCCTCCCTGGGGCGCCCCCCTGCCTCATGGCCCCCTCGGGCATCGTCTCGCGTTGATTCCACTTCCCAAAATTCACATATATTCCAAAAAAATCTCCATCGGTTTTTATCCTGTTTGGACTCCGTTTGATATGGATTTTCTGTGAAACAAAAAACATGCAACAAATAGGAACTGGCACAGGGCACTGGATCAATATGTTAGTCCCAAAAATAGTATAAAAAGTTGCCAAAAGTATGTAAAAGTTGTAGAATATTGGCATGGAACAATCAAAAATTATAGATACGTCGGAGACGTATCAGTATCCCCAAGCTTAATTCCTGCTCGTCCTTGAGTAGGTAAATGATAAAAAAGATAATTTTTGATGTGGAATGCTACCTAGCATAATCTTGATCATGTAATCTAATCATGGCATGAATACTAAGACACAGTGATTCAAAGCAATAGTCTATCTTTTGACATTGAGACAATAATACTTCAAGCATACTAATAAAGCAATCATGTCTTTTCAAAACAACATGGCCAAAGAAAGTTATCCCTACAAAATCTTATAGTCTGGCTATGCTCCATCTTCACCACACAAAATATTCAAATCATGCACAACCCCGATGACAAGCCAAGCAATTATTTCATACTTTTGATGTTCTCAAACCTTTTCAACTTTCACGCAATACATGAGCGTGAGCCATGGACATAACACTATAGGTGGAATAGAATATGATGGTGGAGGTTGTGTGGAGAAGACAAAAAGGAGAAAGTCTCACATCGACGCGGCTAATCAACGGGCTATGGAGATGCCCATCAATTGATGTCAATGTGAGGAGTAGGGATTGCCATGCAACGGATGCACTAAGAGCTATAAGTGTATGAAAGCTCAAACTGGAAACTAAGTGGGTGTGCATCCAACTTGCTTGCTCATGAAGACCTCGGGAATTTGAGGAAGCCCATCATCGGAATATACAAGCCATGTTCTATAATGAAAATTCCCATTAGTATATAAAAGTGATAACTCAAGAGACTCTCTATATGAAGAACATGGTGCTACTTGGAAGCACAAGTGTGGTAAAAGTATAGTAACATTGCCCCCCTTTTTTGCGGGCTTCTTTGGCCCCCCTTTTTTATTTAGGCTTCTTTGGCCTCTCCTTTTTTTCATGGGGCAATGCTCTAATAATGATGATCATCACACATTTATTTACTTACAACTCAATATTACAACTCGATACTAGAACAAAGATATGACTCTATATGAATGCCTCCGACAGTGTACCGGGATGTGCTATGATCTAGCGTAGCAATGACATCAAAAAACGAACAAGGCATGAAAACATCATGCTAGCTATCTTACGATCATGCAAAGCAATATAACAATGAATGCTCAAGTCATGTATATGATGATGATGGAAGTTGTATGGCAATATATCTCGGAATGGCCATGGAAATGCCATAATAGGTAGGTATGGTGGCTGTTTTGAGGAAGATATAAGGAGGCTTATGTGTGATAGAGTGTATCGTATCACGGGGTTTGGATGCACCGGCGAAGTTTGCACCAACTCTCGAGGTGAGAGAGGGCAATGCACGGTACCGAAGAGGCTAGCAATGATGGAAGGGTGAGAGTGCGTATAATCCATGGACTCAACATTAGTCATAAAGAACTCACATACTTATTGCAAAAATCTATTAGTCATTGGAACAAAGTACTACGCGCATGCTCCTAGGGGGATAGATTGGTAGGAAAAGACCATCGCTCGTCCCCGACCGCCACTCATAATGAAGACAATCAATAAATACCTCATGCTCCAACTTCGTTACATAACGGTTCACCATAAGTGCATGCTACATGAATCACAAACTTCAACACAAGTATTTGTACAATCCACAGCTACCCACTAGCATGACTCTAACATCACCATCTTTATATCGCAAAACTATTGCAAGGAATCAAACATATCATATTCAGTGATCTACAAGTTTTATGTAGGATTTTATGACTAACCATGTGAATGACTAGTTCATGTCAAATCCCTAAATAGATGTAAGTGAAGCAAGAGAGTTTAATTCTTTCTACAAAATATATGCCCACGCTCTAACAAATATAAGTGAAGCAAAAGAGCATTCTACAAATGGCGGTTATCTATGTGAAGAGAAACAGGAAATCCAAACTTCAGATGATATAAGCGAAGCACATGAAGCATTCTATAAAGCCATACTCAAAGGATATAAGTGAAGTGCAAACAACATTCTATAAATCAACCAAGGACTATCTCATACCAGCATGGTGCATAAAAGAAAAGTGAAAACTAAATGCAAAAGACGCTCTAAGATTTGCACATATCGCATGAACGAAACGAGTCCGAAAACATATCGATACTTGTTGAAGAAAGATGGGATGCCTTCTGGGGCATCCCCAAGCTTAAACACTTGAATCTCCTTGAATATTTACTTGGGGTGCCTTGGGCATCCCCAAGCTTGAGCTCTTGCCTCTCCTCCTTATCCTCATATCGAGACCTCCTTGATCTTCGAGCACTTCATCCACACAAAACTCAACAGAAAGCTCGGTAGATCCGTTAGTATAATAAAGCAAATCACTAATCTAAGTACTATTGCAAACCAACTCATATTTTGTTTTTGCATTATAGATACTGTAATATAACTTTTCAATGGCTTAATCCATTGATAGCCATCGATAGTTTCATCAAAATAAGCAAACTATGCATCAAAAACAGAATCTGTCTTAAACAGGACAGTCTGTAGTAATCTGAACATTCACCATACCTCTGGTACTCCAAAGGTTCTAAAATAATTAGGAAAAATAAAAAAATTGTATAGAAAGATAGTGCAAAAAGTTTCAGAACCGTTTTACATTCCAGTAAAAAATGTAAAATCGCGCACTACAGCCAAAGTTTCTGTTTTGCACCGCACAAACCAACAAGCAATGTAAACATCCTAAAGGCAAATCTTGGTACATTATTTTTGTTTTTAAACTTTATAAAAGGACACAACAGAAATAAATGACTCTCTAAAACTTCGGGTTGTCTCCCTGGTAGCGCTTTCTTCAAAGCCATTAAGCTAGGCATATAGGGCCAGTTTGGTTCATGTCCTCGCTTCGACGCGCCTGGCCTGAACCTTGGCTGAAAACTGCCTGTGTTGTGTTTGGTTGCTATCCAGAGTATCCCAAGGTAGCCTGGCCTGGTGAGTTGGATGCCCTGCTTAGCCTGATGCATAACCTAGGAACAATGCTTAGCCTCGCCCAGGCGTGAGAAACTGGTCGCCTGGGCATCGTAGGGTAGCTGCCTGACGCTAATTCTGCTCTCGTCAGCTACTTTTTTCAGGTGGGCCAGGTCTCAAATCAATACTTTTTTACAATAAGCATTCTCCAGGCCAGGTCTCCATCCAAACAGCGCATGCCTGAGCAGGCAGAAATCTTTCAAATTCCAGGCAGTGCCCAGGTGTTACTTTTTGCCTGGCAAGCTAGTGAGGGTGCGAACCAAACACACCCATAGTGCTCATGTAATGGATCCACCTGGATCCCAAGGTATATCAAAGCCAATTTGAATTAGCAATGATTTGGCATTTAGTAGTGAGCACAAAGCAACATATATCAATCAATGACGAAGTCTAACTCTCTTCCTATGCATTGACATGTCATACAAGAACAATTCATGCACACCTAGTAAAGGCCAATGCATAGTATAACAGTTTCTTGCAATTTTGTCGTGTGGGAAACATAGAGAGGTGGAGATATAGTTCCTCTCTCATAATAATTGCAAGTAGGAACAGCAAGCACATGCATATTATATTCATCAAAATCATCATGTGTAACGGTAAAAGGCAACCCATCAATATAATCCTTAATAAGGGCAAACTTCTCCGATATAGTGTAGTCGGGAGAATTCAAAAAGATAATAGGACTATCATGCGTGGGTGCAATAGCAACAATTTCATGTTTAACATAAGGAACTATAGCAAGTTCATCTCCATAAGCATAATTCATATTGGCATCTTGGCCACAAGCATAGCAAGCATCATCAAAAAGGGATATTTCAAAAGAATCAACGGGATCATAACAATCATCATAGCATTCATCCTTCGGTAAGCACGAAGGAAAATTAAACAATGTATGAGTTGAAGAGTTACTCTCATTAGAAGGTGGGAACAGATGATCAATCCACTCTTCCTCCTTTTGTTCTTCGCTCTCCTCCTCATCTTTCTCATCCAATGAGCTCACAATGTCATTAATTTCTTCTTCCATAGACTCCTGCAAAATATTAGTCTCTTCTTGGACAGCGGAGACTCTCTCAATAAAATCATCAACATCGGAGTTGAATTCATAATTCTCATTGCAATATTTAAGTATAGCAAAATTTTCAGGTCTATAAACTGAATCATCAAAATCTTCAAACTCTTTAAACAAAGATTCAATATCATAAGCACCCATAAAAGCAACAAACTCTTTTATTTGTTCCACATCATAGTAATCATATATAACATTAGCATAAGAAGCTAAGGTTTCATTATCATTAAATTCACATGAAAAGGGAAGGTGTGGAGCCTTCATCCTAGAGCAACAAGTATAATCATATCTCAAGCATAGTTGCCGAGCATACCAATGCAACATATAAATTTGATCCCATAATAATTTCCCTTTTTGAGAAAGCGATAATCCCTAAAGTATTCACGTTGATCCAACGTGTCTCCCATTACAAAGTTGAATGGGGTTTTCTCAGGATTATCAAAGTAGTACATAATATCTTTCACATAATGAGCATCGAGGGTTTTAGGAGGTTCCCCATCTCCATGAGTAGCAAGTACACCTAATTTTTTTGGTATTTCGTGTTCCATATCCATAATTAAAGATAGAGAACAACTTAGAACAACAAATAAAAACTACTTAGTGATAAAGCAAACAAGCACACACAAGAATATTCAACCCACGCTATAACTCCCCGGCAACGGCGCCAGAAAAAGGTCTTGATAACCCACAAGTATAGGGGATCAATTGTAGCCTCTTTCGATAAGTAAGAGTGTCGAACCCAACGAGGAGCTAAAGGTAGAAAAAATATTCCCTCAAGTCCTATCGACCACCGATACAACTCTACGCACGCTTAACGTTCGCTTTACCTAGAACAAGTATGAAAATAGAAGTACTTTGTAGGTGTTGTTGGATAGGTTTACAAGATAATAAAGAGCGTGTAAATAAAAAGTAGGGGATGTTTAGATGAATACACAACTAAGTTAGCTTTAGTAGAGAGATTTTTGTCACGAGAAAGTTATTTGTCCCTAGGCAATCGAAACTAGACCGGTAATCATTATTGCAATTTTATTTGAGGGAGACGCATAAGCTAACATACTTTCTCTTCTTGGATCATATGTACTTATGATTGGAACTCTAGCAAGCATCCGCAACTACTAAAGATCATTAAGGTAAAACCCAACCATAGCCTTAAAGTATCAAGTCCTCTTTATTCCCATACGCGAATAACCTACTTACTCGGGTATGTGCTTCTGTCACTCATGCCACCCACCATAAGCAAATCATGAACATATTGCAAACCCTACAGCGGGGATCCCTCACGCTTGCGCGACAAGGAGAGCACCATAGGACATCACCAATAATAAAACATGCAGCTCAAACCAATCACGATCATCAATTAACCCATAGGACAAAACGGATCTACTCAAACATCATAGGATAGCCATACATCATTGGGAAATAATATATAGCGTTGAGCACCATGTTTAAGTAGAGATTACAGGAGGTAAAAGAGGGGTTACACCGCTGCATAGAGGGGGGCAGAGTCGGTGATGAGGGCGGTGAAGTTGTTGGTGTAGATTGCGGTGATGATGATGGCCCCGGCGGCGTTCCGGCGCCACCGGGAGAGAGGGGGAGAGAGCCCCCCTTCTTATTCTTCTTCCTTGACCTTCTCCCTAGATGGGAGAAGGGTTTCCCCTCTGGTCCTTGGTCTCCATGGCATGAGATAGGCGAGAGCCCCTCCGAGATTGGATCTGTCTCTCTGTCTCTCTCTGTTTCGGTGCTCCCAGATCTGGCCTTTCATCGTTTCTTATATTCCCGGAGATCCATAACTCCGATTTGATTGAAATTTGAACACAATTTTTATCCGTATATTAGCTTTCTTGCGGTGAAAGAAGGGCAACAACCGCCTTACGGGATGTCCACGAGGGTCAGGGGCGCGCCAGCCCCCCTGGGGCGTCCTGTTGGGGATATAACTATTTGTGTAAGCCGCCCAGGAGGGGCCGGGTTACGCAAAGAAGACTCATCAGAAATAAGCCCAAGACCAAGCGTGAAAATGGTGGTTCATAAAGGGTCTAAAGGCCCGCAGGCAGCTTAAGGCCTATAGTGGTAAACCGCCATGATGGCATGACTTGTAACATAGGGTAGAAATAACTAGTCACCGAGCCGGACACCTTCTATGAGCCGGCCGGGACTCTGTAGGCCGCAGGGCGTCGACCCGTGTATCTAAGGAGACGACCCGCCGGCGGCTTAGGGAAAGAAACAACTGATCGAGAGCCAGGCATAGCATATCTCGCTCCCTGGTCATTGAAACCTCATCAATACCAACCCAACTAGACGTAGGCCTTCCTTCACCGTAATGGGCTGAACTAGTATAACTCTCTCGTGTCCTTTGTCCCGATTAACCCCTTTAAGCTTCCTAGTTGCGATGGCTCCACGACTAAGTCCTTGCAAGAGGACATCTGCCGTGACAATTCCACGACAGTTGGCGCCCACCGTGGGGCCAGCGCATGGTGGATTTGAGTTCTTGAAGGGCAGCTTCGAAGGGATCGAGGGATACGCAGTTGGCCGGATGACCAAGAGTCGTCGCGGCAAGATCTACATTGATGACGAAGGCTGGGGCCCCGACGCCGACTCAATTGAGTACGGGTACCGGGTCCCCTTCAGCGGAATCCACATCTTCATCGGCCGGATTGGTGAGCCGGGCCCTGAGCCGGACAACGGCACCGACCTCGTCGAGACGGCTAAGCGTGCGAGACCCGCCCGGGTTCAACCCGTCATGAAGCATGCCTACGTGGGCTGCATCCACGGAGAGGAACTTTCTAAAGGATCTGAAGATGATGGTGAGACAGTCGTTCTTTCTGACGGTGATTCATCCGCCGGTTCAACAGATTCACTATATCAGGTGCAAGATGGCGTGCTTGGGGGCTGTTCCGATGGCTCCAGTATTCCGGACCCCTATGAGCCGCCAAGCTGGGCAGGAGTCTTCATGGCTGGGACTCAACCCGGCCAAAACTCTACAGCCGCAGCGGCGATAACGTCCGGGTCAGGAGCGCCCGGGGCAGGAGGCCCTGTGCACCCGCCGCCTCAGGTGCTAATGGATCTCATGGATAAACTGACGGCCCTGTTAACCTCTATAGTCATCCCTGCGAATCAAGATGAGCATAACGCGGAGGTGGCACAGGTGCGTGAGGAGATAGCTCGGGCCAAGGAAGCCTTAGCGGCTGAGGACACCAGATTGGCCACTGAACGGGCGGCATTGGAGACACGGGCGTAGCAGCTCCAGTCAGAGGCTTTCCAGCTTAGGATGAGCTTGAACATGTCTAACGAGGTGATGAGGAGGAGACACCAGAAAACTCAATCTCATTTGCATCTGGTCTACGATCCACGAAACCTCTTCGCTACACCCGGAGCCGGCCCAGGTAACCCACCAGAGGGGAATCAGTTCATGACAACCGGAGCGGGAAGACCGGCTCAGCCTCGGGAGATGGCACCCCCTCATGGGAGTATGGCCCCGCCCCGCTATGTACCAATACCACCGGATCACTTTTCCAATCCCATGGAGAACTTAATCGCAGCATCGGCACGTTTGGTGACTCTCCCAGCGGGCGGTGATGATCCGACGGCGGTGGAGACCCGGAGGATCAGAGAACTCGTCCAGACGGCTCTGGCTTAGCAAGAGACTTATTCCTATAGTCGGGACAGGATTCATTCGACTCCTCCGCCTTGGTTAGCACCGCCTCATCAAAACCAGAGTCCGAGTTACATCAGGCACATGGAGTCAGAAGCCTTGTCCAGCAACGCCCAGCGCCGTAACCAGCACGGTGGCTATAACCCGGTACGAGACCGGGTACGTCAGGAGGACGAGCGGGCGGCTCAGCTGGCGGCTCAACAAACGGCTCATTAGGATTTCCCAGAGTAACCGACGACTTCCGTTGAAGCGGGAGTAGCTACTAGAACCGGCGGTGCTCCTTGTTTGGTGCCGGTTCTGCGTAACGTACATCTGCCCAAAGACTTCAAGGGACCTTGAAAGGTGCCGAATTACACGGCCGACTTACAGCCCGGAGCGTGGATCGAAAGTTATGAGATGGCCATGGAGCTGTTGGAGGTCAGCGATGCAGCAATGGCTAAGTACTTCACCATGATGTTGGATGGAATGGCCCGGTCTTGGTTAAAGGGTTTGCCACCCAATTCCATTAGTTCATGGGCAGAGCTAAAGGCCCGATTCATCCAGAACTTCAAAGATACTTGCAAGCAACCTATGTCAATTGTGGACTTGACAAATTGTAAGCAGGAGGAGGGTGAATCCACAACTCATTGGGTGCGCCGGGTCAAGGAGATAATACATTCGTCTGATAAGATGGATGCCGGCTCTGCAGTCCTCATGTTGGAAAAGAATTGTCGCTTTGAGCCGCTAAGGCAGAAACTGGGGCGCCTTAAGCGTGATTGCAATGATATGGATACGCTGATGGCAGCTTTAGTCAAATATGCCAACTCTGATAGTACCAAGGATCCCGCGTCTGATGAGGAAAAGACAGGGAAGGGAAAGAAGAACGGCAATGGAAAGGGTCAGCAGCATAACCCGCCGAATCAAGGAGGCAATAAGCGTAAGGCGGAGGGTAACCCGGAATTCATGGCCAACGCCAACGCGCAGGGTAACAATCAGAGACGTAAGGGAAAACCGCCCCCTCGATCTGGAGGGTCAGGCCTATCTCTTGAGCAGCTACTCAATGAGCCCTGCCCGAGACACGACACCTAGGAACGACCTGCCACCCACTTGTGGAAAGACTGCGCAATCATGAAGGCCTTCAAGAATTCCAACACGTTTGATGGCAATCATGGGTCGGGAGGCGGTTCAGGTGCAGGTAGCTTTCATGGCCCGGGCGGCGGTTCAAGTTCCGGCTTTCAGGGAAATAAGGGCGGTTATAATCAACAGCAGTAGCAGTCGGGTTATCAAAGCCACCCGAAGCAACTGAATAGTGGGCAGTATCATGTGTTCACCACCAGCTTGTGCAAACGTGACCAGAAAGTCCATAAAAGGGTTGTGAACTCTGTCGAGCCGACAGTTCCTCGCTACCTGAGATGGTCAAAGAAGCCCATTGTATGGAGCAGGGAAGATCACCCTCCCCGGGTTGATAATCCGGGTCAGTTAGCCCTGGTGGTAGCGCCTCAGGTTGGTGGATATAAATTCACTAAGATACTCATGGACGGAGGTAGCAGCATCAATATCATCTATTATGAGACCTTTCGATGCATGGGGTTGACTGATAAGAATTTGAAGACGTCTAACACCGTTTTTCATGGTATGGTGCCTAGTAAGTCAGCTTACCCAGTCGGTAAGATTGAACTGGAGGTGGCCTTTGGAGATGAATATGATTCCAGGGCTGAGAAATTGACGTTTGAGGTGGTCAAAATCAAGATCCCATATCATGCTCTGTTTGGGCAACCGGCTTATGCCAAGTTTATGGCACGACCGTGTTATGTTTATCTGCAGCTTAAGATGCCAGGTCACAAAGGCACCATCACCGTCCATGGAAGTCGAAAGGTGGCCCTGGAGTGTGAGGAAGGCGATGCGGCTTATGCTGAGTTTGTGTGTGCAGCAGAGGAGCTGAAGTTTTACCAAGATAATGTTGACCCGGCGGATATGACCTCTCTGAAGAAACCAACCACAGAGCATGACCCGGCAATGAAGTTTAAATTGGCTGCTAAGACTAAACTTGTTGATTTCACTCCAGGCGACTCATCTAAGCAGTTCAGTATCAGTGCCAACTTGGATCCTAAATAGGAAAGCGCGCTCATCGAGTTCATCCGTGAGAACCGGGACATCTTTGCATGCAAACCTTCTGACATGCCGGGTGTGCCGAGAGAACTCGCTGAGCATACTCTTAATATCGATCCAAAGTATAAGCCGGTCAGGCAGTTTCTTCGGCGATTCAATGAGGAAAGACGGAAAGCTATTGGAGAGGAGGTTGCCCGGCTCTTGGCGGCCGGGTTTATTGTTGAAGTTTTTCACCCAGAGTGGTTGGCTAACCCGGTGCTCGTGCTAAAGAAAAACGGCACCTGGCGGATGTGTGTGGATTACACGGACTTAAACAAGGCATGTTCGGCTGATCCTTTTGCTCTGCCCCGTATTGATCAAATCATTGATGCTATGGCGGGTTGTGAGCGTTTGAGTTTTTTGGATGCTTACTCTGGTTATCATCAGATCAAGATGGCATTTAAGGGCTAGGAGAAGACGGCTTTCATCACTCCGTTTGGAGCCTTCTGCTATGTATCTATGCCATTTGGGCTCAAGAGTGCCCAGGCGACTTATCAGTGATGTGTGCAGAACTGTCTCCACGATCAAATTGGGCGTAATGTTCATGCTTATGTGGATGACATCATGGTGAAATCCAGGGAGAAGGAAACCTTAATATCTGATTTAAAGGAGACCTTTGATAATCTACGGGTTTATAAGATGATGCTTAACCCGGACAAGTGTGTATTTGGTGTACCTGCAGGCAAGCTTTTGGGTTTTCTGGTCTCAAACAGAGGCATTGAAGCTAATCCAGAGAAGATCAAGGCAATCACCTCTTTGGCTAAACCGGCGTGCATTAATGATGTTCAGCAATTGGTAGGTTGTGTCGCCGCCTTAAGCCGATTCATAAGCCGGTTAGGCGAGAAGGCCCTACCACTGTATCAGATGATGAAGAAAATGGACATTTTTGTCTGGAGTGACGCTGCTAATGTTGCTTTTGAAGATTTAAAGAGACAGTTGTCTGAGCCGCCGGTCCTTGCGGCTCCCATTGATAGAGAGCCATTGCTATTATATGTGGCTACAAATTCGCGAGCCGTCAGCGTTGCCATCGTGGTGGAGCGCAAGGAGGTTGGCAAGGAGCATCCGGTTCAACGGCCGGTTTACTACATCAGTAAGGTGCTCATTGAGTCTAAAAAAGGTATCCACATTGGCATAAACTTGTTTACGGAGTGTTCATGGCCAGCCGGAAGCTGAAGCAATACTTCCAAGGTCATCCTATCACCGTGGTAAGCTCTGCCCCTTTGGGAGAATCATACAGAATAGAGAGGCCACAGGACGAGTCGTCAAGTGGGCCATTGAACTTGGGCCTCATGGTTTGAAATACATGCCTCGTACTGCTATCAAATCTCAAGTCCTGGTGGATTTTATCAATGATTGGACAGAGTTGCATGCACCTGAGGAGAAGCCAGATAACACATATTGGACTATTCACTTTGATGGGTCCAGGCAGTTAGAAGGCTCGGGGGCTGGAGTTGTTTTAACTTCCCCTCGAGGTGACAAATTTTGTTATGTGCTCCGGCTTATGTTTCCTTGTACTAACAATGCAGCTGAGTATGAGGCCTTACTCCATGGTCTCCGAATGGCCAAAGAGATGAATTTGAGCCAGGTAAGGTGCTTGGGCGACTCAGATCTCGTGGCTCAACAGGTGTCAGGCAAGTGGGACTCCAAGGATCCCCTTATGGCGGCTTACCGTCGTGAAGTTGAGACGGTGGCAGGACACTTCAAAGGTTATCAAGTGGAGCACATTGATCAAAGGAAGAATGAGGCGGCTGATGCCTTAAGCCGACTGGGATCTCAGCGTAAGCCGGTGCCGCCTAACACCTTTCTCGATGTGTTGCATAACCCTTCTGTCAAAGTGCCTACAGAGGAAGACCTAGCGGTGCCAGACCCGGAGGCACAGCTGGTAGCGGCTCTTCACGTCATCCTGGATTGGACAGTGCCATATTTGGCCTATATGACCCGGGGAGAGTTACCTAAGGATGAGACCTTGGCAAGACAAATCACCCGGCGGTCCAAGTCCATGACAATTGTTCATGGTGAGTTACATCATCGCAGTGTCACTGGGGTGTTTCAATGTTGTGTGTCGCCTGCGGAGGGTCAGGAGATACTTCGTGAGATCCATGAAGGGGATTGCGTTCATCATGCCGGCTCAAAATCTCTTGTGGCCAAGGCTTTCCGTCATGGTTTCTATTGGCTGATGGCTCATGCTGACGCGGTGGATCTAGTCAGTAAATGTGACGGATGTCAAAAATTCTCACGACGAGCTCATGTGCCGGCTCAATAATTGAGGATGATTCCAATTACTTGGGCGTTTGCAGTCTAGGGGCTTGATATGGTTGGACCTTTCAAAAGGTCTAAAGACAAAAAGACACATCTCCTGGTGGCGGTGGATAAGTTCACAAAGTGGGTTGAGGCAGAGCCGGTCAGTAAGTGTGATGCAGCCACGGCGGTTCAGTTCATGAAGAATGTGATCTTTCGTTTTGGTTTTCCACACAGCACCATAACTGATAATGGCACTAATCTCTCCAAGGGTGCCATGGAAGATTTCTGTCAACGAGAACATATCCGGCTCGATGTTTGGGCTGTCGCCCATCCTCAATCCAATGGTCAAGCAGAAAGAGCTAATCAGGAGATCCTGAAGGGTATCAAAGCCCGGCTCTTGGTTCCCTTACAACGGACTCTGGGTTGTCGGGTGGAGGAGCTACCCTCTGTGCTGTGGAGTATCAACACTATGCCAAACAGATCTACGGGTTACACACCTTTCTTCATGGTGTACGGAGCAGAGGCAGTCCTGCCAAGTGACATCCAACACGACTCACCCCGCATGGCGGCTTACGTTGGGGCTGATAATGAAAAAGCTCGTCGGATGCACTTGACTTGTTGGATGAGGAGCGAGACTTGGCAATAGCCCGCTTGGCGATTTACCAGCAAGACCTGCGCCGCTATCACAGCCACCGGGTTAGAAGTAGAACCTTTCAGGAAGGCGACTTAGTACTCCGGCTCATCCAGAATTAGTCTGATATGCACAAGCTATCCCCTCCATGGGAAGGACCCTTTGTGGTCAGCAAAAATTTGAACAACGGGTCATACTACCTTATCGATGTTTGAGAGCACAAAGACTCACGTAAGTCGGAGGAGGAGACCCGCCGGCGGTGGAATATCGCCCATCTTCGGCCCTACTATGCTTGAGCCAGCGGCTCTCAAGATGTATATATTTTGACGATGTATATATTATATAAAGAAATAAAGCAAGACCTCTATCCTTTTCACCCTAAAAGGTTTATATGTCTTCTTTATCAGGTGGTGGAAACAACCAACAGGGAGCGGATCATATCTAAATTCGGCTTTCCCTTTGGTCCGGCTTATGATCATATCTAAATCTAGCCATGATCACTTGGGGGCTTCCTATTCAAACATAGGTCGTATTCGAACCAAAGAGAACATAGCTGTCGATACCCACTTGATCGGCATACTGCCAAACCCACTTGGGGGCTTCTTGATCATATTTGAATCATAGCTTAACCCCTTTGGGTCTGACGTGGATCGTATTCGAATCAGCGTCATTAAACAACTCTTATGGTCACTTGGGGGCTTCCTGTTCAAACATAGGTCGTATTTGAACCAAAGAGAACATAACTGTCGATACCCACTTGATCGGCATCGCCAAAGCCACTGGGGGCTATATGATCGTATCCGAATCTTACCTTAACCCCTTTGGAACAATTCACTGATCGTATTCGAATCAGAAACCTTTAAGTTTTGTTTATTATTTGTTATACTTTGTAAGCGTAAATATTTAATTATCTTGAGACCCTCTTGAAAGTAATCTGGAGTGGATTTCGTTCACCGGTTTAATATTGGTGTTAAGTGCCAGGTGAACTTTATATATGCCAACTTTCAGGAGTTAAACTTACCCTCATGGGTTGGGTCATGTAAGCCGGTAAGATAACCGCAAGAATCAAAGGGATTTCTGCTTGTCTCATATGCAGGATAAGGCAAGCAACTTTTTAAAAAGGAACTAGAAGATCAATAGAAGTTGGAAGTATATAGCGATGGCGGCTTAAGGAAGCATTAAGCGCCATAAACATGCACGAAGGCATGACAAAATCAGGAGTTTTTCTATCCTATTACAAGACTCCCCGAGTCTGAATAGTGAGGCATTATTTTCACAAAGACATAAACATATGATGCCCGACGTTTTTTACTCCTTGGGTTGGATTGAAGATTCCGGGTTATCCTTCTCCGCCTCTCCGTCGGCTGCCCTGTCCTGGAAGGTTGATGAGGCCCAGTCAATGCCACTCAAGGCTTCAAACTCAGCTTCATCATCTATTAAACCGGTTGGGTCGACTTCAGGGGCAAAGTTATGCTTACGAGTTGGAGGGATCAGGCTGACTTCATTATAATGAGGTGTTGGGATCCTACGGTTCTCGCTGTCATAGCCCGACTGATACTTGGTAAGGTTAGTATCATTCCCAATGAGAGTAGCCACAGGGCGTATATCTTTGACACAGGCGGTGAAATCCTGTTCATCAAATAAGGTCCCGTCCTCCTTCAGACTCGGGTACCCAAGAGCGAGGTCGGTCGGGTCTAGCTCTGGAATCCATGCTTTAGCCCGGCTCAACGCAACTATAGCCCCGGCTCTTGCGGACGACCGCCTTAGTTCTTGGAACTGCTGAGGTAACACAGCAAGCCGCTTCAGCACATCTTGCAAGAGATAAGGAACAACATTTGATAAAGCCACAACGGCCAGAGCACGTTGTGACCCGGTGTAGAGCTGTTCCACCAGAGTATACATTGCCTTCAGCTTGATCAGCGTGTTCTGCTTGAGGTTTGTTCTCCTGGGGCCTACATTATTAAACACAAGGCGAGCCGGAGGTAATAATTAAAGTGGTCATCAAAGGAAGGCTTGCAGTACCTAAGGTTTACATATCATCACTTACTGAAGATGGCTGAGACCATTTGAGATATCTGGCGCTTTAAGCCGGACAACTCGGTTTTTACTTCCGCAAGTGATGCTTCTGCTGTCTCGGCCCGGGTCACTAGTAAGGCCTTTTCATCAGCCCAGGTTTTCTTCTCCGACTCAAAATTCTTCTTCAATTTCTCTTGTTCAGAGACGCTGAATTCAAACTTGGAGTTGGATTTTTGAATTTCAAGTTCCTGGGCTGCCAGGCGGCTCTTCAGGTCAGCCATCTCCGACTCAAATTGACTTATGGTGGCCTGCATTGATGCCGGGTTATCATCAGGATCATGGTAAAATAATATTAAGTCCCAAGCACTTTGCAAGCAAAGACACTTGACACTTGGGGGCTAATGTATGCTGAATAATTCTACATTGCTACTCTGGTTCATGAAAATTAAGTCCCAAGCACTTTGCAAGCAAAGGTACTTGACACTTGGGGGCTAATGTGTATCGCAAGTTCAAGACATTATGTTACCGCCGGGTCAAATATTTTCTTTCTAAAAGCTGGGCAAGCAGTGCGAAGTAGCTTTCTAAGTCTACAACATATTTATTCATAAGCAATAGACTTGGGGGCTGGTACAGTAAGTATGATTAAGAAAAAGTAGCATAAGTAATACCTCAGATTTTTGTTGTATCTGCTTCACCATGTCAATTTCCAGGTCACGGCTGCTATGTACTTGATTGATATAGCCGGAAACGATCTCTCCAATACTCAAATAAGTATAGTCAGAGATGTCCAGCTTGGCTTTGCCGCGTTCTAATAATTCCTCCTAAGCAGTACATTTGGCGAGTACAGTGGGCTGTGCTGGCTCAACAAATTGAGTCTTCAGAATCTCAACTTCCGGGTCATCTGCCTTGGCAGGGCTAGGAACCTCCGGGTTATCAGAATCATTGATGACTTGCTCAGCAGGCGGGTCAGAAGAAGTTACAGGAACATCTTCAGATGATTGAGGTGGCGGCTCGCGAACAAAGGCATCAGGAGCAGCCGTTCCAGGCGCCGGCTCTGTTACAACAGGGTCCTGGGCCGACTTATCCTTCTTTGTTTTCTTCTGGGGTTTCACTTGCACGCTGTGATCAAGATAGAGGAGTAAATACAAAAGCATGAGTAAAGTAAAATATGAGTCAGGCAAATTATATTACCCAGGGGCGGTCTTAAAAGCCGGCATGTTGGATTGCATAGACTCGCCACAGGAAGGAGAGGTATCCTGATAATTGGAGTCAGATGAATTGAGAGGTTGGCGAATTAAACCCGCCAAAGGAGAAACAAGACGTAAGTCGGAGATAACCTCATTCTGACGCTTCCTGGTTACGTCAGGTAAGCCGGAGGAGAGCTCTGTATCCTTGCTGGTCCGGGTCTGCCTCCGGCTTTCAATTTGCTGTCGCTTCAAAAGAAAGTCAGGATCTTGGTAAGCCAAAGGATGTGAAAATCTTACTTTCTGGGTTACTCTTCGAATTTTCTGACACGGCAGGGGCTCGGAGTCGGAGGAGATTATAGTTACCTCTTCCTCGATGGGTTGGCTGTTTCCCATGTCTTCCTGAAAGGGAAGTAATGTCAGTAAGGTGATGATAAAAGAGTCAGGAAAGTTAAAAGTTACCTCTTCTTCATCATCATCATAATCATCAAGTTTGAACATCTCTGAGGCACTTGGCTTCCTCTTCTTTGAAGTTGCAGGCTTAGCAGCTTTTCTTTCGGCTCTCTTGGCCGCTCTGGCTTGTTTGGCTGCCTCATGGTCATACTTGACCTTCCAGAAGTTGTCATTGGCCTGTGGAAAATGATAAAGGGTTATGAGTAAACGCAGAGTATAACATAGTAAAAAGCATTTATTGAGGCCGATGACTCACAGCAGGGGCCGGGTTCTTCTTGCAAAAGGGAAGTAAGCCAAAGGCATTATTGGTCACCATGCCCTCCTTCAACAAGGTCTGGGTCATAGCCTCCAGTGCATCATCTGGTAAGTCGTCAGGACTATGATGCAGGGGGTCATCTTTCTCGCCTGAGTAAGTACACATTAAGCCGGGCCGGCGGCTTAACGGAATCACTCGCCAAGCAACCCAGACTCGGACCAGATCGATGTCGTCTAAGCCATTTCCCAAAAGAGCTTTGATTTTCTTAATAGTGGGGGTGAGTGGCAGACGTTCAATAGTAGTCAATTTATCCGGCAGTGGGTGGTTGGATTCAAGACGCAAGGCGCGAAAGCCGGGCAGCGGATTTTCACCAGCCAGAGAAGTGTCTTGACAGTAAAACCACGTATGATTCCAGTCTTTTGGGTGGCTTGGCAGTTCAGCATAAGGAAAGAGGCAGTCTCTTCGCCGCTGAATGGAGATGCCACCAAGTTCTAGACTGGGCCCGTTGGCGCGTTCATTCTGCCGGTTTAAATAAAATAGTTCTCTGAATAAGAGTAAGTTGGGCTCTTCTCCTAGGTACACCTCGCAGAAGACTTGGAAGTTGCAAATATTTGACACGGAATTGGGCCCGATGTCTTGAGGCCTGAGATCGAAGAAATGCAAAACAACCCTGAAGAATTTTGAACCCGGAGGGGCAAATCCCTGGCTCATATGATCCGTGAAAATGATCACCTCCCCTTCTTTAGGTTGAGGTTTCTCTTCAGACGGGTCAGGGGCATGATAAGACATGACCTCCTTCTTGGGCAGGTAACCAGACTTCACAAATTCAGACAGTTTGCTTTCTGTGACAATGGACGAAACCCAATTGCAAGTCACAGGAGCCTTGGGAGCCTTAGGTGCCATGGTGTAAGTGGAAGCCTAAAACAAAGTCAAAATTTCCGATTTAACTCATAACCCGGAGGGGAGCATTATTAATTTATTTAAGGCGGCGGCTTAAGAAGGGGCATAATGATATATGGGTAACTATGCAGTGATATTTAAGCCGCTACGGTTTTCAGAGACAATTAAATTATTTAAAGTCATCCAGAAGCAAGCAAGACTGACAGTCGGGTTGTTTTAAACCGGTTATATGGACTACCGTGGTTAAACAGATTCAGCAAATGCAATATTTTGGCTAAGTATGGAACAAACAGGTTTTGCAAGTTGCAGCTATTATTTTGGATCGAACGGTTGTTCTAAAAAGGAAAATTCTAGCCCTAGAGGTGGTGCAGATAAAGTTCATAGGCTCAAACGAAGCTTCTGAATAATGTAAAGGGATCTATATGTATTCAGAAATGGGTGCGAAATAACCATGGCAGTAATCCTATGCTATCTGAAGATCAAAGAGGGCGTTGGAGGTAGAAACTATCAAGGATTTGGCTCGGACGGGGACGAACGCCGATGAACTTGAAGAAGCCTCGATGCAGATCTAAAACAGAGAATAAAGGGAACTCACAGATACAGAATGGCTGTGGGGGTCCGTCGTCGTGTTTCTGGTCGGGCTCAGGTCGATGCGGCGGCCAGAGTTGGTGAAGACAAGAGGCTCGACGGCGGCGGCGGCGGAGCTCGAGTAGCAGGGTAGCAGTGCGAGGAAGAAGACGACTGAAGAAGGAGAATGGGAAAAGACCTGGGTCGCGCCTATTTATAAGGAAGGGCCGACTAAGACGGCATGAGAAACGAGGAGATTGAACATTATTATCCAGCGGCCCCGACGCCTTGATTTTCAGAACGGTCAGTAAAGGCAAAGATCCGTTGAGGATATGGCGGAATAAAATATAAAGTCAGTGGAAGATGACGTCACGGCGGGTTATCACGAATCCAGAAGATGATGTCATGACAGGTTACGATCTTTGCGCTGACAACAAATAGGAAGGTGTATTTTTAAGGTATTTTAAGATTGACATGAACCTCAAATCAATCTGGGGCCTAATGTTGGGGATATAACTATTTGTGTAAGCCGCCCAGGAGGGGCCGGGTTACGCAAAGAAGACTCATCAGAAAGAAGCCCAAGACCAAGCATGAAGATGGCGGTTCATAAAGGGTCTAAAGGCTCGCAGGCGGCTTAAGGCCTATAGTGGTAAACCGCCATGATGGCATGACTTGTAACATAAGGTAGAAATAACTAGTCACCGAGCCGGACACTTTCTATGAGCCGACCGGGACTTTGTAGGCCGCAGGGCATCGACCCGTGTATATAAGGGGATGACCCGCCGGCGGCTTAGGGCAAGAAACAACTGATCGAGAGCTGGGCATAGCGTATCTCGCTCCCTGGTCATCGAAACCTCATCAATACCAACCCAACTAGACGTAGGCCTTCCTTCACCGTAAGGGGCTGAACTAGTATAACTCTCTCGTGTCCTTTGTCCCGATTAACCCCTTTAAGCTTCCTAGTTGCGATGGCTCCACGACTAAGTCCTTGCAAGAGGACATCTGCCGTGACAATTCCACGACACGCCCCCTGCCTCGTGGCCCCCTCGGGCATCATCTCACATTGATTCCACTTCCCAAAATTCACATATATTCCAAAAAAATCTTCGTCGGTTTTTATCCCGTTTGGACTCCGTTTGATATGGATTTTCTGCGAAACAAAAAACATGAAACAAACAGGAACTTGCATTGGGCACTGGATCAATATGTTAGTCCCAAAAATAGTATAAAAAGTTGCCAAAAGTATGTAAAAGTTGTAGAATATTGGCATGGAACAATCAAAAATTATAGATACGACGGAGACGTATCACCAGTCCACCTAGATACTCATTTATTTTCAAGACCTCTAGAGGTGTCACTTCAGACACCCGTTTGGCATTTCTTTTCAAGATCTCAGGAGGCGTCGCTTTTAGACACCCGTTTGGCATTTCTTTTCAAGACCTCTCGAGGCGTCGCATTTAGACACCCGCTTGGCATTTCTCTTGGAATTCCTCGGGCGGTTCAATGCCCAATGTTCCATTTCATTTTATTGATTTACTACTAACATGATTTATTTATTCTTCCGCACCGTATTGATATTTGTCATGCCATGCTTTAATTTTCAGTCAGCACATGCATGCAATTTAATTCATCATGAGCATATGCATTCGGTACCTCTTTTGTTCACCATGTTTGCGAGTACATTCGAATGTAGTCACTGGCTTGTCCTCGGCCATTGTCTTGGCCAGATTACGATTCAGAGAGGAGTACTACGAAGACATCCCCGCAACCTTGGATTCGAAGATAGTAGCTACGCAAGATATGAGCTATACAGGTCAGCTATTCCCGTGGGAATGGAGTCCCATCAATGTTGGAGATCCACGAATCGCTTCCATCATCCGCCACTAGAAATCATTGTTGTACTCAATGGACCTTTATGGTCTTGTAATCAAATTTTTGTAACTGCTTGGAATTCTATATCAAGGAAACGCCCACCAGCAACAGTAATCATGGGACTGGTGTTGACACAAGGGCTGTTTGCTGGGATTTTATGCCCCAAAAAACCATCCCTGACACCCCCTCGGTGCCTCTTATCTCATCCCATTCTATTTGTGAATGCATCGGAGCTTGCTGGAGCCGACAGCCTCTCGTCCGGCCTCGTACCCCATGAATGGCGGCAAGCCCTTCATCATGATATCCGCAAACTATTGCGTGTGGGAATGTGAAGTACTCGAACATTCCCAAGAGCCACCTGCTCACCAACAAAGTGAATATCAAGCTCGATATGCTTTGCGCGCTGAGGATGAACTGGATTTGCGGAGAGATAAACTGATGGGGACATACTTATCATAAAAACATCTACAAATATTACATGACATTTTTTTCAAATGATTTGTAGTAACAAATATTTCATTCTTTGTTTTAATAATGGACACAAAAATACTACACATTTTTGTGCTTTATGCAGAATTATTGGGAACACGTATATGCTACGTATTAAAAGGTGAGCCCATACTGAAGATTTATTTTTTGAAGATGTACATCTATAGGCATACATTACTTGTATTCATAATAGTAATGATACATACTGAAGATTTTGAAGCACATAGGTATGTAAATCCTAGAAGCAGGAGGAGCTCATGTAGGTCAGGGGCGGATCCAGGACAAAAATGACCTGACGTCCACATATACGCCACATATGCATAGGAACATACAATGCTATACATAAAAATAACACACCCTATAGTCCCTTTGTTTCAGCTCCAAGGAGCAGCTTCTACGGCTCCTGGTGCTCTAGAAGACGAAGCCGTGCAAAAGACCATTTTCCCAGACCGGCTCCGTGCAGCTCTTCTTTGAGAGTGCTCCAGAAAAAATGCTGAAAAGTGAAAGGATCGAGAAGAGGTGTCTAGAGGGGGTGATTAGACCCTCAACCAAGAAAAGTAGCAGTTTTTAATTTCTTCAAGTTAAGGTGGAGTTTTAGCACAAGTTTAAACATCCACAATACATTTCAAGCAAGCATGATAAGAGTACATGAGCAGCGGAAAGTAAAGCATGCAAGTTGCAAGAAAGTAAAGGGCTGGGATTGGAGTGTGCAAACGCAATTGGAGACACGAAGGTTTTTTGCGTGGTTCCGATAGGTGGTGCTATCGTACGTCCATGTTGATGGAGACTTCAACCCACGAAGGGTAACGGTTGCGCGAGTCCATGAAGGGCTCCACCCAAGAAGGGTCCACGAAGAAGCAACCTTCTCTATCCCACCATGGCCATCGCCCACGAAGGACTTGCCTCACTTGGGTAGATCTTCACGAAGTAGGCAATCTCCTTGCCCTTACAAACTCCTTGGTTGAACTCCACAATCTTGATGGAGGCTCCCAAGTGACGCCTAACCAATCTAGGAGACACCACTCTCCAAAAGGTAATAGATGGTGTGTTGATGATGAATGAAGGAAATATGGCCTAGAGGCAATAATAAATTTGTTATTTATATTTCCTTATATCATGATAAATGTTTATTATTCATGTTAGAATTGTATTAACCGGAAACTTAGTACATGTGTGAATACATAGACAAAACAGAGTGTCCCTAGTATGCCTCTACTTGACTAGCTCGTTAATCAAAGATGGTTATGTTTCCTGACCATAGACATGTGTTGTCATTTGATGAACGGTATCACATCATTATAGAATGATGTGATGGAAAATACCCATCTGTTAGCTTAGCATTATGATCATTGAGTTTTATTGCTATTTCTTTCTTCATGACTTATACATGTTCCTCTGACTATGAGATTATGCAACTCCCGAATACCGGAGGAACACCTTGTGTGCTATCAAACGTCACAACGTAACTTGGTGATTATAAAAATGCTCTACGGGTATCTCCGAAGGTGTTTGTTGGGTTGGCATAGATCGAGATTAGGATTTGTCACTCCGTGTATCGAAGAGGTATCTTTGGGCCCTCTTGGTAATGCACATCACTATAAGCCTTGCAAGCAATGTGACTAATGAGTTAGTTGCGGGATGATGCATTACACGACGAGTAAAGAGACTTGCCGGTAACGGGATTGAACTAGGTATGATGATACCGACGATCGAATCTCGGACAAGTAACATATCGATGACAAAGGGAACAACGTATGTTGTTATGCGGTTTGACCGATAAAGATATTCGTAGAATATGTAGGAGCCAATATGAGCATCCAGGTTCCGCAATTGGTTATTGACCGGAGATGTGTCTCGGTCATGTCTACATAGTTCTCGAACCTGTAGGGTCTGCAGGCTTAACATTCGATGACGATTTGTATTATGAGTTATGTGATTTGATGTACCGAAGGTTGTTTGGAGTCCCGGATGAGATCACGGACATGACGAGGAGTCTCGAAATGGTCGAGACGTAAAGATCGATATATTGGAAGGCTATATTCGGACATCGAAAAGGTTCCGAGTGATTCGGGTATTTTTCGGAGTACCAAAGAGTTACGGGAATTCGTCGGAGGAAGTAGTGGGCCTTAACGGGCCATACGGGAAAGGAGAGAAGGGCCTCAAGGGCTGCCCCCCCATGGCAAGTCCGAATTGGACTAGGGAGGGGGCGACGCCCCCCTCTCTTTCCTTCTCCTTCTCCTACTCATTCCCTCTCTCCCCTCTTGGAAAAGGAAGGGGACTCCAACTAGGATTGGGAATCCTAGTTGGACTCCCCCTATAGGCGCGCCCCTCCTAGGCCGACCTCCTCCTCCTCCCTCCTTTTGTATACGTGGCCAAGGGGGCACCCCAAGACACAAAAGTTGATCTCTTAGCCGTGTGCGGTGCCCCCTCCACAGTTTTCCACCTCGGTCATATTGTCGTAGTGCTTAGGCGAAACCCTGCATCGGTAACTTTATCATTACCATCACCAGCTGACGAAACTCTCCCTTGGCCTCAGCTGGATCTCAGTTCGAGGGATGTCACCGAGTTGAACGTGTGCAGATCGCGGAGGTGTCGTGCGTTCGGTACTTGATCGGTTGGATCGCGAAGATGTTCGACTACATCAACCGCGTAACTAAACGCTTCCACTTTTCTTCTATGAGGGTACGTGGACACACTCTCCCCGCTCGTTGCCGTGCTTCTCCTAGATAGATCTTGCGTAATCGTAGAATTTTTTTTGAAATACTACATTCCCAACAGTGGTATCAGAGCCAGGTCTATGCGTAGATGTTATATGCACGAGTAGAACACAAAGAGTTGTGGGCGATAATAGTCATACTTCTTACCAGCATGTCATACTTTGATTCGACGGTATTGTTGGATGAAGCGGCCCAAACCGAAATTACATGACCGGGTTCATGAGACTGGTTCTACCACCATGCTTCGCACACAGGTGGCTAGTGGCTGTCTGTTTCTCCAACTTAGTTGAATCGAGTGTGACTATGCCTGGTCCTTGTTGAAGGTTAAAACATCACACTTGACGAAAAATCATTGTGGTTTTGATGCGTAGGTAAGAACAATTCTTGCTAGAAGCCCATGGCAGCCACGTAAAACTTGCAACAACAAAGTAGAGGACGTCTAACTTGTTTTTGCAGGGCTTGTTGTGATGTGATATGGTCAAGACGTGATGATATGTAAATTGTTGTATGAGATGATCATGTTTTGTAACAGTTATCGGCAACTGGCAGGAGCCATATGGTTGTCGCTTTATTGTATGAAATGCAATCGCCATGTAATTGCTTTACTTTATCACTAAGCGGTAACGATAGTCGTAGAAGCAATAGTTGGCGAGACGACAACGATGCTTTAATGGAGATCAAGGTGTCAAGCCGATGACGATGGTGATCATGACGGTGCTTTGGAGATGGAGATCAAAGGCACAAGATGATGATGGCCATATCATATCACTTATTTGATTGCATGTGATGTTTATCTTTTATGCATCTTATTTTCCTTAGTACGACGGTAGCATTATAAGATGATCTCTCACTAAATTTCAAGGTATAAGTGTTCTCCCCAAGTATGCACCGTTGCTACAATTCGTCGTGCCAAGACACCACGTGATGATCGGGTGTGATAAGCTCTACGTTCACATACAACGGGTGCAGGCCAGTTTTGCACACGCAGAATACTCGAGTTAAACTTGACGAACCTAGCATATGCAGATATGGCCTCAGAACACTAAGACCGAAAGGTCGAGCATGAATCATATAGTAGATATTATCAACATAGTGATGTTCACCATTGAAAACTACTCCATCTCACGTGATGATCGGACATGGTTTAGTTGATATGGATCACGTGATCACTTAGATGATTAGAGGGATGTCTATCTAAGTGGGAGTTCTTACGTAATATGATTAATTAAACTTTAATTTATCATAAACTTAGTCCTGGTAGTATTTGCATAACTATGTTGTAGATCAATAGCTCGCGATGTAGCTCCCCGTTTATTTTTGATATGTTCCTAGAGAAAAATTATGTCGAAAGATGATAGTAGCAATGATGCGGAGTAGGTCCGTGATCTGAGGATTATCCTCATTGCTGCTTAGAAGAATTATGTCCTTCATGCACCGCTAGGTGACGGACCTATTGCAGGAGCAGATGCAGATGTTATGAACGTTTGGCAAGCTCAGTATGATAACTACTTGATAGTTTAGTGCGCCATGCTTTACGGCTTAGAACCGAGACTTCCAATATGTTTTGAATGCCACAGAGCATATAAGATGTTTCAAGAGCTGAAATTGGTATTTCAGACTCATGCCCGAGTCGAGAGGTATGAGACCTCTGACAAGTACTTTGCCTACAAGATGGAGGAGAATAGCTCAACCAGTGAGCATGTGCTCCGATTGTCTGAGTACTACAATCGCTTGAATCAAGTGGGAGTTAATCTTCCAGATAAAATAGTGATTGACAGATTTCTCTAGTCACTATCACCAAGTTACTGGAACTTTGTGATGAACTATAATATGCAAGGGATGACGAAAATGATTCCCGAGCTCTTAGTGATGCTGAAATCGACGAAGGTAGAAATCAAGAAAAGCATCAAATGTTGATGGTTGACAAGACCACTAGTTTCAAGTAAAAGGGCAAGGGAAAGAAGGGGAACTTCAAGAAGAATGGCAAGCAAGTTGCCACTCCCATGAAGAAACTTAAAGCTAGACCCAAGCCTGAAACTGAGTGCTTCTACTGCGAAGGAAATGGTCACTGGAAGCGGAACTGCCCCAAATACTTGGCGGATAAGAAGGATGGAAAAGTGAACAAAAGTATATATGATATACATGTTATTGATGTGTACTTTACTAGCGTTCATAGTAGCCCCTGGGTATTTGATACTGGTTCAGTTGCTATGATTAGTAACTCGAAACAGGAGTTACAAAATGAACAAAGACTAGTTGAGGGCAAGGTGACAATGTGTATTGGAAATGATTCCAAGGTTGATAATATCACCATCGCACACTCCCTTTACCTTCGGGATTAGTGTTGAACCTAAAACAAATGTTATTTGGTGTTTGCGTTGAGCATAATATGATTGGATCATGTTTATTCCAATACGGTTATTCATTTAAGTCAAAGAATAATTGTTATTCTGTTTACATGAATAAAACCTTCTGTGGACATACACCCAAGGTGAATGGTTTATTGAATCTCGATCGTAGTAATACACATATTCATAATATTGATGCCAAAAGATGCAAAGTTGATAATGATAGTGCAACATATTTGTGGCACTGCCGTTTAGGTCATATTGGTGTAAAGTGCATGAAGAAACTCCATGCTGATGGGTTTTTGGAATCACTTGATTATGAATCACTTGATGCTTGCGAACCATGCCTCATGGGCAAGATGACTAAAAATCCGTTCTCCGGAACAATGGAGCGAGCAACTGACTTATTGGAAATAATACATACTGATGTATGCGATTCGATGAGTGTTGAGGCTCGCGGTGGGTATCCTTATTTTTCTGACCTTCGCAGATGATTTGAGCAGATATGGGTATATCTACTTGATGAAACATAAGTCTGAAACATTTGAAAAGTTCAAAGAATTTTCAGATTGAAGTGGGAAATCATCGTAACAATAAAATAAAGTTTCTACGATCTGATCGCGGAGACGAATATTTGAGTTACGAGTTTGGTCTTCATTTGAAACAATGTGGAATAGTTTCGCAACTCACGCCACCTGGAACACCACAGCGTAATGGTGTGTCCGAACATCATAAACGTACTTTATTAGACATGGTGCAATCTATGATGTCTCTTACCGATTTATCACTATCGTTTTGGGGTTATGCATTAGAGATAATTGCATTCACGTTAAATAGGGCACCATCTAAATCCGTTGAGACGACACCATATGAACTATGGTTTGGCAAGAAACCCAACTTGTCGTTTCTTAGAATTTGGGGCTGCAATGCTTATGTAAAAAAGCTTCAACCTGATAAGCTCGAACGCAAATCGCAGAAATGTGTCTTCATAGGATACCTAAAAGAAACTGTTGGGTACACCTTCTATCACAGATCCGAAGGCAAGATCTTTGTTGCTAAGACTGGATCCTTTCTAGAGAAGGAGTCTCTCTTGAAAGAAGTGAGTGGGAGGAAAGTAGAACTTGATGAGGTAGTTGTACCTTCTCCCTTATTGAAAAGTAGTTCATCACATAAATCAGTTCCAGTGATTCCTACACCAATTAGTGAGGAAGCTAATGATGATGATCATGAAACTTCTGATCAAGTTACTACCGAACCTCGTAGGTCAACCAGAGTAAGATCCGCGCCAGAGTGGTACGGTAATCCTATTCTGGAGGTCATGTTACTTGACCATGACAAACCTACGAACTATGAGGAAAGCGATGATGAGCCCAGATTCCGCGAAATGGCTTGAGGCCATGAAATCTGAGATGGGATCCATGTATGAGAACAAAGTATAGACTTTGATTGACTTGCCCGATGATCGGCTAGCCATTGAGAATAAATGGATCTTCAAGAGGAAGATGGACGTTGATAGTAGTGTTACTATCTGCAAAGCTCGAATTGTTGCAAAAAGTTTTCGACAAGTTCAAGGTGTTGACTACGATAAGATTTTCTCACTCGTAGCGATGCTTAAGTCTGTCCGAATCATGTTAGCAATTGCCACATTTTATGAAATCTGGCAAATGGATGTGAAAATTGCATTCCTTAATGGATTTCTTAAAGAAGAGTTGTATATGATACAAACAAAAGGTTTTGTCAATCCTAAAGGTGCTAACAAAATGTGCATGCTCCAGAGATCCATCTATAGACTGGTGCAAGCATCTCGGAGTTGGAATATACCTTTGATAAGTTGATCAAAGCATATAGTTTTATACAGACTTGCGGTGAAGCCTGTATTTACAAGAAAGTGAGTGGGGGCACTACAACCTTTCAGATAAGTATATGTGGATGACATATTGTTGATCGGAAATGATGTAGAATTTTCTGGAAAGCATAAAGGAGTGTTTGAAAGGAGTTTTTCAAAGAAAGACCTCGGTGAAGCTACTTACATATTGGGCATCAAGATCTATAGGGATAGATCAAGACGCTTCATAAGATTTTTCAATGAGTACATACCTTGACAAGATTTTTGAAGTAGTTCAAAATGGAATAGTCAAAGAAGGAGTTCTTGCCTGTATTGCAAGGTGTAAAGTTGAGTAAGACTCAAAACACGACCACGAAGAAAATAGAAAGAGAATGAAAGTCATTTCCTATGCCTCAGCCATAGGTTCTATAAAGTATGCTATGCAGTGTACCAAACCTTTTGTGTACCTTGCCATGAGTTTGGCAAAGGGGTACGATATTGATCCAGGAGTGGATCACTTAACAACAGTAAAAATTATCCTTAGAAGACTAAGGAGATATTTCTCGGTTATGGAGGTGATAAAGAGTTCATCATAAAGAGTTACGCTGATGCAAGCTTTTACACCGATCCGGATGACTCTGAGTCTCAATCTAGATACATATTGAAAGTGGGAGCAATTAGCTAGAGTAGCTCCATGCAGAGCATTGTAGACATAGAAAATTTGCAAAATACATACTGCTCTGAATATGACAGACCCATTGACTAAGCTTCTCTCACAAGCAAAACATGATCACGCCTTAGTACTCTTTGGGTGTTAATCACATAGCGATGTGAACTAGATTATTTACTCTAGTAAAACCCTTTGGGTATTAATCACATGACGATGTGAACTAATCACATGGTGATGTGAACTATTGGTGTTAAATCACATGGCGATGTGAACTAGATTATTGACTCTAGTGCAAGTGGGAGACTGAAGGAAATATGCCCTAGAGGCAATAATAAAGTTGTTATTTATATTTCCTTATATCATGATAAATGTTTATTATTCATGCTAGAATTGTATTAACCGGAAACTTAGTACATGTGTGAATACATAGACAAAATAGAGTGTCCCTAGTATGCCTCTACTTGACTAGCTCGTTGATCAAAGATGGTTATGTTTCTTGACCATAGACATGTGTTGTCATTTGATAAACGGGACCCATCGGTTAACTTAGCATTATGATCGTTGAGTTTTATTGCTATTGCTTTCTTCATGACTTATACATGTTCCTCTGACTATGAGATTATGCAAATCCCGAATACCGGAGAAAACCTTGTGTGCTATCAAACGTCACAACGTAACTGGGTGATTATAAAGATGCTCTACAGGTGTCTCCGAAGGTGTTTGTTGGGTTGGCATAGATCGAGATTAGGATTTGTCACTCCGTGTATCGGAGAGGTATCTCTGGGGCCTCTCGGTAATGCAAATGACTATAAGCCTTCAAGCAATGTGACTAATGAGTTAGTTGTGGGATGATGCATTATGGAACGAGTAAAGAGACTTGCCAGTAACGAGACTGAACTAGGTATGATGATACCGACGATCGAATCTCGGACAAGTAACATACCGATGACAAAGGGAACAATGATATGTTGTTATGCGGTTTAACCGATAAAGATCATAGAATATGTAGGAGCTAATATGAGCATCCAGGTTCCGCTATTGGTTATTGACCGGAGATGTGTCTCGGTCAAGTCTACATAGTTCTCGAACCCATAGGGTCCGCACGCTTAATGTTTGATGACGATTGGTATTATGAGTTATGTGATTTGATGTACCGAAGGTTTCTCAGAGTCCTGGATGAGATCACGGACATGACGAGGAGTCTCAAAATGGTCGAGATGTAAAGATCGATATATTGGAAGGCTATATTCGGACATCGGAAAGGTTCCGAGTGATTCGGGTATTTTTAAGAGTACCGGAGAGTTACAGGAATTCGCCAGAGGAAGTAGTGAGCCTTAATGGGCCATACGGGAAAGGAGAGAAGGGCCTAAAGGGGTGGCCGCCCCCCCATGGCAAGTCCGAATTGGACTAGGAAGGGGGCGGCACCCCCTGTCTTTCCTTCTCCTTCTCCTACTCCTTCCCTCTCTCCTCTCTTGGAAAAGGAAGGGGACTCCAACTAGGATTGGGAATCCTAGTTGGACTCCCCCTATAGGCGCGCCCCTCCTAGGCCGGCCTCCTCCTCCTCCCTCCTTTATATACGTGGCCAAGGGGGCACCCCAAGACACACAAGTTGATCTCTTAGCCGTGTGCGGTGCCCCACTCCACAGTTTTCCACCTCGGTCATATCGTCGTAGTGCTTAGGCGAAGCCCTGCATCGGTAACTTCATCATCACCATCACCACGCCGTCGTGCTAACGAAACTCTCCCTCGGCTTCAGCTGGATCTAGAGTTAGAGGGATGTCATTGAGCTGAACGTGTGCAGATCGTGGAGGTGTCGTGCGTTCGGTATTTGATCGATTGGATCGCGAAGACATTCGACTACATTAACCGCGTTACTAAACGCTTCTGCTTTCGGTCTATGAGGGTACGTGAACACACTCTCCCCGCTCGTTGAGATGCTTCTCCTAGATAGATCTTGCATGATCGTAGGATTTTTTTTGAAATACTACGTTCCCAACAATGAACTCCTTGCTCTTGTGCTTCAAATGATAGTCTCCCCAGCACTCAACTCTCTCTCTCACAGATTTGGATTTGGTGGAAAGATGATTTGAGTGGAAAGCAACTTGGGGAAGGCTAGAGATCAAGATTCTTGTGGTTGGATTGGAATATCTTGGTCTCAACACATGAGTAGGCGGTTCTCTCTCAGAAAATGAATGCTGGAAGTGTAGGCATGTTCTGATGTCTCTCTTCATGAATGGAGGATGGGTGCAGGGGTATATATAGCCTCCACACAAAATCTAGCCGTTACACACAATTCACCAAACTCTGTGGGACCAAATCGAGAAACTCGGTCAGACCGATTTAGTTCAAAATGTGAACGTTAGAATTTTCAGTGGGACCAATATGATCAACTCGGTGGGACCGATGTGCTAGGGTTAGAGTAAAACCTCAACTCGGTTTGACCGATTACACAAACTCGGTGAGACTGATTTTGGTAATAAGCAAAACAGAGAGTTGGTCAAGCAAACTTGGTGGGATCAATTGCATATCTCGGTGAGACCAAAATGATTGCAACAGGCAACAGAGAGTTTGCAAGCCCATCTCGATGAGATCGAGATCCCATTGGAGAGACCGAACTGATTAGGGTTTCTGGCAGTGGCTATGTCAAGTGAACTCGGTGGCGCCGGATAGATAAAGTCGGTGGGGCCGAGTTTGACTTTAGGTTTGGGACACATGTGGAAATGATTAAGTGGTTGAGGGCTTTGGAGCATATCACTAATCACTTTGAGCAAGCAAGCCATTAAGCACCACCTCATCCCCTTTTAATAGTATTTGCTTTTCCTATGGACTCAATTCTTGGATCACTAAAATGAAAAAGAAGAGACTTGAGCTCTTGCCAATCTTTGTCCTTAGTTTCTTGAAGGGGTTCCACATCCTCTTGTCCATGCCACTCTACTGTTGAACTCATTTGAAATATACTAGATAAAAGTATTAGTCCAACAAGAGATATGTTGGCATTAATTACCAAAATCACCCAGGGAGCCCTTGTGCTTTCAATCTCCCCCTTTTTGGTAATTCATGACAACATAGATCAAAGCTTTAGATAAAGATATGAAGAATAACAAGTAAAGATTTGGAAAGACATGTAACATGCATAGGCTCCCCCTATATGTATGCAATCATGTAAATATGGAGTATAAGAGCATGTGAATGCATAAGCATGACAGAGCAAGCAATGAGTTACATGTATCTTGGCTATATGCATCAGAGCAAATGATATAGATATAGGGAATATACCTTCATGTTCATGAGTCCTTCTTGCAAACAATATGTACAATAGGAAGAGATCATCATGAACATGAGTGTGATGCATATACTTACCTTGTGGTCTTGAGCTGGCTTTGGTAGAGATGAACCTGAGTAAACAAGGTTAGATAACATAGAAACATCTACTAAACAGAGCAAGAACAGTGAACCACAAGAGTACCAAGATTGGGATGACATGTAGAGAGTGAGTACTAGGTAATCTATTTGATATAGACATGTCCCCAAAGAGTAAAGATATGCAATGAATTTGAAGATTTCCTTCCCTTAGATGTCTTTCTCCCCCTGAATCTTATATGGGATAATGGGAGAAGGTAGGGAAAAGAAAATCAGAGTAAACAAGAAAATCAGAACAAAACAATCATAACACATACTAACATGTCTTTCCCCTCTTGAAGACATGTGACTTCTCTCCTCTCTGAATACCAAGCATCTGGGAAGACTAAGAAATCTTTCATTCCCATAGGGTCTCTCTCCCTTTGATGTGATTAAGCTTTGATGTGATCTATCTCTCCCCCTTTGACATCAATTTCCAAGAAGGGATCTTCTGGAGTATGAGTCGACTAGGTTTGGTCCTTGAGTCACATAACAAAACATCATATAGAATGTGATGCAGGTAGAGGACAAGAATCATCAAGTGGAGCTGGAAAAAATATGCATGATGCAAATGGCAAAGTGTCTTCTCGGCATTGAAATCGGCAATACCGAGTTGTTTTCTTCGTTGGCACCGAGATGGTTTGGTTTGACCGAAAGAGACAAACAGGTGAGTCCGAGTTCAACACACACAGAGAACAATTGTCATCTCAGCTCACTTAGGCAAATAAGATCTCACAAAGATTTGCAAGGAATTAACTGAAAGATTTGCAATGAATTAGATGCACGGAATGCAGAACATAACAGAGAAAAAGAAAAGAAATATAGATGGAGTTTTTTTAATTAAAGAGAGGGAACAAACATGCAAGAACTCAGAAAAGAACACTAGAGAACTTCATCTAGAATTGGTCAGTGATAGTCACCTATGTTAGAGTATATTGACCAAGGAGTCAAGTGAGAACACTTGATCGTAGGACATACTCATCGTTTAAGCTCGAAATGGGATCGTTTAAGCATTTTGATGTATTTGCATCTTGTTGAGCTACTTTGACCCATGACTTGGGGTAAAGCTTCTCTAAGATGGAATAACATACCTTGGGTGGTGGTGTAGAACTTGATCATGTAGTTGAACTTGTGTGGGATGCTCAAGGTTGATGTAGCTCATCAATGAGTAGAGAGCACCGCTTGTAGTTTGAGTTCATCTACCTACATGGGTTAGTCTTGCAAGGAAGAGCACTTGTGTATCCAAAATGACAATCATGAAATTTGATATAAAGAAATTGTCAAAGGATATGTTGAAAGGTTTCATGCTTCCTTGTCTTCATCCACCAAATTGTAGAGACTTGGTGCTGTAGAGATTGCTCAAGATGTGAGTGATTTGCAATCTCATAGATTTAGATTCATCCAAGTACCTACAAGGGTTATATAGCATGCAAGGGTGAAAATATATCCAAGACATATGATCATCATCATAAGAGAAATATCAAGGATTAGTCAAAGGCTCATGCCTTGCATGTATCCAAAAAAGGAGTTCCTACTCCAAGTTTGAGGCATCAATGATGTCCAATTCGCCTCTCAAACGGCAAAATACTTTCTCATCAAGTGGTTTGGTAAATATATCCGCCAATTGCTTATCGGTACGAACATGCTTAAGATCAATGTCCCCTCTAGCAACATGATCTCGAATGAAATGATGACGAACTTCAGTATGCTTAGTTCGAGAATGTTGCACGGGATTGTGAGCAATCTTAATAGCACTTCCATTGTCACAAAGCAATGGAACATGTTTCACATATATGCCATAATCTTTAAGAGTTTGGGTCATCCAAAGTAATTGAGCGCAACATGATTCGGCGACAATGTATTCCGCTTCGGCGGTGGATAAGAATACCGAGTTTAGTTTCTTGGAGGATCAAGACACAAGAGATCTACCAAGAAATTGACAAGTACCTAAAGTAGACTTTCTATTAACCTTGTCACCAGCATAGTCCGAATTGGAGTAGCCAACAAGATCAAAAGAAGACCTCTTAGGATACCAAATGCCAAAATTTGGTGTATGGATTAAGTATCTCACTATCCTTTCACAGCCTTAAGATGACATTCTTTAGGGGCCGGTTGATACCGTGCACACATGCACACACTTAGCATAATATCGGTACGGGAGGCACATAGATATAAAAATGAACCAATCATAGAGCGATAAACCTTTTGGTCAACCGGTTTGCCATCCTTAGTCAAGTCAAGATGTCCACTATTAGGCATGGGTGTTTTCATACCTTTGCTTTCTTGCATGTTGAACTTCTTGAATAAGTCATTGGTATACTTTGTTTGAGAGAAGAAGGTACCCTCCTTAGTTTGCTTGATTTGCAAACCAAGAAAGAACTTGAGTTCGCTCACCATATACATCTCAAACTTCTCCGACATTAGCTTTCCAAACTTTTCACTAAAACGAGGGTTAGTTGAACCAAATATGATATCATCAACATAAATTTGGCACACAAATAATTCACCATTAACCCTTTTAGTAAAAAGAGTAGAATCTATCTTTCCAATCTCAAAGCCCTTTTCAATAAGGAACTTGGTCAAGCATTTATACCACGCTCTAGGAGCTTGTTTAAGACCACAAAGAGCTTTGTGAAGTTTGTAAACATGTTCGGGTTTCTTGGGATTAACAAAGCCGGGAGGTTGTTTAACATAAACTTCCTCCTCAATTTCACCATTTAGAAATGTAGTGACCCGACCTCAGACGGTCACGTCTCTGTGCTTAAGTGTCATCCCTGGATCGGTATGCTGACACACACAGTACTCGAGGATTTATAACAGAGGTAAATCACATGTATAAAGTAACGTAAAATACTATTACCTCAATCCAAATAGCGGAAGTAACAAGGTTGTGGATTCCCATCAACACCAACGACAAAGTTGAGTGTAGAAATCGTAACCCTAACGTATCACTTACTCATCGTAAGAAGTCCTGCAACATGAGACGTTGCAGTCAGAAAGGGTCAGTACATTAAATATACTGGCAAATTCACACCATAGAGAATTGATGAACAATGGCTATCACTACATGCATATATGGCTGGTGGAAAAGCCCTATGGTTATAAGGTTTTTGCGAAAAGCCAATTTTCCCTACTACAAAGGAATAAATTTTTATTTAACTATCATGGTGGTTGTTGAACATTGAGAATGGTTGACAGCATTCTCAATCCCAATTAAGTAACATCATTAAACCCAACAAAATTAATTTGAAGTAACATGATGAGATTCACATGATAATCCAAGTACTAGATACTCAAAACATCCATAACCGGGGACACGGCTAATCATGATTAGTTTATACACTCTGCAGAGGTCTGCGCACTTTTCCCCACAAGACTCGATCTCCTCTGTTGGATTTCTCGCACTACATGGTGTTTGAGAAACGGATGACCGACACACAGTCTTTCAGAAGCATTTGCACCTTATGATGGGTAGACCGTACCACCTACATCCCCTACATCTGCTAGTCTACCAAGAGTTCACACGACTTAATCAATTATGCTAGAGCCCATAATAGCTTGTGGCTGCACACGAAAGTTTCTAGTATGAATAATCTCATGGTCCCTTTGAGCTTGGGTGGCGGTCCATAAAAAAACAGGCAATCGCTGGAATACCCAGGTACCTAAACAGGCAATCGCTGGAATACCCAGGTGCCTCAATCCACCCAGATGTGTGTTAAAGTTGCCACCTTAAGTAAACCATTAAATTAACAATCTCACATCTGTCATGAATACTCTCAAACCCAATCCACGTCTACGAGCATAGCATAGCAGTATAAGCATAACGTAATAGTAACTCCCAAGGTTTGAATGCAGGGCAATAGGTTCCTACCTCATCAACTACCTCCCAATACCCACATGTTATCAATCCTACTCATGCAATGTTTGAGGGTTGAAACTAATGCATAAAAACTGGGTATGAAAGGAATATGATCAAAGTGTGAACTTGCCTGTTATGTTGATGAAGATGATTCACACTCATAACTCTTGATAGCTCTACTCGTCACACTCCGGTCAATCTATCGTAAGCAAGCAATAGTAACCACACATAAGCAATCACTCAAAAGATCGGAAAGAACGAAGAAGACAATTCGGAAAACATCAAAACCAAGAAAATAACTCTTGTAACATAAAAAAATTTCTAACAGTACCAAAATTATGTGAATTTGGCCTTATCAGAAAGTTTAGGTTAAGAGCTTTAATTTGCAAAAAGAATCAACTAAATCGGAGTTATAAAACTCAAGTTATGATCAAAAGAAGTTTGAATATAAATCTAAACAAAATTCGAAATTTGAAAATTTCAAAAAGTTGATGTGTCAGGAGATGAAGCTATAGGCGCTGGTTTCATCTAATTTGAATAAATGAGTGAAAAGTTATGGCTATTTCAAAAATCAGGGCCAAACTGTTTTACGAAAGAAAAATAGCTACGGCTAAACGAATTTTAGGTCTAATGTATAAATACATAGACAAATGGGTAATCCAATTATTTTATCGTACTAGTCTAGAAAATAATAAACTACGGAGGTATAAAAAAGGAAAAAAAACGAAGAAAGATACCTTTATAAGGCACAGAAAAGACAACTTCGGAGAGAGAGACAATTTCCAGAAATCGTGCAGGAGAGGAGAAAAATATTTGTCTTAAATGAATCTAGTCAAACCAAAATATTGATTTAACCCGAATCAAATGATTTTTGGAGGCTCTGGGTCTATATTTATAGGTGGAAAAGAGGTTTAAAGGTCAAAGGCTAGGTAACGTGGGACTAAACGTATACGAAAATATACGAAACAGAGAGAGGAGGTGCGCCATGGGCCAAAAGGCTTTAGGCGTTCGCGACGGCCGCGCACACTGCAAATTTTTTTTGAGCAACTGAAAAGAAAAAAACTATGGGAAAAATATGGGGAGGAATAGGGTCGGCTGGGCCTGGCCCATTTAGTAAAGAAAAAAAATGATGGGGCGCCCGCTGGTACTATGATGCGCACGTGGGCGACAGTTAGTTTCAGGCACACGCGCAGTTTATGTTATTTGTTTTTTTAAACAGAAAGCGATAAACTGAAAAACGAAAATAAAACTAAAACTTTATATAGGCATATTGTATAACAAAATTTTCAGAAAAAGATTTCCTACAAACTGAACATTTTTATAAAGTCAAATAAAATACACATAAATTCAAACAAAGCAAAGAGTGCTTCTACTCTAGTAAAATCCAGTAAAAATTATTTTAAAAATACCAAAATTAATTCAAATTTATTTCTCTCCAATTTTCTGATGTAGGGAATCATGTTACCCTATTTTCTATATATTTTATTTTTGGAGAAAAATAATTTGAATAAAATCCAAATAACTCCAAATTGAAAAATAATTCCAAAAGGACTTTGAATTTGATCCTTTGAAACTCCCAACTCATATTTCATATGTTTTGAAGAAGTCATTTTGTTTTCGCTCGTGAAAATCATTGAGTTGCATAAAGTTTCAGAATTGGAAATATTCTCAAATGAAATTCAAATATTTTCAACACCCCTTGTCATTTAAATAAATGGAAGAAGTCATGTCATCTTCTCTCCAGGGTTTTGTGATGAAAAGAATTTGAATTCACAGAGATCATGAAAGCAAAAAATGAAAGTTTGGGAAAGTCCTTTTATTCCCTCTCATTTAACTTTCAAAAAGTTTCGAATTTCACTCAACTTCACACAATCAATCAAATCTATCTATATATTATAACATTCTGAAATTTAGAATTTTGGGATGTTACAATCCTACCACCCTTAAAATGAATCTCGTCCTCGAGATTCAGAGAGGCTAGAAAGAAATAGGTTAGATTTGGGGTCTTCTCAAAATCCATCGATCATCACAGGGGGTCTGGGGTGCTACCACCCTTAGAAACATTGTTACGGTCCCATCAATACTCATATACTCCATCCTTATTCTTGACGGGGCCGATCTTCTCAAATTCTCGAGGAAAATTCCTTCTCTGGGCTCATCCGGTAGTGGCATAACCTTTATCGCAATTCTTCTATCATTTCCTCTTGGTAAGGTTCTTCCATGACTGGGTCTTCTTAGCTGACGGGTCTGGCGCCAAAATTAAACAACTATCGATATCTCATGGTGGTCAACAATTTATGGTTTATCCTGCAGGAAATGGGTCTGGGTTGATCTTCACCGTATAACCTACAGTTGGCAAAAGCTGCCTCGTACAAGGGGAAATACTTATACCATTCTAAGGTTCAAACAAGGTTTTGATCGTCGTCTCTTTACTATAGGTAAGTCACTCAGATTTACCATCCCATATAGCAAGGCGAATAATAAGAGTAAGTCGGTATGGTGATCAATCCATCCCGCACCCAAATCATTACCCTGTATATGTTTTAGCGAATCTCGCATTCTAACACTTGGTCATCCTCACAAGCATTGCAGAATTTCTCTTGTCGACGAACCAAGTTCGGATAAATCCATTTATTCTGCAAGCCAAGCAAACATCTATCGTTCCTTCACAACTCTCAGGTTTTGGTAACTCCTATAAGATCGTCTATCGATAAAAGCGTAACTTCTTCCAGGGTTTTTCCTTCGGCAAGAGTGTGTTTGCTTCTTGGCAGGTCCTGGGGCCTGTGGGTTATGGCCCATCTCATCACTTGTAGTCCTTGAACTTATCATCGGGCAACTGATCATTATTCCAACTTCCAACTTCCTAGTATTCTTAAATCCATCCAATTGTATTGTCTTCCTCCCTTCTATTGGCACCAAACTAGGACATGATTACTCAGACTCATCATGGAGTTTCCATTGATCCATATTTCCGACATCATACCTCCTTTATATCCAATAGTAATTTATCTCTTCATCCTCGTGGGATATCCCTCATATCGAGATAAAAACTTATACTTATGAAGTCCATATTCCATTTCGTGGAACATCATTGTCCTTTCCAGGGTCAAGCGTCCTTACAGGGGAATATTGGCCATCTCTGCATGGCACTTCTTCAACTGGGAAACATAAAACACATCATGAATTCCTGACAGTCCTTCGGGTGACTCCAACTTGTTGGCCACTTCTCCCATACGCTCCAAAACTCGGTATGGTCTTACAAATCTTGGGGCTAACTTTCCCTTAACTCCAAATAGCTTAACTCCTCGCAGAGGTGGCACAGAAAGATATGCTCTGTCTCCGATTTCATAGACTGCCTCCTTGCATTTTGAGTCTGCATAACTCTTATTCTTGGACTGAGCTACCTTCAGTCTATCTCGAATCAACTTAACCTTCTCTTCTGAATCTTGATCAAATTTGGTCCAAACAACTGACAGTCTCCAACTTCATCCCACATCAACGGTGTCTGGCTCCATCTCCCATACAAAGCTTCAAAAGGGGACATCTTTAAACTGGCTTGGTAACTGTTGTTGCATTAGAACTCCGCGTAAGGTAGATTATCATCCCTACAAGATTCATAATCTAGCGCACACGCTCTCAACATGTCCTCCAGAATCTGATTGACTCTCTTGGTCTATCCATCTGTCTGCGTATGAAAGGTTGTACTGAACTCTAGCCTAGTACCCAAAGTCTGGTGCAGCTGATTCCAAAACTTTGAGGTAAATTGTGTTCCTCTATCTGATACGATGGTCCTCAGAACTCCATGCAGACATACGATCCTGGTCAAATATATCTTGGCCAACTTCGCACTTGTATAGGTGGTTTTCACTGGGATAAAGTGAGCCACTTTGGTCAAGCAAATCAACTAATACCTAGATAGAATCATATCTCGATCGAGTTCTGGGAAATCCGGTAATAAAATCCATGCCAAGCTTAGCCCACTTCCATTCGGGTATCGGCATAGGCTGTAGTAATCCTGCTGGCTTCTGATACTCTGCCTTTACTCTCTGGCATACATCACCTACGACTACATACTCCGCAATATCCTTCTTCATACTAGTTCACTAGAAACGCTCCTTCGAATTCAAATACATCTTGGTGTTTCCAGGGTGAATCGAGTATGGTGAGTCATGAGCCTCCTGAAGTATTAACTCCCTGATCTTTGCATTATTGGGCACATTTACACGGTCCTCGAACCATAAGGTGTCGTGCTCATCCTTACGAAAACCTTTGGCCTTTCCTTTGCTCATCCTCTCTTTTACCTCAGCAATCTCTTTGTCATCCTTTTGAGCTTCACGGATCTTTCTCAACAATGTAGACTGAACTTCCATTGCTGCAACAAAACCTTTGGGAACAATCTCCAACCGAAGTTCCCTGAGATCCTCGGCTAACTCCTTTGATAATCCTCCGCTTATGAGGGTATTCATCCTTGTTTTCTTTATGGTTGTGTCCTATTTCTCCACAAAACTTGTATGCACAAGGTTTCTCCATATCTTTTCCATATGGCCTCAACTTCTGGGACACAAACCGAGACTTTAGCAGAGTCAACTTAAATTCTTCCCAAGCGGTTACTCTTTTCCATCCATTGATGGTTTGGTACATCCTCCACCAAGTAGCAGCAACTCTTACAAAGCACTAAAGAGCATGCTAGGCCATATCCTTTCCGACTATCGGGTTATTCTTCATATGATCCTCCATGTTCTGAATCCATTGGTCTGTCTCCAATTGACTTATCGGTCTAGACAATACAAGCTCATCTCCATTCCTCCTCTATGGGGTCCATGGGTTTTGGGGTGGGATAGGAGAGATAGAGAGGATGCACACAATACAAACAAAAGTTTTGAAAAGGCATATTTTGTTGTGGCTGTCGGAAAAACATCAAACAAAAATACAGCTCACAAACGTCGGATCTAACGTAAGCATATAACTGGGGTTTGGTCTTCTAAAGGTCAATGTCGTCAAACTCTTCAAGCCTTGTTCATGTCTCCGATGGCTTCTTCCGATCATGCTTGTCCTTCTAAAATTCTTTTGCTAGATCATCTCTGTTGACGCGAAATCTCTCGTGGCATCCTTTAATATTTCTGGAGTTGCATTCCAAACTTCTGGGTTTCATCAACCTCGACATGGACCATGATCCTACTGTCCTTCAGTTCATGACGAATCTCTGGTACCTCGGGGTTTTGCTTCTCCAGCTTGGCTACTTCAGCTTCTGGGTCCTGAGTTTCTTCACGAAATACTTCTTTGTCGAATATAGCTTCATGCAAGTCCATCTTAAAATCCTTGATGTAATGCTCCAGATCCCGGTGTTACATCAGCTAAGGTTAAAACTTCACCTCTTGCTGATAGGTGCTCCATCAACCTTCTACCATCCAATCCTTCCATGCATATGCATGCTTAACTCAGCATGGTGACAATAGCATAAGCGGGCGATAACATCATGGATAGCGTGTTTCTGCTCTTGTCATTTCCATGAGCTATCATTCCATAGTTGATATCTCCTGCCTTAGGGTTTTCCTGACAAAACTTTGAGTTTCTAACTCTCCATGTTCCGGTCTTACTCCAATACACCTTGATCTCGGGTATTGATAACTTCCATAGTCTGTCAAATTCCATAAGCGTAACCTTCCTAGGTCATAAAAATTTGGGAATTCTTCAGAGCCTTCAAAATCTCCTAGTCTTCGGATTCTTCAACAGTTGTAGTTTCCATTTGCACGGTAAAATCCTCTTCATTCCAAATGGTCTTAGTTGTCTGATATCTTATCACCTTGGAGTGGTCTCATCGGTTGAATCTTCGAGTGGTCAAAAGAGAAAAGGGGTATGGTCTCACTAAAAGGGAATATTTGAATAAGCTCACAAGAGAAGAGAGGTAAAAGATCTTTTTGAAAATGAAGTTGTAGAGAAAAATCTTTCCTATGGGCTTCTCAGTTTCTAGGGTCACGTCCTACAGTCAACAATTGCTCTGATACCATCTTGTAGCGACCCGACCTCAGACGGTCAAGTCTCTGTGCTTAAGTGTCATCCCTGGACGGTATGCTGACACACACAGTACTCGAGGATTTATAACAAAGGTAAATCACATGTATAAAGTAACGTAAAATACTATTACCTCAAAACAAATAGCGGAAGTAACAAGGTTGTGGATTCCCATCAACACCAACGGCAAAGTTGAGTGTAGAAATCGTAACCCTAACGTATCACTTACTCGTCGTAAGAAGTCCTGCAACATGAGACGTTGCAGCCACAAAGGGTCAGTACATTGAATGTACTGGCAAATTCACACCATAGAGAATTGATGAACAATGGCTATCACTACATGCATATATGGCTGGTGGAAAAGCCCTATGGTTATAAGGTTTTTGCGAAAAGCCAATTTTTTCCTACTACAAAGGAATATATTTTTATTTAACTATCATGGTGGTTGTTGAACATTGAGAATGGTTGACAGTATTCTCAATCCCAATTAAGTAACATCATTAAACCCAACAAAATTAATTTGAAGTAACATGATGAGATTCACATGATAATCCAAGTACTAGATACTCAAAACGTCCGTAACCGGGGACACGGCTAATCATGATTAGTTAATACACTCTGCAGAGGTCTACGCACTTTTCCGCACAAGACTCGATCTCCTCCGTTTGATTTCTCGCGCTACATGGTGTTTGAGAAACGGATGACCGACACACAGTCTTTCAGAAGCGTTTGCACCTTACGATGGGTAGACCGTACCACCTACATCCCCTACATCTGCTGGTCTACCACTGTAAGAGTTCACACGACTTAATCAACTATGCTAGAGCCCATAATAGCTTGTGGCTGCACATAGAAGTTTCTAGTCTGAATAATCTCATGATCCCTTTGAGCCTGGGTGGCGGTCCATAAAAAACAGGCAATCGCTGGAATACCCAGGTGCCTAAACAGGCAATCGTTGGAATACCCAGGTGCCTCAATCCATCCAGATGTGTGTTAAAGTTGCCACCTTAAGTAAACCATTAAATTAACAATCTCACATCTGTCATGAATACTCTCAAACCCAATCGCGTCTACGAGCATAGCATAGCAGTATAAGCATAACGTAATAGTAACTCCCAAGGTTTGAATGCAGGGCAATAGGTTCCTACCTCATCAACTACTTCCCAATACCCACATCGTATCAATCCTACTCATGCAATGTTTGAGGGTTGAAACTAATGCATAAAAACTGGGTATGAAAGGAATATGATCAAAGTGTGAACTTGCCTGCAATGTTGATGAAGATGATTCGCACTCATAACTCTTGATAGCTCTACTGGTCACACTTCGGTCAATCTATCGTAAGCAAGCAATAGTAACCACACATAAGCAATCACTCAAAAGATCGGAAAGAACGAAGAAGACGATTCAGAAAACATCAAAACCAAGCAAATAACTCTTGTAACATAAAACAATTTCTAACAGTACCAAAATTATGTGAATTTGGCCTTATCAGAAAGTTTAGGTCAAGAGCTTTAATTTGCAAAAAGAATGAACTAAATCGGAGTTATAAAACTCAAGTTATGATCAAAAGAAGTTTGAATATAAATCTAAACAAAATTCTAAATTTGAAATTTTCAAAAAGTTGATGTGACAGGTTCACTCGATAGGTGAAAACAAGACGAAGTTATAGGCGCTGGTTTCATCTAATTTGAATAAACGAGTGAAAAGTTATGGCTATTTGAAAAATTAGGGCCAAACTGTTTTACGAAAGAAAAAATAGTTACGGCTAAAAGAATTTGAAGTCTAATGTATAAATACAGAGACAAATGGGTAATCCAATTATTTTATCGTACTAGTCTAGAAAATAATAAACTACGGAGGTATAAAAAAGAAAAAAAACGAAGAAAGATATCTTTATAAGGCAGAAAAAAGACAACTTCGGAGAGAGAGACAATTTACAGAAGTCGTACAGGAGAGGATAAAAATATTTGTCTTAAATAAATCTACTCAAACTAAAATATTGATTTAACCCGAATCCAATGATTTTTGGAGGCTCTGGGTCTATATTTATAGATGGAAAAAAGATTTAAGAGTCAAAGGCTAGGCAATGTGGGACTAAACGTATATGAAAATATACGAAACAGAGAGAGGAGGTGCCCCATGGGCCAAAAGGCTTTAGGCGGTTCGCGGCGGCCGCGCACACTGCAAGTTTCTTTTTGAGCAACTGAAAAGAAGAAAAGAAAAAAATATGGAAAAATATGGGGAGGAATAGGGCCGGCTGGGCCTGGCCCATTTAGTAAAAGAAAAAAAATGATGGGGCGCCCGCTCGTACTATGATGCGCACGTGGGCGACAGTTAGTTTCAGGCGCGCGCGCAGTTTTTGTTATTTGTTTTTTTAACAGAAAGTGATAAACTGAAAAACAAAATTAAAACTAAAACTTTATATAGGCATATTATATATCTAAATTTTCAGAAAAATATTTCCTACAAACTGAACATTTTTATAAAGTCAAATAGTATACACATAAATTCAAATAAAGCAAAGAGTGCTTTTGCTCTAGTAAAATCTAGTAAAAATCATTTTAAAAATACCAAAATTAATTCAAATTTATTTCTCTCCAATTTTTTGATGTAGGGAATCATGTTACCCTATTTTCCATATATTTTATTTTTGGAGAAAAATAATTTGAATAAAATCTAAATAACTCCAAATTGAAAAATAATTCCAAAAGGACTTTGAATTTGATCCTTTGAAACTCCCCACTCATATTTCATATGTTTTGAAGAAGTCATTTTATCTTCGCTCATGAAAATCATTGAGTTGCATAAAGTTTCAGAATTGGAAATATTCTCAAATGAAATTCAAATATTTTCAACACCCCTTGTCATTTAAATAAATGGAAGAAGTCATGTCATCTTCTTTCCAGGGTTTTGTGGTGAAAAGAATTTGAATTCACGGAGATCATAAAAGCAAAAAATGAAAGTTTGGGAAATTCCTTTTATTCCCTCTCATTTAACTTCCAAAAAGTTTCGAATTTCACTCAACTTCACACAATCAATCAAAGAATCAATCAAATCTATCTATTTATTATAACATTCCAAAATTTAGAATTTTGGGATGTTACAAGAAAATCACTTTTAATGTCCATTTGGTACAAGGTAATATCATGGTGATTAGCATAGGCAAGTAAGATGCGGATGGACTCAAGTCTGGCAACGGGGGCATATGTCTCACCATAGTACATACCTTCGACTTGAGTGTAGCCTTGGGTGACGAGACGTGCTTTGTTGCGAACGACTTGTCCATCTTCATCTTGCTTGTTGTGAAACACCCATTTGGTACCGATGATGTTGCGGTTGTTGTCGGGCTTTTCGACCAATGTCCAAACTTGGTTCCTCTCAAAATTGTATAGCTCTTCATGCATGGCATTTATCCAATCCGGATCTTCCAATGCTTCTTCAACCTTCATATGTTCAATGCTAGAGATGAATGAATAATGTTCACAAAAATTAGCCAAACGAGTTTTAGAGCGAGTGATTCTCCTGGTTTGGATGTCATTGAAGATTTGTTCGACGGGATGGTCTCTTGAGACTCTTGCTCTAACTCATGAGAGCTTTTGCTCGGGTCGGGGTGGAACATCTTCTTCTTCATCTTGTTCTTCCTCTTGGTCTTCTTCGTTGTTGACATTGTCGTTCTCTTGTCGAGGTGGAGAAGGAGGTCCATGAGGTTCATCTTGGTGTACTTCCTCGTTTCTTCATCTTGATGTGTCCCACTTGTGGATGCCTCTGTGTCAACTCTTGGTTCACCTTGTCGTGAGATAGAAGCTTCCACTTGGACGGACTAGGTACTCTCCTTCACCTCCGTTGGACGAATCATACCAATAGACAAGTCTTGGATTGCTTGCGAAGGGTCTTTGTCTCCTACATAAATTGGCAATTGCTCTACTTGCGAGCTGTTAGATTCATCAAACTTCACATCTACCGTCTCTTCAACCTTTCGAGTGAAATTTTTGTAGACACGGTAAGTGTGAGAGTTTGAGCCATAACCGAGTAGGAAACCCTCATGAGATTTAGGAGCAAATTTAAAACGACGATGCTTATCAAGAATATAGCACTTTGAGCTGAATACTCGAAAGTATCCAACTTGGGGTTTGTTACCGGTGGGAAGCTCGTATGTTGTCTTGCCGAGTAGCTTGTGAAGATACAAGTGATTTGTTGCATCACAAGTTGTCTCAACCGCTTCCGCCCAAAAGTGTTTTGGCGTCTTGTACTCATCAAGCATCATTCTCGCCATCTCAATAAGAGTCCAGTTCTTCCTCTCAACAACTCCATTTTGTTGAGGCGTGTACGTAGCCAAGAACTCGTCTGAAATCCCTTATTCATCAAGAAAGGTATCCAAATTTGCGTTCTTGAACTCCGTTCCGTTGTCACTGCGAACCTTCTTGATCTTCACTTCAAATTGATTTTGGGCCTTCCTAGAGAAGTTCTTGAAGATCTTTTGAACCTGTGATTTATCATCAAGAAAGAACACCCACATAAACCTTGAAAAATCATTGACTATGACTAGACCAAATGAGTTTCCACCGAGACTTTTATAGGCATTGGGACCAAAGAGATCCATATGAAGTAGCTCGTGATCATGACGTTCTTCACGGGGTGGCTTCCTCCAACCTGTTTTCCCCCTTGACAAGCACTGCACAACCTATCCTTGTCAAATATAACATCTTTTACTCCAAGGATATGATCACCTTTAATAAGCTTGTCAAGATTCGCCTGCCCAGATGACCAAAGCTTCTATGCCACAACCAACCTTTAGAAGATTTGGCAATTAAGCAAGTTCTAGGTTGAGCCTTTTTAGTGAAATCAACAATGTATAGATCACCTCTATGTATACCAGTAAAGACCATTTTATGATTATCTCTTCGAAACACTTGGCAATCTACTTCAGTAAATTGGACACTGAATCCAAAATCAGCTAGTCTAGATATAGAAAGTAAATTGTAGCCAAGAGATTCAATGAGCATAACATTTTGTATGGAGCTATCATGGGAGATGGCCACCTTACCAAGGCCAACCACCTTACCCTTTGAGTTATCACCAAAGATGACATACTGAAGGAAATATGCCCTAGAGACAATAATAAAGTTATTATTTATTTCCTTATATCATGATAAATGTTTATTATTCATGCTAGAATTGTATTAACCGGAAACATAATACTTGTGTGAATACATAGACAAACTAAAGGTCACTAGTATTCCTCTACTTGACTAGCTCGTTAATCAAAGATGGTTATGTTTGCTAACCATAGACATGTGTTGTCATTTGATTGACGGGATCACATCATTAGGAGAATGATGTGATTGACATGACCCATTCCATTAGCTTAGCACCCGATCGTTTAGTATGTTGCTATTGCTTTCTTCATGACTTATACATGTTCCTATGACTATGAGATTATGCAACTCCCGTTTACCAGAGGAACACTTTGTGTGCTACCAAAGGTCACAACGTAACTGGGTGATTATAAAGGTGCTCTACAGGTGTCTCCAAAGGTACATGTTGGGTTGACATATTTTGAGATTAGGATTTGTCACTCCGAATGTCGGAGAGGTATCTCTGGGCCCTCTCGGTAATGCACATCACTTAAGCCTTGCAAGCAATGCAACTAATGAGTTAGTTGCGAGATGATGTATTACGGAACGAGTAAAGAGACTTGCCGGTAACGAGATTGAACTAGGTATTGAGATACCGATGATCGAATCTCGGGCAAGTAACATACCGATGACAAAGGGAACAACGTATGTTGTTATGCGGTCTGACCGATAAAGATCTTCGTAGAAAATGGCGGAGCAAATATGAGCATCCAGGTTCCGCTATTGGTTATTGACCGAAGACGTGTCTCGGTCATGTCTACATTGTTCTCGAACCCGTAGGGTCCGCATGCTTAACGTTACGATGACAGTTTCATTATGAGTTTATATATTTTGATGTATCGAAGGTTGTTCGGAGTCCCGGATGTGATCACGGACATGACAAGGAGTCTCGAAATGGTCGAGACATAAATATTGATATAATGGACGACTATATTCGGACACCGGAAATGTTCTGGGTGAATTCGGAGAAAATCGGAGTGCCGGAGGGGTTACCGGAACCCCCCGGGGAAGTATTGGGCCTTAGTAGGCCTGAGGGGAGAGAGGGGGCAGCAGCCCAGGAGGTGGCGCGCCCCCTCCCATGAGGAGTACGAATTGGACTAGGGGAGGGGGCGCGGCCCCTCTTTCCCTCTCCCTCTCCCTCTCTTTCCTTCCCCCTTCTCTCTTCCTAGTTGGACTAGGAAAGGGGAGTCCTACTCCTACTAGGAGGAGGACTCCCCCCTCCTTGGCGCGCCCCAAGGGCCGGCCGGCCTCCCCCTTGCTCCTTTATATACGGGGGCAGGGGGGCACCTCTAGACACACAAGTTGATCTTCGTGATCATTCTCGTAGCCGTGTGCGGTGCCCCCCTCCACCATAATCCTCGATAATATTGTAGCGGTGCTTAGGCGAAGCCCTACGATGGTAGAACATCAAGATCGTCACCACGCCATCGTGCTGACGGAACTCATCCCCGACACTTTGCTGGATCGGAGTCCGGGGATCCTCATCGAGCTGAACGTGTGCTAGAACTCGGAGGTGTCGTAGTTTCGGTACTTGATTGGTCAGGCCGTGAAGACGTACGACTACATCAACCGTGTTGTCATAACGCTTCCGCTATCGGTCTACGAGGGTACGTAGACAACACTCTCCCCTCTTGTTGCTATGCATCACCATGATCTTGCGTGTGCGTAGGAATTTTTTTGAAATTACTACGTTCCCCAACAGTGGCATCCGAGCCTGGTTTTATGTGTTGATGTTATATGCACGAGTAGAACACAAGTGAGTTGTGGGCGATATAGGTCATACTGCTTACCAGCATGTCATACTTTGGTTCGGCGGTATTGTTGGATGAAGCGGCCCGGACCGACATTACGCATACGCTTACGCGAGACTGGTTCTACCGACGTGCTTTGCAAACAGGTGGCTGGCGGATGTCTGTTTCTCCAACTTTAGTTGAACCGAGTGTGGCTACGCCCGGTCCTTGCGAAGGTTAAAACAGCACCAACTTGACAAACTATCGTTGTGGTTTTGATGCGTAGGTAAGATTGGTTCTTGCTCAGCCCGTAGCAGCCACGTAAAACTTGCAACAAACAAAGTAGAGGACGTCTAACTTGTTTTTGCAGGGCATGTTGTGATGTGATATGGTCAAGGCATGATGCTAAATTTTATTGTATGAGATGATCATGTTTTGTAACCGAGTTATCGGCAACTGGCAGGAGCCATATGGTTGTCGCTTTATTGTATGCAATGCAATCGCCCTGTAATGCTTTACTTTATCACTAAGCGGTAGCGATAGTCGTAGAAGCATAAGTTTGGCGAGACGACAATGATGCTACGATGGAGATCAAGGTGTCGCGCCAGTGATGATGGTGATCATGACGATGCTTCGGAGATGGAGATCACAAGCACAAGATGATGATGGCCATATCATATCACTTATATTGATTGCATGTTATGTTTATCTTTTATGCATCTTATCTTGCTTTGATTGACGGTAGCATTATAAGATGATCTCTCACTAAATTTCAAGATAAAAGTGTTCTCCCTGAGTATGCACCGTTGCCAAAGTTCCTCGTGCCCAGACACCACGTGATGATCGGGTGTGATAACCTCTACGTCCATCTACAACGGGTGCAAGCCAGTTTTGCACATACAGAATACTCAGGTTAAACTTGACGAGCCTAGCATATGCAGATATGGCCTCGGAACACTGAGATCGAAAGGTCGAGCGTGAATCATATAGTAGATATGATCAACATAGTGATGTTCACCATTGAAAACTACTCCATTTCACGTGATGATCGGTTATTGTTTAGTTGATTTGGATCACGTTGAGGGAGTCCTGGATTAGGGGGTGTTCGGATAGCCGGACTATACCTTCGTCGGACTCCTGGACTATGAAGATACAAGATTGAAGACTTCGTCCCGTGTCCGGATGGAACTTTCCTTGGCGTGGAAGGGAAGCTTGGCGATGCGGATATTCAAGATCTCCTACCATTGTAACCGACTCTGTGTAACCCTAACCCTATCCGGTGTCTATATAAACCGGAGGGTTGTAGTCCGTAGGGCAATCAACTCCATACACAACAATCATACCATAGGCTAGCTTCTAGGGTTTAGCCTCCTTGATCTCGTGGTAGATCTACTCTTGTACTACCCATATCATCAATATTAATCAAGCAGGAGTAGGGTTTTACCTCCATCGAGAGGGCCCGAACCTGGGTAAACATCGTGTCCCTTATCTCCTGTTACCATCCGGCCTTGACGCACAGTTCGGGACCTATCGTGGGTTTGTCACGGCAGATGTCCTAGCCAAAGGACTTAGTCGTGGAGCCATCGCAACGGGTTAACTCGAAGGGGTTAAAGCGGACACAGGGACGCAGAGAGTTTATACTAGTTCGGCCCCTTCGATGAAGGTAAAAGCCTACGTCTAGTTTGTGGTGGAATTGATGAAGTCTCGATGACTAGGGAGCAAACAAGCTTCGCCTAGGCCTCGAGTTGTCGTTGTCTGTCTTGAACCGCTGTCGGGTCGTCCCCTTATATACAAGGGTGACGCCCGTCGGTTCACAAAGTCCCAATCTCCGGTTTATACTCGTAACCTGGTTGGTCTCTTTCTTTCCCTATCTTATAGTACAAGTTTATACAAGCCGGTTTATGGCTACAGATACTAAACCGACTACGGCCTTGGGCCTTTACAAGTTTATCGGGCTTTAACATCCTTGAATTACTGTTGAAGTTAGCCCGGCCCAAGCAGGCCGGTTTACGCCCAGCAGTGATATCTCCAACATTAGGCCCCAGATTGATTTGAATGAGTTCATGTCAATCCTTAGCAGAAATCTTCAGATTCAGTATCTTCCCTTAATCGCTAAACCGCCATGTCGTCATCTTCTTTGGTTGCTGTAAACCAGCATGACGTCATCATGAAACAGGCTTTTATGATGCTTTCTTTGTTTAACAGATCCGCAATAATCGAGGCGACAGTTCCACTTCCAAATCTGTGGCTCCTGGATTCGCGCGCCTGACACATGTTTTTTACCTCATAAATAGGGCCGGAGGGTCATTTCCTTTTTTTTCCTTCACCCCTTTCCTCTTCGTCTTCTCCGCGTCGCCAACTCCGGAGCTCCAACGCCGCCGCTGACCTCCGCATCATCTTGGGCCGCTGCATCAACCTGACCATACCAGAGAACTGCGGCATCCTTCTGCCTTTCTCCGAGCTCCGGTAAGATCTCTGTCCTCTCAATCTAGATCTGCTTGTAGGACTCACTGTGTTCCTCGCGTTCTTCGTGTTCTTCGTCCGCCTCAAACTTCGGCTGAGATGCCTCTTCGGATGATCCCATATCCTTTGCTCCGTACAGCGGTAGTTTCCCGCATCCGTTTTTACTGCAGTATACCTGGACCGTAGTTCTGATCCATAACTTTCCCTTGCTGCTCTTGCATAACTTCTTTTAAACCATGAATATTTATCCTTTTTATGAAATCACCCCAGATCCAATGCTATAACGAGATTGTGTGAAACCTGTTTCTGCACACTTGTTTTTTTTTGTAATTCCCCATGTCTCGCGGTTTTAGATCTAGCGGTTTAACCTTGAAGAAGAGGATTTACCAAATTAGTACATACCATTAGTCCCCTTGCTAAACCGCCAGTAATTCCTTGATGAACCGCACCGCTTTACCAATGTTGGTTTATGATTGACTTCCTCCGGTTTAACATTGATAATATCAACATGTAACCTGTGCACAACACAATCTTGAACCGGAATCATTTTCCTTCTGTAGACTTCCTCATGGCTAAACAAGTGTACGAGTGCAACTGGGCTCCTTCTCGGGTCACGGAAACGCAACTAAACAATCTGGTCCTGACCGGCGCTTTAAGCAGCAGAAAAACCATTCACTGGAGGGTCCCAGGCAAAGAGTGTCCCCCTACACCTCGAGACGGAGAAGTTGTAGTCTTTGCAGATCACTTAGCCCGCGGTTTTAACCCGCCCGGTTCAAAATTTTACCGTGATGTTTTGGCCAACTTCCAACTCCATCTGCAAGATATCGGCCCTAATTCTGTCACCAACATATGCCACTTCCAAGTGCTCTGCGAGGTATTCTTCCAAGAGGAACCCATAGTGGAGCTGTTTCGAGACTGCTTTCACTTAAACCGCCGCACAGAATTCCCTGACGGTTCCAACATGGAGCTGGGTGGCGTGGCAATCCAAAAGAGAAAAGGGGTCACTTACCCTCATGCGAAACTGCATAGTCATCCCCAAGAGTGGAATAACTCATGGTTTTATTGTAAAGACACCTCCCCGGATAATGAGAATATCTTGCCCGGCTTTCGCCCGGAACGGCTCAGCAACACACATCCTTTTCCTCAGCGGCTGACTGGCAAAGAGAGGATGAAATACGCTCCTCAACTGTCCAAACTCCGAGCTTTTATGGCTAACGGTTTAACAGGAGTCGATCTTGCTCGTTGCTGGATATCCTGGAGTATACTGCCGCTCAGTCAATGCTCCGGTTTAATGTGCGAGTATACAGGCAGCGTTGATGATCCGTTGCGTCACGTAAACATCCAGCTTACTGATGAAGAGGTCACCGAAGCTGTAAAGAAAATTCTAAATGAACCGGAACACGTCTGTGCCCGAACCGGCCTTCTTCCCTTCTGTGCCACCAATAAACCGCCAGCGGTAAACCGAACTTCCTTCTCACTGAGTCTGATACTATTGTACATGCTTATGACTGATACCGATATCTGTTGGTGCAGGGTGATGATCCATTTTGGAGTAAAAAGATCCCGCAAGAAAAGGCGGATAAACCGGAGAAACCAATCCGGCCTAAGACAAGGGTTGTCAAAAAGTCTGCTCATAAAAGGAAAACTACAGCCTCCTCTGATCCACCTGCTGATGACGATGTGGGTAATCCGGATTTTGAAGCTGAACTTGATTCTCTCGGTTTACTGTTTATGCAATTTATTGATGATACAATTTGTCAGGATGATGCTGAAGCTAGCCACGCTGATGATGTTGAGGTAATTACTCTTTCTTCTGATTCAAGCCTTCCGCCTTCGCACAAACTCTGTCAGGCAAACCGCAAAGTTAAATTTTCCCATCCTCTTGCTTACTTGGATCCTAACTTTCTTATGAAGACCCGTCAGCATGAGGTGCGTCGTACAAGTCGACACAGCGGCCAGGTAGTTACCTCCGCCGGTTTACCGAACAATCCGGTTCGGAGACGTCGTTCAGAGGTCTCTAATTTGCTTGTCAATATTTGTCCTAAAGCGGGCTGTTTTCGTCAACCGCTTAATCCGTCTGACTCTGATTATCAGGTCACCTCGCACTCATCTTCTGGTGAGTCAACTGGTACTCAGCTGCCTCCACTCAAAACCGTGCTTGGGTAAGCTTTTGCCTTTATCATCAAGTTGTTGATTTTTGTAGCCTTCCATATATACTGTCTTCAATTTTGCTGCTTCTTTCAGGGCCAAACCGAGGCCAAGTAAGAAAGCTCGCCAGGATAAGGCAGCTGAAGAAGATGCTGCTCCTGAACTGGATGCTACCCCAAATGTTGAAGCGATCATCCCTGAAAATGTAGTTGATGACCCACCAGTAAGGGATGAAGTTGTTCTTCCTGAAGAAAGTTCTGTGAACCCCTCCGGTCCTGCTGACCAACCAGCCAGTCCAATCCGGATTGAGAAAACTATCAGTCCCTCCAAATCTGCTGATAAACCGACTATGCCAGTTCAGACCGGCGAGCTTAAGGATGACGAAGTTGTAATTACTGGCATAGGTCGTACTGAACCGGGAAATCCCATCGCTTTAGCCAAGCATACTGCTAAAGAAGAATTTTCCGCCCTGAGCAAAGGAAAATGGGATGTTGATCTGGCAACATACTCTGCTCTCAGTGCTCAAGACATTCACTCTGGTTACTTAAACCGGCTATATACTAGCCGTGATTATGAAGCTAATCTGGTAAAGATGATGAAGGAAAAACTTGAGGTAATTTCCATGCCTTTGCTCCCGCTTCTTGCCGCTGTAGCCCCCAAGGGTCGGTTCAACTTGTAGTATAATTGAATCGAGACTTTTAAATAACCTCCGTAATACCACCAAATCAAATGGCCATTAGCCCCCAAGTGCCAAGTTGGAATACTTGTATTCAGCTTGGGACTTTGATAACTAACTGGTAGCTGTAGATCAATTAGGCATTAGCCCCCAAGTACAAAGCGCCTAACTTGTTATGTGGTTGGTACTTCCTTTGTTAAACCGTATAATTGTCGGTCTGCAGGCTGAACTGAAAGTTAAAGAGAACCAAGTCGCCGACCTTCAAGAGAATTTAAAATCCCAACAAGCAGAAACTTCCAAGGCCAAGGAGGAATTAACCAGCGCTTTAGGCAGTATGGAGCAACTGAAGGAAGGTCATAAGAAGGAACGGGCTGACTGGGCCACAGAAAAGGCCGCTTTAACCAAAAAGATTGAAGATGCAGAAGCTGCCCTCAAACCGGTAACTGATGAATTAACCAGCGTGAAACGACAAGTGCACGCAATGACTGCCGCCATCTTTGGTAAGCTTCATGTGACTTTTGTAATAATCTTGATTCTCCTATAAATAGCTCGGTTTGTAAACTGCTGATTGTGTTATAGGCACCCGCATTAATCACTTGGGGTCGGATGTACGGATGAAACTGAAAGTCGTCTATACTTTAGTCGAGCAGCTGTATACTGGTGCGCAGCGGATTATCACCACTGCGTCCAATAACAATCCAGCACCCACGTTGATCCAGGATACACTGAGGAGATTGTCCATGCTCCCTGCTCGGATTGAGGAGTTAAAAAAGTCTGCTGCTCGAACCGGCGCCATTAATGCTTTAATCCGGGCCAAAGCATGGGTGCCCGATTTTGATCCCGTTGAAGCGGCTCAAGGCTATCCTAGCTTGAAGGAGGATGGCTCCAAATTCGACGAAGAAGAGTTAAGAAAGATAAACCGGGCAGTGCGCCCTCTGGCCTGCCAGTTGGTAGAAGAAGCAAATTTGTCACATTATCAATCCCAGTATGATGACCAGAACAAACGAGTGGCTGCACCAATCCCTGAAGCGGAAAACTTAATTCCTCCAATCCGTAAGCACACTTACGCCCCTGATCTTGAACCGTCTTCACTGATACATGAAGAGGTTGTCTTTCAAGCATTAATGGGGATCGACTGGACCACTGTTGACTTCCAGCCGCTGGGTAGGGAGGAGGAAGCTGACACGGCGCGGGATGATCCAGAACCATCAAACCGGGATGGCACGCAGGCGTGAACCGAGGGCAGCCTTAATTAGCTTCCGTGCTATATCTTGTCAGGAAAAACAATTGTCTTATTGAGGCACCATGTTGCCTTGTAATAGGATAGACCGTACTTGTGCTTTGTGAGATGCCTTCGTGCATCAGTACTGAAACCTTCATTTGGAAAATCTTCCTTGCCAACTTATATCTCCTGCAATCACAAAATTTTAAGCTGCCAGGGCGGTTGTACCGCCATCCGGTTTGTGAACCTTTATATAGATATGCAGGGAGACTTGCCAGTACGATCAAATTTTGTGATACAAAATACCTGCCATGTAATGGGCATGAAGTAGGCGTTTTTAGCCAATCTTGAGACGGGGGCTTGATAGCCCTAAACCGTCGGAGGAGAAAACAACTCCTTTTTGATCATGATATCCTTGTTGCTCCAAAAAGGATGTTTCATAAGAAAAATCAAATCGAGCAAACAAACTCCGGCTTAAAAAAGAGACCGTGTTCTGCCAAATTGGCTGTATGAACCGGCACAAAATACCGTCGGTTTAGAAAAACGCAACAAAGATAACATAGCAATTCCTGAAGAAAGGCTATTAAAGCAAAAGCAATGGCGACAACTCTTTATAAAAGAAAGGCTCTAATGAGCTGGTCAGATGGTATTACCATGGTCAGACGCAACCAGGCTCCCCGAAGGCGTAGCAATGGTGCCAGTCAACCAGGTCCCCAAAAGACTCGTGGCATTACGCCGGCCAAGTGGCATGACATTGGTTCGGGTTCGACCAAGCCCCCAAGTGACTCTAAGGCCTGTAGGCCGACCAAGAGGCGTGACCGGTTCAGACTTGACCGTGTCCCCAAGTGATCTGGTGGCTTTCGCCGATCAAGAGGCATTGCATCGGTTCGGACACGACCGAGCCCCCAAATGATCTGGTGGCTTTCGCCTATCAAAAGGCATTGCATCGGTTCAAATATGACCGAGCCCCCAAGTGATATTGATAAACTTTGCAAGGGGTAAACCAGAGGTCGTTTTACAACAAACAACTCCATGTAACCACACATGATATAAAAGAACAGATACCCTGCTTTAGCTGAGGATCCGGTTATTATAATATATACATTGTCATAATATGTACATAAGCAGAGCCCATGGCTCAAGTATAGTAAGGCCGAAGATGAGCTATATTCCACGGCCTGTTGGTCTCCTGTTCTGATTTACGTGAGTCTTTGTGCTCTCGAACATCGATCAGGTAGTATGACCCGTTGTGCAGATTCTTGCTGATCACGAAAGGCCCTTCCCAAGGCGGAGACAACTTATGCATCTCAGTTTGATCTTGAATAAGTCGAAGCACCAAATCTCCTTCTTGAAAGGTTCTAGTCTTGACCCGACGACTGTGATAGCGACGAAGATCCTGTTGGTAGATCGCCGAGCGGGCAGCTGCTATGTCTCGCTCTTCATCCAGCCGGTCCAAAGCGTCCTGTCGAGCCGTCTCGTTATCCGCTTCAACGTAAGCGGCAACACGAGGTGAATCGTGACGGATGTCACTAGGGAGAACTGCCTCCGCCCCATAAACCATGAAGAACGGCGTGTACCCAGTGGACCTGTTAGGCGTGGTGTTGATGCTCCATAACACAGAGGGCAATTCTTCGACCCAACAGCCCAGCGTCCTCTGCAAAGGAACCATAAGCCGGGGTTTGATGCCTCTCAAGATCTCCTGATTAGCTCTTTCTGCTTGACCATTGGACTGTGGGTGTGCCACCGATGAAACATCAAGGCGGATGTGCTCTCGTTCGCAGAACTCCTTCATGGCACCTTTAGATAAATTGGTACCATTATCTGTGATGATACTGTGTGGAAAACCAAACCGGAAAATCACCCTTTTGATGAACTGAACCGCGGTGGCCGCATCACACTTGCTAACGGGCTCTGCCTCTATCCACTTTGTAAATTTGCCAACCGCCACCAGAAGGTGGGTCTTCTTGTCCTTGGATCTTTTGAAAGGCCCGACCATATCCAGCCCCCAGGTTGCAAACGGCCAAGTAATTGGAATAATCCTCAATTCTTGAGCCGGAACATGAGCGCGTCTTGAGAATTTTTGGCAACCATCACATCGTATGACCAGATCCTCCGCATCAGCATGGGCAGTCAACCAATAGAAACCGTGACGAAATGCTTTCGCCACTAAAGATTTTGAACCGGCGTGGTGACCACAATCTCCTTCGTGGATCTCACGCAAAATTTCACGGCCCTCCTCAGGAGATACACACCGCTGAAACGCCCCTGTCACACTGCGATGATGTAGCTCGCCGTTTTCAATTACCATGGATTTGGACCGCCGTACTATTTGTCTGGCCAGAGTCTCGTCCTCTGGCAACTCACCTCGGTTCATGTACGCCAGGTAAGGAAGCGTCCAATCCGGGATAACGTGTAGTGCCGCCACCAACTGAGCCTCTGGGTCAGGAATCGCCAAATCCGCTTCCCCAGGTAGTTGAACCGATGGGTTGTAAAGCACATCAAGGAACACATTAGGTGGTACCGGTTTACGCTGTGAACCCAGCCGGCTTAAAGCGTCTGTCGCCTCGTTCTTTCGTCGGTCCACGTGCTCCACCTGATACCCCTTGAAGTGACTTGCGACCACATCAACCTCATGACAATATGCAGCCATGAGTGGATCTTTAGAATCCCATGTACCAGACACCTGTTGGGCCACCAGATCCGAGTCTCCGAAGCACTTAACTCGGCTTAAATTCATCTCCTTAGCCATCCGGAGACCCTGGAGCAAGGCTTCGTACTCTGCTGCATTGTTAGTACAAGGGAACATTAAACGGAGAACATAACAAAACTTGTCACCTCGTGGGGAAGTTAATATGACTCCAGCCCCCGAGCCCTCCAATTGACGTGATCCATCAAAATGCATGGTCCAATATGTGTGATCCGGCTTCTCTTCAGGGACTTGCAACTCCGTCCAATCATTGATGAAGTCAACAAGTGCCTGAGACTTTATCGCAGTGCGAGGCACGTATTTTAAACCGTGCGGTCCAAGCTCGATAGCCCATTTGGCAATCCGACCAGTTGCTTCTCGGTTTTGGATGATATCACCCAAAGGAGCAGAGCTGGCCACTGTGATGGGATGCCCTTGGAAATATTGCTTCAACTTCCGGCTCGCCATAAAAACTCCGTATACCAGCTTCTGCCAATGCGGATATCTCTGTTTAGATTCAATAAGCACCTCGCTGATATAGTAAACCGGACGCTGAACCGGGTACTCTTTGCCCGCCTCCTTCCGCTCCACCACAATAGCCACACTAACTGCACGAGCATTAGCAGCTACATATAGCAGCAATGGTTCCCTATCAATGGGAGCGGCGAGCACGGGCGGATTGGCCAACTGCCGCTTTAAGTCCTCCAATGTCTGGTCAGCAGCAGAACTCCAGACGAACCGATCCGTCTTCTTCAACATTTGATACAAAGGAATCGCTTTTTCCCCGAGGCGGCTGATAAACCGACTTAGCGCAGCGATCCGACCCGCCAGGCGTTGAACATTGTTAATACACTTCGGTTTAGCCAGAGAGGTGATAGCCGTGATCTTCTCCGGATTAGCCTCAATTCCCCTATGGGACACCAGAAAACCCAATAACTTGCCAGCTGGCACACCAAAGACACATTTCGCCGGATTGAGCATCATCTTGTATGTCCTGAGGTTATCAAAAGTCTCCTTCAAATCATCGACCAAAGTCTCCTTCTTCCTTGACTTAACCACAATATCATCCACATAAGCATGCACATTACGGCCAATCTGTTTGTGGAGACAATTCTGCACACACCGCTGATAAGTTGCCTGGGCACTTTTGAGCCCAAAAGGCATAGACACATAGCAGAAGGCTCCAAATGGAGTTATGAACGTCGTCTTCTCCTGGTCCTTAACTGCCATTTTAATCTGATGATAGCCGGAGTATGCATCCAAGAAACATAAGCGCTCGCAACCCGCCGTAGCATCAATGATTTGATCAATACGGGGTAGGGCAAAAGGATCCGCAGGGCAAGCCTTATTAAGATCCGTATAATCCACACACATGCGCCAGGTGCCATTTTTCTTAAGGACCAGCACCGGATTAGCAAGCCACTCAGGGTGAAAAACATCAATGATGAAGCCAGCTGCCAATAGCCTGGCCACCTCTTCTCCAATAGCTTTTCTCCTCTCCTCGTTGAACCGGCGGAGGAACTGTTTCACTGGTCTGTATTTAGGATCCACATTAAGGGTGTGCTCAGCGAGTTGCCTCGGTACACCTGGCATGTCAGAAGGCTTCCATGCAAAGATGTCCCGATTCTCACGGATGAACTCGATGAGCGCGTCTTCCTATTTCGGATCCAGGTTGGCACTGATGCTGAACTGCTTGGACGAATCGCCAGGTACGAAGTCAACAAGCTTGGTCTCAGCCGCCGATGTGAATTTCAGGGTCGGATCATGCTCTGTCGTAGGCTTCTTTAAAGGAGTCATATCCGTCGGATCAACGTTGTCTTTATAGTACTTGAGCTCCTCGGTAGCACAAACCGACTCCGCATACGCGGCGTCTCCTTCTTCGCACTCCAAAGCGATCTTACGGCTTCCGTGAACCGTGATGGTCCCCTTGACCCGGCATCTTGAGCTGTAGATACACATAGCAGGGCTGTGCCATGAACTTGGCATAGGCTAGCCGGCCAAACAGGGCATGGTACGGGCTTTGGATTTTCACTACCTCAAACGTTAGTGTCTCTGATCGGGAATTGTGATCATCTCCGAAGGCTACTTCCAAGGCTATCTTGCCCACGGGGTATGCTGACTTGCCAGGCACCACACCATGGAAAACCGTGTTTGAAGGACGGAGGTCTTTATCCTTTAGCCCCATGCGTCGAAAGGTCTCATAGTATAGGATATTAATACTGCTACCCCCATCCATGAGTACCTTGGTGAACTTATAGCCTCCCACCTGAGGCGCCACCACCAAAGCCAGCTGACCCGGATTGTCAACCCAGGGAGGGTGATCCTCTCTACTCCATATAATTGGTTGCTCTGACCAGCGCAGATACCGTGGCACAGCCGGTTCAACAGAGTTAACCGCCCGCTTCTGGACCTTTCGGTCCCGCTTGTCCAAGCTGGTGGTAAACACATGATATTGTCCACTGTTTAACTGCTTTGGATTACTCTGGTAACCCGACTGCTGCTGTTGCTGACTGTTTTGATTATGCTGATTGCCATGTCCGCTCGGATTACCATTAAACCCTGAACCGGGATTTCCTCCACCATGACTCGGCCCGGATCCTGAACCGCCACCGGAGCCGGGGTCATACCGAAAAGCATTGGAGCTCTTAAACTCTTGCATGATATAACAATCCTTCCAAAGGTGGTTTGCTGGCTCCTCTCTGGTCCCATGCTTTGGACAAGGCTGATTCAACAGATAATTTAAGCGCTCCGGATTGGGTCCAGGTCCGCCACTGCGGTTTTTGCCCCTACGTCGCCGGCCCCTGTCCTGCGCATTAGTGTTAGCCACATAATCCGTGTTGCCATCCGCTTTACGCTTGCCACCCCCAACGTTTCCTGCCGAGTTATGCTGCTGATCTCTGGGGTTGCCGTTCTTCCTTCCCTTCCCTGTCTTTTCATCATCAGACTCGGGATCCTTGGTACTATCAGAATCAGCATACTTCACCAGAGCATTCATGAGCGTTCCCATGTCAGTAAAATGGCGCCTCATTCGTCCCAATTTTAACTTTAAAGGCCCAAACCGGCAATTGCCTTCCAGGGTTACAACCGCGATGTCCGCATTGATACGGTCTGATGAATGCAGGATCTTTGAAACCCGGTGCACCCAATGAGTTGTTGACTCTCCTTCCTCCTGGACACAAGCCGCTAAATCCACCACCGACATGGGCTGCTTACACGTGTCTTTAAAATTGCTTATGAACCGGGCTCGCAACTGTGCCCATGAACCGATAGAATTGGGCGGCAGGCTTTTTAACCAAGTACGGGCTGTCCCTTCAAGCATCATGGTGAAATATTTTGCGCACGCCGCATCATCCACGTCTAGCATCTCCATGGCCATCTCATAACTCTCCACCCACGACTCTGGGGGTTGATCCGCCGTATAGTTTGGCACCTTGCGCGGGCCTTTGAAATCCTTGGGCAGGCGCACATTGCGGAGGGCTGGGACGAGGCAAGGCACTCCCAAAGCGCTAGAAGTGAGTCCCGGTTCAACTCAAGTGGTGGGACGAACCGGTGTAATCTGATGAGCCTGATGCGGTGCTGCTAACTCAGCTTCCCTACGCGCCCGGGCCCGGTCTACCACCTCCTGGGCGTCGGGGGCCGGATTGTTGCCGTGGGGAGCCCTACGTCGTGCATTACTTGACTCGGCTGGTTCTTCCATATCTCTACTGTAACTCCGGCCTGGACGCGGGGTGGAGTGAATCCGTTCGCGGCTATATGAATACGCTTCCTGCTGAACCAATGTTGTTCTGAGGAGCTCCTTGACCCGGCGTGTCTCTATCGCTTGCAGTGAATCTCCCTCGACCGGAATAGCTTCCAACCGTGCCGCCGCTACAACAAGGTTGTCCAGCGGATTAGAATAGTGATCTAGAGGGGTATGCACAACCCGTGGCTCTCCCGGGTTATGACGGGGCAGATCTATTACACGAGGCTGAACCGGCGCGGCCGTCCCGGGCGCCTCCGCCCGGTTTACCACCGGTTGGTTACTGGTCCCTGCCCCAGGGGTATTGAAAAGATTCCTTCCTTCAAAAACCGAGGGCAAGCGAGATTGGAACTTCCTCCTCATGACTTCCTGCGAAGCGTTCTGATCCAGCATAAGTTTATAGGCTTGCGCGTCCAGAGCGGCCCGCTCCACGGTCATCCTGACCTCCTCAGCTGCCAGATCCGCCTTGGCCTGGTTAATCTGTTCTCTCACCTTTGCAATCTCTGCATTATGAGCATCCTGATCCGTCGGATTAGCCTCTGCCATGAGCGCAGCCAACGCGTCGAACAGATCGGATAACACTTGAGCTGGTGGGCGCACAAAGCCTCCTGCTCCGGCAGCCGTTGCCGTCGCTGAACCGGAAACTATTGCTGCGGCCATTGATGACTGAGGTGCTGCCTGGGTACCGGCCATGAATATACCGACCCGGCTAGGTAGATCAGAGGGGTCCGGAATACTGTCGCCATCGGAACAGACCCCAATCCGACCATCTTGTACTTGATACAAGGACTCAGTTTCCCCGGTTGACGACTCGTCGCCGGAATAAACGAGGTTTCGCCACCAGATCCTGATCCGTCCTCATAGTTCCCTCCATGGATGACTCCCACAAAGGCACGCTTCACGGCTGGCTTAACCCGGGCAGGTCGCGCACGCTGAGCTGTTTCGATGAGGTCGGTGCAGGTGTCCAGCTCAGGGCCCGGTTCACCGATTTTGCCGATGAAGACGTGTATACCGCCAAAGGGGACCCGGTACCCGTACTCAATTGAGCCGGCCTCGGGGCCCCAGCCTGCGTCGTCGATGTAGATCTTGCCGCGACGACTCTTGGTCATCCGGCCCACGGCGTATCCCTCGAGTCCTTCAAAGTGGCCCTCCAAGAACTTGAAACCATCGTGCGATAGCCCCACGGTGGGCGCCAACTGTCGTGGGTTTGTCACGGCAGATGTCCTAGCCAAAGGACTTAGTCGTGGAGCCATCGCAATGGGTTAACTCGAAGGGGTTAAAGCGGACACAGGGACGCAGAGAGTTTATACTAGTTCGGCCCCTTCGATGAAGGTAAAAGCCTACGTCTAGTTTGTGGTGGAATTGATGAAGTCTCGATGACTAGGGAGCAAACAAGCTTCGCCTAGGCCTCGAGTTGTCGTTGTCTGTCTTGAACCGCTGTCGGGTCGTCCCCTTATATACATGGGTGACGCCCGTCGGTTCACAGAGTCCCAATCTCCGGTTTATACTCGTACCCGGGTTGGTCTCTTTCTTTCCCTATCTTATAGTACAAGTTTATACAAGCCGGTTTATGGCTACAGATACTAAACCGACTACGGCCTTGGGCCTTTACAAGTTTATCGGGCTTTAACATCCTTGAATTACTGTTGAAGTTAACCCGGCCCAAGCAGGCCGGTTTACGCCCAGCAGTGATATCTCCAACAGGACCCCTACCCGAGATCCGCCGGTTTTGACACCGACATTGGTGCTTTCATTGAGAGTTCCTCTGTGTCGTCGCCTTTAGGCCCGATGGCTCCTTTGATCATCAACAACGATGAGGTCCAGGGTGACACTTTTCTCCCCGGACAGATCTTCGTCTTCGGCGGCTTCGCTCTGCGGGCCGATTCACTTGGCCACCTGGAGCAGATCGAAAGCTACGCCCCTGGCCATCAAGTCAAGTTTGGAAGTTTAAACCATACGGCTGATATCCGCGGAGACTTGATCTTCGACGGGTTCGAGCCACGGCCAAGCACGCCGCACTATCTCGAGGGGCATGATCTAGCTCTGCCTCCGAACGGTGTCCTGGAGGCCGCACACGCACCGGTTCCGACCTTTAACTCGGAGCCTGTAGCGTCGATCGAGGATGAGCGGTTGGACGTCACCTCGGGGGCTGCGATCTCAAAGGCGATTGAGCCGAACACCAGCCCCGCACTCCGCGTGACTCATGACTCCGAGGATCCGGACTCTTCTCCGGACTCCGAACCCCCCGCGCCCCTGCCAATCGAATCCGATTGGGCGCCGGTAATGGAGTTCACCGCCGCGGACATCTTTCAGCACTCGCCTTTGGGCGATATCCTGAATTCTCTCAAGTCTCTCTCTTTATCAGGAGAGCCCTGGCCGGACTACGGTCAGCAAGGATGGGATACGAACAACGAAGAAATTCAAAACCCACCCACCACCCACTTTGTAGCCACCGTCGACAATTTAAACGACGTGCTCAACTGCGACTCCGCAGACATCGACAGCATGGATGACGATGCAGAAGAAATCGATGAATCAGCGCCCATAGGGCACTGGACAGCCACCCCATCTCACGATGTGTACATGGTGGATACCCCTAAAGGAAGTAACAACGAGGAAAAAGGGGATAGAACGGGAGATCGACCCCCCGGAAAGCAATCAAAGCGTCGGCATAAACGCCGATCCAAGCCCCGCCTCGACAAAAACCCAGCCATAGAGCAGGACGAGTCAGTAGACGACAAGCAGGCCTCAGAGCTACCGCCCGAACAGGGCAACACGGATAGAGAAACCAAACATCTCTTCCCCGGCGAAAAAGGCATTCCGGACGACATTACGCCGGACAAATCGATAGAGCAAAGGAGTCTCCACAAAAGGCTCGTTGCAACTGCACGCAGTCTGAAAAAGCAGAAGCGGAAGCTAAAAACAGCGGAAGATGCACTCCGGATTAGATGGAGTAAAGTAATCAACACCGCAGATACATACCGCGACGGTCGCCGCACTCAAAGCTATCCGAAAAGAAAGCTACTGCCTGAATTCGACGAAGAGGCCCTAGAGCCCTCACATTCAAAAAATAAGAAAGCCACACGGTCGGATAGACGACCCCAAAAATTGGCAAGCGGCGCCGCAATTAAATCGGCATGTGACCCACTTAAGGATTTGCACCATGGCCCCGTTAGGTCCATTTATGGGCCAAGAAAGCAAGCTTTCGTAAGCAATACAGTAAAGCCATCATCAGAATCCGGCACACCCAAATACAGGGGCGCCGCACACCCCCTATGTTTCACCGATGAGGTTCTGGACTATGAGTTTCTAGAGGGATTCAAACCCGTAAACATAGAGGCATATGATGGAACAACAGACCCTAGAGTCTGGATCAAGGATTATATCCTCCATATACATATGGCCAGAGGAGATGATCTTCACGCCATCAAATACTTACCCCTTAAGCTTAAAGGGCCAGCCCAGCATTGGTTTAAAAGCCTTCCCGAAAACACAATTGGAAGTTGGGAAGAGCTCGAGGATGCTTTTCGAGCAAATTTTCAAGGGACCTATGTCCGCCCTCCGGATGCAGACGATCTTAGATACATAACTCAACAGCCCGGAGAATCAGCTCGGCAGTTCTCGAATAGATTCCTCACTAAAAAGAATCAGATAGTCGACTGTCCGGACGCCGAAGCCTTAGCAGCCTTCAGGCACAACGTCCGAGATGAATGGCTCGCCACACCTCGGCCAAGAAAAGCCAAGAACAATGGCCGCATTAACAAGCCTCATGACCCGCTTTTGTGCAGGAGAGGACAGCTGGCTGGCAAGATGCAGCCCCAGCGACCCAAGTACATCCGAAATTCGGGATGGAAACGAAAAACCGCGACGCAACAAAGACCGTCACCGGACTAAGGAAATAAGTCCAAAGAGCATGACAGTTAATGCCGGATTCAAAGGCTCACGACCAAATCAGACAAAACCGCCCCTCCAGGATAATAGGGATGATCCATCCAATTTAAATAAAATCTTGGATGGGATATGTCAGATACACAGTACTCTCGGGAAGCCTGCCAACCATACCCACAGAAATTGTTGGGTTTTCAAACAATCCGGCAGACTCAATGCCGAACACAAGGGGCTCGACACACGAAGCGAAGACGAGGATGAACCCCAAAAGCAGGGCACCAGGAAACAAAAGAACTTCCCACAAGAAGTAAAAACAGTGAACTTACTTCACATAACAAAACGTGCGACGTCCATAAAGGCACGCATCACACGACCTATCTCCAAAGGGTCCCGCCACTGGTTGTCAAAACCAATCATCTTCGATCAGTTAGATTATTCTAGAAGTATCAAGGATGCAGGCTGGACTGCCTTGATACTCGATCCAATCATTGGCGGACTCCAGTTTTCAAATGTCCTTATGGACGGCGGCAGTGGACTAAACCTGATATACCAGGATACAATCCATCACATGAGGATAAACCCAGCAAGAATCCGCCGCAGCAAAACCTCCTTCCAAGGGGTAACACCTGGTCCGGACACCCACTGTATGGGTTTTCTCTGGCTCAAAGTTACATTCGACTCTGCCGACAACTTCCGCTGCGAAAAGCTGACCTTCCATATCGTCCCGTTCTCAAGTCGCTATCAAGCACTACTGGGACGCGAAGCTTTCGCTCGCTTTAACGCGATACCGCATTATGCATCCCTCACGCTTAAGATGCCCGGTCCACGAGGCATCATCTCTTTAAAGGGAAAGCACTAAAGTGCGCCTCCCCCAAGGGGAGGACTGTGCGGCCACCTTGACAGCCCCACGGTAAAATGGCCTCACCAGCCAAACAACTTCCAAATAGGTCATTAAAGACCACGAACGCGGATAGACGAGTTCGGCACAAAATCATCATTAATGCAGGCTTAGTGGCCATATACCCCCGAACTAGGGGCTACATGCAGAGACGATAAGGCTCAACCCCATATATTTTACTTTATGCCTTGTTTATTTCAAACTTTTGTTCGGCACGACCCGTTTTTCAACTCAGTTCCTCTCTCTTACAGATGAACGTCGTGCGACGCCCGTCCAGGATACGGCACAACGGAGACACAGGCGCAGACGTGCAGTAGGGACCCGTCCTAAAGGATTCTTTTTAGATTAAGACCCTGCGTAAACCTTTTTTACTGTCTCTTGTTGCTACACATCCCCTGGTTCTTTCCGATATAACCAAGGAGGAGACTGGCGTCTTGGCATGTGGCCACGTCAGAATTTTTGCACGTACCTAGACACGAGGGGCTTTTTTAACAAAGAGTGTTGTTTCGCCCGCACTCATAAAGACCGAACACCTTAGGGAGTGTTCGGCGTCGCGAGTTTTGGCATTATATGCATCAGCTCCGAATCATGTCTTTGGTCAAATGTTGGGTTGCCCGGCTCCTGAGTTCGGCTACCTTACGTTCCGCTCTATCGGCTAAGGTAGCACCAGGAGAACTACTGCGATTGTGCCCCGGTTCGGCCGGACAAGCACCTCAGTAGAGAAAGCCGAAAACTGACTGTCATGATGTAGCGTGAGACTGGTCAGCCACTCGATGACCTATCGAAATCTATCGGATTCCTCCGCTTTAACGAAGGGCCGCTTCCCGGTCAGGCACATACGCGCCCCGAACTCGGGCGAGCGCAGTCGCCACTAATGGGCTACTTAAATAGTCCCACTGTCAAGCTCCTATGGCTAAGTGAAAGTGTTAAAGCATTATAGTCCGATTGCCTGGCCCGCTGCACTATCACCTCCTTTGTAGGACCAAGACGTTGGGTTAAGTGTGAAAATGCGTCTTCTGCGAGCACCCCTGCACTATGTGCGTGGGGGCTGAAGCCAACGACTGCCATCTTTCAGATTTTGTATATTTTAAAACGGCCGCACAGGAGGTGTTCCCAATACTTGAAGGCACAAGTATAAAAAGGCCACTATAGTTTATCAAAACATTAATCTATCATTACATATGCTATGATAACATAACATCTTTTGAGCATTGTGTCTCTATTACATGAGCACCTTCAAGGGCTTCCTGAAAATAGTGCTCAGAGGACACTCGGCTTCTGTCCGAATCTCGGGACGCAACAACGGTGGTCTCCATCTCTGCCCGGTATGTCTTGACACGGGCAAGAGCCATCCTTGCGCCCTCTATGCATGCTGACCTCTTCATCGCATTAATGCACGGCACCGCGTCAAGGAATTGCTGCACCAAGCTGAAATAACTCTTCGGCTCCGATCTCCCCGGCCACAGGTGACCCATGACGTACTTCATGGCGAGTCCGGACAACCTATTCAGTTCGGCCCATTGAGCCAAACGATCGTCCACTGCAAGTGGATGCTCTGGATTGTGAAACTGTGACCAGAAAAGCTTTTCCACTTCGCGATCTTCTTTATCTCGAAAGTGTTCGGCCGCATCAGCAGCACTCGCTGCCAAATCCAGATAGGTATCCTCCACACTCCACATCCGGTCCAATGGAGCAAACTTCGGATCACAAAATTTCCTTCGCAGCATAAAGGGCTTTCTAGCCGCAATGTGTTCGGCCTGACACAGCTCCTCCTTCACAGCTCTCATCGCAGAGCGCGTCCTTGGCATCGGCAACAGCCTTCTCTAGGTCCATCTGTTTCGCCTGGTCTTCTTTCTCAAGAAGCCTGCAATGGTCTGCAGCACTCATTAACTTTTCGGCCATCTCGGCCATCTCTTCCTTGCTTCGGTAGTGAGCAGCCTGTTCGGCTCTCAGCTCTTCAAAGGCTTCCTTGGCAGCCGCATTGCTTTTTCTGGTTTGTTCTTTAGCTAGGGCAAGTTCTGCCCTAAGACTCTCCACGGCGGTCGCACCATCTGCGTCAAGCACATACGTCGTAAGACACTGGAATTAAACTCTTCTTACCTAAATGCCGCCCGAGGAATTACATACCTTGGGCCTCATCAAGCCACTTGTTGACAAGCGCGATGTCGGCATCGGCCACGTCCAGTTGCCGCTTTAGTATGGCAAAATCATCAGTTCGGCTTGATTCCGAACACCCTGCCGCCTACATTCAAAGGCAACATCTTAGACCTGGGATTATGATCCTCCGCGTGTCGTCATTTCTTGACGACGCGCAGAGTCTCAGGGGCTACTATCTACACAGGGCGCATCTTATTTATGCGCAACTGATAAAAGTGCACATTATCTAATGTACCTCAAAACCCGTCAGTAAACTTTTGACGGCTTCATGCAATCCGCTCTCTGAGGATGAGATCCTTTCAATCACCGCGCCCATCAATGCACGGTGTTCCTCCAAGATAGAAGCTCGCCCCAGGAGAATCTTTAACTCCTCCGGCCGAGCACCATACGGTGTCGGACTCGTCCTACGGCCTCTTTCGAAGGCCGAACGCGGAGCACCTCGGGGAGCCGCATAGCCATCTTCCGCCCCTGCCGGACTCGGAGAAACCCTCCGCGACGACACCTCAGGGTCGCCCGCCTTGCTAGGCGGCACGGCAGGGGGAGGCGGCCCGCTCTCCATCATCTCCGGAAGGAGATCCCCCGAAGATGAGCTCCGCTGAGAAAGGTGGAGGTCCGAGCTACAAGGTAAAATTTCGGTTAATCTTCTCGGACATAAAATCAAGGATTTCTCTCATCCCTCAAAAATCTTTCTCTACTTACAGCTCGCTGGAGGGCTGATCCCTTTGAGGGCACAGTTCGGCTGAGGAACTCCCCGGCGCCGGACCCTCTGACGAGGATTTTTTTCCCCGTTTCGAGGTTGTGGTCTCCGGGTCGTCAGAGGCGGCCCTCTTCTTCCCATTAGGAGAGGAATTGTCGACTCCTCCCTTCAGAACAGCCTTCGTCGAGGAGGCCATAGTTTCCTTGTCCTCCCCCTTACTTCCCTCCAAAGGCACTATTGTCAACATACTAACAAGCACAGGATCCGGCCTGGTTTCGGGAAGGGGGGGCGGACACCTGATCAGTTTCGCCTTCGCTATCCACTCCTGCTTAAAAGGACAGCTCTTTTAGGGGCAAGATTATTATACGGATAGAAGGTCAGGGCACAAGGTTGCTTACTTGAGTATCCGGGCGATTGCAGCTTAGGCCCGCGTCCTCGGTTAAATCCGGACACGCTTCTTGTGATCCGAAGAACAGTTTATACATCTCCACGGGCGTTGCGCCCATGAAATTCTGGAGAGCTCGCGGTCCCTCTGGATTGAACTCCCACAGGCGAAGGGAGCGACGTTTGCCGGGCAATATTCGGCGAATCAACATGACATGCGTCACCTTGACCAGGTTGAGGTCTCCTTCCAAGAGATCCTTAATTCGGCCCTGCAACAGAGGCACGTCTTTGGGTAAACCCCAATCTAACCCTCTGTTGACCCATGATGCTAGCCGTGGTGGGGGACCCGATTGAAAGGCAGGAGGCGCCACCCACTTGGAGCCCCGGGGAGCGGTGATATAAAACCACTCTCGTTGCCACAAGCCTAGCTCCTGTTGAAAAGAGCCCTCGGGCCATGGAGCATCGGCATTTTTGCTTATAACAGCGCCTCCGCACTCTGCGTGTCGTCCCTTGATCATCTTCGGCTCCACTTTGAAGGTCTTGAGCCATAATCCGAAGTGAGGGGTGACACGGAGGAAAGCTTCACACGCGACAATAAACGAGGAGATGTGGAGGATGGACTCCGGAGCTAAGTCATGGAATTCCAGCCCATAATAAAACAACAGTCCCCTCACAAAGGGATCCATTGGGAAGCCCAACCCCCGAAGGAAGTGAGACATGAACACCACGCTCTCACCGGGCTGGGGACTGGGAATGACCTGCCCTTGAGCAGGTAGCCTGTGCGAAATTTCGCCGGTCAGGAACCTAGCCTCCCTCAACTTTAGTACGTCCTCCTCCATGACGGAGGAGGGCGCCCATCGGCCTTGAAGGTCAGAGCCGGACATTGTCGAAGGTCCGAAGCGCCTGGAATCTGGAACCTAGGGTGTTGGAACTCGAGGCGATGGGCGAGCTTGTTTGAGATTGAAGAAAAAGGGAGTAAGGCTTTGGTCTCTTTATAAGGGGTCGAATACCAAGAGCCCCCCCCCCCGGTAACCGTTTGGGACTCGCCTTAAATCGAGGAAACGTGCTAACATGCACGATTGGGTTACCCACGTCCGTATTGATGAGAATCCCGTAAAAAGGGGCACACGATCTCTGCTTTGACAAGACGTGCCAAGGAAACCGCCTCGCAAAACGTGCTGAGGTGGAAAAGTAAAAACGATTCGAGTAAAAGGGCTTGGCCGTAGTGTGACGATACACTGCGGAATACGTCAGCATATTTGATTTGTGTTAATATTATTCTCTCTATGGCAATATGTGGAAACTTGTTTTGCAGAGCCGGACACTATTCTTGGTGCTTATAAATCTTCTATGAAGGACTTGGAGGAGGAACCCGCCTTGCAATGCCGAAGACAATCTGCGCGCCGGACTCGTCGTCATTGAAGCCTGGTTCAGGGGCTACTGAGGGAGTCCTGGATTAGGGGGTGTTCGGATAGCCGGACTATACCTTCGCCGGACTCCTGGACTATGAAGATACAAGATTGAAGACTTCGTCCCGTGTCCGGATGGAACTTTCCTTGGTGTGGAAGGCAAGCTTGGCGATGCGGATATTCAAGATCTCCTACCATTGTAACCGACTCTGTGTAACCCTAACCCTATCCGGTGTCTATATAAACCGGAGGGTTGTAGTCCGTAGGGCAATCAACTCCATACACAACAATCATACCATAGGCTAGCTTCTAGGGTTTAGCCTCCTTGATCTCGTGGTAGATCTACTCTTGTACTACCCATATCATCAATATTAATCAAGCAGGAGTAGGGTTTTACCTCCATCAAGAGGGCCCAAACCTGGGTAAACATCGTGTCCCTTATCTCCTGTTACCACCCGGCCTTGACGCACAGTTCGGGACCCCCTACCCGAGATCCGCCGGTTTTGACACCGACACACGTGATCACTTAGAAGATTAGAGGGATGTCTTTCTAAGTGGGAGTTCTCAAATAATATGATTAAATTGAACTTAATTTATCATGGACTTAGTACCTGATAGTATCTTGCTTGTTTATGTTTGATTGTAGATAGATGGCACGTGATGTTGTTCCGTTGAATTTTAATGCGTTCCTTGAGAAAGCAAAGTTGAAAGATGATGGTAGCAATTACACGGACTGGGTCCGTAACCTGAGGATTATCCTCATTGCTGCACAGAAGAATTACGTCCTGGAAGCACCGCTGGGTGCCAGGCCTGTTGCTGATGCAACTGACGACGTTAAGAATGTCTGGCAGAGCAAAGCTGATGACTACTCGATAGTTCAATGTGCCATGCTTTACGGCTTAGAATCAGGACTTCAACGACGTTTTGAACGTCATGGAGCATATGAGATGTTCCAGGAGTTGAAGTTAATATTTCAAGCAAATGCCCGGATTGAGAGATATGAAGTCTCCAATAAATTCTATAGCTGCAAGATGGAGGAGAACAGTTGTGTCAGTGAGCATATACTCAAAATGTCTGGGTATAATAATCACTTGATTCAACTGGGAGTTAATCTTCCGGATGATTGTGTCATTGACAGAATTCTCCAATCACTTCCACCTAGCTACAAGAGCTTCGTGATGAACTATAATATGCAAGGGATGGATAAGACAATTCCCGAGCTCTTCGCAATGCTGAAAGCTGCAGAGGTAGAAATCAAGAAGGAGCATCAAGTGTTGATGGTCAACAAAGACCACTAGTTTCAAGAAAAAGGGCAAAGGGAAGAAGAAGGGGAACTTCAATAAGAACAGCAAGCAAGTTGCTGCTCAGGAGAAGAAACCCAAATCTGGACCTAAGCCTGAAACTGAGTGCTTCTATTGCAAGCAGACTGGTCACTGGAAGCGGAACTGCCCCAAGTATTTGGCAGATAAGAAGGATGGCAAGGTGAACAAAGGTATATGTGATATACATGTTATTGATGTGTACCTTACTAGAGCTCGCAGTAGCACCTGGGTATTTGATACTGGTTCTGTTGCTAATATTTGCAACTCGAAACAGGGACTACGGATTAAGCGAACACTGGCCAAGGACGAGGTGACGATGCGCGTGGGAAATGGTTCCAAAGTCGATGTGATCGCGGTCGGCACGCTACCTCTACATCTACCATCGGGATTAGTATTAGACCTAAATAATTGTTATTTGGTGCCAGTGTTGAGCATGAACATTATATCTGGATCTTGTTTGATGCGAGACGGTTATTCATTTAAATCAGAGAATAATGGTTGTTCTATTTATATGAGTAATATCTTTTATGGTCATGCACCCTTAAAGAGTGGTCTATTTTTGATGAATCTCGATAGTAGTGATACACATATTCATAATGTTGAAGCCAAAAGATGCAGAGTTGATAATGATAGAGCAACTTATTTGTGGCACTGCCGTTTAGGTCATATCGGTGTAAAGCGCATGAAGAAACTCCATACTGATGGACTTTTGGAACCACTTGATTATGAATCACTTGGTACTTGCAAACCGTGCCTCATGGGCAAGATGACTAAAACGCCGTTCTTCGGTACTATGGAGAGAGCAACAGATTTGTTGGAAATCATACATACAGATGTATGTGGTCCAATGAATGTTGAAGCTCGTGGCGGATATCGTTATTTTCTCACCTTCACAGATGATTTAAGCAGATATGGGTATATCTACTTAATGAAACATAAGTCTGAAACATTTGAAAAGTTCAAAGAATTTCAGAGTGAAGTTGAAAATCATCGTAACAAGAAAATAAAGTTTCTATGATCTGATCGTGGAGGAGAATATTTGAGTTACGAGTTTGGTCTACATTTGAAACAATGCGGAATAGTTTCGCAACTCACGCCACCCGGAACACCACAGCGTAATGGTGTGTCCGAACGTCGTAATCGTACTTTACTTGATATGGTGCGATCTATGATGTCTCTTACAGATTTACCGCTATCGTTTTGGGGATATGCTTTAGAGACGGCCGCATTCACGTTAAATAGGGCACCATCAAAATCCATTGAGACGACGCCTTATGAACTGTGGTTTGGCAAGAAACCAAAGTTGTCATTTCTGAAAGTTTGGGGTTGCGATGCTTATGTGAAAAAACTTCAACCTGATAAGCTCGAACCCAAATCGGAGAAATGTGTCTTCATAGGATACCCAAAGGAGACTGTTGGGTACACCTTCTATCACAGATCCGAAGGCAAGACATTTCTTGCTAAGAATGAATCCTTTCTAGAGAAGGAGTTTCTTTCAAAAGAAGTGAGTGGGAGGAAAGTAGAACTTGATGAGGTAACTGTACCTGCTCCCTTATTGGAAAGTAGTACATCACAGAAACCGGTTTCTGTGACACCTACACCAATTAGTGAGGAAGCTAATGATAATGATCATGAAGCTTCAGAACAAGTCACTACTGAACCTCGTAGATCAACCAGAGTAAGATCCGCACCAGAGTGGTACGGTAATCCTGTTCTGGAAGTCATGCTACTAGATCATGGCGAACCTACGAACTATGAAGAAGCGATGGTGAGCCCAGATTCTGTAAAATGGCTTGAAGCCATGAAATCTGAGATGGGATCCATGTATGAAAACAAAGTATGGACTTTGGTTGACTTGCCCGATGATCGGCAAGCAATTGAGAATAAATGGATCTTCAAGAAGAAGACTGACGCTGACGGTAATGTTACTATTTACAAAGCTCGACTTGTTGCAAAAGGTTTTCGACAAGTTCAAGGGATTGACTATGATGAGACCTTCTCACCCGTAGCGATGCTTAAGTCTGTCCGAATCATGTTAGCGATTGCCGCATTTTATGATTAAGAAATTTGGCAGATGGATGTCAAAACTGCATTCCTGAATGGATTTCTGGAAGAAGAGTTGTATATGATGCAGCCAGAAGGTTTTGTCAATCCAAAGGGAGCTAACAAAGTGTGCAAGCTCCAGCGATCCATTTATGGACTAGTGCAAGCCTCTCGGAGTTGGAATAAACGCTTTGATAGTGTAATCAAAGCATTTGGTTTTATACAGACTTTTGGAGAAGCCTGTATTTACAAGAAAGTGAGTGGGAGCTCTATAGCATTTCTGATATTATATGTAGATGACATATTACTAATCGGAAATGATATAGAATATCTGGATAGCATAAAGGGATACTTGAATAAGAGTTTTTCAATGAAAGACCTCGATGAAGCTGCTTACATATTGGGCATTAAGATCTATAGAGATAGATGAAGATGCTTAATTGGACTTTCACAAAGCACATACCTTGACAAAGTTTTGAAAAAGTTCAAAATGGATCAAGCAAAGAAAGGATTCTTGCATGTGTTACAAGGTGTGAAATTGAGTAAGACTCAATGCCCGACCACTGCAGAAGATAGAGAGAAAATGAAAGATGTTCCCTATGCTTCAGCCATAGGCTCTATCATGTATGCAATGCTGTGTACCAGACCTGATGTGTGTCTTGCTATAAGTCTAGCAGGGAGGTACCAAAGTAATCCAGGAGTGGATCACTGGACAGCGGTCAAGAACATCGTGAAATACCTGAAAAGGACTAAGGATATGTTTCTCGTATATGGAGGTGACAAAGAGCTCATCGTAAATGGTTACGTTGATGCAAGCTTTGACACTGATCCAGACGATTCTAAATCGCAAACCGGATACGTATTTACATTAAACGGTGGAGCTGTCAGTTGGTGCAGTTCTAAACAAAGCGTCGTGGCGGGATCTACATGTGAAGCGGAGTACATAGCTGCTTCAGAAGCAGCAAACGAAGGAGTCTAGATGAAGGAGTTCATATCCGATCTAGGTGTCATACCTAGTGCATCGGGTCTAATGAAAATCTTTTGTGACAATACTGGTGCAATTGCCTTGGCAAAGGAATCCAGATTTCACAAGAGAACCAAGCACATCAAGAGACGCTTCAATTCCATCCGGGATCTAGTCCAGGTGGGAGACATAGAGATTTGCAAGATACATACGGATCTGAATGTAGCAGACCCGTTGACTAAGCCTCTTCCACGAGCAAGACATGATCAGCACCAAAGCTCCATGGGTGTTAGAATCATTACTGTGTAATCTAGATTATTGACTCTAGTGCAAGTGGGAGACTGAAGGAAATATGCCCTAGAGGCAATAATAAAGTTATTATTTATTTCCTTATATCATGATAAATGTTTATTATTCATGCTAGAATTGTATTAACGGGAAACATAATACTTGTGTGAATACATAGACAAACTAAACGTCACTAGTATGCCTCTACTTGACTAGCTCGTTAATCAAAGATGGTTATGTTTCCTAACCATAGACATGTGTTGTCATTTGATTGACGGGATCACATCATTAGGAGAATGATGTGATTGACATGACCCATTCCATTAGCTTAGCACCCGATCATTTAGTATGTTGCTATTGCTTTGTTCATGACTTATACATGTTCCTATGACTATGAGATTATGCAACTCCCGTTTACCAGAGGAACACTTTGTGTGCTACCAAAGGTCACAACGTAACTGGGTGATTATAAAGGTGCTCTACAGGTGTCTCCAAAGGTACATGTTGGGTTGACGTATTTCAAGATTAGGATTTGTCACTCCGATTGTCGGAGAGGTATCTCTGGGCCCTCTCGGTAATGCACATCACTTAAGCCTTGCAAGCAATGCAACTAATGAGTTAGTTGCGAGATGATGTATTACGGAACGAGTAAAGAGACTTGCCGGTAACGAGATTGAACTAGGTATTGAGATACCGACGATCGAATCTCGGGCAAGTAACATACCGATGACAAAGGGAACAACGTATGTTGTTATGCGGTCTGACCGATAAAGATCTTCGTAGAATATGTAGGAGCCAATATGAGCATCCAGGTTCTGCTATTGGTTATTGACCGGAGACGTGTCTCAGTCATGTCTACATTGTTCTCGAACCCGTAGGGTCCGCACGCTTAACGTTACGATGACAGTTTCATTATGAGTTTATATATTTTGATGTATCGAAGGTTGTTCGGAATCCCGGATGTGATCACGGACATGACGAGGAGTCTCGAAATGGTCGAGACATAAAGATTGATATATTGGACTACTATATTTAGACACCGGAAATGTTCTGGGTGATTTCGGAGAAAACCGGAGTGCCGGAGGGGTTACCGGAACCCCCCGGGGAAGTATTGGGCCTTAGTGGGCCTGAGGGGAGAGAGAGGGCAGCAGCCCAGGAGGTGGCGCGCCCCCTCCCATGAGGAGTCCGAATTAGACTAGGGGAGGGGGCGCGGCCCCTCTTTCCCTCTCCCTCTCCCTCTCTTTTCTTCCCCCTTCTCTCTTCCTAGTTGGACTAGGAAAGGGGAGTCCTACTCCTACTAGGAGGAGGACTCCCCCCTCCTTGGCGCGCCCCAAGGGCCGGCCGGCCTCCCCCCTTGCTCCTTTATATACGGGGGCAGGGGGCACCTCTAGACACACAAGTTGATCTTCGTGATCGTTCTCTTAGCCGTGTGTGGTGCCCCCCTCCACCATAATCCTCGATAATATTGTAGCGGTGCTTAGGCGAAGCCCTGCGACGGTAGAACATCAAGATCGTCACCACTCCGTCGTGCTGACGGAACTCATCCCCGACACTTTGCTGGATCGGAGTCCGGGGATCGTCATCGAGCTGAACGTGTGCTAGAACTCGGAGGTGCCGTAGTTTTGGTACTTGATCGGTCAGGCCGTGAAGACGTACGACTACATCAACCGCGTTGTCATAATGCTTCCACTATCGGTCTACGAGGGTACGTAGACAACACTCTCCCCTCTCATTGCTATGCATCACCATGATCTTGCGTGTGCGTAGGAAATTTTTTGAAATTACTACGTTCCCCAACACATACTTTCGAGGGCCGTTGTTTTCAGCAAGCTCATGAAACATATCCTTGTCTCCAGTCATGTGATCGGTACATCCACTATCAAGAACCCATTCCTTTCCTCCAGCCATGTAGCCGCGAAGATTATCCATAAGATCAAAGTGTCTCATAGACTCATCGAGATCAAAGTCACTATCATCATCCTCATCATAGTATCCATGTTCAACATCGTCTTGTGATTGATCAATTCCTAGAGAGAGTGATTCATTAGATAAATGATCATCATAATGTTCATATTTATGAATGCTAATGGCTTCAGAGATGATATTGCTAATGATTCCAACATCTCCTTTGGCACGCATAAGATTACTAAGCTCAAATAGACAATCACCAAACTTAGGATCATTGGAATTCATCTTACTCAAAGCAATATACTTGTGAAGAATCTCACCTAAGTTTTGCAATGAATAGTTTCGGAATCGTTCCTCAAGAAATCTCCATATAGTGTAAGCACAATCAAGAGTAGGCAAGCAACCAAACAAATTTCTAGGCAAAGCTCTAGTAATAAGATTGACAGTTCTAAGGTTGCGGATCATGTCAATAGACTCATCAAGGGTAGGATGCAAAGGATCAACAAGGGACGCACAAGGGCTAGTAATGTACTTGTTCAAGTGATATTCATTTAAAATCTCAAGCATCTCATTTTTTCACTCATGAAAGAACTCTCCATCAAGTATAGGTACTCTACGTCTAAGACTCCCCAACATAGACTCATCCATCTTCCTCCAATGGTGATTAAACCAAAGCAATGGAGACCAATGCTCTGATACCAATTGAAAGGATCGAGAAGAGGTGTCTAGAGGGGCGTGATTAGACCCTCAACAAAGAAAAGTAGAAGTTTTTAATTTCTTCAAGTTAAGGTGGAGTTTTATCACAAGTTTAAACATCCACAATACATTTCAAGCAAGCATGACAAGAGTATATGAGTAGCGGAAAGTAAAGCATGCAAGTTGCAAGAAAGTAAAGGGATGGGATTGGAGTGTGCAAACGCAATTGGAGACACAGAGATTTTTGGCGTGGTTCCGATAGGTGGTGCTATCGTGCATCCATGTTGATGGAGACTTCAACCCACGAAGGGTAACGGTTGTGCGAGTCCACGGAGGGCTCCACCCACGAAGGGTCCACGAAGAAGCAACCTTGTCTATCCCACCATGGCCATCGCCCATGAACGACTTGCCTCACTTGGGTAGATCTTCACGAAGTAGGCGATCTCCTTGCCCTTACAAACTCCTTGGTTCAACTCCACAATCTTGACGGAGGCTCCCAAGTGACACCTAACCAATCTAGGAGACACCGCTCTCCAAAAGGTAATAGATGGTGTGTTGATGATGAACTCCTTGCTCTTGTGCTTCAAATGATAATCTCCCCAACACTCAACTCTCTCACACAGATTTGGTTTTGGTGGAAAGATGATTTGAGTGGAAAGCAACTTGGGGAAGGCTAGAGATCAAGAATCTTGTGATTGGATTGGAATATCTTGGTATCAACACATGAGTAGATGGTTCTCTCTCAGAAAATGAATGCTGGAAGTGTAGGCATGTTCTGATGGCTCTCTTCATGAATGGAGGATGGGTGGAGGGTATATATAGCCTCCACATAAAATCTAGCCGTTACACACAATTCACCAAACTCAGTGGGACCGAATAGACCGATTTAGTTCAAAATGTGAACGTTAGAATTTTCGCTGGGACCGATATGATCAACTCGGCGGGACTGATGTGCTAGGGTTACAGTAAAACCTCAACTCGGTTTGACCGATTACACAAACTCGGTGAGACCGATTTTGGTAATAAACAAAACAAAGAGTTGGTCAAGCAAACTCGGTGGGACCGATTGCGTATCTCGGTGAGACCGAAATGATTGCAACAGGCAACAGAGAGTTTGCAAGCCCATCTCGGTGAGACCGAGATCCCAATAGTGAGACCGAACTGATTAGGGTTTCTGGCAGTGGCTATGTCAAGTGAACTCGGTGGCGCCGGATAGATCAAGTCGGTGGGGCCGAGTTTGACTTTAGGTTTGGGACACATGTGGAAATGAGAAAGTGGTTGAGGGCTTTGGAGCATATCACTAAGCACTTTGAGCAAGCAAGCCATTAAGCAACACCTCATCCCCTTTTAATAGTATTGGCTTTTCCTATGGAATCAATGTGATCTTGGATCACTAAAATGAAAAAGAAGAGACTTGAGCTCTTGCCAATCTTTGTCCTTAGTTTCTTGAAGGGGTTCCACATCCTCTTGTCCATGCCACTCTACTGTTGAACTCATCTGAAATATACTAGACAACAGTATTAGTCCAACAAGAGATATGTTGACATTAATTACCAAAACCACCCGGGGAGCACTTGTGCTTTCAAAAAGCCGCAAGTGCTATTTCGAGCTGGAGCTCCTCCCAACCGGCTCGATATGCCAAAAGACAACTTTAGCCTCCCTCAAAATTGCATATTACAATAGAATTGCCACCACCAGTTTTGCTTTTTCTCCCTCCTCAGTTCCACCAACTGAAAAGTCATAGGGTGTGTTTGGTTGCAAAGTATTTTTAAAGTATTTCAAGAACGCTACAGTATTTTGAAAAACTATGCTTTCAAATACTTTGAGATGTTTGGCTCTAATTAAAATTGTAGTATTTCCCCGCAAAAAAATTCACTGTCACTTTTTTCTAGTATTATAAACCATAGTATCTACAAAACTATGGTATTTTTATAGTATTAAAATAAGATCGGGACCTCCATTTTAAAAATTGAGAAAAACAACAAAGGCACTCTAGTGGTGGTCAAATACATTACTACATACTTGCTTGCCAAACACGTCACTCTTTTCCCAGTAGTTTTAGAAACCGATGGTTTCATAAACTAAAATATTCATTTGTCATGGGATTAAAAACTGTAGTATTCGAATACTGAGGTTTCTAGAAAACATTGCTTCCAAACAGAGCCTTAACAATTACTAGTCGATTATATAAAGTTAAACAATGGTAAAGCATAAAAACTCCAACAATGAAAACAAGGATGATTGGCAAAAATGAAAAGCAGTTCCAAAATCTTGAAATTCATAATAATTGAATTATCAAAAAAAGTGTATCTCCATAAAAGTTAAAAAAATCCCAGTAATCCAATTCTCAAACAGATGTGACTCCTAAAAATGAAAAAGAAAACACAATATGTAATTGTAACATCCTTAAGATTTGAAACCCTAATTCGATCTTTGGGAAACAAAATTGTGAGAAATAGAGACACACACACACTAGAAATAGATCGAGGGGGTTCTCTTGCCGTACCTTTTTCTTTCCGATGATCTAGGCAAGTCGGGCAAGGCAACATTGGCACGCTGTGATGCTTCGATGGCGAGTAGCAAGGTGGACGGCGACAGGGCAGGCGCTAGCTTGTGAGGAAATCAACACGAAGACGCGGCGACGCATGTATATACACAAACCAAACCAGATTGATCAAACTATCATGTGTGCCTCCACCACGTGAGTGGCCGAATCACCGCATGGGCTAGTAGATGGGCCGGCTCCAAGCCGTTTCGCTTAATTTTACTGGTACCCATCAACTACTTTTACCGGTGTCACAACTGTACATGTGCTTTACATATAACACAACGACAAAAATCACCCGATGTACTGTGCCACCAGTTACGACCACGTGGGTCCGACGGTGCCTGCAAGGGGGAATCCTATACGACGCACAAGCCTGGGCGTAAACCTGGCCCATTTTCAGTTTTTGTATTTCGTTTTTCCTTTATTTCATTTTTTCTATTTCTTATCTCTTTTTCTCTTTCCCTTTTCTTCTCTATTTATTATTCTTTTAATTTTCCAATTTTGTGTGAATTTTCTTTTCAAATTCGCAAACATTTTTATGTTCAACGAATTCAAAAAATATTCACCAATGTAAAAGAATGTTCAACCATTCTTAAAATGATCATCAAATTCAATTGTCTTGTTCATCGGATTTAAAAAATGTTTAGATAAATTCAAAATGTGTTCATTGAATTAAAAAATGGTCATCAAATGGAAAAAAAATTCATCAATTTCACAAAATATTCATCAAATTCAAAATTTACTCGATCCTTTTGTTCATCGGATTTAAAAAATGTTCATCCAAATTCAGATTTTGTTCATTGAAATAAAATAATATTCATCAAATTATAAATTTGTTCATTGATTTAAGAAAATCATCAAACACAAATTTTTTCATTATATCAGAAAATGCTCATAAAAATTGTTCATCAAAATTAAAAAATATTCATTATTTCGAAAATCACGAAGATTTTTCAATTCAAGAACTATATTTGAAAATTCACAATTTTAGGAAATTTTTAGAATCTTTTTTATCGTCGTGAATTGTTTTAACATAGAATAGAACAAAAACAGAAAATAAAAAAGAAATCAAAATCGAAACAAAAACAAGGGGCGTCCAGGCCTGCAAATAGCTACTGGGCTGGCCGTTTTCGCCTGAGTTTTTATCTTTGGTGGGTTCGTTCGACCGAATACGTTCGCTGGTTCGCTCGCATCATGTTTTTTCGTTTTATTTTAATTTTTTTCATTTCTTTTTTCTTCGTTTCTTCACTGTTTTTTTTTTCTGTTTTCTTTGCTTTTTCATCGGGTTTCTTCCTTTCTTTCTTCCTTTTCATCGGTCTTGTTGGTTTTTCTTTGTATTTTTTCTTGTTTACATTGGGTTTTTGTTTTTCTTTCTTTCTTCAGTTTTTATTTCTTTATTTCTTGGTTTCTATCAGTTTCATCCTTTATTTCCTAGTTTTCACCGGTTTTGTCATTTTTCTTTGTTCTTATTTGTTTCTATTCTTGATTTTCATTTTTTTTGCGTTTCTCTATTTCTTCAGGTTTTATTTATTTCTTTTCTGGTTTTCATCGATTTCCTTTTTTTCATTATTTTTGCATTCGTTTCTTTGGTTTTTTCATTTTCTTTTTTTTGGTCTATTTTGTTTCATTTTCAGTTTTCATAACTTGGTTTTCTTTGTTTCTTTTGGTTTTCATTCTATGTTTTTTGTATATGCCAACAATATTTTCCTAATGCACATTTAACATTTTTCCAATACCAATTTAACTTCTTTTAATACATGGTCAACATTTTTTTTAATAAGCGTTAAAAAATCAAATTCAAGAATAACATTTTTTAAATACTAGGTCACTATTTTCCTATACACACTTTTAAACTTTTCTCAAATGCTTGAATAATAGTTTTCATATAAAAAGATTTAACATTTCTTTAATACATGTCAATATTTTTTCTATGCACATTTAATATTTTTTGAACGCTTGATTAACATTATTCAAACACTTGTTCAAGACTTTTTCAAATGCTTGATTAACATGTTTATATACATGATCAAATATTTCATCATTTTTTAATACATAATTAACATTTTTATTTACACATTTAACATTTCCCAAATGCTTGTTTAATATTTTTTAAATACTTGTTCAACATTTTTTTTAAATTCTTGATTATCATTTTTATATACAAGATAAAAAAATCTAGTGTTTTTTAATACATGATCAACATTTTTTCTATATACATTCAGCATCTTCCGAATGCTTGATTAACAATTTTCATATATTTTTTCAACATTTTTCGAATGCTAAATTAACACTTTTGAAATATTTATTCAACATTTTTCCAATATTTTTCACAATATTTCTGAATGCTTGATTAAATATTTTTTCAAATACTAGTTATAAATTTGTTAAATACTTGTTCAACATTTTCTGAATGGCTGATTAATATTTTTCAAATACTTGTTCAACATTTATTCAAATGCTTGTTCAATATTTTACAAATGTGTTTTGTAGAGTGTTTTTTAAATATCTATGTATTTATGATATTATAAAGTGTAAACAAAAGTATGAAAATAAAGAAAAAACAAAAACAGAAAACGTATAAAAACAGAAAACAGGCTGTGACCTCCCGCGCACATGGGCCAGCCTACCTCGCTCCGCCTTCGAGTCGGAAGTTAGACTCGCTGAAGTCGAGATGTAGGGGCTCCCACGACCCCTAGCGCGCACCGTGCCATATAGGAGGTCCCGTAGTTTCTTGACGTGAGAAGGTCCCATAGTTAGCGGCAACACGGTTGTTCACACGTACTCGGCCCTCCTAAGCACAAAATCTGAAGATAATAAAGGCCCATCCGAAGCCCAAACATGGCCGGATGGCATCCTCCTCCGTTCCATTAGGGTCTCCCGTGATTAACCAGGCTCTCAATGATTAAACAAAATTTCCAATAGAAAAGGCTCTCCCGGATTACACCGCTGCCTCTATGCGCCCTTTGCTCCTCCTGATAGCGATTTTGATTCAAATCCTAAGGCGACTGCGCGACCGGCTTAACCTCTACAGACTGCACCTGTCAATTCTTCAATCAGAACAACGAAATAGCAGGGTTAGTAGTAGCACTATTGATTATTGTATTATCTTTCTCAGTTCTCATCTTATAGTTGTCGAAATTATACATTAGATTTTAGTTTTTTAGATAAAGATTTTAGTTCTTCTTTTTTCTAGGGGAAGATTTTAGTTCTTCTGGTTGCTTGTTATGTGATGCCAATTCTAAAACATGCAGTTATGCTTTATGATGACAAAATCGCTAAACAAACACTATAAAGATTTATTCATCTTAAGTTCTTAACCATCGCCTAAATGGGAGACAACTTTGCTAGAGCATTGCGTGATAATCCACATTGAATCGAAATTAGCTGCTTAGTTCTCTTTGGTTAATTATTAATATATATTTTATCTTACGGGCAATCATAGAGTCGAATTATTTTGCACAAGAAAAGTGGCACATTATATAGTATTAAGATAGCTATTTTTTCAGGGTGGCCATGTTGTTTATCATCTTGGCTTGGCCCCTCCAGATAGCGGAAACATGACTTGACTTGCAGTATCAGTAACTGCCACCAGATCCTCTTTCTTTCTGCCTAAATAACAGCAGAGACTAACTGAACCAAGCATAGTTTCAGTTGGAGAAAATATCAGTAACAGGCAAGTGACAGACCAGATTGCTCATTCAGTGAATCAATATCAACCATTCTCTAATGAAAAATATCAACCATACTCTAAAGAGTCACACCACAACACCCTACGATACGATCAGCAGAGCTACCACTGAGAGTCTGAAACCAATAACGGGAAGCAAACTTACTGCTAGTAAAAGAATGATATCAGTAAACAAAACGGCCATCAACTTGGTTTGCAGGCAGACGGGACACTATCAGTATCAGACCTATTGTTTTCGCCTCAGGTGATCTGGATGTGCTCTTCCCTCGGCTTGTCCTCGGGAGACGTCCTCGTCGTCGTCCCGGAGCCAGAGCTCCGGATCTCCTCGATCCTCCTGACGACCTGCTCCATCCTCGGCCGCTGGTCCGGATGAACGGCGACGCACGCCATGGCGACTTGGAGCAGCTGCACCATCTCGTCCTCGGTGTTGGGGTGCCTCTGCAGGTCGACGTCGAAGACCTCCGAGGTCCACTCCTCCCGGACCACGGACTGCACCCACCTTGGGAGGTGCTCGATGGAGTCGTCGCGGCCGGGGGACCGGAGGGGGGCCTTCCCCGTCAGCATCTCGAGGAGCAGCACGCCGAAGCTGTACACGTCGGACTTCTGTGTCGGCTTCTTGGCCTCCAGGACCTCCGGTGCGCGGTACCCGACGAGACGCGGGTGGAAGTGAGGGGTTGCCATGAGCTGCGCAAGGCCAAAGTCCGAGATGCACGCGCTCAGCTCCTGCGAGAGGATAATGTTGTTCGACTTGATGTTGCCGTGGATGAACTTGCCGCCTGCTCCGGTGTGAAGATGAGCGATCGCTCGTGCGGCGCCGAGCGATATCTTCACTCTCGTCTCCCAGTCCAGTGGTGCTCTTCCAGCAGATTTGTTCCCTGTGTGTTCACAATCGATGGTAAGTCTGTGATCATGTAACTTCGTCGTTTCAATACATATGCGGTAGTACAAAGATGCAAGTTTAACTATACAGGTGAAGAAAATCGGCACCTGTTCTTTTCTACACATTTCAGCATCCATAGAACAGTAGCTCAAAAGTCTAAAAAATTGTAGCTACAAAACCACAAACAATTCCCTCTGAATGTTCATCAGAAGTTCAGAAAAGAAGTAAAGGTCCTACACTAAACAAATAAATCAGTGTGGAAGGAACTTGTTGACACCAGCTTGCACTGTCTCAAACTATCTTCCATTTTCCTTCAGCACCATTATGGCCAAGGGTCGAAAGGCAGCATATAAGGAATGTATAGTACAGTACTAATGCTGTATAATCTTCTTATCTAATTCAGAATAACCAACTCAGAATTTCGTATATCTAAGGAATTTTCTTCATCGTTCACTTCGAGATTCCGAAAGATTAACATAAAGGCGACCTCAGTTCTGACCATGCCAGAATGCATAATTGGCACACTTTCTTAGATTGCATTGAACAACTGCAGGTTCCTAATTATTTCAGGAACAATTTCACAGTGCTACATATTTAAAGGCAATTTCTACAATAGAATTGCATGTACTTGTCATCTAAGTAATTGATGAAACACCACATCAAAACATGTTTCAAAATTCAAACAGGTAAATCAAATGCATACTTGCATAGTGGTTCAAATCAAAGACTTGAGATAAAGAGCATACCATGCAAAGCAGCTGAAAGGCTACCCGGTGTAACATAGTCATAGACCAAGAGCTTCTCGTCCTTGGAGTAATAGAAAGCACGCAAGGGAACAACACCCTGGTGCTGGCCAAGCCTGTCAATTATCTCCATTTGCTGTTCGAATTCCTTCTTTCCCGCCACCACCTCCTTTAGCCTCTTGACCACCACTGTCGTGCCATCCTCAAGAACAGCTTTGTAGGTCGTGCCGTAGCTTCCTTTTCCAAGGACTTCAGCTGAAGCCCTCAACAGATCCTCCAAGTCGAAATTATATGAACAGCCCTCAAAGAAAACTAATTTGTTCCTCTCTGCTTCTTGAACACCACTGCTGTATTCTGGCTTGGATTTTTCTCCTCTTCCACCCGCAACACCCTTTCCTTTGGATGAGGATGAAACTGCGCCAGGCTCTCCGTCTCTCTTTCTCTTGCAGATGCATATCACGAGTACGACAATCAAAATCAACAATATTGCCGCTCCTCCAGCAAGTATTGCAATTATGATAATTTTGTGATGCTTTCCCCAAAACTTTTCCAAATTGCTTTCCTGGGAAGGTGGTGCATTCGGAGAAGGAGACGGTGTGGTCCCTGGACATGGTTCCAGGGGAAACCCACATAGAAAAGCATTCCCCAAGAAAGAACTGGCTGGAAACTTCTGCAGAGAAGCCGGAATGGGCCCACTGAGGTTATTGTAGCTCAAATTCAAATACTTCAGTTTGGGAAGGTGAAGATCAGGGATGGATCCAGAAAGAGAGTTGTTCTGGAGAGACAACCCAGTAAGCTCAGTCATATTTTGCACTTTCAATGGGATTTCTCCAACAAATGAGTTGTACGACAGGTCGAGGTATGCTAGATTTGAGGACAGTGATGTAGGTATTATGCCCGACAAGTTGTTGCGCTGAAGGTAAAGAGAGTGCAGAGAAGGAATGGAAGCTACATCAGGGGGTAGGCTAACAGTAAGACGATTGGACCGAAGGCTTAACACCTCTAAGGCATCAAGCTTGCCAAGTATGTTCGAGGGCATAGGGCCAAATAGTCCTACTGCAGGTAGTCGCAGCATACGCACACGCTTCCCATCTGGTGTGCATGTAACCCCAACCCAAGATGTGCAGACCTGAGTTGTGAGGGTCCAGTTGATCTTTCTTGCACGAGGCAGAGATGAAGCAAATGCAAGAAGAGCTTGCTTGTCAGAGTTCAGATCAGCCCCTTTGGCACAAGGAGGGTAAGGAAGGAACAGAGAAGCAGAAAGAAAAGCTATGAGCAAAAGATGTTGCATTGTTAGGATGGCTAGAGAACAAGGAGAACAAGAATTATAATCCGACGGTCATCAATGCTTCACTCCTGGTACACAAAAGGAAAAAGAAAGTCATAAGTGAGATTGGTTCTTACAACATCAAGAGTATAAATCATAGTGGGTGTATAATATGCAGTTCATAATTGGAAAAACATAGTAGAAGTGCAAGGGATTTTGGATACAAAAAATGAAGTGATGAAGCATAGGGGTTTCCCAATGTAGATACTTACTTCATGATTAAGCAACTAACAAAACATCATTGCTTTAGGGACCATGAGAAAAGGCAAAAGAGAATTAACTATTTCCTTCTGTCATTGCAGTAAAGGACCAATAATGTAGAACTACCAAGAGAGTTGTGCAGTTGGATGGAAGAAAAATGCTTTCATTCATTAACAGTTTACAAGATGAATGTTCACTCATGTTTGCAATCCTGGGCCTGGTTTTGGAAAATGTAATATCAGATTCCTGGTCTTGCCAAAGAATAGCAAATTTGATGACCAGAAAGGAGTCTATTGTGAGATTAATAGGATTTGACACAAGGTGTGTCAGGCTATCAATCAACCACAGTTTCTAATGGCAAAGGAGACTACTTACACAGACGGTAAAAATGCAGCTCTGTTCAATAGTGCCAACATTACTTAAGAGCCAAGGAACCTAGATACAGTGTCTCCCAGTGTTACAAACACCAACAGCTTTCCACGCTTTGCGTCATAATTGATCCTCGTTAGTGGCATCGAAAGCCGGAGGAAAGCTCATCATTGGAACAAAAACACAAACCCATAACAAAATGACAAAGTGCTACCACCCATCGACATGTTCAGGGGTCCATCAGATTTGCTCAACTGCTACATACCAACCTCCCTCCCAGAGGAACATTACAACGAATGACACCCTTGTCTTTCCTTTAGACTAACCAATCCAAAGCCCCACCCCCGTAGTTAATCAGTGCACGCAGCTCTGAGCTTTATATTTCTGAGATGGGGCAGGTCTGATCATGTGTTACAATAAAACGAAACCTACATATCTTTTCACAAAGCATCCCAGCACTCCCTCTTTATCCTTTTCTGTACTGTACAGGACACCCCAGTTTTCTTAACGCCTAAACAAGGCGCTCGCTCGGTCCTTACCAGAGAGGACGCAGGGATAGTGACAAGGCGGGGTTCCAATAGGACTTGCAATAGATAAAGGAAAGCCACAGCACACTGGTTAGGCTTGATTACTGTCTACATGTAATTTTCTGAAGGACCAAGCTAGCGCTTTGAAAGAAAGCAGCAGCACCGAACCAAAAGTCCAGCACATAAAGCAGGTGGTCTCAGATGCGAGCGGGGATGAGGAATCCTTTTTTTCATGGTTTCGGGGGGCGGCGTGGGGCACACTGCGGATTAATGGACGGATGTACCATGTCCATGTGTGTGATCATGGGCAGCACGGCACACGAGCTGGCACGATGGTAGAGCAGGGCATCTCAGGCTTCACGCCACGGGACAAATGCGCAGATATCACTGTCTTCGCACTACGTACAAACAGTTTGCTGAAAAACGCTGCATACAAACAGTCCACAGTTGTGGCTGTAGAAATGTAGTGTGGTGAAGTACTTTTCTTGCAGCAGTAAGATTGTAATTTGTACTAGGAGAGTTCATGCTGCCATGTTCTCCTATAGCATTTAAGCTTGGAAACTGTACAGGTAAATTTGCTCCTTGCACGGGCCTGGCTGGCTATTTTACAGTTTCAGGATTTTTTACAGGTGCAGCAATGGTCAGTGGAAGCAAGATAAAAGATTAAAGCGCCTACCAAATCTGCAAACCGAAGCAGAAATGGCATCGGTTGATCACAGTGAAACACTCCATGGCGGGTGCTCAGCTCCTGAATTTAACACTTTTCTAAAGCAAAACCCCAAATTAATAGCACTAGGAAACGAACGTTGCCCATACATTCTAGTAGTATCTTTGCTTTTACTTTCTTTTTAATGAAAAAGTGCACGAAATCGCCTGATTAGCCACAACAGAATTGAGAGGAATGAACTTTTTTCTTGCAGGAAATGAGAGGAACGAACTGCATTGTGTGTACTCAGGTCTCAGGCACGAGGTCCCGTACATACCTCGCGAAAATCCCAGCCTCGGCGTGCTCGTGAGCGCAGACCGACGCAACAAGAACCAAGAAGACCCAGCGCGCGTGAACGCCCGGCCCCGAAGGAAGGAAACTCCGGCCTCCTTCGCGGCCGCTCGAATCGACCAACCGCCGCCGTTCGCCTCAGGGACCGCCGCCCGCCGATTAGGGCCAAAAAGCGCGGGATCACGCGCCACGAATTCTGCTCCGGGAACAAACGACGGCCCGCAGCATTCCGCCGGCGCCTCCCCTCCGGCCGGACCCGCCGTGAGCAGCCGACCTGCGTCGTCTCCCCCCTCCCTCCTCTGAGTATGGGGTAGTGCAGTACAGTGCGGTTGTGCGGGAGAAGTGTGCGGTCAGGTCGGGTCAGGTGCGCGCGCCTGTGTGTGCGCAAACTCGCTGTGGATTTAAGAGAAGAGGGGAGTTGGCCAAGAGGCTGCCAAGGGCTTCTTCCTGCCTCTCTGACCTGTGGGCCCCGGCATACGCTTTTTCTTTGCTATAATTCCAACTCCAACGCTAGACCCAAATGGATCTTCCGCTTTGTCCGGATTTTGTCTGCTTGGGTCAAAAAAATAGACGGTCGTATTTGGTTCTGGACGTCCGTCACTAGTGCACCCAACCGGCAGCAGCTGCATCTCAACTTGTCCAGCTTGGACTTTCAAAAAAAAAGACGGCCGCACATTTATAAACTTAATTAAACATTACTAAAAGTTAAAATAATCCAGAAAAATCCCAGTCGCACATTAAACTTAACTAAAAATAAAAAAAACATAATTTTTTTGATAAGGTCCTCCCGGACGGAGTCCTCAAGCATGCACCTGACGAGCTCCTATTCCTCCTCGGCGGACATGGGAGGTGATGCTGGCGGGGACGACGAGGGGGGGGGGGGCGTCGAGTGAAACCGCGCACGACCCGGCGACCAGGGCACGCTGAGAGAGCGTGCGCAGCTGCCAGAGCGCACCCATGGTGGGTTCGGATCACGATTGATAAAATAGGATTGTCGCCATAGGTTGTGCTCGTTACGGAGCCATGTATCTCAAACCGGGGAGTCGACCGTGTATGTAGCGTTGTTGACAAGGTCCGGCGACGGTTGATCTCCTTCAAGTGGCCGCGGCCGCTCACCAGGATCGGTGGAATGGGCACATGATCTATCTGCCGACAGGTGCCAATAGTTGAGGAGGTGCACGTCGGTCCACGGTAGCAGTGTGCCCGTCTCCCAATACCTCTGGCAGATCTCGACCTTCACGTACGGCCGTACGCAAGGCAGGGCCGCCGGTGGGGAGATGATGAATGCTGGCGGCGCAGAGGTGTTGGAGCGGCCGCGGCCAAAGGACGAACCAGCCTCACGGTCATGCTTCCCTTTGCGGCCGGGGATCCACTCCCACACCATGGCGGCCGGCGAGAATGTGGAGGAGAGGTGACCAGAGGCTAGGTGAGGGAGTCCTGGATTAGGGGGTGTTCGGATAGCCGGACTATACCTTCAGCCGGACTCCAAGACTATGAAGATACAAGATTGAAGACTTCGTCCCGTGTCCGGAAGGATCTTTTCTTGGCGTGGAAGGCAAGCTAGGCGTGCGGATATTCGAGATCTCCTACCATTGTAACCCTAACCCTATCCCTAACCCTATCCGGTGTCTATATAAACCGGAGGGTTGTAATCCGTAGGACAACCATCATCATACACAATCATACCATAGGCTAGCTTCTAGGGTTTAGCCTCCTTGATCTCGTGGTAGATCCACTCTTGTACTACCCATATCATCAATATTAATCTAGCAGGAGTAGGGTTATACCTCCACCAAAAGGGCCCGAACCTGGGTAAAATAAAGTGTCCCTTGTCTCCTGTTACCATCCGACCTTGACGCACAGTTCGGGACCCCCTACCCGGGATCCGCCGGTTTTGACACCGACGCTAGGGTTTGCGTGTCGCGGTTCGAGGAGGCATGCGGCTCCGAGAGTTGAAGTGTGTGGACTGGCCGGTCCACAGCCTCCACGTTAAAAAGGACGGGGGGCGGTTGGGTGGCTGACAAGTGGGCTCGCCCACGCGTGCGGCTTAAATGAAGTAGGTGGACGGCTGACACGCATGCCCGAGGGCGGACGAGGAGAGGACACGTGCGCGTCCGTTTGCTATCTGTCTGGACGCAAAGCAGGATCAAGTTTGCTTCGAAAATGAGGCGAGCCGGACATCAAACGAACAGAATTTGGGGTTGCAATCTCGCGCTGGGCTGTCACGTATGTCTATTTGAGCCAAAACAGACACGGCCACACCAAAGGGGTCTAGCGTTGGAGTTGGCCTAAGGGCAACTCCAACTGTCTGACGCAAACTAACGCAGTTATTTTTGTTTTTTGTCTGTTTGGCTCGGTCGAGCGACTGCGCGTGTCCGATTTTAGATTTGAGGGTGTCGGTGCGTCCAACGCGGCCGACGTATTAGTCCGCAGGGTCTTAAGAAAAACTAAATGGGCATATAAACCATTTAAATTTAAAGCATACATATTAATACAACATAATTAAACAAATTAAAACACCGGCCAAAGTCCAATTCAAACATAATTAAACATAAAAGCATTAATAAAAAAATAAAACTCATCCGCCTAGGCGCCCTAGCCTGCACACATAGGCGTCAGCGGCGGTGTCGTCGTTGACGGAGCAGGTGAGGTCAAAGAACTTCGGCGGCGCAGCCCAAGGAAGCCTGCTGGTAGGACGCCAGTGCCACTTGCTCCGACGCCTTAGCAGCTCTGGCTAACGTGTGCGTGCCTCCTCCTCTTGCTCCCGCCACTCCTCCTTCTCCTCGCGCGCCCAACGCTGCCAAGGATCCTCCTCCTCGCGCTCCAGCTGCATCCGGCACTCCCTGTCCTCCCGCTCCTCCTCCAACGTGTGGCCCTTCTATTGCTCGAGGTAGGCTGATGCCTCCTCCTCCGCCGTTGCACCCAACCAAATGGGAGGCGCAAACACCCACTCCCACACGACGCCCACCCAAGGACTCTGTGGATGTGGGCGCTCCCCTGTGGTGGTAGCGGTAGACGTAGTCGACGGCCGCCGATGAGGCCAGGCCAACGGGCGTCTTCCTCGCGCTTCGACTCCTCGAGAGCGCGTTCCAAGGCCTCCCCCATTGTCGTCCTCAGCCTCCTCTTCCTCTTGCCTCACCAGCAGCGTCGGCGGTGAAGGGTGTGCCTTGATCTGGACGGCGCCGCGGCGGCACACGTCATGCTCGGTGGTGAACCAGCATCCCAGTTCGGGGAGTCTGGCGCGTACGCCGGGTAGCGGTGCTGCTCCGGCGTCAGGAGAGCACGCCGCCTGTAGATCTCCTCCACACGCGCCCGCTCGGACTGCGGCATGGCCGGCCCCGAATGCGGTGGGGGTCAAGGTGTCAGCCGTGGGAAGGTTGACATCCACCCATGACAGCGGGATGTGGTACTCCGAGTGATACTGCACACGGTGCACCGGGATGTACAACCGGTCGTGTGGCTGCCGACCCCCCCCCCCCCCCCCCAAAAAAAAGTGAACCTGGCCGCCTTACCCTTCACAGTGACTAGCCTTAGCACGTACTCCCTCCGTCCGAAAATACTTGTCGTAAAAATGAATACAAATGGATGTATCTAGAACTAAAATATATCTAGATACATTCATTTTTGACAAGTATATTTTCGGACGGAGGGAGTACAATACATACCTGCATCTTTCTTTCCCGTTGATGTATTATACTCGATCTCCAGTTGTACTTGGTCCTAGTAATTATTGATCCATCACAAGTTGTAATAATTATCTTAGTGATGCGGTGGTACAACAACTGCTCTCTCCCTGGCTGGTAGTGTAGCATCATGTAGACTTAATAACACGAGCGATTGATTGATTAATCAAGCGGCCGGTGCGTGCATTGACTACTCATCAGCTCAAGTACGTTGGTACCAACGTCCACAAGGTAAACAAGGGGCAGATAAAATTGCAATACGGCTGGCTGGTGCTCTAGTTTATCATTTCCTTGGGTTGTCCATGCAGAACATTCTCTCTGGCCTGCCGTGGTAGAATCGTGTGAGCGTACGTGGTACGGACAGAAACCACTATGGCCGAGCGGTCCGGGACGCAAGAGCTTTACGATTCTGTTTAAGTAAAAGTAGTAAGATTGAAAGGAAGTGGACAATTAGCCCTTTGATTGTATTGATCTCAAAATATTTATATATGTTAAAGGAATGGCTTCAAAAGGCAGCGGTTACAAGATTAAGAGGGAGAGGGAAGAGTCGCGTCTGTATGGACGCATGGGTCCGTACGAGACGCCTATTCAGGGTTGACACATCCCTTTACTAACTGCAATGCTACACGTACAAACGATTTATAAGGTTTTACATGATCGTTAACCTTGATTGGTCAATAGATGGGCGGGGTGGCCCACCCTCCTGAAAATCAGGGGGGGGGGAGGTTTGTGATTGGTTGTTAGATGAAAGGAGCGTGTAAAAGCGTGTAAGTCTTTGTATGTCTAGCATTTTTGCTTTACTAATGATGTTTTACTAATGATGGTGCACTAATTAACACATGTCAATTAGCTATACAGAACGTGGGAAACTATTCCTAACACTCCCCTTGTACAACATTGCTTCTTGAATGGTTCATCGTCGAAGACTTCTTGAATATTCATCATTATAGGCTTCTTGTGCATTTATCTTGAAAATTCCTTTGTATAATCTTGAGAGTCTCTCCCAAAAATCATGTGGAAAAAATATGAGAAGAATAGTGCAGATATGCTGGTAAAATTTCTTTAAACCCTATGGAAAAAATAATAAGGTGAAAATGATGAAACATATAGTGATTGTTGTCTCCTTGGTAACTCAAATGGGAAAAACTTTTGAGAAGGAAGAAAACTTATTGGTGAGTTTAAAGAACAGTAAATATGTCTTGAGTACTTTCTTTAAAAATCCAATAGGGAAAATAAAAAGTACTATGACATATGACCTTTGAGAAGATATTGCCTCATTAAAAACCATTATGAGAAACTTCGAGAGAAAACTCATAAGGACAAGGAGTGCGATTTGATATGTCATCAGAAACATTTTTAAACCTAGTGGGAAAATATAAGAAGAAAATGATCTGGCTTATATGAACACTTGTGTTTATATTGTCTCGTTAAAAAACTTTATGAAAAATCATTAGGGAAAACTCATGAAAGGAAAAAAAAAGTACAATATATGCAATCTGATGACTGCTAACAGGTTATAGGTTTGGGACATTACTCACCCTGAAGTTTGCAAATGTGGATGATGTGTCATACCAATTCAATTGACATGATCATGACATTGTGAATAATTGGTTGGATTTTCACAATATTTTATTTGCAAATTGTTTCCTCATTTTTCTATAATTCGTGAGGTCAAGTAAATTTAGAACAATGTGCATTATAATATCGCTCTTTTTTGCGATGGAAATAGGGTGTTTTATTCCAAACTCACAGAATTACAATCCTTGGCAACAAGTTCAGAAATAGAAGGAGGGGATTGGTTAAGCCAGCACGCAGTGCTATCCCCAGATCTACCATAATTTGCTAAGCAATGTGCAACTTTGTTTGGATCACGAGAAACTTTAACACGAACAAACACCCTATTCTCCAGTAAACCTTTGATTTCTGCCAAGAGATGACCATATGCTGATCTATCCAGTGAATCATTAGACAGTGCTGACAAAGCTATCAAACAATCAGATTGTAGCTGAACTGACCGATTCGACCGCTGAATTGCGAGACTTACTCCTTTCATAATCGCATGTAACTCTGCTTCCAGCGCCTCATTACAGTGATAAATGCGCTGGTAAGCCGCAAAAATAACACCACCCGTGTCATCACGTAAAACCATACCCGATCCTGCAGCTCCGTCTTTTGCACAATAAGAGCCATCAACAGAGAGAGCTACCCACCCCGGCGGAGGAGCCGGCCAAGGAAGGCATGGCGATGATGACCGAATTTTCTCAATCACCGATTCCATCAACATTGGAGCCTTACCTTCGATCATCTCTTCCACACCCATGTAGCCTAATTGTAGTAAAGAGTTAAAATAGCTGCATAGATAATCACAAGGCACCTCCGTTGGTGGAATAAATTTCGCATGGATGACTTCATTACGTAAATGCCAAACCCTCCAGAGCACCATAGTGATCATGTCTCGGACATTGCTCTGCTGACCAGCAAGCAAATGAAGAAACCATTCATCACCCATACATGCAATATCATACTTGTTCGGCAATGGCTAACGGTCCTTTATCTCGTCCCATAAGCTTGCCGCATTGGGACAGACTAGCAAAGCATGAAATGATGATTCATCTTCTCGCCCACACATTCCACATTTTGCCCTTGTACTAATATGACGTCGATTCATCTCTAAGTTAGTTGCTAGTGTACCAGTAATTACCTTCCATGCAAAAACTTTCATCTTAGGAGGAACCAAGGCACGCCATACAATATTCCACATACCACGTTCACCACCAGGACATGTGATGCTTGCTCCTTGCGAGAAACTGTCCATGTGCTCACCCATATCTAAATGATAGGCGCTCCTAACAGTGAAAGAGCCCGACTTCTCAAAAGGCCAAGCAATAAAATCTTCCCGTTGTCTTGGCAACGTACGAATTTTCAAAATAGCTTCAACGTCAACATGACAGAAAAATTGTTCCAATAAATTTACTTCCCATGCACCATTGGCATCCAGAAAATCAGCAACTTTGTTTAGACAACAATTTCTTTTAGGGGAAATAGGCGTAAAAGGCACACCCCTAGGAATCCATGGATCTCGCCAAGTTCGAATAAGATTACCATTGCCGACTCGCCAGATCATACCTTTTTTCACCAAGTTCAATCCATACTCGATACCCTTCCAAACTGCTGAGAAGTTAGTCGGAAAAACTGTATCCAGTAGATTCCCATTTGGATAATATTTAGCCCGTAGCAGTCTTGCACAAAGCGATTCAGGTGCAACAAGGAGTCGCCGGGCTTGTTTAGCAAGAAAAGCTTGATTAAACGCCCTCATATCCCTGAACCCCATCCCTCCTTTGGATTTAGGTCGAACCAATTTATCCCATGCCATCCAAGCCATCTTTTTATTACCATTTTGCACGCCCCACTAGTATCGTCTCATCAATTTTGACAAATCATCACATACCGAGAAAGCAAGTTTGAAAACACTCATTACATAGCTGGGCAAAGGCCCGGGCTACAGATTTGATCAAAACTTCTTTACTCGCCGAAGATGAGTATCTTTCACTCCAACCCACAAGTCTCTTGCTCATACGTGATTGTAAAAATTCAAACCTCCCTTTATGCATTCGCCCGTCTGGTATAGGGAGACCCAAATATTTTGCATCAAAAACTTCCTGAGTCACACCAAGAATCCTTTTGACCTCCACAGAATCCGTATCAGGACAATCATCATTAAATAAGATGGAACACTTGGATGGGTTAATAAGTTGACCCGTAGCTGTAGTATAAGTGCTCAAAACATCTTTGACAATCACCGCTTGATCCGGATCCGCATGAAAAAATAATAGTGAATCATCCGCAAACAAAAGATGAGAAATAGGAGGAGCTCTTCGACAAATCTTTATAGCTTGTAAGCCCTTCTCTTGTACAACATCATGTAATAAAGCAGATAGAGAATCAGCAACAAAGAGAAATAAGAACGGTGATAAAGGATCACCTTGACGGAGACCCAAGGTAGGAGAAAACTGTTGAAGTAATCTTACATTAAACTTTACTGAATACTTGACAGAGCGAACACACTCAATTACCATCCAGATATTAGCGAAACCCCACTTAATAAGAGCTCCCTCCAAGAAATCCCAGTCAACACGGTCATAAGCTTTAGATAAATCCAACTTATATGCACAAAAGGAATTACCTTCACTATTCCCTTGCTGGATATGATGATTACATTCGAAGGCGATGATAGAATTATCAGAAATAAGCCGTTCTGGAATGAACGCACTTTGATTTTCTGAAATTAAATCCGTGAGAAGCGGCCACAAACGATTCACCATACACTTTGAGACTATTTTATAAATACATTACACAAAGATATAGGCCTAAAATCCTTCAAAGATATCGGATGAGCTATTTTTGGGATCAAAACAATAGATGTATCATTCACCCCACTTGGCATAAATCATGTCTCAAAAAATAACTTGACATCATCAATAATCTCCACTTTCAAACAGGACCAATTCCTTTGATAAAATCTTGATGGAAAACCATCCGGGCCTGGAGCTTTTAGAGGTCCTATTTGAAACAATGCATCAGAAATTTCCTCCTCGGAGAAGGGTGCATTCAGACTTTCATTCATAGCATCTGAAACCTTCGGAACAATTAGTTCCAGCACATCATTAGTTAACAAGGTTGGGTCTTTAGTATACACTTCCTGGAAATAAGACTAGGTCATCCTCTCCATCTCAGACGGCACATTGCACCAAGGCCCATCAACCTTTTGCAGCCTTCTTATATTATTTCTTCGGGCGGGCCATACAGCCTGCTTATGGAAATATTGTGTGTTGCGGTCCCTCTCTTTCAACCACATAATTCTACTCCGCTGCAACCACATCATCTCTTCCCTATACAAAAGCTCATCAAGTTTCTCCATCTTCCGGCGAATAAGAAGTCGATCACTATTACTTTGATGAAGGTCGTCAAGCTCTTGCCGAAGGGAAGAAATCTCTCGTTCAACATGACCAAAATGCCCTTTGCTCCACTTCCGAAGTTCTGACATAACAAAGTTCAAAGACTTTGCCACGTTACCTAGGTCACCCGTCGGATTGAAAGGAAGTGAAGAATTAGTCCTTTGATTGTATTGATCTCAAGATATATTGTACATGTTCAAGGGATGCCTCCAAAAGGCAGCAGTTACAAGATTAAGAGAGAGGGGGAAGAGACGTCTATTCGGGGTAGGACACATCCCTTCACTAATGACGTTTCACTAATGACGATTCGACACATGCCAATTAAACTAGTATTCCTAACGGATTTCATCCAAAGTTGAATTACAGTAACTCATGCATGGTGACTAACTAGGACTAGATTAACCAGTCACTCTGTCCTCGCTAACATGCGGGTAATCGAATTGAATATTATAGACGTTGTGGTTGTGCGTAAGTAATGGAGGAGCTCAACGGCACTACTACGTACTATACCCCGATGGAAGGGCCCACGGATCATGCGCCAATTATGATCTACTGTACGCCAGTACATCCACCTACAACAAGAGCTTCGCAATCACATCATCCAACTAAATACGTGCAAAGCGACGCTGGTGATCATTTACAGCGGTGGCAAAATCGGTCGATCAGCGGCACATGGACGCCATCACATCGATCCCTGGATCCATCCGCCCTTTTTCCTGATTCAGTTTCCGGCGCTGCTGGCTGCCTTTTGGGGTGGGCACCCAGCGTACCTACCCACCCGCGGTACGCAAATTGCCGATGCCCTGTACTGCGTACGTACAAGAGCAAAGTCCACAGAGAGCGGGAGACATAAAAGAAAGATGATCCAATGGCTCTGGCTTTTGTTTCGGCCTTTTGCTTTCGTGCTTTGCTGCCAATGGGCAATGGCGACCCATATGAATGATGTGGACGCATGTGATGGATGGATCCGCCGAGTGGTTGCAACGCAAAGCTGCTGCTGCTGCTGCAGCTGCATCCGTGGATGGACATGGACTCGGTCGGATCTGGTCGACGTCCGCGCGGCGGCACGCACCAAGGTTGTCAGAATCGTGATTCTGTTGTACGATTCTACGACTTTACGATCCAAACAAACCCATTTAATTCTACAATTTTGGTTCATAAAATCTACGTTTTTAAGATTTTAATAGTGAAGATTCTACGATTTGCGATCCTATCATCGGAGCTCCGATCTGATTCAGGATCATGATTCTGACAACCTTGGCACGCACCGTTGCACACCATGAGTACACGAGTGATGTGTTGAGCACATGCCATGGCGATCGTGGCCTGCGTTTGCCAAGGCCAGGCGTAGGTAGGGTCCGATTGGGTGTGTAGCCAACTGGACGGGGATGCATCAGTACGCATGCATACGTAGATCACAGCTTGCAATTCATCGAAAGAATTGCTTTTCCCGGAAAAGCAGGATAGCATCCATGGCCTCGCTTCCGTTAATGCACACAAAATAATACCAAATATTATTGATTATTCAACAATGCTAAGTAAAGTCAAAACATTGATGCCAAATGAAACACTTACAAGAAAGAATAAACAAGGCCAACTGCGTCGAGGTGGAATCTACATTTTTTTTTCGAAAAGGGAGAATTCCCCGGCCTCTGTATCAAAAAGATGCATACGGCCATCTTTATTACCAAGCAAAATAGTTCGACAGAGGTCTTAAAGTCTCAGAAAAATAACAAAAAGACGCTCACAAAGAGCTAAAAAGCATAAAAAAAGGCACAGCCGGCTGGCCAAAAAAAGATAGAAAAACTAATTGCTTATCCTATTACATGACCATCATCCAAACCGGTTGAAAATAACCCGACCTACCATCTCCCATCGGATAGATCCAGTAACCAAACGCTCTCTGGCCTTCGTCGGAGTGAGTAACGACCACATACAGATCGACGCAGTGGCTCGGAAGATAACCTACGAAAAATGAGTATTTATTGTTCTGTTAAAGACCAAATCATTTCTGCAATTCCAGATAGCCCATAATAAAGCACATACTCCTACACGAATGTGCCTCGCTGTTTCCGGCGCTATCCCATCTAGCCACGTCCCAAATAACGTGTTGATATTATTCGGAGGAGTAATATTAAAGGCTACGTGGACTGACCGCCATAATTTTTTTGCCAATGGGCAATCAAGAAAGAGGTGTTTGATGGATTCATCCCGATCACAAAACTACATCTAATAGACCCAGTCCAGTTGTGTTTAACCAAGTTATTCTTAGTTAAAATGACTTGTTTATGTACAAATCACATAAACACTTTAACTCTCAAAGGTACTTTGACGTGCCAAACATGTTTCGAAGTAGGAATAGAGCTAGAATTGATAACATCCAGATACATGGATTTAACCGTAAACTCTCCATTCCTAGATAGCTTCCAACACAAGTGATCAGGTCGTTGAGAAAGTTGTACCTCCATCAGTCTCCTCACAAGATGGAGCTAGGCTTCCCAACGGTTTCCCGCTAGCACTCTCCTGAAGTGAATATTGAGAGGCGTGGACTGGAACACTGTCTCAACGGAGGCGTCTCTCGTTTGAACAATGCTACAAAGAGAAGGATATTGAAGCGCGAGGGGCGCGTCCCCAAGCCATGTATCCTCCCAGAATCTCGTAGTAATACCGTTACCGATCACAAACTTTGTCTGATTGAAAAAAACTGATTTAACTCTCATCAGTCCTTTCCAAAATGACGAGTCCATTGGCCTCACTGCCACCTGGGATAAAGTTTTGGACTGAAGGTACTTATTATGCAGAATCTGTGCCCATGTAGCCTCCGTCTCACTAGATAGCTTATACAGCCATTTGCTGAGAAGACATCTGTTCTTCACCTCAAGATTTTAGATACCTAAACCCGCTTGGTCTTTCGGTCGACAAATATATCCCATTTAGCGAGTCTATACTTTCTCTTCAGATCATCACTCTGCCAGAAGAAACGGACCGATAGAAATCTAGTCTTTTCCGAACTCCAACTGGTACCTCGAAAAAAGACAAGAGAAACATGGGCATACTCGTGAGAACCGAATTAATGAGAATTAAACGGTCTCCATATGACATAAGTTTGCCCTTCCAGCAACTGAGTTTCTTCTCAAATCGATCATCAATGCATTTCCATTCTTTGTTTGTTAGCTTATGATGGTGAATTGGTATGCCCAAATACGTGAAGGGTAAAGCCCCCAATTCACATCCGAACAATTGCTTATGTGCCTCTTGTTCCTCATTGGCTCTTCCAAAACAGAACAATTCGCTCTTGTGGAAATTAATCTTTAGTCCGGTCAATTTTTCGAATAAGCATAACACCAGCTTCATGTTTCTCGCTTTTTCCAAGTCATGCTCCATGAAGATGATAGTATCATCGGCGTACTGTAGGACAGACACACCTCCATCCACTAGATGAGGTACCAGACTAGCTACTTGACCAGCATCCTTTGCCCTTCCTATTAGAATCGTCAACATATCGACTACAATGTTGAACATAATAGGTGACATCGGATCTCCTTGTCTCAGGCCCTTATGTGTTTGGAAGTAGTGACCTATATCATCATTCACTTTAATTCCAACACTGTCTTTTTGCGTGAAAGATTCTACCTGTTGTCTCTAGGCCTGATCAAATCCTTTCATACGCAAAGCCTGTTGAAGAAATGACCATTTGACTTTGTCGTACGCTTTTTCGAAATCCACTTTGAAAACAACCCCGTCTAGTTTTTTCGTGTGAATTTCATGGAGCGTTTCATGCAGGACCACAACCCCTTCAAGGATGTTTCTGTCCGGTATGAAAGCAGTTTGGGACGGCTGCACCACAGAGTGGGCAATCTGTGTGAGTCTATTAGTCCCAACCTTGGTGAAAATTTTGAAACTTACGTTAAGAAGACATATCGGGCTGAACTACTCAATTCTCACGGCCTCTGTTTTCTTAGGAAGCAAAGTAATTGTTCCAAATTTCAGATGAAACAACTGAAGCTTTCCAGAGAATAGATCATGGAACATCGGTAACAAATCTCCTTTAATAATATGCCAGCATTTTTTATAAAACTCCGCTGGAAATCCATCCGGGCCCGGAGCTTTATTATTCTTCATCTGCGAAATAGCTTCAAACACCTCTTTCTCCGTAAACGGGGCAATCAAGAGATCGTTCTCATCCGCAGCAAGTTGAGGAACATCCTCAATTCTCGACTCATTCAGGGACACGAAGTTATCCTCCGGAGGCCCAAAAAGCTGCTTGTAATAGTTGGTTATGTATAATTTAGGTTTTCGTGTCCTAAAATCGTCCCCTCGCCTTGCTCAAGATGAAATATCCTTTTCTTTCTATGCTTGCCATTGACGATCATATGAAAAAATTGAGTGTTGGCGTCCCCTTGGACAACTTTGCGAACCTTAGCCCGCAATGCCCACTTCAATTCCTCCTCTCGCAGGAATTCTTTCAATCTCTTCTCCACGTCTATTTTAGCATGAAGTTCCGTGGTTTCTAGAATTGTGGACTCGGCTTTTACATCAAAGGCCTGAATAAGAGTAAGGAGCCTTTCCTTTTCAATCTTATAAATCCCACTGAGATGCTTAGCCCACCCACGTAAGAAACTTCTCAAGTGCCTGATCTTATTCTGCCATCTCTCAACAGAGGACCTTCCTCCTGCATCTTTAGCCCATTCCCTGGCTATTAGATCGACGAAACCTTCTCTTTCAAACCATGCTAATTCAAAAGAGAAGGTGTTTTTATTCCCCACATGCGTTGCCTCACCCGAGTCAACCAATAAAGGGGTGTGGTCTGAGATTCCACGCGATAACGCCTGGACTGTGACCAGTGGGAACTTTTTCTCCCAGTCAACACTCGCGAGGACACGATCCAGCTTCTCAAACATAGGAATTGGCAAAGTATTAGCCCAAGTAAAATTTCTACCTGAAAGCTCTATCTCTCTCAGATCCAAGCTTTCGATAATAGCATTAAACATGAACGACCACCTGCCGTCAAAATTATCATTGTTCTTTTCCTCTCTCCTTCTAATAATATTGAAGTCACCCCCAACTAGGATTGGAAGCTGCTCAGAACCACAAATACGAACAAGATCCGCCAAGAAATCTAGTTTGAGTTCTGGCTGCGCGGCCCCATATACCACCACCGCTGCCCAATTAAACCCATCGGCCTTCGATCTAACCCGAAACTTGACGGCGAAATCTCCCATAACCACACTTCGGACTTCCAACGTCTCGCATCTAACCCCAAGCAAGATCCCACCTAGTCTTCCTCTCGGGGGAAGGCAGTGCCAGTCAAAATCGACACCTCCCGATAAAGTAGTTTGGAACTGTGGTGAGAAATTACCCCTTCCTGTTTCAGAAAGGGCTATAAAGTCCAACCTATGTTCGATAGAAGCATCTGCTAGAAATCTTCTTTTCTCCAAGTCTCTCGGACCTCTGCTATTCCAAAAAATTCCTCTCATAATTCATCATGAAATTTTTTGGTCGTACGGTTTCTAGCACTTCTACGCACCGTGGAAGCTGGATAAATCTTTCGCCTCCACTTTCATTTAGGCTTGTTTTGGTCCTCCACCCGGTCCTCACAACCGGGCTCCATGGACCTAACACTCCGATCCTCGATGGGTGGAATATCCCCTAGGGGTATAGGATCGTCATCCTCCTCTATCTCAGGGAGGGATGAGACAATATCTGCACAGAAAGTATCTAGCACCCTGACTCCCAACGCATCAATGTCGAAATCGTTCATAGGTTTTACTGCTGCTAAGTTGCGAATCGGTTCTAAAGCGCGCTCCGCTTCAAGATCCAGGATACCATTAACGGATTTAGAGATTTCACTATCATCACTACCTAGTGAAACTCCTAACTGATTTGCATTATGAGTAATCTCATCATTAAAAAAATGCAGAATGGAATTGGAAGTGTTGACCGACATACCAGTAGTGATCTCAATATCACGAAGCTTGGCCGCCCGCTTGGCGCACCTTAGCTGCATGTCATCAACATCCGGCTGGTCCTGGAGGCGGCAGCTCAACCGTCGCCCCTCAGAAACAGGATCCGGAATGCCTCCAAAAGCAATGACCTCCTCCCGAGTGGCCCTGTTTGGGGTAAGGCCTCCAGCCCCACCCCCCCACATACTGTTGGGGATCGTAGCAGAAATTAAAATTTTCCTACGCATCACCAAGATCTATCCATGGAGTATTCTAGCAACGAGGGGATAGGAGAGCATCTACATACCACTTGTAGATCGCAACGGAAGCGTTCAAGAAGAAAGTGGATGATGGAGTCGTACTCGTCGTGATCCAAATCACCGATGACCAGCGCCGAACGGACGACACCTCCGCGTTCAACACACGTACGGTCGGGATGACGTCTCCTCCTTCTTGATCCAGCAAGGGGGAAGGAGAGGTTGATGAAGATCCAGCAGCACGACGGCGTGGTGGTGGATGCAGCAGAATTCCAACAGGGCTTCGCCAAGCGTCTACGGAGAGAGAGAGAGAGGTGTAACAGGGGAGAGGGAGGCGCCAAGGCTGCAGGGTTGCGGCTGCCCTCCCTCCCCCCCTTTTATATAGGCCCCCTAGGGGGGCGCCGGCCCTGGAGATCCATCTCCAGGGGGGCGGCGGCCAGGGGGGAGGCTTGCCCCCCAAGGCAAGTGGGGCGCCCCCTGCCCTAGGGTTTCCAACCCTAGGCGCAGGAGGGAGGCCCATGGGGGGGCGCACCAGCCCACTATGGGCTGGTTCCCTCCCCACTTCAGCCCATGGGGCCCTCTGGGATGGGTGGCCCCACCCGGTGGACCCCCGGGACCCATCCGGTGGTCCCGATACAATACCGGCGACCCCCGAATCCACCCCGATGTCCGAAACAACACTTCCTATATATAATTCTTTACCTCTGGACCATTCCAGAACCTCTCGTGACGTCCGGGATCTCATCCGGGACTCCGAACAACCTTCGGTTTGTTGCATACTAATATCAACCCTAGCGTCACCGAACCTTAAGTGTGTAGACCCTACGGGTTCGGGAGACATGCAGACATGACCGAGACGATCTTCGGTCAATAACCAACAGCGGGATCTGGATACCCATGTTGGCTCCCACATGCTCATCGATGATCTCATCGGATGAACCACGATGTCGAGGACTTAATCAATCCCGTACTCAATTCCCTTTGTCTATCGGTACGATACTTGCCCGAGATTCGATCGTCGGTATACCGATACCTTGTTCAATCTCGTTACCGGCAAGTCTCTTTACTCGTTCCCGTAACACATCATCTCGTGAACAACACCTTGATCACATTGAGCTCATTATGATGATGTCTTACCGAGTGGGCCCAGAGATACCTCTCCGTCATACGGAGTGACAAATCCCAGTCTCGATTCATGCCAACCCAACAAACACTTTCGGAGATACCTGTAGTGCACCTTTATAGTCACCCAGTTACGTTGTGACGTTTGATACACCCAAAGCACTCCTACGGCATCCGGGAGTTGCATAATCTCATGGTCTAAGGAATGATACTTGACATTCAGAAAAGCTCTAGCAAACGAACTATACGATCTTTTGTGCTATGCTTAGGTTTGGGTCTTGTCCATCACATCATTCTCCTAATGATGTGATCCCGTTATCAATGACACCCCCATGTCCATAGTCAGGAAACCATGACTATCTATTGATCAACGAGCTAGTCAACTAGAGGCTTACTAGGGACACATTGTGGTCTATGTATTCACACATGTATTATGATTTCCGGACAATACAATTATAGCATGAACAATAGACGATTATCATGAACTAGGAAATATAATAATCCTTTTATTATTGCCTCTAGGGCATATTTCCAACAGTCTCTCACTTGCACTAGAGACAATAGTCTAGTTACATTGTGATGAATCGCACACCCATGGAATTTTGGTGTTGATCATGTTTTGCTCTAGGGAGAGGTTTAGTCAACGGATCTGCCACATTCAGGTCCGCATGTACTTTACAAATCTCTATGTCTTCATTTTGAACACTTTCACGAATGGAGTTGAAGCGACGCTTGATATGCCTGGTCTTCCTGTGAAACCTGGGCTCCTTCGCAAGGGCAATTGCTCCAGTGTTGTCACAGAAGAGAGTCATTGGGTCCGACGCATTGGGTATGACTCCTAGGTCGGTAATGAACTCCTTCACCCAGACTGCTTCTTGTGCTGCCTCCGAGGCTGCCATATACTCTGCTTCACATGTAGATCCCGCCACGACGCTTTGCTTGCAACTGCACCAGCTTACTGCCCCTCCATTCAAAATATACACGTATCCGGTTTGTGACTTGGAGTCATCCAGATCTGTGTCGAAGCTGGCGTCGACGTAACCCTTTACGACGAGCTCTTCGGCACCTCCATAAACGAGAAACATATCCTTAGTCCTTTTCAGGTACTTCAGGATGTTTTTGACCGCTGTCCAGTGTTCCTTGCCGGGATTACTTTGGTACCTACCTACCAAACTTACGGCAAGGTTTACATCGGGTCTGGTACACAGCATGACATACATAATAGACCCTATGGCTGAGGCATAGGGGATGACACTCATCTCTTCTATATCTTTTGCCGTGGTCGGGCATTGAGCCGTGCTCAATCGCACACCTTGCAATACAGGCAAGAACCCCTTCTTGGACTGATCCATTTTGAACTTCTTCAAAATCTTGTCAAGGTACGTACTTTGTGAAAGACCGATGAGGCGTCTCGATCTATCTCTATAGATCTTGATGCCTAATATATAAGCAGCTTCTCCAAGGTCCTTCACTGAAAAACACTTGTTCAAATAGGCCTTTATGCTTTCCAAGAATTCTATGTCATTTCCCATCAATAGTATGTCATCCACATATAATATGAGAAATGCTACGGAGCTCCCACTCACTTTCTTGTAAACGCAGGCTTCTCCATAAGTCTGCATAAACCCAAACGCTTTGATCATCTCATCAAAGCGAATGTTCCAACTCCGAGATGCTTGCACCAGCCCATAGATAGAGCGCTGGAGCTTGCATACTTTGTTAGCATTCTTAGGATCGACAAAACCTTCCAGCTGCATCTTATACAATTCTTCCTTAAGAAAGCCGTTAAGGAATGCCGTTTTGACGTCCATTTGCCATATCTCATAATCATAGTATGCGGCAATTGCTAACATGATTCGGACGGACTTCAGGTTCGCTACGGGAGAGAAAGTCTTGTCGTAGTCAACCCCTTGAACTTGTCGATAACCCTTAGCGACAAGTCGAGCCTTATAGATGGTCACATTACCATCCGCGTCTGTCTTCTTCTTAAAGATCCATTTATTTTCTATGGCTCGCCGATCATCGGGCAAGTCATTCAAAGTCCATACTTTGTTTTCATACATGGATTCTATCTCGGATTTCATAGCTTCTAGCCATTTTTCGGAATCTGGGCCGCCATCGCTTCTTCATAGTTCGAAGGTTCACCGTTGTCCAACAACATGATTTCCAGGACAGGGTTGCCGTACCACTCTGGTGCGGAGCGTGTCCTTGTGGACCTACGAAGTTCAGTAGGAGCTTGATTAGAAGTATCTTGATCATCATCATTAACCTCCTCTTGAATCGGTGCAGGCTGTTGGGGAACGTTGCAGAAAACAAAAATTTTCCTACGGTTTCACCAAGATCCATCTATGAGTTCATCTAGCAACGAGTCATGGGAGAGAGAGATTGCATCTACATACCACTTTGTAGATCGCGAGCGGAAGCGTTCAACGAACGGGGATGATGTAGTCGTACACACCGTGATCCAAATCACCGGAGATCCTAGCACCGAAAGCACGGCACCTCCGCGTTCAACACACCTACGGTCAGCGTAACGTCTCCTTATTCTTGATCCGGCAAGGCAAAGGAGAGGTTGGGGAAGAAGACTTCAACAGCAGCACGACGGCGTGGTGATGGTGGAGCTGCAGTACTCTGACAGGGCTTCGCCGAGCTCTTACGGAGGAGGATGTGTTGGAGAGGGAGAGGGAGGCGCCAGGGCATAGGGTGCGCAGCCCCCCTCACCTCCCCCCTTTATATATAGGCCTCTGGGGGGGCGCCGGCCCTGGGAGATCTGATCTCCCAAGGGGGGCGGCGGCCAGGGAGGTTTCCCTCCCCCCAAGCCATCTAGGAGGTGCCTTCCACCACTAGGACTCCTCCCTTTTGGAACCCTAGGCGCATGGGCCCCTTTGGGGCTGGTTCCCCTTGGCCCATGCAGGCCAAGGCGCACCCCCTAAGGCCCATGTGGCCCACCGGGGCAGGTGGCCCCACCTGGTGGACCCCCGGGACCCCTCCGGTGGTCCCGGTACAATACCGATAACACCGAAACTTGTCCCGATGGCCGAAATAGCACTTCCTATATATAATTATTTACCTCCGGACCATTCCGTAACTCCTCGTGACGTCCGGGATCTCATCCGGGACTCCGAACAACATTCGGGTTACTGCATATACATATCTTCACAACCCTAGCGTCACCGAACCTTAAGTGTGTAGACCCTACGGGTTCGGGAGACATGCAGACATGACCGAGACGGCTCTCGGGCAATAACCAACAGCGGGATCTGGATACCCATGTTGGCTCCCACATGCTCCACGATGATCTCATCGGATGAACCACGATGTCGAGGATTCAGTTAATCCCGTATACGATTCCCTTTGTCAATCGGTATTTTACTTGCCCGAGATTCGATCGTCGGTATCCCAATACCTCGTTCAATCTCGTTACCGACAAGTCACTTTTCTCGTACCGTAATGCATGATCCCGTGATCAAACACTTTGATCACATTGAGCTCATTATGATGATGCATTACCGAGAGGGCCCGGTGATACCTCTCCGTCAAGCGGAGTGACAAATCCCAGTCTCGATCCATGTCAACCCAACAGACACTTTTAGAGATACCCGTATTATACCTTTATAGTCACCTAGTTACGTTGTGACGTTTGGCACACCCAAAGCACTCCTACGGTATCCGGGAGTTACACGATCTCATGGTCTAAGGAAAGGATACTTGACATTGGAAAACTCTAGCAAACGAATTATGCGATCTTATGCTATGTTTAGGATTGGGTCTTGTCCATTACATCATTCTCCTAATGATGTGATCCCGTTATCGATGACATCCAATGTCCATAGTCAGGAAAACATGACTATCTGTCGATTAACGAGCTAGTAACTAGAGGCTCACTAGGGACATATTGTTGTCTGTTATTCACACATGTATTACGATTTCCGGATAACACAATTATAGCACGAATAAAGACAATTATCATGAATAAGGAAATATAATAATAATGCTTTTATTATTGCCTCTAGGGCATATTTCCAACAGTCTCCCACTTGCACTAGAGTCAATAATCTAGTTACATTGTGATGAATCGAACACCCATAGAGTTCTGGTGCTGATCATGTTTTGCCTTAGGGAGAGGTTTAGTCAATGGATCTGTGACATTCAGATCCGTGTGCACTTTACAAATTTCTATGTCTCCATCTTGAACATTTTCACGAATGGAGTTGAAGCGACGCTTGATGTGCCTGGTCTTCTTGTGAAACCTGGGCTCCTTTGCAAGTGCAATAGCTCCAGTGTTGTCACAGAAGAGCTTGATTGGCCCCGACGCATTGGGTATGACTCCGAGGTCGGTGATGAACTCCTTCACCCAAATTGCTTCATGTGCTGCCTCCGAGGCTGCCATGTACTCCGCTTCACATGTAGATCCCGGCACGACGCTTTGCTTGCAACTGCACCAGCTTACTGCCCCACCATTCAAAATATACACGTATCCGGTTTGTGACTTAGAGTCATCCGGATCTGTGTCGAAGCTAGCGTCGACGTAACCTTTTACGACGAGCTCTTCGTCACCTCCATAAACAAGAAAAATTTCCTTAGTCCTTTTCAGGTACTTCAGGATATTCTTGACCGCTGTCCAGTGTTCCTTGCCGGGATTACTTTGGTACCTTCCTACCAAACTTACGGCAAGGTTTACATCTGGTCTGGTACACAGCATGACATACATAATATAGCCTATGGCTGAGGCATAGGGGATGACACTCATCTCTTCTATATCTTCTGCCGTGGTCGGACATTGAGCCGAGCTCAATTTCACACCTTGTAACACAGGTAAGAACCCCTTCTTAGATTGATCCATATTGAACTTCTTCAATATCTTATCAAGGTATGTGCTTTGTGAAAGACCTATGAGGCGTCTCGATCTATCTCTATAGATCTTGATGCCTAATATATAAGCAGCTTCTCCAAGGTCCTTCATTGAAAAACTTTTATTCAAGTAGGCCTTAATGCTGTCCAAGAGTTCTATATCATTTCCCATCAAAAGTATGTCGTCTACATATAATATGAGAAATGCTACAGCGCTCCCACTCACTTTCTTGTAAACGCAGGCTTCTCCATAAGTCTGCGTAAACCCAAATGCTTTGATCATCTCATCAAAGCGAATTTTCCAACTCCGAGATGCTTGCACCAGCCCATAAATCGAGCGTTGGAGCTTGCACACTTTGTCAGCATTCTTAGGATCGACAAAACCTTCCGGCTGCATCATATACAATTCTTCCTTAAGGAAACCATTAAGGAATGCGTTTTGACGTCCATTTGCCATATTTCATAATCGTAGAATGCGGCAATTGCTAACATGATTCGGACAGACTTCAGCTTCGCTACCGGTGAGAAAGTCTCATCGTAGTCAACCCCTTGAACTTGTCGATAACCCTTAGCGACAAGCCGAGCTTTATAGATGGTCACATTACCATCCGCGTCTGTCTTCTTCTTAAAGATCCATTTATTTTCTATGGCTCGCCGTTCAACGAGCAAGTCAGTCAAAGTCCATTCATACATGGATCCTATCTCGGATTTCATGGCTTCCAGCCATTTGTCGGAATCCGGGACCGCCATTGCTTCCTCATAGTTCGAAGGTTCACCGTTGTCTAACAACATGATTTCCAAGACAGGGTTGCCGTACCACTCTGGTGCGGAACGTGTCCTTGTGGACCTTCGAATTTCAGTAGGAGCTTGATTAGAAGCATCTTGATCATCATCATTAATTTCCTCTCTAGTCGGTGCAGGCACCTCAGAAACGTTTTCTTGAGTTTCGCCATTTTCCGGTTCAAGAGGTAACACTTCATCAAGTTCTACTTTCCTCCCACTTACTTCTTTCGAGAGAAACTCTTTCTCTAGAAAGGATCCATTCTTGGCAACAAAGATCTTGCCTTCGGATCTGAGGTAGAAGGTATACCCAACAGTTTCTTTCGGGTATCCTATGAAGACGCATTTTTCCGACTTGGGTTCGAGCTTTTCAGGTTGAAGTTTCTTGACATAAGCATCGCATCCCCAAACTTTTAGAAACGACAGCTTAGGTTTCTTCCCAAACCATAATTCATACGGTGTCGTCTCAACGGATTTCGACGGAGCCCTATTTAAAGTGAATGCGGCAGTCTCTAAAGCATAGCCCCAAAAAGATAGGGGTAAGTCGGTAAGAGACATCATAGATCGCACCATATCTAATAGAGTGCGATTACGACGTTCGGACACACCATTACGCTGAGGTGTTCCAGGCGGCGTGAGTTGTGAAACTATTCCACATTTTCTTAAGTGTGTGCCAAATTCGTGACTCAAGTATTCTCCTCCACGATCTGATCGTAAAAACTTGATCTTTTTATCACGTTGATTTTCAACCTCACTCTGAAATTCCTTGAACTTTTCAAAGGTCTCAGATTTGTGTTTCATTAAGTAGACATACCCATATCTACTCAAGTCATCAGTGAGGGTGAGAACATAACGGTAGCCACCGCGAGCCTCAACACTCATTGGACCGCACACATCGGTATGTATGATTTCCAATAAGTTGGTTGCTCGCTCCATTGTTCCTGAGAACGGAGTCTTGGTCATTTTACCCATGAGGCATGGTTCGCACGTGTCAAATGATTCATAATCAAGAGACTCTAAAAGTCCATCTGCATGGAGCTTCTTCATGCGTTTGACACCTATGTGACCAAGGCGGCTGTGCCACAAATATGTGGGACTATTGTTATCAACTTTAACTCTTTTGGTATTCACACTATGAATATGTGTATCATCACGTACGAGATTCATTAAGAATAAACCATTAACCATCGGAGCATGACCATAAAACATATCTCTCATATAAATAGAACAACCATTATTCTCGGATTTAAATGAGTAGCCATCTCGAATTAAACGAGATCCAGACACAATGTTCATGCTCAAACTTGGCACTAAATAACAATTATTGAGGTTTAAAACTAATCCCGTAGGTAAATGTAGAGGCAGCGTGCCGACGGCGATCACATCGACCTTGGAACCATTCCCGACGCGCATCGTCACCTCGTCTTTCGCCAGTCTCCGTTTATTCCGCAGCTCCTGCTTTGAGTTACAAATGTGAGCAACTGCACCGGTATCAAATACCCAAGAGCTACTACGAGTACTGGTAAGGTACACATCAATTACATGTATATCACATATACCTTTGGTTTTGCCGGCCTTCTTGTCCGCTAAGTATTTGGGGCAGTTCCGCTTCCAGTGACCACTTCCCTTGCAATAAAAACACTCAGTCTCGGGCTTGGGTCCATTCTTTGGCTTCTTCCCGGCAACTTGCTTACCGGGCGCGGCAACTTCCTTGCCGTCCTTCTTGAAGTTCTTTTTACCCTTGCCCTTCTTGAACTTAGTGGTTTTATTCACCATCAACACTTGATGCTCCTTCTTGATTTCTACCTCTGCTGATTTCAGCATAGCATATACCTCAGGAATGGTCTTTACCATCCCCTGCATATTGTAGTTCATCACAAAGCTCTTGTAGCTAGGTGGAAGCGACTGGAGGATTCTGTCAATGACCGCTTCATCCGGGAGATTAACTTCCAGTTGAGTCAAGCGGTTGTGCAACCCAGACATTTTGAGTATGTGTTCACTGACAGAGCCATTTTCCTCCATCTTACAGCTAAAGAATTTGTCGGAGACTTCATATCTCTCGACCCGGGCATGAGCTTGGAAAATCATTTTCAGCTCTTCGAACATCTCATATGCTCCATGTCTCTCAAAACGCTTTTGGAGTCCAGGCTCTAAGCTGTAAAGCATGCCGCACTGAACGAGGGAGTAATCATCGCAGCGTGACTGCCAAGCGTTCATAATGTCTTGTTCTGCAGGGAGAATCGGTGCGTCACCCAGCGGTGCTCGTAGGACATAATCTTTCTTGGCAGCTATGAGGATGATCCTCAGGTTCCGGACCCAGTCCGTATAGTTGCTACCATCGTCTTTCAGCTTGGTTTTCTCTAGGAACGCGTTGAAGTTGAGGACTACGTTGGCCATTTGATCTACAAGACATATTGTAAATATTTAGACTAAGTTCATGATAATAAAGTTCATTTAATCAAATTATTTAATGAACTCCCACTTAGATAGACATCCCTCTTCTAGTCATCTAAGTATTACATGATCCGAGTCAACTAGGCCGTGTCCGATCATCACGTGAGACGGACTAGTCAACATCGGTGAACATCTTCATGTTGATCGTATCTTCTATACGACTCATGCTCGACCTTTCGGTCTTCTGTGTTCCGAGGCCATGTCTGTACATGCTAGGCTCGTCAAGTCAACCTAAGTGTTTTGCGTGTGTAAATCTGGCTTACACCCGTTGTATGCGAACGTAAGGACCTATCACACCCGATCATCACGTGGTGCTTCGGAACGACGAACCTTAGCAACGGTGCACAGTTAGGGAGAACACATTTTTGATATTTTAATGAGGGATCATCTTATTTACTACCGTCGTTCTAAGTAAACAAGATGCAAAACATGATAAACATCACATGCAATCAAATAATAAACGTGACATGATATGGCCAATATCACATAGCTCCTTTGATCTCCATCTTGGGGCTCCATGATCATCTTGTCACCGGCTGGACACCATGATCTTCATCATCATGATCTTCATCATCGTGTCTCCGTGAAGTTGCTCGCCAACTATTACTTCTACTACTATGGCTAACGCGTTTAGCAATAAATTAAAGTAATTTACATGGCGTTTCTCAATGACACGCAGGTCATACAAAAAATAAAGACAACTCCTATGGCTCCTGCCGATTGTCATACTCATCGACATGCAAGTCGTGATTCCTATTACAATAGCATGAACATCTCATACATCACATATAGATCATTCATCATTCATCACAACTTTGGCCATATCATATCACAAAGCACTCGCTGCAAAAACAAGTTAGACGTCCTCTAATTGTTGTTGCAAGTTTTACGTGGCTGAATTAGGGTTCTAGCAAGAACGTTTTCTTACCTACATTAAAACCACAACGTGATTTGTAAACTTCTATTTACCCTTCATAAGGACCCTTTTCATCGAATCCGCTCCAACTAAAGTGGGAGAGACAGACACCCGCCAGCCACCTTATGCAACTAGTGCATGTTAGTCGGTGGAACCGGTCTCACGTAAGCGTACGTGTAAGGTTGGTCCGGGCCGCTTCATCCCACAATACCGCTGAAGCAAGATAAGACTAGTAGCGGCAAGAAGAGTTGACAACATCTACGCCCACAACAAATTGTGTTCTACTCGTGCAATATAGAACTACGCATAGACCTAGCTCATCATGCCACTGTTGGGGAACGTTGCAGAAAACAAAAATTTTCCTACGGTTTCACCAAGATCCATCTATGAGTTCATCTAGCAACGAGTCATGGGAGAGAGAGATTGCATCTACATACCACTTTGTAGATCGCGAGCGGAAGCGTTCAACGAACGGGGATGATGTAGTCGTACACACCGTGATCCAAATCACCGGAGATCCTAGCACCGAAAGCACGGCACCTCCGCGTTCAACACACGTACGGTCAGCGTAACGTCTCCTTCTTCTTGATCCGGCAAGGCAAAGGAGAGGTTGGGGAAGAAGACTTCAACAGCAGCACGACGGCGTGGTGATGGTGGAGCTGCAGTACTCCGACAGGGCTTCGCCGAGCTCTTACGGAGGAGGAGGATGTGTTGGAGAGGGAGAGGGAGGCGCCAGGGCATAGGGTGCGCAGCCCCCCCCCCCACCTCCCCCCTTTATATATAGGCCTCTGGGGGGGGCGCCGGCCCTGGGAGATCTGATCTCCCAAGGGGGGCGGCGGCCAGGGAGGTTTCCCTCCCCCCAAGCCATCTAGGAGGTGCCTTCCACCACTAGGACTCCTCCCTTTTGGAACCCTAGGCGCATGGGCCCCTTTGGGGCTGGTTCCCCTTGGCCCATGCAGGCCAAGGCGCACCCCCTAAGGCCCATGTGGCCCACCGGGGCAGGTGGCCCCACCTGGTGGACCCCCGGGACCCCTCCGGTGGTCCCGGTACAATACCGATAACACCGAAACTTGTCCCGATGGCCGAAATAGCACTTCCTATATATAATTCTTTACCTCCGGACCATTCCGGAACTCCTCGTGACGTCCGGGATCTCATCCGGGACTCCGAACAACATTCGGGTTACTGCATATACATATCTTCACAACCCTAGCGTCACCGAACCTTAAGTGTGTAGACCCTACGGGTTCGGGAGACATGCAGACATGACCGAGACGGCTCTCGGGCAATAACCAACAGCGGGATCTGGATACCCATGTTGGCTCCCACATGCTCCACGATGATCTCATCAGATGAACCATGATGTCGAGGATTCAGTTAATCCCGTATACGATTCCCTTTGTCAATCGGTATTTTACTTGCCCGAGATTCGATCGTCGGTATCCCAATACCTCGTTCAATCTCGTTACCGACAAGTCACTTTTCTCGTACCGTAATGCATGATCCCGTGATCAAACACTTTGATCACATTGAGCTCATTATGATGATGCATTACCGAGAGGGCCCGGTGATACCTCTCCGTCAAGCGGAGTGACAAATCCCAGTCTCGATCCATGTCAACCCAACAGACACTTTCAGAGATACTCGTAGTATACCTTTATAGTCACCTAGTTACGTTGTGACGTTTGGCACACCCAAAGCACTCCTACGGTATCCGGGAGTTACACGATCTCATGGTCTAAGGAAAGGATACTTGACATTGGAAAACTCTAGCAAACGAATTATGCGATCTTATGCTATGTTTAGGATTGGGTCTTGTCCATTACATCATTCTCCTAATGATGTGATCCCGTTATCGATGACATCCAATGTCCATAGTCAGGAAACCATGACTATCTGTCGATTAACGAGCTAGTCAACTAGAGGCTCACTAGGGACATATTGTTGTCTGTTATTCACACATGTATTACGATTTCCGGATAACACAATTATAGCACGAATAAAGACAATTATCATGAATAAGGAAATATAATAATAATGCTTTTATTATTGCCTCTAGGGCATATTTTCAACACAGGCACCACAGGAACATTTTCCTGAGCTGTGCTACTCTGATTTTCAAGAGGCGGTACTTCATCAAGCTCTACTTTCCTCCCACTTACTTCTTTCGCGAGAAACTCTTTCTCTAGAAAGGACCCGTTCTTGGCAACAAAGATCTTGCCTTCGGATCTGAGGTAGAAGGTATACCCAACTGTTTCTTTGGGATATCCTATGAAGACGCATTTTTCCGATTTGGGTTCGAGCTTTTCAGGTTGAAGTTTCTTGACATAGGCATCGCAACCACAAACTTTCAGAAACGACAGCTTAGGTTTCTTTCCAAACCATAATTCATACGGTGTCGTCTCAACGAATTTTGACGGAGCCCTATTTAAAGTGAATGCGTCAATCTCTAAAGCATAGCCCCAAAATGAGAGCGGTAGATCGGTAAGAGACATCATAGATCGCACCATATCCAATAGAGTGCGATTACGACGTTCGGACACACCGTTACGCTGAGGTGTTCCAGGCGGCGTGAGCTGTGAAATGATTCCACATTTTCTTAAGTGTGTGCCAAATTCGTGACTTAAATATTCTTCCCCACGATCTGATCGTAAGAACTTTATTTTTCTGTCACGTTGATTCTCAACCTCACTCTGAAACTCCTTGAACTTTTCAAAGGTCTCAGACTTGTGTTTCATTAAGTAGACATACCCATATCTACTCAAATCATCAGTGAGAGTGAGAACATAACGATAGCCTCCGCGAGCCTCAACGCTCATTGGACAACACACATCTGTATGTATGATTTCCAACAAGTTGGTTGCTCGCTCCATTGTCCCTGAGAATGGAGTCTTGGTCATTTTGCCCATGAGGCATGGTTCGCATGTGTCAAATGATTCATAATCGAGAGACTCTAAAAGTCCATCAGCATGGAGCTTCTTCATGCGCTTGACACCAATGTGACCAAGGCGGCAGTGCCACAAGTATGTGAGACTATCGTTATTAACTTTACATCTTTTGGTATTCACACTATGAATATGTGTAACATCACGTACGAGATTCATTAAGAATAAACCATTAACCATCGGAGCATGACCATAAAACATATCACTCATATAAATAGAACAACCATTATTCTCGGATTTAAATGAGTAGCCATCTCGCATTAAACGAGATCCAGATACAATGTTCATGCTCAAACTTGGCATTAAATAACAATTATTGAGGTTTAAAACTAATCCCGTAGGTAAATGTAGAGGTAGCGTGCCGACGGCGATCACATCGACCCTGGAACCATTCCCGACGCGCATCGTCACCTCGTCCTTCGCCAGTCTCCGTTTATTCCGCAGCTCCTGTTTTGAGTTACAAATATGAGCAACGACACCGGTATCAAATACCCAGGAGCTACTATGAGCACTGGTAAGGTACACATCAATTACATGTATATCACATATACCTTTAGTGTTGCCGGCCTTCTTATCCGCTAAGTACTTGGGGCAATTCAGCTTCCAGTGACCATTACCCTTGCAATAAAAGCACTCAGTTTCAGGTTTGGGTCCATTCTTTGACTTCTTCCTGGCAACTGATTTACCAGGCGCGGCAACCTCCTTGCCGTCCTTCTTGAAGTTCTTCTTACCCTTGCCTTTCTTGAACTTAGTGGTTTTATTCACCATCAACACTTGATGTTCCTTTTTGATCTCCACCTCCGCAGATTTCAGCATTGAATACAATTCGGGAATGGTCTTTTCCATCCCCTGCATATTGTAGTTCATCACGAAGCTCTTGTAGCTAGGTGGGAGCGACTGAAGGATTCTGTCAATGACCGCCTCATCCGGGAGATTAACTTCCAGCTGAGTCAAGCGGTTGTGCAACCCAGACATCTTGAGTATGTGTTCACTGACATAGCTATTTTCCTCCATCTTGCAGCTAAAGAACTTGTCGGAGACATCATATCTCTCGACCCGGGATGAGCTTGGAAAATCAATTTCAGCTCCTCGAACATCTCATATGCTCCGTGTTGCTCAAAACGCTTTTGGAGCCCCGGTTCTAAGCTGTAAAGCATGCCGCACTGAACGAGGGAGTAATCATCAGTACGTGACTGATGGGCGTTCATAACGTCCTGGTTTTTTGGGAATGGTGGTTCACCTAGCGGTGCTTCTAGGACATAATATTTCTTGGCTGCTATGAGGATGATCCTCAGGTTCCGGACCCAGTCCGAATAGTTGGTGCCATCATCTTTCAGCTTGGTTTTCTCTAGGAACGCGTTGAAGTTGATGAAGGAAATATGCCCTAGACGCAATAATAAAGTTATTGTTTATTTCCTTAATTCATGATAAATGTTTATTATTCATGCTAGAATTGTATTAACAGGAAACATAATACATGTGTGAATACATAGACAAACAGAGTGTCACTAGTATGCCTCTACTTGACTAGCTCATTAATCAAAGATGGTTATGTTTCCTAACCATGAACAAGGAGTTGTTATTTGATTAATGAGGTCACATCATTAGTTGAATGATCTGATTGACATGACCCATTCCATTAGCTTAGCACCCGATCGTTTAGTATGTTGCTATTGCTTTTATCCATGACTTATACATGTTCCTATGACTATGAGATTATGCAACTCCCGTTTGCCGGAGGAACACTTTGGGTGCTACCAAACGTCACAACGTAACTGGGTGATTATAAAGGAGTACTACAGGTGTCACCAAAGGTAGATGTTGGGTTGGCGTATTTCGAGATTAGGGTTTGTCACTCCGATTGTCGGAGAGGTATCTCTGGGCCCTCTCGGTAATGCACATCACTCAAGCCTTGCAAGCATTGCAACTAATGAGTTAGTTGCGAGATGATGTATTATGGAATGAGTAAAGAGACTTGCCAGTAACGAGATTGAACTAGGTATTGGATACCGACGATCGAATCTCGGGTAAGTAACATACCGATGACAAAGGGAACAACGTATGTTGTTATGCGGTCTGACCGATAAAGATCTTCGTAGAATATGTAGGAGACAATATGGGCATCCAGGTCCCGCTATTGGTTATTGACCGGAGACGTGTCTCGGTCATGTCTACATTGTTCTTGAACCGTAGGGTCCGCACGCTTAAGGTTTCGATGACAGTTATATTATGAGTTTATGAGTTTTGATGTACCGAAGGAGTTCGGAGTCCCGGATGAGATCGGGGACATGACGAGGAGTCTCGAAATGGTCGAGACGTAAAGATCGATATATTGGACGACTATATTCGGACATCGGAAGGGTTCTGAGTAGTTCGGTATTTTCGGAGGTACCGGGGAGTTACGGGATTACGGGAGAAGTAATGGGCCTTGATGGGCTTTAGTAGGAAGAGGAAAAAGGCTGCTGCGCCCCCCCTCCCCTCTAGTCCGAATTGGACTAGGGAAAAGGGGGCCGGCCACCTCTCCTTCTCCTCCTATTCCTTCTCCCTTCCTCCCCTCTTGGTGGACTCCTACTAGGACTTGGAGTCCTAGTAGGACTCCATATCTTGGCCGCACCAATTGGCTTGGCCGGCCTCCTCCTCCTCCATCCTTTATATACTGAGGCAAGGGGCACCCTTAGAGACACAAGTTGATCTACGGATCGTTCCTTAGCCGTGTGCGGTGCTCCCTTCCACCAAATTCCACCTCAGTCATATCGTTGCAGTGCTTAGGCGAAGCCCTGCGCCGGTAACACATCAAGATCGTCACCACGCCGTCGTGCTGACAGAACTCTTCCCCGACGCTTTGCTGGATCAGAGCCCGGGGATCGTCATCGAGCTGAATGTGTGCCAAGAACTCGGAGGTGCCGGAGTAACGGTACTTGGATCGGTCGGATCGCGAGGAGAACGTACGACTACTTCCTCTACGTTGAGTCAACGCTTCCGCTTCGGTCTACGAGGGTACGTAGACAACACTCTCCCCTCTCGTTGCTATGCATCACCATGATCTTGCGTGTGCGTAGGAAATTTTTGAAATTACTACGTTCCCCAACAGTGGTATCAGAGCCTAGGTTTTTATGGTTTGATGTTATTTGCACGAGTAGAACACAAGTGAGTTGTGGACGATACAAGTCATACTTCCTACCAGCATGTCATACTTTGGTTCAGCGGTATTGTTGGACGAGACGATCCGGACCAACATTACGCGTACGCTTACGCGAGACCGGTTCCCTCGACGTGCTTTGCACATAGATGGCTTGCGGAAGACTGTCTCTCCAACTTTAGTTGAACCAAGTGTGGCTACGCCCGGTCCTTGAGAAGGTTAAAACGGAGTCTATTTGACAAACTATCGTTGTGGTTTTGATGCGTAGGTAAGATGAGTTCTTGCTTAAGCCCGTAGCAGCCACGTAAAACTTGCAACAACAAAGTAGAGGACGTCTAACTTGTTTTTGCAGGGCATGTTGTGATGTGATATGGTCAAGACATGATGCTAAATTTTATTGTATGAGATGATCATGTTTTGTAACCGAGTTATCGGCAACTGGCAGGAGCCATATGGTTGTCGCTTTATTGTATGCAATGAAATCGCGATGTAATGCTTTACTTTATTACTAAGCGGTAGTGATAGTCGTGGAAGCATAAGATTGGCGAGACGACAACGGTGCTACGATGGAGATCAAGGTGTCGCGCCGGTGACGATGGTGATCATGACGGTGCTTCGGAGATGGAGATCACAAGCACAAGATGATGATGACCATATCATATCACTTATATTGATTGCATGTGATGTTTATCTTTTTATGCATCTTATCTTGCTTTGATTGACGGTAGCATTATAAGATGATCTCTCACTAAATTATCAAGAAGTGTTCTCCCTGAGTATGCACCGTTGCAAAAGTTCTTCGTGCTGAGACACCACGTGATGATCGGGTGTGATAGGCTCTACGTTCAAATACAACGGGTGCAAAACAGTTGCACACGCGGAATACTCAGGTTATACTTGACGAGCTATGCATATAAGATATGACCTCGGAACACGGAGACCGAAAGGTCGAGCGTGAATCATATAGTAGATATGATCAACATAGTGATGTTCACCATTGAAAACTAATCCATTTCACGTGATGATCGGTTATGGTTTAGTTGATTTGGATCACGTGATCACTTAGAAGATTAGAGGTATGTCTATCTAAGTGGGAGTTCTTAAGTAATATGATTAATTGAACTTTAATATTATCATGAACATTAGTCCTGGTAGTATTAGCATATCTATGTTGTAGATCAATAGCTCGCGTTGTTGCTTCCCTGTGTTTATTTTGATATGTTCCTAGAGAAAATTGTGTTGAAAAATGTTAGTAGCAATGATGCGGATTGGATCCGTAATCCGAGGTTTATCCTCATTGCTGCACAGAAGAATTATGTCCTTGATGCACCACTAGGTGACGGACCTATTGCAGGAGCAGATGCAGACGTTATGAACGTTTCGCTAAGCTCAATATGATGACTACTTAATAGTTTAGTGCACCATGCTTAACGGCTTAGAATCGGGACTTCAAAGACGTTTTGAACGTCATGGACCATACGAGATGTTCCAGGAGTTGAAGTTAATATTTCAAGCAAATACCCGAGTTGAGAGATATGAAGTCTCCAACAAGTTCTATAGCTAAAAGATGGAGGAGAATCGCTCACCTAGTGAGCATGTGCTCAGATTGTCTGGGTACTACAATCACTTGAATCAAGTGGGAGTTAATCTTCCAGATAAGATAGTGATTGACAGAATTCTCTAGTCACCATCACCAAGTTAGTAGAACTTCGTGATGAACTATAATATGCAAGGGATAACGGAAAATATTCCCAAGCTCTTCGCGATGCTAAAATCGGCGAAGGTAGAAATCAAAGAAAAACATCAAGTGTTGATGGTTGACAAGATCACTAGTTTCAAGAAAAGGGCAAAAGGAAAGAAGGGGAACTTCAAGAAGAACGGCAAGCAAGTTGCTACTCAAGTGAAAAAGCCCAAGTCTGGTCCTAAGCCTGAGACTAAGTGCTTCTACTGCAAAGGGACTGGTCACTGGAAGCGGAACTACCCCAAGTGATTGGCGGATAAGAAGGATGGCAAAGTGAACATAAGTATATTTGATATACATGTTATTGATGTGTACTTTACTAGTGTTCATAGCAACCCCTCAGTATTTGGTACTAGTTCAAGTTGCTAAGTTTAGTAACTCGAAACGGGAGTTGCAGAATGAACAAAGACTAGTTAAAGGGCAAGGTGACGATGTGTGTTGGAAGTGGTTCCAAGATTGATATGATCATCATCACACACTCCCTATACTTTCGGGATTAGTGTTGAAACTAAATAAGTGTTATTTGGTGTTTGCGTTGAGCATGAATATGATTTGATCATGTTAATTGCAGTACAGTTATTCATTTAAGTTAGAGAACAATTGTTGTTCTGTTTACATGAATAAAACCTTCTATGGTCATACACACCAATGAAATTGGTTTGTTGGATCTCGATCGTAGTGATACACATATTCATAATATTGAAGCCAAAAAAGATGCAAAGTTAATAATGATAGTGCAACTTATTTGTGGCACTGTCGTTTAGGTCATATTGGTGTAAAGCGCATGAAGAAACTCCATGCTGATGGACTTTTGGAATCACTTGATTATGAATCACTTGATGCTTGCGAACCATGCCTCTTGGGCAAGATGACTAAAACGCCGTTCTCCGAAACAATGAAGCAAGCAACAGATTTGTTGGAAATCATACATGCTGATGTATGTGGTCCGATGAATATTAAGGCTCGCGACAAGTATCATTATTTTCTGACCTTCACAGATGATTTGAGCAGATATGGGTATATCTACTTGATGAAACATAAGTCTAAAACATTTGAAAAGTTCAAAGAATTTTAGAGTGAAGTGGAAAATCATCGTGACAAGAAAATAAGGTTTCTACGATATGATCGCAGAGGTAAAATATTTGAGTTACGAGTTTTGGCCTTCAGTTAAAACCGTGTGGAATAGTTCCACAAATTCATGCCACCTGGAACACCACAGCATAATGGTGTGTCCGAACGTCATAACCGTACTTTATTGGATATAGTACAATCTATGATGTTTCTTACCGATTTACCAATATCGTTTTGGGATCATGCATTAGAGACAGCTGCATTCACGTTAAAAGGGGCACCATCTAAAGTCCGTTGAGACGACACAATATGAACTGTGGTTTAGCAAGAAACCAAAGTTGTCGTTTCTTAAAGTTTGGGGTTGTGATGCTTATATGAAAAAGTTTCATCCTGATAAGCTCAAACCCAAATCGGAGAAATATGTCTTCATAGGATACCCAAAGGAAATTGTTGGGTACACCTTCTATCACAGATCCAAAGGCAAGACATTTGTTGCTAAGAATGGATCCTTTCTAGAGAAGGAGTTTCTCTCGAAAGAAGTGAGTGGGAGGAAAGTAGAACTTGATAAGGTAATTGTACCTTCTCCCTTATTGGAAAGTAGTTCATCACAGAAATCTGTTCCTGTGACTACTACACCAATTAGTAAGGAAGCTAATGATGATGATCATGTAACTTCAAGATCAAGTTACTACCGAATCTCGTAAGTAAACTAGAGTGAGATCCGCACCAGAGTGGTACGGTAATCCTGTTCTGGAAGTCATGTTACTAGACCATGACGAACTTGCGAACTATGAGGAAGCGATGATGAGCCCAGATTCCGCGAAATGGTTAGAGGCCATGAAATCTGAGATATGATCCATGTATGAGAACAAAGTATGGACTTTGATGGATTTGCCCGATGATCGGCAAGCCAAAGAAAATAAATGGATATTGAAGAGGAAGACGAACACTGATAGTAGTGTTACTATCTACAAAGCTAGAATTGTCGCAAAAGGTTTTCGACAAGTTCAAGGTGTTGACTACGATGAGAGTTTCTCACTCATATCTATGCTTAAGTCTGTCCGAATCATGTTAGAAATTGCCGCATTTTATGAAATCCGGCAAATGGATAAACAAAACTACATTCCTTAATGGATTTATTAAAGAAGAGTTGTATACGATGCAACTAGAAGGTTTTGTCGATCCTGAAGGTGTTAACAAAATATGCAAGCTCCAGCGATCCATCTATGGACTGGTGCAAGCATCTCGGAGTTGGAATATACGCTTTAATAAGTTGATCAAAGCATATAGTTTTTACAGACTTGCGGTGAAGCCTGTATTTACAAGAAAGTGAGTGGGAGTACTACAACATTTCTGATAAGTATATGTGAATGACATATTGTTGATCGGAAATAATGTAGAATTATTCTGTAAAGCATAAAGGAATGTTTGAAAGGAGTTTTTCAAAGAAAGACTTCAGTGAAGCTGCTTACATATTGAGCATCAAGATCTATAGAGATAGATCAAGACGCTTGATAAGTTTTCAATGAGTACATACCTTGAAAAGATTTTGAAGTAGTTCAAAATGGAACAGTCAAAGAAAGAGTTCTTGCCTGTATTACAAGGTGTGAAATTGAGTAAGACTCAAAGCCCGACCACGGCAGATGATAGAAAGAGAATGAAAGTCATTTCCTATGCCTCAGCCATAGATTCTATAAAGTATGCCATGCTATGTACCAGATCTATTGTATACCCTACACTGTGTTAAGCGAGGGAGTACAATAGTGATCTAGGAAGTAGATCACTGGACATCGGTCAAAATTATCCTTAGTAAAATAAGGATATGTTTCTCGATTATGGATGTGACAAAAAGGTTCGTCGTAAAAGGTTACGTCGATGCAAGTTTTGACACTAATCTAGATGACTCTAAGTCTCAATCTAGATACATATTGAAAGTGGGAGCAATTAGCTAAAGTAGCTCCGTGCAGAGCATTGTAGACATAGAAAATTACAAAATACATAACGGATCTGAATGTGGCAGACCCGTTGACTAAACTTCTCTCACAAGCAAAACATGATCACACCGTAGTACTCTTTGGGTGTTAATCACATAGCGATGTGAACTAGATTACTGAATCTAGTAAACCCTTTGGGTGTTGGTCACATATCGATGTGAACTATGGGTGTTAATCACATGGTGATGTGAACTATTGCTGATAAATCACATGGCGATGTGAACTAGATTATTGACTCTAGTGCAAGTGGGAGACTGAAGGAAATATGCCCTAGAGGCAATAATAAATTTATTATTTATTTCCTTAATTCACGATAAATGTTTGATATTCATGCTAGAATTGTATTAACAGGAAACATAATACATGTGTGAATACATAGACAAACAGAGTGTCACTAGTATGCCTCTACTTGACTAGCTCATTAATCAAAGATGGTTATGTTTCCTAACCATGAACAAGGAGTTGTTATTTGATTAATGAGGTCACATCATTAGTTGAATGATCTGATTGACATGACCCATTCCATTAGCTTAGCACCCGATCGTTTAGTATGTTGCTATTGCTTTTATCCATGACTTATACATGTTCCTATGACTATGAGATTATGCAACTCCCGTTTGCCGGAGGAACACTTTGGGTGCTACCAAACGTCACAACGTAACTGGGTGATTATAAAGGAGTACTACAGGTGTCACCAAAGGTAGATGTTGGGTTGGCGTATTTCGAGATTAGGGTTTGTCACTCCGATTGTCGGAGAGGTATCTCTGGGCCCTCTCAGTAATGCACATCACTCAAGCCTTGCAAGCATTGCAACTAATGAGTTAGTTGCGAGATGATGTATTATGGAACGAGTAAAGAGACTTGCCGGTAACGAGATTGAACTAGGTATTGGATACCGACGATCGAATCTCGGGTAAGTAACATACCGATGACAAAGGGAACAACGTATGTTGTTATGCGGTCTGACCGATAAAGATCTTCGTAGAATATGTAGGGGCCAATATGGGCATCCAGGTCCCGCTATTGGTTATTGACCGGAGACGTGTCTCGGTCATGTCTACATTGTTCTCGAACCGTAGGGTCCGCACGCTTAAGGTTTCGATGACAGTTATATTATGAGTTTATGAGTTTTGATGTACCGAAGGAGTTCGGAGTCCCGGATGAGATCGGGGACATGACGAGGAGTCTCGAAATGGTCGAGACGTAAAGATCGATATATTGGACGACTATATTCGGACATCGGAAGGGTTCTGAGTGGTTCGGTATTTTCGGAGGTACCGGGGAGTTACGGGATTACGGGAGAAGTAATGGGCCTTGATGGGCTTTAGTAGGAAGAGGAAAAAGGCTGCTGCGCCCCCCCTCCCCTCTAGTCCGAATTGGACTAGGGAAAAGGGGGCCGGCCACCTCTCCTTCTCCTCCTATTCCTTCTCCCTTCCTCCCCTCTTGGTGGACTCCTACTAGGACTTGGAGTCCTAGTAGGACTCCATATCTTGGCCGCACCAATTGGCTTGGCCGGCCTCCTCCTCCTCCATCCTTTATATACTGAGGCAAGGGGCACCCCTTAGAGACACAAGTTGATCTACGGATCGTTCCTTAGCCGTGTGCGGTGCCCCCTTCCACCAAATTCCACCTCGGTCATATCGTTGCAGTGCTTAGGCGAAGCCCTGCGCCGGTAACACATCAAGATCGTCACCACGCCGTCGTGCTGACGGAACTCTTCCCCGACGCTTTGCTGGATCGGAGCCCGGGGATCGTCATCGAGCTGAACGTGTGCCAAGAACTCGGAGGTGCCGGAGTAACGATACTTGGATCGGTCGGATCGCGAGGAGAACGTACGACTACTTCCTCTACGTTGAGTCAACGCTTCCGCTTCGGTCTACGAGGGTACGTAGACAACACTCTCCCCTCTCGTTGCTATGCATCACCATGATCTTGCGTGTGCGTAGGAAATTTTTGAAATTACTACGTTCCCCAACAGTTGAGGGTGACATTAGCGTGGGCCATTTGATCTACAAGACATATTGTAAAGATTTAGACTAAGTTCATGATAATTAAGTTCATCTAATGAAATTAATGAATGAACTCCCACTCAGATTTGACATCCCTCTAATCATCTAAGTGATACATGATCCGAGTCAACTAGTCCGTGTCCGATCATCACGTGAGACGGACTAGTTATCATCGGTGAACATCTCCATGTTGATCGTATCTTCTATACGACTCATGTTCGACCTTTCTGTCGTGGATTTGTCACGGCAGATGTCCTAGCGAAAGGACTTAGTCGTGGAGCCATCGCAACGGGTTAACTTGAAGGGGTTAAAACGGACGCAAGGACACAGTGTTATACTAGTTCGGCCCCTTCGATGAAGGTAAAAGCCTACGTCTAGTTGTGATGGGATTGATGTGTTTCGAGGGCTAGGGAGCGATAAGCTTCGCCTAAACCTCGAGTTGTTGTTCTCTGTCCCTAAACCGTCGTCGGGTCGTCCCCTTATATACACGGGTGACGCCCGTCGGTCTACAAAATCCCAACCTCCGGTTCATAAACGTGCCCGGGTTGGTCTCTCTATTCCTAACTTACAATGCAAGTTTACCTCAGGCCGGTTTACGGCCATAAACCTTTAAACCGATTATAGGCCTTGGGCCCTTCTATTTCTCCTTGGGCTTTAACATCTTGGGTCCATTGACGGAGCTAACCCGGGCCCTGTAGGCCGGTTTACCCAAATAGCAATATCCCCAACATTAGGCCCCAGATTGATTTGAACAGGTTCATGTCAATCCTTAATAAGAATTTCTGTCTTCAAATGTCTTCCAGTACTGTTAAACTGCCGTTTCGTCGTCTCCTCTTGCTGCTGTAAACCGATATGACGTCAGCACAACGTTACCGTTTCTTTTTGCTAAATCCGCAATAATCAAGGCGACAGCTGGGCTCCCGAAATCACCGGCTCCTGGATTCGCGCGCCTGGCACGCGCGCCGCGCCTTATAAATAGGACTAGAAGGCCATCTTCCTTTCCTCCCTTTCGTCCCCTTCTTCGTCTTCCTCGCGACTCAGACTTTGGAGCTCCGCCGCCGCCGTCAGGTACTGCATCAACTCAGGCCGCTGCATCAACCTGACCGGACCAGAGCACCGCGGCGACCCTCCGCATCCGCTTGGATCCCGGTAAGGCTCCTGTTCTTCTTGCTTTAGATCTGTTCTAGGGTTCGTCGTCCTTATCCTACCACTGTTCATTGCTCATCTCCATAGCAAGTTTTTGTGAACAGATTATGATACTTATATTGTGATTTGTAGTCACTCTCAGTATTCGCCATAAATCTGTACTCATCTCCTTAGATCCCACTCATTTCCCTGCTTGTCGAACTTGTGTTGTTCTGCTGCGAGCCAAACCTCATATTTTTACTTCTTTTTTGCCCTAGCTGTAGATCCATTGTTTTGAAAGAATCCGTACGGGATCTGTTTCTGCTTTCATATTCATAACTGTTAGATCTGGTCGGTTTAACTTTTAGCAGAGCGAACAACCCAAACTATATATCCATTAGTCCCCTTGATGAACCGCCAGATGATATCATTCAAGATAACTCCGATTTATATAAGAGCATCTTCGGTTTACAATCACACCTGTTCTCAAACCGGAATACCTTTGTCTTGTAGATTTCCTCATGGCAAAACAGGTATACGAATGCAACTGGGTTCCCTCTCGCATCACCGAGACCCAATTAAACAACTTAGTTCTGACTGGCGCCTTGAGTAGCAAAAATGCCATCCATTGGAGGGTTCCAGGGAATGAATGTCCTCCTACCCCATAGGAAGGAGAAGTTGTTGTGTTTGCGGATCACCTGGCCCGGGGCTTTAACCCACCCGGTTCAAAATTTTACCGGGACGTCCTGGCTAATTTTAAGTTGCGCCCACAAGATGTTGGTCCAAACTCAGTCACGAATATCTGCCACTTTCAAGTGCTTTGTGAGGTGTACTTCCAGGAGGAACCTACTGTAGAGTTGTTCCGAGACTGTTTTCATTTGAACCGACGTACTGAATTCACCGACGGCCCTAATATGGAACTGGGTGGTATGGCGATTCAAAAGAGGAAAGAAGTGACTTATCCTCACGCCAAGCTACATAGTCATCCGCAAGAATGGAATCACACTTGGTTCTATTGCAAGGAACTTCCCCTGCTGAAGAAAATCCTCTGCCTGGCTTCCGTCCAGAGAGACTTAGCAATACACACCCCTTCCCCCCAAGGCTAACCGCCAAAGAGAGGAGTAAGTATGCCCCTCAACTGTCCAAGCTCAGAGCCTTCATGGCTAACGGTTTAACAGGAGTAGATCTTGCCCGTTGCTGGATTTCTTGGAGCATCCTGCCCCTCAGTATCCGCTCCGGTTTAATGTGCAAATACACGGGCCGGGTTAATGATCCTTTGAGGCACTGCAACATTCAGCTGACGGAAGACGAAGTTACTGAAGCTGTGAAAAAGATGCTAAATGAACCGGAATATGTTTGCGCCCGAACCGGCCTGCTTCCCTTTTGTGCTACAAATAAACCACCTGCTGTAAGCATCTCACCTCTGTTTGTTATAGAATTTATGATCTCCTTATATGCATACTGTTAACTCCAATCCTTTCTGAAACAGGGAGATGATCCGTTTTGGAGCAAGAAGCTTCAAGAGCCAACAGAAAAGGTAACCCGACCCAAAACAAGGGTGAAGAAGCCTGCTCAGAAGAAAAGGAACACCGCTTCCTCTACCCCGGAATTGGATGAGGATGATGTGGGTAATCCGGACCTTGAGGTAGACCTTGATTCAGTTGGCTTACTTTTTATACGTCTTATTGATGATGACATTTGTCAGGACGACGCTGAAGCGAGTAATGCTGAAGGCCCAGAGGTAACTATTCTTTCTTCTGATACAGTTCCTTTGCCTTTGAAAAAACCTCGCCAAGCAAACCGGAAAGTTAAATTTTCTCATCCTCTTGCTTACTTGGATCCCAAATTTCTTGTGAAGACCCAGCAACATGAAGCTCGTCGCACCACCCGGCATAGTGGCCAGGTAGTTACCTCCGCCGGTTTACCGAACAGCCCGGTTCGGAAACGCCGCTCAGAGGTCTCCGATTTATGCGCTAGCTTTCCTCCTAAAGCAGGTTTAATTCGTCAGCCTCTTAATCCATCTGACTCCGATTATCAGGTCACTTCCCATTCATCTTCTGGTGAATCTTCAGCCACTCAACTGCCACCGCTAAAGACAGTTATTGGGTAAGTTGGACCGATCACAACATATTTCCATACGGGTTTCTTAATCCATCTTACACCGTTCTTTCAATCTTTGGGTCTCTCCCAGGGCTAAACCTAGACCGAGCAAGAAGGCTTGTCTGGATAATCCGGCCGAAGGAACTGCCGCTCCTGAACCGGAGAAAACTCCTGGTGCTGATGCTCTAGTTCGTGAAGACATTCAGAATTATCTACCTCCACAAGATGACGCATATGCTGAAGAAAGGCCTACCAATCCTGCCAGCCATACCGATCAGCCTGCCAGTCCTGTTCGGGTTGAGGAATCCATCCACCCTTCTGGAACTGTTGATAAACCGACAGTGCCAATGCAGAGCAGCGATTCCAAAGATGATGATGTTGTGATTACCGGCATTGGTCGCTCTGAACCGGGGAACTCTGCTACCTTAGCCAAGCATACTGCTAAGGAAGAAATCTCGGCCATAAAGGGCAAATGGGACGCTGATTCCTCAACGTATGCCGCTTTAGGCGCCCAAGATCTTTATTCTGGGTACCTGAACCGACTGTACACCAGTCGCGATTATGAAGCTGGCATGATCAGGATGATGAAAGAAAAACTTGAGGTAACTCTCTTGTGCTTCATTCTATTGCAACTTAGCTTCTCAATTTCTTCCAATCCGAGATGGTAATCCGAATCATGCTGCCTTGACAACCAAGGTCCGGTTTGAAAAAAAACAGGGCTTCAACATAGGTCGTAACCAGAAAACATCATCAAATAACCATTAGCCCCCAAGTGCCAAGTTTAAATACTTGTATTAATCTTGGGACTTTTGCAATGTAAAACATGCGTTAAGATCAAGTACGCATTAGCCCCCAAGTATCGAGCACATAACTTGCTTGTGTGGTTGATACTTCCAAACCGTGCAATTTCTGAACACTGCTGATGACCTGCTGCAGGGGGATCTGAAGACCAAAGAGAAACAAGTCTCGGACCTTCAGGAAATCCTAAAAACCCAGCAGGCTGAAACTGCAAAAGCGAAGGAAGAATTGACCAATGCCTTAACCGTTATGGAACAGCTGAAAGAAGACCGCAAAAAGGAACAAGCTGATTGGGCTACTGAAAAGGCTCTTTTGATTAAAAGGGCTGAAAATGCCGAAGCTGCTCTTAAACCGGTGGTTGATGAATTATCCACCGTAAAGCGACAAATACACTCCATGACCTCTGCCGTCTTTGGTAAATTTCTTTCGATGCCCTTCCTCCAATTTGCACCTTGTCTGCTATATCCTATGTCCGGTTTGTAATCCATCTTGAAACACTGCAGGCACACGTATTGGACACTTGGGTTCTGATGTGCGGATGAAACTCAAAGCTGCTTATACTTTGATTGAACAGTTGTATACCGGAGCACAGAGAGCTATCACCACTGCATCGCATAACAACCCTGCACCGTCTCTGATTCAAGACACGTTAAAAAGGTTATCCATGCTTCCTGCCCGGATTGAAGAGTTAAAAAGATCAGCTGCTCGAACCGGAGCCATCACTGCCTTGATCCGGGCCAAAGCATGGGTACCAGATTTTGATCCTGTCGAAGCGGCCCAAGGATACCCCAGCTTGAAAGAAGACGGTTCAGATTTCGGTGAAAATGACTTGAGGGCGATAAACCGGGTGGTGCGCCCCCTAGCTTGTCAATTGGCTGAAGAAGCAGATCTGACACATTATCAGGCCCAATATGATAACCAGAACAAGCGAGTAGCTGCCCCGATCCCTGAAGCGGAAAACCTTATTCCTCCAATCCGTAAGCATACCTACGCCCCTGATATTGAACCGTCTTTGCTGATTCATGACGAAGCTGTCTTTCAAGCGTTAATGGGAATCGACTGGACCACTGCTGATTTCCAGCCAATGGGTAGCCATGAGAAGGCTGAAGCGGCGCAAGATGATCCACAACCTTCGAACCGAGGCGGCGAACAGGCGTAATCAAAGCTCCGGCTCACCTTAATTGGTGACGTTAATCCGTCAAAAAACAATATATTCAGGCACTACGCTGCCTTGTAATAAGATAGTTAATACTTCTGCCTTTGAATGCGCCTTTGTGCACGGGTACTGATGCCCTTGCCATGACTTTTTCCAACTTGTGTTTCCTGTCTTTACTGGGCACAAAGGACGGTCTTTCGACCATACGAACCGTGCTGTGCCTTTGCCAAACCGGGCAACTTGCCTCCGGGTTAAAAAATGGACCAGGCTGTGTCAGCTGAATCGGTTTTAAAAGTATTTGTCGTTCCAAAGAACAAAAACACCACAAGAAGGAAGATAACAAACAACCAAATACGAGAGGAAAACGCAATAGTAAAACGCATGCAAATGGTGGTTGCTATGAACCGTTCAGAAGGCGTTACCATCGTCAAGACAAAAAACCAAGCCCCCAAGGGGTGTAGCTACGGTTTAAGTCGACTAGGTTCCTAACTGAATCGTGGCAAATATGCCGGTCAAATGGCATTGCATTGGTTCGGATTCGACCAAGCCCCCAAGTGACTCAGTGGCCTAGGGCCGATCAAGTGGCATTGCATTGGTTAGGACACGACCAAGCCCCCAAATGACTTATTGGCTGTTTAAAAGCCGATCAGAAGGCATTACCATCATCAAGACATGACCGAGTTCCCATAAGGTGTAACTACGGTTCAAGTCGACTAGGTCCTTAACTGACTTAGTGGCAAATGTGCCAGCCAGAAGGCATTACCGTCGTCAAGACATGACCAAGCTCCCCGGAGGTGTAGCTACGGTTCAGGTCGACTAGGTCCCCAACTGACTTTGTTGATCTTCTGTGAAGCGACCTCAAGGGGTAAACCGGAGGTTGCCCTAAAGCGAATCAACTCCGTGTAACCACGCATGATGTGAAGAAAACAGAGACCCCGCTTTACTCGAGGCTCCGGTTAATTATATTGATCATAATATATACATGGTTATGATATGTACATCAACAGAGCCCAAGGCTCATGTATAGTAAGGTCGAAGATGAGCTATGTTCCACGGCCTGCTGGTCTCCTCCTCTGATGTGCGTGAATCTTTGCGCTCTCGAATATCAATCAGGTAGTATGACCCATTATTCAGATTCTTGCTGACCACAAAAGGTCCTTCCCAAGGCGGGGATAATTTATGCATATCAGACTGATCCTGGATGAGCCGGAGCACCAAATCCCCCTCCTGAAAGGTTCTGGTTCTAACCCGACGGCTGTGGTAACGGCGAAGATCTTGCTGGTAAATCGCTGAACGGGCAGCTGCTAAGTCACGTTCCTCATCCAACAACTCAAGAGCGTTCTGTCGTGCCTGCTCGTTGTCCGCTTCAACATAAGCTGCCACACGAGGTGAGTCATGTCGTATATCACTTGGGAGAACCGCCTCTGCTCCATAGACCATAAAAAACGGCGTAAACCCCGTGGATCTGTTAGGCGTGGTGTTGATGCTCCATAATACAGACGGTAGCTCCTCAACCCAACAACCCGGCGTCCTTTGCAAAGGGACCAGAAGCTGGGGTTTGATACCTCTCAAGATCTCTTGATTCGCTCGCTCTGCTTGGCCATTAGATTGTGGGTGAGCTACTGAAGAAACATCAAGCCGTATATGCTCACGTGCGCAGAACTCTTTCATGGCACCTTTGGATAGATTGGTACCATTATCTGTGATGATGCTGTGTGGAAAGCCAAACCGGAAGATCACCTTCTTTATAAACCGAACCGCCGTGGCCGCATCACATTTATTGACAGGTTCTGCCTCCACCCACTTTGTAAATTTGTCAACCGCCACCAATAGGTGGGTCTTCTTATCTTTGGAACGTTTAAAAGGCCCAACCATATCGAGCCCCCAAGTCGCAAACGGCCAAGTAATTGGAATCATCCTCAATTCTTGAGCCGGTATGTGCGCTCGTCTGGAAAATTTCTGGCAACCATCACATAACCTGACCAGGTCTTCTGCATCAGCATGAGCAGTTAACCAGTAGAAACCGTGGCGGAACGCTTTAGCCACCAATGATTTTGAACCGGCGTGGTGGCCGCAATCCCCTTCATGTATTTCACGTAATATCTCGCACCCCTCCTCAGGGGATACGCACCGTTGCAGCGCTCCTGACACGCTGCGATGATGTAGCTCCCCTTTGAGAATGGTCATAGACTTGGACCGCCGTACTATCTGCCGAGCCAAGGTTTCGTCTTCTGGCAACTCACCCCGGTTCATATATGCCAGATAAGGAAGCGTCCAATCCGGGATGACGTGAAGAGCCGCCACTAATTGAGCCTCCGGATCAGGAATAGCCAACTCCAGTTCACCGGGTAGCTGTACCGATGGGTGATACAATACATCCAAGAAAACATTGGGTGGGACCGGTTTACGCTGAGAGCCCAAGCGGCTTAAAGCGTCCGCTGCCTCATTCTTTCTGCGGTCCACATGGTCCACTTGATAGCCTTTGAAATGCCCTGCCACCATATCTACTTCACGACGGTATGCAGCCATGAGCGGGTCCTTAGAATCCCAGGTGCCAGATACTTGCTGAGCCACTAGATCCGAATCACCAAAGCACCTAACGCGGCTCAGATTCATCTCTTTAGCCATCCGAAGACCATGAAGCAAAGCTTCATACTCAGCCGCATTGTTTGTACAGGGGAACATTAAACGGAGGACATAACAAAACTTGTCTCCTCGTGGGGAAGTTAAAACGACTCCAGCCCCCGAGCCTTCCAATTGTCTGGATCCGTCAAAATGAATAGTCCAATATGTGTTATCTGGCTTCTCCTCAGGTGCTTGTAACTCTGTCCAATCATTTATGAAGTCGACAAGTGCTTGTGACTTTATGGCCGTCCGGGGTACGTATCTTAAACCGTGCGGCCCAAGCTCGATAGCCCACTTGGCAATCCGACCGGTCGCCTCCCGGTTCTGTATGATGTCACCCAAAGGAGCAGAACTGACCACCGTGATGGGGTGCCCTTGAAAATATTGCTTCAGCTTCCGGCTTGCCATAAAAACACCATATACCAGCTTCTGCCAATGCGGATACCTTTGCTTGGACTCGATAAGCACTTCGCTGATATAGTAAACCGGACGCTGAACCGGATGCTCCTTCCCAGCCTCCTTGCGTTCTACCACAATCGCCACACTGACCGCTCTGGCGTTCGCAGCAACATATAACAGGAGTGGCTCTTTATCTACGGGGGCTGCCAACACTGGCGGATTGACTAACTGTCGCTTCAAGTCCTCAAACGCTTTATCAGCCTCCGGACTCCAGACAAATTGATCTGTCTTCTTGAGCATTTGATACAAGGGGATCGCCTTTTCACCGAGGCGGCTGATAAACCGGCTTAACGCAGCAATCCGCCCGGCCACGCGCTGAACATCATTGACGCATTTCGGTTTGGCCAGGGAGGTGATGGCTGTGATCTTTTCCGGATTGGCCTCAATTCCTCTATGGGACACTAAGAATCCCAACAACTTGCCTGCAGGTACACCGAAAACACATTTAGCTGGGTTGAGCATCATTTGGTACACTCTCAAGTTATCGAAGGTTTCCTTCAAATCGTCAACCAGGGTCTCCTTCTTTCGTGACTTGACCACAATGTCATCCACATAGGCATGTACATTACGACCAATCTGTTCGTGGAGGCAATTTTGCACACACCGTGGATAAGTAGCCTGCGCACTCTTAAGCCCGAAGGGCATAGAAACATAGCAGAAGGCTCCAAAGGGAGTAATGAACGCCGTCTTCTCCTGGTCCTTAACTGCCATCTTGATCTGATGATAACCCGAATAGGCATCCAAAAAACTCAAACGCTCGCAACCTGCCGTAGCATCAATGATTTGATCAATACGGGGGAGAGCAAAAGGATCCGCTGGACAAGCTTTATTCAAGTTTGTGTAATCCACACACATGCGCCAGGTGCCGTTTTTTTAAGAACCAGCACTGGATTAGCAAGCCACTCGGGATGAAAAACCTCAATAATAAAACCAGCTGCCAAGAGCCTGGCTACTTCCTCACCAATCGCTTTACGTCTTTCTTCGCTAAACCGGCGTAGGAACTGTTTTACCGGTTTATACTTAGGATCCACATTAAGGGTGTGCTCAGCGAGTCGCCTCGGTACACCAGGCATGTCAGACGGCTTCCATGCAAAGATGTCCCGATTCTCACGGATGAACTCGATGAGCGCGCTTTCCTATTTGGGATCCAAGTTTGCACTGATGCTGAACTGCTTGGACGAATCGCCAGGTACGAAGTCAACAAGCTTAGTTTCGGCAGCTGATTTGAACTTCAAGGCCGGATCGTGGTCCGTAGTTGGCTTCTTTAATGAAGTCATGTCCTCCGGATCAACATTGTCTTTGTACTGCTTTAGCTCCTCCGTAGCACAAACCGATTCTGCATAAGTCGCATCTCCTTCCTCGCATTCCAAAGCGATTCGACGGCTCCCATGAACTGTTATAGTGCCCTTGTAACCCGGCATCTTGAGTTGCAGATATACATAGCAGGGTCGTGCCATAAATTTTGCATAGGCCGGTCGTCCGAACAAAGCGTGGTATGGACTTTGGATTTTAACCACTTCAAACGTCAGCGTCTCTGATCTGGAATCATGACTATCGCCGAAGACCACTTCAAGGGCTATCTTACCAACAGGGTACGCAGACTTGCCAGGCACCACCCCGTGGAACACCGTATTGGTCGGTTTGAGATCCTTATCCACCAGTCCCATGCGACGGAAGGTCTCATAATACAAGATGTTAATGTTGCTCCCTCCGTCCATGAGTACCTTGGTGAGCTTATAACCTCCCACCTGAGGCGCCACTACCAATGCTAACTAACCCGGATTATAAACCCTGGGAGGATGATCTTCTCGGCTCCATATGATTGGTTGTTCCGACCAGCGCAGATAGTGAGGTGTGGCCGGTTCAACAGCACTAACTGGCCGCCTCTGAAGCTTTCTATCCCGTTTATCCAAGCTTGTAGTAAAAACATGGTACTGTCCACCACTCAACTGTTTCGGGTTGCTCTGATAACCTGATTGCTGCTGGCTGTGACCACTTTGATAACCTTTCGGTCCTCCGTGTTCCGAGGCCATGTCTGTACATGCTAGGCTCGTCAATCCAACCTAAGTGTATTGCGTGTGTAAATCTGGCTTACACCCGTTGTATGCGAACGTAAGGACCTATCACACCCGATCATCACGTGGTGCTTCGGAACGACGAACCTTAGCAACGGTGCACAGTTAGGGAGAACACATTTTTGATATTTTAATGAGGGATCATCTTATTTATGCTACCGTCGTTCTAAGCAAATAAGATGTAAAAACATGATAAACATCACATGCAATCAAATAGTGACATGATATGGCCAACATCATTTCGCTCCTTTGATCTCCATCTTCGGGGCGTCGTGTTCATCGTCGTCACCGGCATGACACCATGATATCCATCATCATGATCTCCATCATCGTGTCTTCATGAAGGTGTCACGTCAACTATTACTTCTACTACTATGGCTAACGCTTTAGCAATAAAGTAAAGTAATTACATGACGATTTAAGTTGACACGCAGGTCATAAATAAATAAAGACAACTCCTATGGCTCCTGCCGGTTGTCATACTCATCGACATGCAAGTCGTGATTCCTATTACAATAACAAGATCATCTCATACATCACATACATGATTCATCACAACTTCTGGCCATATCACATCACAAAGCACTTGCTGCAAAAACAAGTTAGACGTCCTCTAATTGTTGTTGCAAGTTTTTTACGTGGCTGTTATAGGTTGCTAGCAAGAACGTTTCTTACCTACGTTAAAACCACAAAGTGAATTGTCAATCTCTATTTACCCTTCATAAGGACCCTGTTCATCGAATCCGATCCAACTAAAGTGGGAGAGACAGACACCCGCCAGCCACCTTATGCAACTAGTGCATGTCTGTTGGTGGAACCGGTCTCACGTAAGCGTACGTGTAAGGTTGGTCCGGGCCGCTTCATCCCACAATACCGCTGAACCAAAATAGGACTAGTAACGGCAAGAAGAATTGACAATTCGACGCCCACAACTACTTTGTGTTCTACTCGTGCATAGAAACTACGCATAGACCTAGCTCATGATGCCACTATTGGGGATCGTAGCAGAAATTAAAATTTTCCTACACATCATCAAGATCTATCCATGGAGTATTCTAACAACGAGGGGATAGGAGAGCATCTACATACCACTTGTAGATCGCAAGGGAAGCGTTCAAGAAGAACGTGGATGATGGAGTCGTACTCGTCGTGATCCAAATCACCGATGACCAGCGCCGAACGGACGGCACCTCCGCGTTCAACACACGTACGGTCGGGATGACGTCTCCTCCTTCTTGATCCAGCAAGGGGGAAGGAGAGGTTGATGAAGATCCAGCAGCACGACGGCGTGGTGGTGGATGCAGCAGAATTCCAGCAGGGCTTCGCCAAGCGTCTACGGAGAGAGGGAGAGGTGTAACAGGGGAGAGGGAGGCGCCAAGGCTGCAGGGTTGCGGCTGCCCTCCCTCCCCCCTTTTATATAGGCCCCCTAGGGGGGGCGCCGGCCCTGGAGATCCATCTCCAGGGGGGGCGGCGGCCAGGGGGGAGGCTTGCCCCCCAAGGCAAGTGGGGCGCCCCCTGCCCTAGGGTTTCCAACCCTAGGCGCAGGGGGGAGGCCCATGGGGGGCGCACCAGCCCACTATGGGCTGGTTCCCTCCCCACTTCAGCCCACGGGGCCCTCCGGGATGGGTGGCCCCACCCGGTGGACCCCCGGGACCCATCCGGTGGTCCCGATACAATACCGGCGACCCTCGAATCCACCCCGATGGCCGAAACGACACTTCCTATATATAATTCTTTACCTCCGGACCATTCCAGAACCTCTCGTGACGTCCGGGATCTCATCCGGGACTCCGAACAACCTTCGGTTTGCTGCATACTAATATCTTTACAACCCTAGCGTCACTGAACCTTAAGTGTGTAGACCCTACGGGTTCGGGAGACATGCAGACATGACCGAGACGATCTTCGGTCAATAACCAACAGCGGGATCTGGATACCCATGTTGGCTCCCACATGCTCCTCGATGATCTCATCGGATGAACCACGATATCGAGGACTTAATCAATCCCGTACTCAATTCCCTTTGTCTATCGGTACGATACTTGCCCGAGATTCGATCGTCGGTATACCAATACCTTGTTCAATCTCGTTACCGGCAAGTCTCTTTACTCATTCCCGTAACACATCATCCCGTGAACAACACCTTGATCACACTGAGCTCATTATGATGATGTCTTACCGAGTGGGCCCAGAGATACCTCTCCGTCATACGGAGTGACAAATCCCAGTCTCGATTCATGCCAACCCAACAAACACTTTCGGAGATACCTGTAGTGCACCTTTATAGTCACCCAGTTACGTTGTGACGTTTGATACACCCAAAGCACTCCTACGGCATCCGGGAGTTGCATAATCTCATGGTCTAAGGAATGATACTTGACATTCAGAAAAGCTCTAGCAAACGAACTATACGATCTTTTGTGCTATGCTTAGGTTTGGTTCTTGTCCATCACATCATTCTCCTAATGATGTGATCCCGTTATCAATGACATCCCCATGTCCATAGTCAGGAAACCATGACTATCTATTGATCAACGAGCTAGTCAACTAGAGGCTTACTAGGGACACATTGTGGTCTATGTATTCACACATGTATTATGATTTCCGGACAATACAATTATAGCATGAACAATAGATGATTATCATGAACTAGGAAATATAATAATCCTTTTATTATTGCCTCTAGGGCATATTTCCAACACATACGGCCCGGCTGCAACACCCGGAGAGGCACCAAAAAACTAGTACCACGCGAAGGAGCAATGAAATATTTTACCACAAAACCAACACGTCGGGGTCTAACCTAGCGGCCGCCTGCGCTCACCGCGCTCTATGTCGGCCCAACATCCAGGACCCACCAATCAGCTTGGCCGCTCTCGCGAGCTAATTCGTGAATCGGTGCGATTTATTACTCGCATGCCTAAAAATGGTAGTGCCATGGAATTTTCTCCAAATATGGTGGCAAGTTCTTACACCAGCCCTAAATATGGTGGTTTTGTGTAATTACCTCACGCCTAGATAAAACTTTCAAGAAGAAATTATGCCATGTGCATTGGTGTTGACATATTCAACCAAAAGTCAAACTTGAGATATTAATCCTAGAAGCAGAAGTAAAGCCAACACCTTAAACGAGGTCATGATGACGTGTGTCGACAATGCCTCATCTACTTGAAGAGACGAGATCGTGGGTTTCACCCGAAGAGAATACATACTTGGCATCGAACCGTCACTTAACAACCTCGCAACCAGTATAGACCCATTTCCCTTTGCTCTGTCCTGTACAAAATTGCAGCCAAGTGCATTGTTAACAGAACAAGGGGCTTTCTGAATGATATCGTGAGTGAGGAGCAGAGCGCTTTCGTGCCGGGGCGACTCATCACGGATAATGTACTCATAGCATATGAGAGTGTACACACAATGAAGAAGAGGAAAAGAGGAAAGAATTCTGTGTGTGCAGTAAAACTTGACATGATGAAGGCTTATGATCGTGTAGAATGGCACTATTTAGAAGGGATCATGTCTAAGTTGGGATTCAGTGCTTCTTTTATCCGGCTGATTATGAAGTGTGTCACGTCAGTCCGGTTCTCGGTTCGTGTGAACGGAGAGCTTCTGCCATACTTCACCCCCTCCAGGGGCCTGCGGCAGGGCTGCCCCGCTTCACCTTACCTCTTCCTGCTCTGCGCAGAAGGCTTCACAACCCTTTTAAACAGGTTTGGAGGCGTCTATGTGGATAGAGGGATCCGTGTCAGTGTTCACTCTCCATGGATCAATCACCTGCTTTTCGCGGATGATAGCCTCATCTTTATGCAATCAAGGGTGGAGAGTTCCATTAGACTCAACAACATTCTGCATGTTTATGGCGAGTGCTCGGGACAGTGCGTAAACAAGGAAAAAAGCTCCATTCTTTTTAGCCCGAACACACCAGAGCCTGTCAGAGAGGCTTTGAAAGGAACTCTTGGTATCTCGGTTGAGGCTTTCAACGAGAGGTACCTGGGCTTGCCCACTGCTGCAGGACGCATCACCTCCGGCACTTTCAATTATATTGGTGAACGAGTCAGGTCCAAGCTGAATGGCGGGACTGAAAGGCTGGTTTCCTACGCAGCAAGGGAGGTGCTGGTAAAGTCGGTGGCTCAATCTATACCGACGTTCACAATGAGCTGCTTCAAGCTGGCCAAGAAGAACTATAAAAGTATATCCTCGCCGATGGCCAAGTACTGGTGGAGCAGCTCCGTCGACAGACGCTCCATTCACTGGATAGACTGGAAATCCTTGTCAGCCCCAAAGTGCAAGGGAGGGCTGGGTTTTCGTGATCTGGAAACGTTTAATATCGCACTACTGGGAAAGCATGGTTGGCGGCTCATCATGGACCCAGACTCTTTATGCTCTAGGGTTCTCAAGGGCCGCTATTACCCTAATGTTGATTTCATGCAGGCTACTGTGCCGAACAACTCCTCAGCTACCTGGCGAGGCATCATAGCAGGGAGGAAGGCACTTGAAGCTGGAATAATAAAGAGGATTGGCGATGGCACCTCTGTTTACGTCTGGACTGATCGCTGGTTGCCCGGGAAACTTTCCTTGCGTCCGTCAGTTCAGATTGGTGATGCTACCATCCACACCGTCTCCGACCTAATTGATTTCGAAAATTGGAGTTGGAGGACGGAGTTAGTGAGATCGAACTTCATTCCACCAGACGCAGATGCAATACTGAACATACCACTCAGGCATGGTGGAGGTGATGATTTTTGGGCGTGGGCTTACGAGAGATCCGGGACATATTCTGTCAAATCCGCGTATCGTGCTCTAATGACTCGTAACGAACAACAAGTTCTAGAGGAAGGGACGATTGCCGAATCTTCAGAGACTGACAAACAGATGTGGACACGGCTATGGAAGCTCAAAGTTATGCCCAAAGTTAGGGTTTTTTGGTGGCGGGTACTCCGAGGTATTCTACCAGTGGAATCCACACTGAAATACCGACACATTGCAACTGAGGCTCGTTGCAAAGTATGCAAATGCGCAGATGAGGACATGTTTCACGCACTTATCAAGTGCTCTCATGCCCGCAGCTTCTGGGCAGAAGCTCGATCGTGGCTGAACATCAAGTTACCAGAACTCCACCCCCTCACTTGGTGCAGGGACATTCTGTGTGACTCTTGATTTGTGGAAGCGGATCAGGCTAAGATAATCACTGTTATGTGGGCTATATGGACATCTCGCAACAACATAACACATGACAGGGCCAGTTTGGATCCGGTCCAATCTTTAAAACGGATCAGAGAAACCATCATGTTATTAGAGCTACCGTTGGAGTGTACCCGGACTCTTCCTGGCTATGGGTGGAGACCACCGGATTCAGACTATATCAAGATCAATACGGATGGTAGCGTCTCTCTAGCTGAAAACAAAAGCGGGGCGGGAGGTGTTGCACGAACCTCCTCCGACTTTATTGCTGCCTGGAGTAAGCCACATGAGAACATCACGGATCCACTAATCGCGGAAGCACAAGCTCTGCGAGACGGTGTCTTCTTCGGCAAGCTCCGGGGCTTTTCGCGGGTGATCTTCGAGGTCGACTGCCTGGAGCTAGTTCAGCTCTGGAACTCGCAACAATTTTCGCGCTCTCTCATAGCGCCTATACTTCTCGAAATTGGAAGGCTAGCTTCCTCGTTTGATTACTTTGATATTCTTCATTTACCGAGACAATCCAACATGTCAGCTCACCTGTGTGCAAAACATGCAAGCACTCTAGGTGTGTCAGACTGTTGGATGAACTCACCCCCTGGTTTCCTCGTGACAAGCCTTATGGCCGATCGCGCTGGAGCTGAGATTGAATGAATAAAGCCCAATGATTCCCGCAAAAAAAAACCTCGCTACCAGCTAACGACTCCTTGCTAGGCGGATCCCGGTGTTAGGAGAGGCCAAGGACCCCCACGCTGTTGGAGAAAATTACTCCTGAGAGGGTCGTCGCTGCACCTCCATACCATCCGAGCTGAGAACATGTCAACGTGTTGCTGCATAGATCTAGCCCCAATTGAAACATCACACCCACGAGGCTAGCCACCACCAACGCAATGCCACAACCTCGTGTCGGCCTTCATCATATTTTGCCACACGCCGCCAACGGATCTAGGCGGACGCATGATCTCCACCGCACGCCGTCGAGGGAGGCCGCATGCCTTTCGTGATGCCGACGAACGCCGCAGCACCCTGCATAGCTTACGATGTCATGCCCCCACTCGAGATAAGCCTCATTGATCCCGCCATAGCTTACAACTCGATAAGGGCCCGACAAGGCCGGTTGGCTCGGGGCACGCGACCCTGAGTCGGTGCCGGACCAGATTGGCCACTGCCCGAGCCTAGCTAACTCGAACATACTTAGGCCTACTCTGATTTAGAATAATTTTGTAGGAACTCAAAATGATAGGAATTTTTAAGGGGGGGGGGGGGGGGTTGATCCTTTTGGAGTCATTTGGTTTGTACGAATGACTCGTACTCGTAAGCAGGATGGGAACCAATGCTTTGCATTTCAAAGAAAAAAAAAACCAGCCAAGACTCAACGAATTTTTTTCTATCTTATGAATCAAATGGCATATCTTTTCCTATAAAAATTGAGATACATGTCATCTCAGTTTTTATGATTTTCCTATCCTATGAACCAAAAAAGCCCTAAACTTAATCTATGATCATTCTTTTTTTACGAAAACTTACAAGAGCAATCTTTTACACATGTTCCCGGAGTGTGGCTTGTTTAAAAATTTGGAAGCTTAAGAATGTGAATTTTGCCAAGTCTTAAAAAACACTTCCGCTTGCACGCAGACGCAGGCCTTGACAGTCACTTTGCACATGCAGTCCTAGACGCATCTTCTAGTTACCTCGATCGATGCAAAGACACCATGGCCCATGGTCAGGTCGCGGTTCCTCTGGCCCGTAGATGCCTGGAGATCAAAAGGTCAAAGCCCCCGAGCAAGAAAAGTGAAAAGTCACACACACACCACAAGCATTGTGCGTGAGGCAGTCAGGCTCCCTGCCTGACACCGAGAGCGGTTGGGCGCGGGTTGCATTCGGAGGGCGACCACCCTTGTCTCACTCGTCCCCGTTGCGACCTGCGACAGAAACCGGTGCTGCACGGCAGTCCAGCCCGGTCCGGTCCGGTCCAGGGCGCGCGCGCGCGTGCGGACGCCCCGGCGCCCACGCCACAGCGGGCGGATGCACGCCACCCGTTGGTTGCCTTGCCGTGCCGTGCCGGGGCCGTCCGGTCTCGCGGGACCGCGTGCTCGATCGGACAGACAGGCTCCTCGTGGGCCACTTGCCGCGGCCGGATCCAGCATAGTGTGATCAGGAGGCATTGTTTACGGCTCTGGTTAACCAGGCTAGGATTCCAACTTGTGTGATCAGGAGGCGTCGATTGGGAATGCAGCGGCAGCGTGAGATGGTCCAAAGTCCTCGTCGTCGTCGTCACACATGATTACAACAACTCACAAATGCTCTTTACTGTTCATCAAGTATCTATCTGTACTTTCTCGATTTTCGGTACAACAACAATCTCCTGTGAAGAAAAAACAACCCTCCGGCCTCTAGGCAACAACAAATTAAGTTACACAAACCCAGAGCTCTATCCATTTCGGCCCAACAAGGCGTGCCTGCACAGGCCGCAGAGCCAACTATAAAACACAAACAGATCAAAGGGCTTACAGACTACACATCTTGCAACGCAAAGCGAAGGAACGTGGGGAATCAGGTGATCACCGGGGGCAGACATTACATACAGAGGCAGGGAGGCGGCCGTCAGCGTCAGAAGGGGCTGAAGGGCTCCGGGAGGGGCTCGAACCGGTGGTCGAACAGGGGGCTCTGGTCGGGCTTGTCGTCGTCGAACCCGCCGTGCAGCCAGCTCGTGTTCCTCACGTCCTCACCCCGCAGCAGCATCGCCTCGTACCGCGAGCTCCCGTAGATGTCCAGCTCGCTCAGGGACGTCTCCTTGGTCCCGAAGCTTCCCCGGTCTGGCGAGTCAGTCGAGCTGCCGTCGTTGCGCGACAGGGCTCCGTACGAGTCCCCCGAGAAGAAGTGCCCGTTGGTGCTGCCGTTGTCGGCGTAGTGCCGGTGATCACCGTTCGAGGTGGGATGCACGCCGGGGTCGGACATTCGGACCGGGCGGACCTTTCCGGCGCTCGAGCGGATGCTGTGGGGGAACAGGGATGCGCCACGGATGCCGCCCAAGTTCTGCCGAATGTCCTATCAAAAGGAAGTACACTGGTGTAATTAGCTTCTTCAACAGAATAAAACAATCGAAGGCATGAAATAGATCTAACAAGGAGCCAGTCAAGAACATTTTTTGAGTTTCACTTTACTTGACTGGATATTCAAATGCAAAATGCAGTTTACCAACTATGGTTTATCTGGAATGTTGGTATTACATGATTTTGGTTCACACCACATGCATAATGCAGTTTCCCAGTGATGTTTTTTTTTTGGAATTTTACATCACTAAACGATGACTTTGCTACTCAGATGTGAAATAGTCCAAGTTTTCAATTCCAGTCTGTATTCTGGACCATACGATTAATTCGCTTGTAGCGATGACTTTTCCACGTGCAAAATGAAATTATACCAGCCTTGTAATGTTGCATAAAGAGGTGAAGATATGACTACTTCACCACTGGAACTTAAATGCTAAAAGGCAAAAAAAAACTTGACAGATGCTAAGATGTGAAGAATGTTTTTTTAAGGAACTCAGTCACTAACAAAACCGTAATGCAACGGAAACTAAGACACATGATGTTATTTATTACGATGTGAATACAATAAGAGACATACCATGTGCTTGATTGCCATGTCAAGTGAATTCTTTGAAATTGTCCTCCCAAACCCATTATCGCCTGCAACTGCACCAGTCCGTGCAGTCCTAGTAGCTTGACTGTCAACAACGGACCTTTCAGACTGCCTATTTTGGTGTCCATTGGAGCGAGAAGGAGCCTTTGATGGTGGATCAGAAAACTTATTACGACTTGCAGCAGGCACGGAGAGCTTTTTTGCAGGAGCCGAGGCAGCTAATTGTTCAGCATGTGGGTTTGATCTTATTCCTGAAGCCATTCCCGGGCGTGATCTACCAGCAGATAGTGGTCGCTCAGGTAGCTTTGTCCTTAGGTTTGGTGGTGTTTCATTTGGGAAATCAGGGATATCAAGTGGCCGCACCGGAGCTCGGGGCCGTGGACTTGGGGAGCTTGGACGAGATGAAGGAGCTGATGAAGGGGTATCATGTGGCCGCACTAGAGCTCGTGGTCGTGGACCTGGGGAACTTGGACGAGATGCCGGAGCCGATGAAGGAATGTCATGTGAGCGCACTGGAGCTCGGGGTCGTGGACCTGGGGAACTTGGACGGGATGATGGAGCTGATGACGGTGCTGAACTTCGGCCACTACTAGCTGCAGGTCGGTTCATAGATGTCGTCAAGCTATTGCTACTAGAAGTGCGTCCAAAAGAAGGCGAACGGCCCATAGCTGGGGTCGATGAACGCACTGCAGGCTGACGTGTAGGTGTAGATGATCGTGTGCTGGAGCGACTCACTGAAGGAACTGTACCAGAAGACAATGAGGTGGGATGACTTGTCCCATGACCATTACTTGAGGAAGCGCCTGGGCGGCTCGTTGCAGGAATGATACCTACGGATGGGCTTGGGCGGCTCATTGCAGGAATAGACCCTGAAGATGAATTCAACATAATTCGAGACCGAGAATTTGGAGTCGATGGCCTCGAACTTTGGGTGGCTGTGGTCCTGGCAGCAGCTACGTCAGTTGCAGAGTTGGATGTTGCTTCATGAGTTTTCACAGGAGTAGACGGGCGAGTTTTGGATGGTGTAGATGGACGAGGTTTAACAGGAGTAGATGACCTTGCTGGAACTGGACGTGAAGCTGGCACCAATTGTTTTGGCACAGCAATGGTGCTGCTTCGCCTACTTGGGGTTGTAGGTCTTGAACTGACAGATGAAATACTCGCGTTGAGAACTGCTGTCCTGTTATTGCTTGACATGAGAGTTGATTGGATAGAAGGGCGGGTTACAGAGTTACTTCTTGCTGGTCTAGCGGGAACTGCAGAATGTCCATTCTCTGTTTGAGACACCGAAAGCTGCACATGCAATGCTTATTGCCATTAGAAAACTATGATTATAATTGACAGAATTTAGATGAGAAAATAATTCATTCCAAGAAACCAGGCAATTCAAAAGAGTGCGTCTAGACTAGACAACAATTGTTTACCATACATGCATGTATCCAGAAGATGTGTTCAATCCTGTTCTCTGGTTTTAAATACATGCAATGCAACTTTGAAAAATTAGGCGAGGCCGATCACCATATTACCGAATTCCAATAGTACAGAGCATGGTTCCTAGAATTTACTGAAATCATTTGCACAGAAAAACATATCCTGAACTAGTTTGCAAACGAAAATCTTCAAGCAGTGGCATATTTATTATGATTATTTTCCACACAGATAGCACATTTTACGTACCCTTGATGCTCTTGTAGTTGAGGAAGATCTAGTGAGGGTGCGCTTAGGTAAAATATTTGAGGATGGTATTTTCTGAGCAACCTCCAGGGCAGGAACACGGGGCGTCCCAGGCGGAGTAAGAAGCCTGAGGAGTGCATCACAAAACATGTTACATAAGAGTGGAAACACATGCTGACATGCATTAACAAGAGGAAACAAATAAGTACACCCTCTGTTCACTAATGTAGGACATTTTGGTAGTTTATATTGAACTGCCAAAACGTCCTTCAGTAGTGAACAGAGGTACTACTGAATAGCACACTGCAATAACAGAAAACAAATCAATGATCACTATTCGCAACTAAAGCTCACAAATGTGCACATATGGTTATGTGGGAGAAGCACTAAAATGATATGCTCTTCATTTGCAGAATATCATGCTAATGCCTCCAAATTGACCTGGTCACCTCACACACGTCTTAGTTTCATCTCACCAACATTATGATTTTCCTTTCCCATATGGAGAATAAACTGAATTCAGACCATAAAGGTATTAAGGTATACATTCCGCTCCACCCACCGTGTTTATTTGTTTCTTTCTATGGTGTACAAATTGAGTATGTATGTACTGAAGCCAAATAATGAGATCCCCCACACTTGGCCTTTTAAGGTTCGCTTTGTCCTGCACTTGGCTTTAACAAAGAAAGGATTACATTACATCCAACATCCACCGCAGCTACTACTGAAGCAGACAGCCTATAAATGAAAATCTGAAGTATTTTTTGTACCCTCTCTCGGAACAGAGCACACATGGCACCCCAACATCAAGCTTACTCAGGCCAGAAAGTACAGAGTTAACATCCTAACCGGTACAAATCGGCCCAAAATACAAAGAATTGAAGCCAGTGCAGAAAAATGTTTAACAGCCTTCATAAGCACGCTGCATTAATCATTCAATTCCAGCTTTTAAGAGCACACATAGACGGATGATTCGCCTCCCAAAACCCGGGAAATTAATACGTAAATAACAAAAGGATTCGTGCGAGTGACGCTCACCAGTCGTAGTCGTTCTTGCCGATCTCGGCATCCAGCAGGTCCTCCATCTCAGACCACCCTGAAGCGAATCCCGCCCCGAAACGGACTCAGCGGAGCACTAGCCAAACGGATGCCACCGCGGGCCGCGCCGCTGGGATCCGGCTGGGCGGCCGGAGACGGCCCGCCGGGTCGGATCTGGATCGGGAAGCTTCCGGGGGCTTCGATTGGAGGCCCTGGCTTTTTCCCCCTGCGAGGCCGGAGCCAATGCCGGTCCTCTCTCCTCGCTCCTGGGCGTGTGGTGTGCTCGCTGGCCGAGTGGTGGCTCTCGTGTGTGGCGTGGGTGCGGCTCTGTCGCTTTTCCCCTCGAGGGAGGAGGATGTGCGATGCGATGCGATGAGCTGTGCGGGATCGCGGGGAGGAGATGGTGGGGGCCGGAGGGAGGGGGTGCGTGAGCGTGAGCTCTCTCTCTGGGGCTCTGCGCTGGGAAAGCTTTGTTTTGTTTAGCCGTAAAGGCTTCGCCACCCTCCGACGATGGTGCGTTGGGGCCCGGCGGGAGGCCTGCGGGGCCGCGGCGCGCTGTCAACGACGGGTCGCACTTGCGGGGCCGTAAATAAAGGATGGGCATATCCGGCGGACGTTCGCCACAGGAAATGGCATCTGTGAACGTTCATCAGGCGGTTTTCAATGCATTCGGAGAACCTGGATGGTTTTTTTTTTTTTGTAAAACTGACATGTCATTTGTTTAATTTTGAGTATAAAAAATCCAACCAAAACTGCCCCGATCAAGATCGTGTGGCAACTACGGCCTGTTCGCTGGCAGTTTTCCCTAACGGATGTTCACCAGTTACTTTTTCCGTAAATAAAACCTACTCCCTCCGTCTCATAATATAAAAACGTTTTTTACATTACTGTAGTGTTAAAAACTTTCTTATATTTTGGGACAGAGGAAGTATGTGATAGCGGAAATTGCTAATGCCCCCCCCCCTTATTTCAAATAATAGTAATTTACGCCTTTTATGATCTAAAAAATACGTATATAATGATGCATACTACATTTAGTAAAGTTTCATGATCACACACACAAAATCATGTATCTCTAGCACATGCACTATTCATTAATGATTCTACCCTTTTTTTAAATCAGATGAATGTAGTAAGCATCAACATGCCTTTTTTTCAAATGAAACTTAAAAAAAAGTAATTTGGAATTTTTGGGCTTCTGGGCTTCATGGAGCCTAAGAGCCAAAATCCTCAATAGTGTAACAACAACAAAATTAATGTCAGTATTTCCTTTACTTACTATATGTCTCTTTATTTTCCTTCATACTTGTGGAGGTGTCCCAAGTGTTTCTATTTTCCTCTGCTTCAGCGACCTAAGCAAGGCGGTGGACAATCTATCACTTTCCCAGTGACACCATGCCTCCTCCCCCCTCTCCCTCTGCTTGTCGCTCCGCATTTAGAGTGGCGGGGACCTAGTGCTTTCGTCCAATGGTAATATGACTATGCACTTTTCGGTTTAATCTTCAAGCCGTGTTGGCGACGGTGCGGAATAAGGTCCCTACCCCGCCCTGGCTTGGTTGACGCAATTTCTAATCGTCAAAGGCGTGTGGAGTATGGTTTGTCCCAAGATTTGGTTCTCCGGCTCCGACATTTTCTTCTGCAAGCTTGTCTCGATTGTATTTGTCCTGTGGAGTGGACAACATTGTTCCGCGTCTTAATCCTTCGACTCTAGTTCCGACTGATGAAGGTTCACCAACTTCGGCCTCGTCGGTGCAACGTGTGAGATTTGTGTTCCCCAAGTTCAGTTGGCTAGATCTACGTGTTCTACAAGCCATATTTGTCGCTTCTTCTCAATTGTGACGATTTGCTTCTTCTAGTGTACATCAAACTTCTTAGACGTTGCTTCTACAAACTTTTGGGTTTTAATAAGTTTGTTTCGCTTAGGCGGAGGCCTAAATGCGGCAACGTGCTTCGCTCACCATGCGCAACCACTGAATTCATGAGATGAAGAGGACTTTGACACTTCCAAGGACTTCGATATATTTTTCGATTTACATAAGAGTGTGTTTGTAAGGTCTCTGCTCCTAACAACCGTACTTGGACTCAAATCAAATTATGTTCGGATGTCAAATATCTCTTGCAATCAAATTACTTGGATAGCTGGATTCAAATCGAAGACGGTTCTGATAGAAAATTATCGTAACCAATTTTATCCTCACAACCATGTTTAATGAAACTCCAGAAAGAAAAATAATGTTGCTGGCATGTGGGACCTTGGGCAATTAGGGATCTGCTGCGGCCACTGCGATAGATGCCGATAAGGCTCTAGTTAAGATACTGTACGTGGCATGTGCTGGTGGTGGGGATCAGAATAATCAGCTGGCTTGTCTGGTCGGTAGATGATTTGCTGCCGATGAGATGATAATCATTCATTCCGTTTGCCAAGAAAAAAGATGATCATTCTCAACTCGAGGCGATGGTATGGATATGTAATGAGTGTGAGGCAGCCGGCAGCCTGTCAAAGTCCCTCCTTCTGACAAATCGTGTAGTCAAATGCCGGCAACATGCGCCTGCAGCTCAGCTCATGAACGAGAGACCCTAGAGCGCGCACGTGCGTCGGCCTTGCTTTCGAGGTACGTCGCTCGATCCAAAGCGCGAGATGAGATCGCACCCGGGTTGCTCGGCTCCCCTGGAATTACTTGGATAGATGCACGTCCTCTCCGGCGAGTACTTGTTGCTGTGTCAAAGATAAATCTTGTACAAGCATGTGTGCTATTTCGTGCCAGAAAAACCCAAACATTCCGGCGAGCGTGCAGGCATGCCATGAGCCGGACGAGCAGGGGGAACTCGCCGGAATAGTAATGTACTAAGACGGGAGAGCGACATCCAAACCACAACCACCCCGTCATGTCATCCAAGTCCAGGTTCTTTTTATCGTACGTAGTACTCACCTCCGTTCGGAATTACTTGTCGCAGAAATGGATGTATCTAGACGTATTTTAGTTCTAGATACATCCATTTTCGAGACAAGTAATTCCGAAAGGAGGGAGTAGATCCCAGTCGAGTGATCAGTCTACCGCGGCGTGCGTAGGTTGGTGGCGGCGTCTAGGGGACGGCAGAGCACGGACGACTGGACGGACGAGTGGTCGACGGCCCCCGCCCGCGCGCGTCGGTTGGGTGGGCGACGGACGGCGACGGGTGGTTGCCGCGTCTCCATCGGCCGGGAACCGGACACCACGGCACTGTGCTGTGATCTGGGCACGGCCCGACTTGCCTCCGTGCGCCGGAACTTTCCTCGTCGTCTCGCTGGGCGCCGCTGGCCACGCACGTATGCCTGGCCGATCTTGTTAGTTCCAGCCGTGCGAGGGGCAATGGCAAAGATCGAGCTGGAGCTGCGGCTCCTAGCTTTGCTTTGCTGTGATCCGTAGTAAATCCGAAGATTATGTTCTGTTCTACGGTAAAATTTACGTATATTGGTACTACAGTTTACGAAATACTATCAACAGAGATTCCATGCTACCTGCCGGTGCCGGTGCAGATGCAGGAATCCCCCAACGGTTGGTGGCGGGACACGGAGAAACTGCTGGCGCCTCGTGCCGGGACCGATCGACCGGATACATCTAACATGCCCATAGCGCACATGCACATGCCATGCCATGCATCGCCGGGTGCCCCCATCCATCCTTAACCCATCTGTAGTAGTGTTGCATAATGCGCGGTCCTGCTCCGGCAAAACTGTCTGTACCGTACCGGACGACAGTGCAATAACACGTATGGTTTGTCCTCCTAACTACAGGGGGGAGAAAGAGATCGCACAAAAATGGCGTGGTCCGGTGGCAATTTCTCCAGTGGCGATTTCACTTTCATGTACAGCAGCAGGACCAGTCCCTGGAGACCCATATCCGTGCTCGTCACTCAGCAGATCCAAAGCATCCTCAGGCTACTGCTACTGTACTACTACTTGCAGTGCTATGCGTCTGAGAGGAGGGCTTATTGTGAGGTGCTAAATTGATTGGCAAATGATGCAATGCACCCTGGAGGCCTGGATTGCACGCTTGGAAACTTGCAGCCGCTGGTAACTCGCAAGCTCAATCATAGGGCGTCATAAGGATAGCACCAGTAGTACAACTTAAAGATCGATGTCAAACTCCACAAGGTTTTATGAGGGAGGCCATGTGTTTTCACCGGAAAGCAAAAGCAAAAGCGACGTCTTAGCTGTGGGTCGATGAGGGGGATTAATTTGGTCTCAAGAGCAAGACTGATGGCGCCTGCACGTACGCGCATACCAGTTGCCTTCAACTCACACATTAATCATTTGTGCTTGGGGTACCATTTTCACTAGGCCAACGCTTCATCTCCAGCTTTCTTGGTGCCGATCCTACCGCTGCAATAGAACTTGCAATCGGCCCACTCATGAGCAGCTGCTGAGCTTGGCCCCATTGAGCTTTTCTTGGCTGTAAAGAGTTTTGGTACCTTAAGCATGTACGAGATCCAATCTAACAAATGAAAAGCGAGCAATAAGTTTAACCATTTTACCTAATAAAGAACAGTTTACGGTGTAAACTCAGACGATCAACACTGATAAAGGCGGGCAAAGCTAGAAAGAAGGTAGTATATGCAAAAGTGCACAACAATAAACCATGTTGAGACTGCAGCAGGTTTTACTTAGTCCTTGAATTTCAACTATGGACATCTTTTGTTAGTCAGTGTCAAAATCATCTACTAGCTCCGTTCACTTTTACAAGGCGTTGTAGCATTTCAGACACAGTGCAAAACAGTTCTATTTCAGTTGTCTGAAACGACTTATAAAAGGGAAAGCAGGGAGTAGATTTAATTTTTTGCATGGAGACAGTTTTGACACGTGGCTTCCCAATTACACAAATTTGAGAAAAAGTAAGCAATTTGAAAAATATCTTTTCCGAAAGAAGTGATTAAGTATTCTAGCATAAAATATGAAAGTCCATGTATTATTATATGTTGAAAATGATCATTTTTCATTACCCTTTTTCAAGCCTCATATCTTTAGAAACTTTTCTAGATATTTTATTATTTTCTAAATTCCATCAATTATATTTTCAATCATTTGGTCATAATTAGTTTAAAATTGGAGTGTTCAATAATTTTTTATTTTCATAAATAAATATGTTTTTTTATTGAACAATTGTTCATGTTTTCCCGAATCCTCAAATTATTTGGATTTTCCGAAAGAAGTAAGAACATTCTTTTTTTTGTTTCCTTATTTTCATTTTTTCATGATAACTTGGGTTGCCACTATCTTGAAATTAGAGGGCACTAAACTTACACCACTGGGACAATCATGGTTCAAAGTATCGGCTTCTTGTCGGTTTGGCTTTGATATATAGAATATTAGATATCGGGCGATATATTAGACAATATGTAGTTATATCAAAGAAACTGTATCTATTTTTTCATTATTCTTGTCCAAACCATGTCCTTTTAGTACAAAAAAATATACTATGTGAGTGCTTGTGTAGAAAAAAATATGATTCGATGTTTGTCAAGAAATAATTGAAGAAAGACTTAAAAAAACCCTACTCTAATATTTTATTTATTTATGTACATTTACAAATAATTATGCATGATTTTGATAATTTGATGAATTATCAAATATATAATCTTATTTTCAGCATTTTAGAAAGAAAATTCTCATCTGTGTATTAATTGGTCCACATAGGTGGACGTATGGTGTCAAATTATCAGTCATATGTTTAAGTATACTAGTTTGTATCGGCTGATATCAATACAAGTGATATTTATAAGATAATAAATGCTATATCTACATCGGTAGAAAAACAATACTGAATTATCGGCCTAGATTTAGATTTAGAAGCCCGGTAGTAGTTAAACACAAAAAATGAAGGTTTTTTGTTTGTGGTTGTTGTAGAAATGATAGATTATTTTTTATCTTCTTCCTACTTAAAAAATACGCAAGGTTCCGTTGAGCATCCTTTCTTTCGTCCACCCTCCCCATCCCCTCCCCCACCGTTTATTATTATTTTTTTGTCGTTTTTTCCTGAGAACTGTCTTGCTTTTTTGCTGAGCTAACAAGTATTGATTCAATTGCGATTTTTTACGTAAACACATTCAAAACAAAATGGCTGGTAAATTATGGTGATTATGTACAAAATATTTGTGCCCTCATTGCAACACAGGTAAAACATCGAGTCCAACTAAAGAAAGGTAGATTATATACAAATTGTATTGCAAGGTCTAGTGAGAACTGGCCTGGGAAGCTATTTTGATTTCGATACAAATGGATTATATTTTTTAGGGGTGTGTGTGTGGGGGGTGGGGGATTAAAATTGAGATCGAGGCTTTGCTTAATCGGCCTCCAAGTCTTCGCACTAAACAAAATGTTGTATGTATTTTCCTACAAAAGGTTAGACCATACATGTATGGTACGGCAAATCCTATATGTCATCCACAGACCCAAACTACTATTTTGTGCCTTCGGCGCCTGTTACAGTGTTATTTGCACTTGGTGGATACCCCCTCCGTCCTGAATTCGGCCCACTTCTTTTCATCCTTCTCTTTCTTGAAACAGTCTTTCGCCCCGCTTTATAGATAAAGCAAATGACCATACAACCGTGTCCCAACCAGAGTCATAAACAAAGAATGCTGGGGCAGCAGCACAAATACGCCCAAATGAAAGAAGAAGAAACATAAAAGGCCGGGACAAAATATGAGTGCGTGTGAGAGATTCGGACCCCAACGCTTCAGGTTTACTCCAAGCCCGGACAACCAATTGGGACGGCTTACTTGTTATGCTCACTTACATATTTTATTCTTCTTGTGGCAAATATAACATTAAAAAAACTCCGCTCACTGTGTGTTCTTTTTCTGCATTTATTTCATTTGACTATTTTTGCTTTGACTTTTTCTAATTTTCTTTTTCCCTTCCTTTTCTGTTTCTTTTATTAATTAGATTTTTTTAGAATTCATGAATTTTAAAGATTTCGCAAACTTTGTATAAATTCATGAACTTTCATCAATTTCATGAACTTTTTCGAATTTGTGGGATTTTTTAAAATCTTTGAATTTTTTTCAACACATGAACTTAAATCTGTGAACTTTTTTCTGAACCCGTTAACTTTTTTATATTTTGTGAACCTTTTTCCAAAATATATGAACCTTTTTCAGTTTTCATGATTTAAAAAAATGATTTCTTGTGAAGTTCGTGAATTAACTTCCAAATTTCGTGAACCTTTTCAGTTCACACTCCTTTTAAAATTGGTGAGCTTTTTTTAGATTTACGATCTTACTTTTCTCAAATTCCTCAATTTATAAAGATGTGATCTTTCAGATCCACAATATTTTCAAATTCACAAACCATTTTAAACCTGTAAAACTGTATTGATTTCTCAGATTATCAAATCCGTAAAATCTAAGATAAAGGGAACTGACCAAGCGGACCGCTTGGTAAGGTAACAAACAAAAAGACAAAGGGAATAAAAAAAATCGAGCAAAAACAAAACTGGTACGAACGACTTACCCTACAGAGAAGGAAGGGAGCACTAAATGGTCTGGGCTAAGGCCCGAAACCATTAGAGCAACTTCAACGGGCCGACCCAAACGGACGGCGGGCGTCCGCCCTGTTTTTCATATGAGTCGGCAGCGCGCCCAACGCGCCGACCCATATGTGTAGGCGTGGCCGGCTGGCCGCCCAATTTTGCATTGCATTCATCAATATATCGTGAAATGAAAATTTAACAAACAAAATAGTCCGTCAAAATAAATAGTATAGTATACAGGACAAATAAAAATACAAATATTTCACATAGTTTTGCAAACGAATAAAAAAAGATACATCTATTGGTTGTCAATATGAGTCCACATATGCTCAACCAAATCATTTTGCAGTTGCACGTGAGTTTTCCAATCACGCATGTTTTCATGAAACTGAGTGAACTGCTCAAATGTTGCCGCTACTCCAAGCTCAGGCACAACATTCTCACCCTGGAACTGAAAGCCTTGATCGTACAGACGTTCCGGGCGCTCGTCTTCTACGATCATATTGTGCATGATCACACAAGCAGTCATCACCTCCCATAATTTCTGCGTGCTCCAAGTATTAGCAGGATACCGAACGATGCCCTATCGAGATTGCAAAACATCAAAGGCACGCTCGACATCCTTTCTAGCACTCTCTTGCTCTTGGGAAAATCTTTTCCTTTTCTCTCCGACAGGGTTGGGTAATGTATTTACAATAGTGGTCCACTGAGGATAGATATCGTCACCCAAATAGTACCCTTTGTCGTAGTTGTGGCCGTTGACAGTAAAGTTCACCGGTGGGCTGTTGCCTTCGACAAGCCTAGCAAACACCGGCGAGCGCTGAAGCACGTTGATATCATTGTGTGATCCAGCCATGCCAAAGAAAGAGTGCCAGATCGAGAGATCTTGAGACGCCACGGCCTCTAGTATGACAGTGCAAGCCCTGACATGTCCCTTATACTGCCCTTGTCAAGCAGAAGGGCAGTCCTTCCACTCCCAGTGCATGCAGTCTATGCTGCCAAGCATCCCCGGGAAGCCCCTGCTAGCATTCATCGCCAACAAACGGGCTGTATCTTCAGCTGTCGGCTCTCTCAAGTACTCAGGGCCAAACACAGCAATCACAGCCTTGCAGAACTTATACAGGGACTCTAGGCATGTAGACTCGCTCATACGGACGTACTCGCCAATGAGATCACCGGGCACTCCGTATGCAAGCATTCGGATGGCGGCAGTGCATTTCTGATAAGAGGAGAAACCAATCTTGCTGACGACATCCTCTTTGCACTCGAAGTAGTCATCATAGCCGACCACTCCCTCTCTAATACGGTTGAAAACATGCCTACTCATACGGAACCAGCGGCGGAATTTGTGATGTTTGAACAACGGGTTTGTTGTATCAAAGTAGTCCTTCCAGAGAAGGAAATGCCCACTCTCCCGGTTACGATTCAACGCCGGAAGGTGGCCCGGAATGGAGCCACAGAACAACGGCCGCTGGTTGTTGAGGTGATGATGGACCAACACGTCAGCCAATATCTCCTCCTCGTCGTCGGACGACGAATCGTCAGAGTCACAAAAAAAATTGTGGAAAAAGAACTCGTCGGCGGAGTCCACTTTCGTACCTTGGCAAACTGTCGAACAGCTTGCGGGCGTCGAAGGAGACGGCCGATGAGGGGAGACGCGGCGCCCACAGACCAGCTAGTTGCCCTGCCGGAGTCCGACGAGTGTAACGACGTCTGACGAGCGTGCCGGTCGTATGAGGCGGGGGCGGCGAGGCGTCTTCTTGGTTGCGGGCGGCTGGGCAGTGAGGGAAGCGGCGGCGGGAACCAGCTTGCTCCCCGGCGGCAAAACGGCGGCGGCGGGCGACTGGGGGCAGGGGCAGCGTTGCTGAGCGGATGTGGAGGCGGCGGCAGCTGGAAGAGTCGCCGGCAAAATGGGCGGCAGCGTCGGTGACGGAGGAGGCGGGGGCGAGGGTTGCTTGTTGGCCGAGGGGAGGGGAGGCCAATGTGCCACAGACGAGCGGGCCCGGGGACAGGAGTAGGCGAGCGCGCGCGCGTTCGTCGCGTGTCCGCGCCGACGCAAATCAGGCTAAAAAATGGGCCGGGAATGGGTCGCCCGCGGATGAAAAACGGACGCGCGTCCGTTTGGGTCGGCGCGTTGGGCCGCCTTTTCTGTTCACGCCGACCCAAACGGACGGCCGCGGACGAAATGGGACGCCCCATTGGAGTTGCTCTTAGTGTGTGCTAGGGAGACTTCTGTCCCAACAGGCGCCGAAGAGGAGCTCTCCGAAATCACTAATTGAGGATTTCTTCTTGCAAAGATCACTCTCATCTTCTCAGGTTGTGACAAGTAGCACGCTGCATGCGCATCACTTGTGGCAACCTAGTAGTTTTCCCTTTTTTCGTAGATCCCTTTATTCAAAATATTTTATTTCTTAAACGTGCGTCCAAATTTCGAATCGTTTTCATCCTTGGATTCCTCGCGTTGAGATCTTCAAAACTAGATCCCATGTTGATAGGTTTTGACGAACTCTTTTTTCATGAAAAATCGGACAAAAAACCGAATCGGGAGCACGCTTTTTTTATCTTTCCGAAAGAGACACGTCCTGCCTCTCGAGAAAGCACACTGTGCCTCTCGCGGAACAAAAAAAACCAAAAAACGCGTTTTTCCCGTTTCCCGCGGCCGTGCCTCTCGCGAAAGCAAAACCATGCCTCTCGCGGAAGCGAAATCGTGCTTCTTGTGGAAAAAAAAGAAAATGCATTTTCCCATTTCCGAGAGGCACAGCCGTGCCTCTCGCGAAAGTAAAACCGTGCCTCTCACGGAAGCAAAATCGTGCCTCTCGCGAAAGGAAAAGAAAACAGAAAACACATTATTTTCCCGTTTCCCAGAGGCACGACGTGCCTCTCGCGCAAGAAAAACCGTGCCTATCGCGGAAGAAAAAAATATAAAACATTTTTTTCGTTTCCGATAGGCACAGCCGTGCACTCGCGAAAGCAAAACATGCCTCTCACGAAAGCAAAACCGTGTCTTTCACGGAAGCAAAAAATCGCATTATATCGCGCTTTTTTTTTTGAATTTTTTTGTCCAAAAGCTAAGGAAGTTCAGTAGAAAACCGAATAGTAAAAAAACCCGCTTAAGAAGACGAAAAGGCGTGCGAAAAAATAAATAAAAAATTCAGAGGGAGCGCCCAGAGCGCCACACGTGGCGACGGCTGAGAGTCCACCCGCAAGTAATCGTTGCGAGCCTCTCGAAGGAGCGCTCGTTAACTAGTTGCTCTCGGAGCTTTCGCCCATAGACGTCATAAAGTTGGCGCTACGGGTGCTCGCTCCTGGGCCTCGTTTGTTAACTTCCCAGCGGTTTTACTGAACTTTTTTTGCGTTTTGGTTTGGTTTTCTTCACTATTCATCTCATTTTTAGTGGTTCTGTTCTGGCTTTTTTTTCCAATTTCTCTGTTTTGATCCTCTTTACTTTAGGTTTTTCTTATTTTTCCTTTTTTGTTTCTTTTTTCCCGTCTGCCTTTTTGTATTATAAAAAACTGTTCATAGTATATTAAGAAAATGTTTATAGTATATTACAAATAAGTACATTGTACATGATGTTCACTATATATTTTAATTTTTTTAAACATATATTATAAAATCTAATGTGTACTTAATTTTTTTCAACGTATATTACAAAAATCTCATTGTTTTTAAAATATGTTCATTGTAAATTAAAAGAAGTTTAGTTTTAATTATAAAAAAAAATGTCGTATATTAAAAAAAGTTCATGTGTATTTGAAAATAAGAATCGAACGGAAAACATGATTTCTACAGTAAATCAGATGTTACTTTACATGGTGCTCTCCACCTCCAAGCAAAATATCTGCCATACCTTGACGCGTGATGGACTTCAGTCTTGTATTGGCCCCAGGACGGTTTGCTCGTGCATCAAGGTTTTGAGGAAGCCGTGATGCGATGTTGGTGTAGTGACGCTTGTATATATCTGGATGTCGTGAAGTGTTTTCTTCACCCAGCGAGCCTTTCCACGTTGTCACAGGAAGACACGGGGCCTTGGATCTTGGCGCCTCTTCCTCCTTGCAACTTGTGTTGACAATATACTTAGCCTCGTTTGATCATGGAGCCTTCTCTGAATATTGTTCATCTTGTATGAAAGATTGATGCACAACTATTTTGGTACTCCACCAGTTTTTTCAGAGAGCTATTTTCGTCGCCGTTTTAGGATGTCCAAGGATTTGTTTATTCACATTTGCAATTCTCTGAAGCAACAGGGTCGAGCCTTCGAGCAGAGGGGAATTACGCTGGGTTGCTTGGACATAGCTCTAAGGACCGGCTATATTTTGGGATCAGAAGAACCTTTGGTACATCATGATCATTGAGAATGACCGTGAACAAAATTTGGATTAAACCTTCAATGACCACATAGAAATACACTTTTGGCTGAGTAGAAGGGAAGATCAAATCAGACGGTTCATGCAGGTGTACCATGATATCAGAGTGTTCGCGCATGATGATCTTCAAAAAGATATCATGGAGGAGTGATGGACATGGCATGGGGAGCAAGCCCTCATAGGTTCATCTCTATGTTTGTTGTATTGTGCATGAATTATGATGTATTATTTGCTGAACCTAGTTGTATTTGCATTGCATTTCATGAATTATGTAATATTTGATGTTGTAGATTGATGAAATTGTTGTTATGTTTGTTTAAGTATTAAATTTGAGATGATTTTGCTCAAGTATGTTTGAAATTGTTATGTTGTTGTTGTTGTTGTGCTATTGGCCCTTTTTACATCATCTATTGGAGCGGCTGTCGTGCGGCTACCCTATTTTACATGATCCGTTGGAGTTAGAAGTTTTTGATAATATGAAAACACATTTTGGTGATGCAAATTTTACTCGAATCACATCTATTGGAGATGCTATTAAAGGCAACATTTGATGTAAAAAAAACTTGTAGCATGTATTTGCTGGCAAATGAAACAACGCAGGCACACACAAAGCAAAGGTTTTTTTTCACAACAAACCACACATGTTTTACTTTTTGATTAATAAAAGGATACCACAAGAACGCACACACTCATATATTATTGATTATTGAACAACAAACCATGTTTTTTTACTTTTTGATGCCGATGAATCGGCTTACAAAAATGAAAATAAAAACCCCAAGGTGAGGCGATATGCCTCCTGACGGTATAGAATGCCTTCGCATGTCCTCCTGGGCTACCAGGAGATACGGTGTAGGGATACACGATTGATTACTGCGGCGTAGAGATGCCAAAGTCAAATCCGGTGCCTTGCAGCGCCTGTTCGACGATTGCATCGAGCCTTGCCGCCATCTCCGGCGTCATGTGGTTGATCCAGTCACCGGCCACCCCCTTCCTGAAGAAGGAATGGTTCATCATGGGTTCGTCCTTAACCTTGTTGCCGCTCTGGTTCACCTCCAGCTTCTTTAGCTTCCCGAGGCTGCACAACTCCAAGATGGCGTCTAGGACGCCGGCCTTCTCCTCTGCCTCGGAGAATGCGCACCCCAAAAACTCCGCCAGCCTCCTAAGATTGCATTGCGGGTCTCGTAGCATCTCCTCATACCTGAGGAACAACACCTTGTGGGGCCTTCTCCGGCTCTCCTCCCAATGCTCGAGGGCGTGGCGCCAATAAGGGCCCGCGCCTGTGCGGCCCTCGCAGAACAAATCAAAGACCTCCTCGAACCGAACCTGCTCGGGGTTTGGGAGGTAGGTGCGCATGAACCACCACCACGAGACGACCACGTCCTTGGGATCCCGGCAGATGTAGACGATCCGGCACCCGCAGCCATCACCATTGATGCGCTCCGGCAGCAAGGACAATGGGAAGTGGGAGCCGAAGATACGCGGGGAAGGGTACGCCTCGAAGATGTCCCGCGCAACGTCGACCGGTTGCCGATAGATTGTGTGGATGAATTGGACGCAGCCATGCGGGTTTTGGTGGAGCAGAGGGTGCTCCCGGCTGGATGGCGGGTAGACGTGCCGGTGCACAGTGGCGAAGGCGAGCGATTTGAGCCAGGTGGTGCCAGACTTGGGGCAGCTCACCAGGAAGATGTCCGTTGGCTTGGGCTTGAAGTGATCGCGGGCTGCCGCCAGGGCCGACAGGTGCCACTCCGGGAACCAGTACCCGCGGTACTGTCGCCTCTGCATGTCGGCGGGTGGCGGCACTAACCTCTTCTCGACGGGCAGCGATGGGATGAGCTCGGCGAGGTTGTCCGCATCATTCCTCGCCGGCAGCGCGTCACCGAGGCAACTAGGCTCGAGTTTTTGCTCTGCTACATGGGCCATCTCGTGCTTATTACAAACCTCGTAGGAGTAAGTGCAAGTCTGATGAGTCTGATGAGCAAGTGCCAAGGAGCAAGCTGCACATAAATACTCAGTTGAAGGCGTGCAGTTGCGGAGTCACTTTCATTCATGTTTGTTACTACTAACAAACTACAAAGCGAAGGTATCTCTCTTTCTCGTGTTGGGCGTGGGAATTTTCTATCACTCCCTCCGTCCCACTAACAAGTGGTTGCCGCGTCCGCGTCCGTATCAATCGGCCGTGAACCGGACACCGGGGCGCTAAAAAATGCTAAACACACGGACACCACACGGGCAAGTTTCACGGACGGGCTGAGCTGACGTGTTTTAATTGGCAAAAAGTTAACCTCTGCTCCTACTTAACCGCCCTCCTGATTTTAACTGGTGGGGTGGGCGACCAGGCCCGTAAAACCCCGTATTCTTCCGTCGATGTAGCAAAGCCGCCGGGGCGCTGCGCTGGGATCTGGCCACGCCCGAGTTGCTTCCGTGCAACGGAACGGAACTTTATCCTAAACTAGTAAACGTGCACGTGCAACGCACGTCTAAAACTTTGATCAAGCGAGTTCACATATTCTAAATTTTAAATAATTCTTGGAAAAGAATATAAATGAAATGGATACAAAATAGATGTCACTCTAAATGTATTTTTTAAAGCGAAATACCATTGTGATCCAACAACCTAGTGAAGAATCAAGCGTCTGGCCATGGTCACTAAGATTTTTGAACAAACTGATTTTCGAGATGAATTTACACATGATCAACATGCAAGGAAAAAAGTTAAAGTTATGCAACACTTGCTCAATTATACCAATGACTATTCAATACTTCCATCAATTTCTCCTCTGTACAATTATGGTATTTTCTAAAGTGGACATGGTATTTTGATTGGAAAGTATAGATTTAGCAATAGAAAATAAAATTGACTGATACGCATGTAGTCTTCACTTCTAGTGTAGCCACCGAAAACAAAATGCAAACTACTTTACAATGCAATTGCTCTGATAAGGATGCCTACTTCTTGAATCTTATTTTCTTGTACAAAAGCCAATTTTACATCTGCACAACAATATATAAAATTTGTCAGCACGTGCAAAAGAGAGGCTAAACGGATTTTTATGCCATGAACTAACATTTTCTACTAACTGGGATCAACATAGGAAAACCTGTTGACACCTATACATTGGTACTATGGCAAAAATTAATAAAAATACTTGGCGCTAGGAAAGTAAAAAAATAATACAATGGAGAGCAATGGCACCATAGTGAGAGCGGGACAGACACCGCACACGAGGGCGGCCTCATGGGAGTACGTCTGGGCGGCCGAAACAGACGGGCGGCCAAAAGGGAGACATCGTGCCACCAGGCGCGGGGCAGCGGGGACTCTGCGTCGAGGCCGGTGGCAAAGGCACCATGTCCTGCATATACGATATTGTGCATTACAAATAGCTAAAAAAGGGTTTATCATGGTAAACATATACAATCTGAAAACTTGGTTGTCTTCTTTTGATCCTTTTAGTAAGTCATAGTCCTCAAAGAGGTCATGAAAGAGAATGACATTACCTAGAGATTTACATTACAAACGAAAAATGTTATCAGCCCACAACATTTTTAACGAAGGTAACATGAACATACATGGGGCAATATGATTATCTTCAATACTGAGTTGCCTTCATATTTCCATGTCCGGTCTCCCTCCCTCCCTCTGTCTCTCTCTAACCTGAAAATGCATTAAGTGTAGGTATAAATAAGGAATTTACAATAAACAATGGCCCTGCAACACAACATCTGTTTTTTTAAATGTACTGGCATACACAAAGACAACGTCTGCCGCTGATTAACCGAGTTCAACCAAAGAGACCTTCCTCCATAGGTTCATATATTAAACTAAATGGCCTCTAGAGTGTGTAGGAATATTGTCCCCAGAGCTATAATATTGTTGCCACACTTAAGTAGTGTCACGGAGTACATCTAACTGTATATGAATATATTAACCCCAAAGCCATACATAGATCTGCCCTCTGTGGTGCTTTTATAGGAATATAGTAAATGTACCAGGGATACTCAACGACTACCCGGTATTTTCGGTGGAACGCCGTGCATCATGGCATATGATCTCCGCGCATGTCGGTGCATGTATATGCAAGTAAGGATCAGTAATTTGTTGTGACCAACCCGAGATAGCTCTCTCTCTCCCACTCGCTCAGACGAAGGTGGAAAGGAGCACACTATTTTTTTCAGTGCACAAACTCCTCGCCGCAAAAACAGCGCCACACCGATGAACAGTGCCGCACGCACGACCTCTTCTATTATCTGCAACTTGAACTACGGTGGACACATACCACACATCCGGTCGATCATTACATGGGGGTATTTATACACGGGCGCACACACACGACCCGGCCACCACACCGGCCACTAACTCCACGCGCTAAGCTAGCTAACTAACCTCATCCAGCTAACAACTCATGCATGCATGCAGCTCGTCGATGCCGCCGATTTTGAAGTTGCTGGACGTAGTCCCGCGGCCGGGGCGAGCGAGCCGCTAGGCGTGCGTGCGTAGCACCGATGGGAGCATACCCGGGGAGCTGGCAAGCCCCATCCCCGGCTGGCTTAACTGATCGCCCACAACTCCAGACGCCTCGCGATCACACGCCTGGCCACAAACCGGCTTGACTCGGACTATTTGATTGAACCAACAAAGATATTGCACCCCTAATAATATGTCTTTAGAATAGATCATGAACAAACCGAAGTGGTCAACTAACATTTCTCAGGTATAATGCTGGGAACAATACCTCATATTGACATTAAATAATTAAGAATGATTGAGGAAGCCAAAAATCAAAAGAGGGTTAAAATTTCTGAAAATTGTCCAAATCAATAATACAACTGAATTGTCAGATGGAACGAAAAACTAAATTGCATTGAACCACCCTTGAATTTCCTGTAAATATAAGAAGGGATAGGGAAAAGAGATTACTTACAAGGATTCATCTAGTATGACTGAGAGGTGAAAAGTTCCCGGTTATTATTCCATGGCTCACCATGAGCATCAATACATCACCGGCCAGGATATGAAATTGCAACCACAAGCATCGGCCAACATCGACCTTGGTATATGTACGTATGTACCTGCCCGTCGTCCTCGTGGACACGGTTTGGATGAAGCAGATCTTTCCGTGATTCCGTCCTTGGCGGGGAGGAGGGGAGGCTGAAGCTGTCTTCGCCGGTCTTGCAGAGAATGGCCTGGGTAGGAGAGCCGGCTTCCACAGACACGCTCGGTCATGAAAACGGTTGTGTTTGCCTGTCCGTTGAGTCGTGCCACCGATCAAGCAAGCCGGCGGCTTGCAGTTTTCATAGGTGCGTGTGCTTCTCGAGGAAAAATCCATCCAGCTGCATGGGTGTCTGCTTATTGTGTACGTGCGCGGCGGCTCCTGCTCAGTCAGACAGCGCGGCGGCTCCTGCTCAGTCGACAGCGCGGCGGCGCGTTGCGCGGCATGCTGCGGGCTGCACAGCACGAGGCCGGGGTCGCGGCCACTCCTGCTCACTCGGTGGCGCGGCGGCGCGGTATGCTGCGGTATGCTGCGGGGTATGCTGCGGTATATGCGGCGCGGTATGCTGCGGGCTGTAGGGCACGAGGCCGGGGGGTCGCGGCGGCTCCTGCTCCATGGGTGGCGCGGCGGCGGCAGGCAGGGAGCGTAGGGATGGTGGGTTAGCGTCAAGCTTGAGGGTGCGTGATTACAGGGATGCGTTGCGTGACTATCGGAGGGTAATTCACATCAAATCCTTTTATCGGGCCTTGCGTGATTACAGGCGATGCGGTTGCGCAAGCGGGGCTGAAATTTCCTCTCGGTGGAGTATGGTCAGCCAACCTAAATTACTAAGTACACACGAGAGAAGGGATTAGATTTAGGTTGGCTGTTAGATTAAATTAGTGGGCCTAATCGGACGGTTATAATGGGTTTGTGTACATTTTACGGGGTGTGCTTAAAGAAAATCATGTTTGATTGTTTACTATAGAATAGAAGAATAGATAGATAGAGAAGAGATAGAGATAGAGAAGTAGAGAAAAACGGAACGGAACTTTCCCGGTCGTCTCGCTGTGCAGGGCGCTGCTGATCACACACGTACGCCGGGTCGATCTTGTTAGATGCAGCCCTGCAAGGGGCAAAAATGGAGCTGGAGATAGCCCGGCGGATGCTAGCTTGTTCCTTCTTAGAGCATCTCCAACAGCCGCGCTATGCGCCGCGCGCAAAATACCTATTTGTCGCGCACGTTTCGGCTGGTTTTACGCGCCCGCGTGCGCTGGCTCCAGCAGCCGCGCTATAATGCAGCGCGCGCGCCGCTCCAGCAGAGCGCAAAAATACAGCGCGCGCGCGCCGCACAAACCACATATACATGAGCAAAAATGATTAAACAGACAAAATAAATCAACAATAAATAGCTCAATTTCGTTATCATTACAACTCAAACAAATAGTTTATCGTTCAGTACAACAAATGCAATAAACACAACAAATAGTTCATGAACAATACAATGTCGAATGCAGATATCATCATGCTCTTTGTCGTTCATGCCATGCCCACCACTCATCAATCAAATCATTCTGAAGTTTATTGTGCGTTGCTTGACGCCGAATGGCATGATAGGAGGCAATAAAACGGGCTACCCTTTCAGCCCTCCGCCGCACTCGCACGGGATATCCCAAGAGCTCATATTGTGAGTAGTCTAAATCTTGGCCACGCTCATTCTCGATGATCATGTTGTGCATGATCACACAAGCGTGCATGATGTACCAAAGCATTTTTGATCCCAAAATCTAGCCGGTCCTCTCACAATAGCAAATTGGGCTTGCAAAATCCCAAATGCTCTCTCCACATCTTTTTTAGCCGCCGCATGAGCATTGTGGAAGTCAAGATTTTTCTTACCTTCCGGCTTTTTCAACGGCTTCATAAAGGTTTGCCACTTTGGATAGATGCCATCCGCTAGATAATAGCCATAGTTGTACGTACGTCCATTTGCTACAAACTGCACCGGTGGCAACTCACCGTTTGCAATCTTATTCATCAGTGGTGACCGTTTGACAACATTGATGTCATTCAAAGATCCAGGCATTCCAAAGAATGCATGCCAAATCCAAGTCTCCTGATCGGCCACCGCTTCAAGGATTATAGTGGAACCCTTTTTTTGGCCGTGGAATTGCCCATGCCATGCCTTTGGACAATTCTTCCAACTCCAATGCATGCAATCTATTGAGCCAAGCATGCCAGGAAAACCGCGAGCTTTGTTCATCGCCAATAGCCTTGCGACGTCTTCAGCATTGGGAGATCTCAAATACTCCTCGCCAAACACTTGCACAATTCCCATTGCAAAGCGCTTGACGCACATGATGGCTTGGCTCTCACCCATAGCCAAGTGATCATCAACAAGATCAGCCGGTATACCGTATGCCAACATACGCAAAGCGGCTGTCACCTTCTGAAAGGTGCTATGCCCGAGCTCTCCGGCGGCATTCCTCCTTTGCTGAAAAAAAAACGGTCATGGCTCGCTAGTTTCTCTGCAATGCGCCTGAACAACTCGGTGCTCATCCTAAACCGGCGACGAAAATACGACTCGGGGTATATGGGATTCTCCGCAAAATAATGCCTGATCAATCTGTTGTGGGCATCGATCCTGTCCCTCCAAATTTTCTGCCGACCCATAACCGAACCACCGTGCTTCGGTTTTTTTATATGCATAGCTAGGATCATTGCAAGATCTTCTTCCTCTTCAATATCGAATTCTTCTTCGGAAGAATCATACGACGAACTCATCTACAATGTTCAATACTATACTGTAAAAACTACAATTCAAAACATGCATCAAATTCATGAAGTTTGAGCAATACATATCTTGTAGGCGTTTTGTCAAACACCTTGCAGGCGCGGCGCGGCAGCGAGCGCTCGGGCGCTGTTCCTCGAACGACGGAGGCGCGCGAGGGCCGGCGGGACTAGGAGGGTATGGGGCGGAAGCGCGGGCGTGCGGGGATAGGCCGGGGAAGCCTGAACGGTCGCCGGGGGCGCGGGCGGCGGCGGCTCGACCGGACGGGGGGTGGAAGTGGGAGAGGAAGTGTGGGCGCGAGCGCTGGAGTGTGCCGCGCGCTGCAGCGGGCGCCCGAAATACACCGCGCGGCTAAGTGTTTTCGACCGCGCGCCCAACCCGTTATAGCGCACGCGCCGTTTTTGCGCGCCCGCTGGAGCGACCCGCCGCGTTGCGCGCGCGCTAAAACGGCCTAATTTGCGGCGCGACGCTAGTTTAGCGCGGGTGTTGGAGATGCTCTTAGGGCATGTACATTAGTTTAGACAACGGTTGTCTCTAGCGACACTCCACCTCAACCATAGACAGAGGTAAAAACACCACGTACAATACTGACCGTTCTACTGTCTGTAGCATTCTAAAATATGGAGAAGTGGAAGACTAATCCACCGCTTAAGAAGGCAGTTCCTGGAAGCTTTGCAGACGACACTCCATACAACGGTAAAAAAGCCGTCACAGATTGTTTCTGTTAGAAGGAAGAGAGGGATTTGGTGGAATAGTTTGATGTATTGTTTGAGCCTCGTGGGCATATATATAAGTGACAAAGATCAACTTGGAGTACAAGACAAGGCAGGACCAAATCCTAGTCTATCCTATACATCCTAATAATCCTTATACTTAACGTCCCCCCGCAGTCACAACGGTAGCGACGCAGACAGTGAGACTGGAGAAGAATCCGAAGGCAAGCCGACGGACACCCCCCACAGTCGTAACGGTCGATGCATCGCAGAGTCGTGGCTCGAGTGGCAACCGACGAGGTTGCTCAAGCAAGGCGGTAGCCCTTTGTGCCGTTTGTCGATGTAGCCGAGAACGTATGTGGTGGAGCCGTGGTCGAGGTAGCCGTGCGAAGAATGCCGTGGTCGATGTCGAGTCGGGGTAGCCGGTGTCGAGGAAGTCGCCGTGGAGCCGCAGGCGCAAGGGGGCGCCTAGTTAGCATGGGCGCAGTGGTGTCGAAGTACTGGTGCGTCGGGGAGAAGACGGTGTTGACGAGGCGTCGCGCTGGGGTTGCCAAACCCAGGGACTCGTCATAGACGAAGGCACGCGTCGGCGTTGCCAGCACCGGGCATGCGTAGACGGTCGAAGACGAAGTTGACAAAGCGCCGCACCAGGCTTACCAGGCCCGGGGACACGCTGTGAATGAAGGCACGCGGCGGTGTTGCCAACACCGGGCATGCGTAGATTGGGACCTGCACATGTTGTACGCCATGTCGAAGAGGTCGGAGAGGCCAGCAGAGAAGGACTCGACGACGGTTGCGGCGCCAATGGACGCGGGACCGATGTCGCCTGCGGTTGTCGGAGTAGACGAAGTGGTCGGGATAGATGATGGCGACGCTGGCCACGGGCTGGTGCTGGATGAAGACGAAGGAGGTGGACGGGCGGCGGCTACAAAGGCGGCGGCGGCGACGACCAAAGAAGAGCGGCGGCGGCGGCCTGACGGCTAGGTTAGGAGTGCGGCAGCGGTGCTCGAAGTAGGCGCAGAACCCTGACAGCGTGACGAAGATCGGCGTGGAGGCGGCAGGCAGGTCGGGGCGACGGCGGGAAGACCTCGGGGAGGCGGCAGGGACCGCGGGCCGCGACGCTGCGGCCCGAAGGGGCGACGCAACGGCGGTTCGCGTGTCGGTGCAACCGCGGGGACGACCTCAGGGCGGCGGCGGGGACCGCGTATTGCGGCACTACGGCCCGAAGGGGCGACGCAGCGGCGACACATGAGTCGATGCAGCCGCGAGGAGAACCACGGGACGGCGGCGCCGCGCAATACTCAGGACGATCTTCACGGGAACTGCGGAGGCGCTCGTGACCAACAGGCCAGGTCGGTCGTGCGGCGTAGAGGAGGCGGGCCGCGGCGGCGACCAGGTGATCAAGCCGATCGCGCGCGAGGTCGGGGACGCCGCTCGGTGGAGGAGTGGTGGCGGCGGAGTTCAGGATGAGGCCGACGACGATGGACGGTGTGGGACATCGTGCGAACGAGCTTGTCAGCACCGGCACCCGGGCTGCCAAAGCAGCACCGGCGCCTGAGCAGCGAGGCCCGAGTGACCAACATAGCAGCGGGGCCCGAGCTGAGGTAGCCGACGAGTTTGACGCAGTCAGCCCGATGCAGTCGAGGATGAGGCCGGTAAGGTAGACCGTTGGGCCGCCGTGCAGACACGACGGAGGCGGGTGACGTGGATCGATGGGCGGGCCGGCGCGCGAGCGACGATTATGATTGGCCGTCGCATGGCGCGAGGCCGCCGGGTCGGGGCGATGCAGGTGTTTCGGTGGGAGCAGGGCGGTGACGGCCGGCGTAGGGCGACGGGCAGACCGACGCGTGGACGGCGGCTGGCCCGGACGGGCCGCCTCAGCGCGCGTGGCCGCCGGGTCGGAGGAGAGGCCGGCTGATCGCGCCGGGGTCGAAATAGAGGCGCACGGGGGTCGACGGCGGCGGCGGGTGACGTGGATCGATGGGCGGGCCAGCGCGCGAGCGACGATTATGATTGGCCGTCGCATGGCGCGAGGCCGCCGGGTCGGGGCGATGCAGGTGTTCCGGTCGGAGCAGGGCGGTGACGGCCGGCGTAGGGCGACGGGCGGACCGACGCGCGGATGGCGGCTGGCCCGGACAGGCCGCCTAAGCGCGCGTGGCCGCCGGGTCGGAGGAGAGGCCGGCTGATCGCGCCGGGGTCGGAGTAGAGGCGCACGGGGGTCGACGGCGGCAGCGGGCGACTCAAACCGATTAAAATTAGATCGAAAAACCAAAAAGAAAAACGCCGACCAAAACGACCGGCGAGAGAGCGAAAAAACCCGGACCAAGGGCTCGGGAAAAACACTCTCTAGAGCAGCCGGCTAACAAGGCCGGCGGACGAACCCTAGGTACGGGCGGCGCAGCCCCGACGGCGGTCATGGAGGCCGACCGCCCCAGGGGCGGCGCGCGGGTGCGGAAGCGGCAGCGGCTAGGGTTTAGGATCGATTTGCGATTGATACCATATTAGAAGGGAGAGAGGAATTTGTTGGATAGTTTGATCGATTGTTTGAGCCTCGTGGGCATATATATAAAAGTACAAAGACCAATTTGAAGTATAAGACAAGGCAGGACCAAATCCTAGTCTATCATATATTTCCTAATAATCCTTATACTCAACAGTTTCTCTCTCTTCCACATCTTGTAAAATGCTAGCTGTCCTTCCTTCCAGACAGGTACCTACGAACTAGTCTAGTAAGTGAAGGGGAGTCTCCGTCGAATACAATCCCATTGCGATGCTTCCATAGCTCCCAAAGAGCGAGAATGATGATAGCTCTCACATCCTTATCCGACATTCCCTCAATAGCCTTGTTGAGCAGCCAATCCGGCAGTGTGTCGTCCGGTGCAGGGGTCCATCCTGGCTTGCCCAACGCCGTGCAAATATGGAACCAGAATCCTCTGGAGAAATCACATTGCAGCATGATATGGTTCATTGTTTCCTCCTCCTAGTCGCAAAGTGGGCAAGTGTCCTGGTGCGGCATGCCCCTCCTGGCCAAACGGTCGGAGGTCCAGCAGCGGTTGCGAACAGCAAGCCATAGGAAGAAACGGCATTGCAGGGGGCACGGTTCTTCCATGTCAACGCGGCCGTCGGGGCTACCTCTCGACCCATGAACTTGGCCGCGTACGCTGAGTGGGCAGAATATCTCCCATTGCGCTCCCACGCCCAGGTGATCGTGTCCGGTACTCCCTCCCGGAGTTGCACCGCGTCCACATGAGTCCACAGCTCCATGAATTCCCTGATCGCCGGTCCGTCCATGTCAGGGCCAACCTCATGTGCCCAGGATCCGCTTGTTATCGCTTCACTGACATGGAGCCGCTTCTGAATGTGTTTAGGGATGTGGGAGTGGATGTTTGGGGCAATTTCCTCGATCCTAAGTCCATCAAGCCACCTGTCCTCCCAAAACAAAGCATCACTGCCATCACCAATTATCATGTGCATTGCCGCATTGCATAACTGTCTGGCTTCTTTCGGTATTGGCATTGTGAACTCGCTCCATGGCCTCGAGCTGTCGGTCCGAGCTAGCCACGGCCACCTGGCCTGCATGGCCGTGTTCATCCACTTTATATCCGGCACGCCTAGACCACCGGCCCACTTAGGGGTACAGACCACCGGCCATGCCACCGCACAGTTGCCCCCATTCGCTTCGGCTTTGCCACACCAGAGGAATCCTCTCAGAATTTTGTTAATAGCCTTTATCGTCTTGGCCGGAAGTTCGAACGCCAACATCGCATGGATTGGCATCGCCGATAGGACAGACTTGACAAGGAGCAGCCGGCCGCTCTTCGGCAGAGCAGATGCACGCCATGTGGGCAGGCTTGCCGCGATGTGATCAACAAGTCCTTGGAGCTGCGCCGCGGATTGCCGGCGGATGGTCAACGGGAGGCCGAGGTACTTTATCGGGAACCGGCCAATGGAGCAGCCAAGGATGTTCATGACCATATCCATCTGTGCCTGCGAGCATCTGATCGGGAGGGCCGCGCTTTTCGTCAGGTTAACGCGGAGCCTTGAGGCAGCAGCAAAAATATCTAGGATCAAAGAGCATGCCCGCAGGTCCATCCGATGTGGCTTGAGAAAGAGCATAACGTCATCCGCAAACATGGAGAGTCTAGTCCGCAGGCGTGATGGAGCCAAAGGCATGAGTAGATGCATCTCTGAAGCTCGCTGAAAGAGACGATGAAGCGGCTCCATGACCAGTAGGAAGAGCATGGGCGAAATCGGGTTGCCTTGCCGTAGGCCACACTTGTTGTAGATGGGCATACCCGGCACCCCATTTAGCATGATCCGTGTGGATGAAGTAGCAAGCAATCCACAAACCCACTGTATCCACCTTCGACCAAAGCCCATAGTATGCATAACCTCCAACAAGAACGGCCACTAAACCGAATCGAATGCTTTTGAGATGTCCAACTTGAGGAGCACCGCGGGGTCTCACAGAGCATGGAGGCGTCGAGCAGTCCCTTGCACAAGCATGAAATTATCATGCAAATACCTTCCCTTGACAAAGGCACTTTGGTGCTTGCCCACCAAGAACGGGAGCTCATCCACTAGCCTGGTTGCCATTATTTTGTCAAAGATCTTGATGACTTCGTGAACCATGCTAACCGGTCTAAAATCCCGCAGCTCATCCGCGCCATCAAACTTCGGTAGCAAAGAAACTAGGGCTTTTTTGATGGCAGGCATGCCCCGAGTGTCACCACGATAAAACACATCCAAAGCCCTCATCAAGTCCAACTTTATGATGCTCCAACAGCTAGCGAAGAACCTGTTGGTGAAGCCATCCGGACCCGGAGACTTATCCGGTGGCAAGGACTTAACCACTTTCTCCACCTCCTCTTCCGTGAACGGCAGCTCCAGGTGGGATAGATCCCGCGTAGGCAGCCCCAGGTCCTGAAGTCGCAGGGTTGCGCCTCGAGCCTCCACATGGCCCAACAAGTTCTCATAGTAGGAATCCGCTTCAACAACCATTTGATCATGGCCCGTGATTAGTTGCCCGTCCTTCCTTAGGGCGGTAATCATATTCTTCCGCTGTCTTTGCCTCGCGTGCCTGTAGAAGAATTCAGTGCTGGCGTCGCCCTCACGTAGGTGTAGAATCCTGGAGCGCTGTCGGGCAATGCCCCTCTCCAGCGAGCAGAGGCCAAGAAGTTTCCTCTTGACAGTTTTACTGAGCTGGAACTCCGCTGTCGAGAGCACTCTGTGGTCTGATGCACTGTCAAGTCTGTAGATGAGTTCCATTGCCATAGCAATCTGAAGCTTGATATTTCCAATCCAACGGTCACTCCAACCTTGCAGCTTCCTAGCCGTGGCTCTAAGCTTTTTGTCGAGAACAACAAACGGGTTCCCAACAGAGGGCACCGAGTTCCAAGCCGTGGCCACTGTGTCCATGAACCCATCCGTACGTGGCCAAAAGGCTTCAAACTTGAAACGATGACCCACATAGAGATCAGCATGGAGGTCCAAGAGCATAGGGCAGTGGTCGGAGATCGAAGTACCAAGTGCTTTGAGGAAGCAATTCGGGTGTAAATCATCCCACTCATTGTTGTTGAACACATGATCAATTTTCTCTTTCGTGGCGTTTTCACGCTCATTGGACCAAGTGTACCTCCTGCCACTTAGGTATAGCTCCTTGAGCTCCAGCTGGTTCAAGGTGGTCCTAAAGCGTCCTAGCATCCTCCTGTTGATCAGGTCATTGCTCTTGTCTCTTGCATTCGCTAGGAGGTTAAAATCCCCCACCACAGCCCAAGGGCCAGCATGCAGATCCCTAATCTCCATGAGCTCCTCAAGAAACTCCATCTTATTTCGGTCGAGTTGGGGGCCGTACACGCAAGTAAGCCACCACTCGGACATGTCACTCGGTTTGACTAGGGCCGTCAAAGTGTTCCGCGTTGTATGCGGGTTATGCAGCGAGACCATGAGCGCGTCCCATGCAATCACAACGCCTCCACGCGTGCCATTAGCTGGTAGATAGTAGAAGCTCTCAAGTTTATTTCCAAGGCAATGCCGGATAATGTCGACGGTTACAAGCTGGAGTTTTGTCTCCTGGAGACATACAATAGCTGGGTTGGCCTGCAGTACCACCTGACGAACAGCATTACGTCGTGCCGAGGAGTTAAGTCCGCGCACGTTCCACACCAAGACCTTGAGGGGTTGTGCAGCCATAGGACAAGCCTACAGAGGACCGCCTCGCCGAACCGAGGTCTACGTGGCCGGTGCCAACATGGCCGGCATCTCCTGCATGGGAAGCACGGAAGGCTCCCAACCGAAGAGGGCAAGAATAGCCGTGATATGTGTATCCGAGAGTGGGTTGGAGAAGAGCTCGACATATGCTTGGAGTACATCATCCCCAATGGCTTCCCCCTCATGGGCAAGGCAGAGCTTGCGAATGATTGCCTGCTGCTGCCTGCGGGCCACGGAGCCACGCCCCGCGCGTTTGGCAATGCAAGCACTCCGACGTGGCGTAGAGATGGTGAGTTGTTGCCGCTTGCGGGGACGGCCTCTTGTTGTAGTTGTTGCGGGTTCTGGTGGCCTGGATATTAGCAGAGTGATCGTACTTGCCACTTGAACGCAAAACTCCTTCAACCTATGATCATCCGCGAGCCCCATGTCCTCCTCGGCTGCCTGCGTGCCCCTGTTGCTGCGCGTAGGTGTACACGATTCCTCATGCGAGAGGGAAACCAGAAAAGTTTCATGACCTAGGCCCTCCATCTGGTGCGACATGCCCAAAGATACCCGCTGGCTTTGGTCCGACACGTCCTGCATGGCTGAGTCCATGAGCACAGAGAATTGCATGCGATCCCCATGCCACCAATCCGAGTTCTCCACGTGGCCCTCCAGGACGGGCTGCATGGGAGACGTCCCATCCTCCTTCTCCTGGTAATCATTGGATTCACGATCCCCGGGGGCGGCAAGATCAGGATCGTTGTCGCTAGCGCGTACAGCCGAGAGCTGCTCAGAGTCCGGCCCCACGTGGATTCCTACCGAGCCAACCAGAACTTGCCCAACTGTCGGAGGCACAACGCTGGATGGCGCACCTGCCAATCGCGAGGACAGTCCGGACCCACCAGCGCGCCAGCGATCCAGGGCGACCGACCCAGGAGACCCTACCGGATCAGAAGCCACCAACGCCAGCTCGGCCACACCTTGGCCCGAGGCGCAAGAGGAGACCACCTGGTTGGCTCTCGAATCCTCCACCAGGCTGGCCTCGGATCCCAGCGCTGATGGGGCCCACGCAGTCGTGGTCAAAGGCTGGTCTCCTGCCGCAGGACCGGCCGGGCCCCCGTCAGGTCGTGACGCACCTCCACTTTTGCTGATGACACGCCGATCCTCTTTAATTTGAAAAGATTCCACCCGTTCGGCCGGCGGCGAGTCCGCTGGAGCGCCCCCCATCGGCGACGACGACGATCCACCCGCAGAAGCGGAAAGCCCCTAGCCTCCAGAAGCACCACCATGAGCCTGAGGTCTGTCTTCCATCCTATCCCCACCACCGCTCGGGGGGTGGGGCGAGGGGCTCGCCGGAGGCGACAGCTCCGGGTCGTCCTCCTCATCCACCACATGCTCGGCCAGCTTGACGATGCACACGTTGTACCAGAGCGTCGACGACCGCGCGGACCGCGACCAGATGGAACGCCAGCCTCTGCTTGGCTCCTCGATGAACAACCTACGCCGACCGGGGATGCGGTCCGGCCGGTTTGTGCGCAGCCACACCTTGAAGCAGGACATGTCGTGGCGCCACACCGTGCTTTCTCCCACTCCGACAACGAAACCAAGGCCACGCAGGACGGAGTCCGCCGTCCGCCTAGTCCACGCATGAGCCGACACCCCCACGAGCGCCAACGGCACTAGGAATGGCAGTGAAGCCGCCGTGGCCTGCGCCTGCCGCAGCCAGGGCCGAAGAGACAGGGAGAAACCCGCTGTGTTCGCCGGGGACAATCCACCCTAGCGCACCATCCTGTTTCGCAAGTCCACCCCACGGCAGAGAACCAAGAAATCCTCAGGGTAGAAGGCGCGAATCGACATGTCCGCCGGGCCTACTTGGAACTCGGCATGCAGCGCCGCCGCGACTACGTCAAGGCTGAGAGCGGGCCTTGTGCCGGTGATGGTGACCACGATTGCCAGAGCCAGCTCCGCCTCCATGCGTCAGAGATCATCCGCCTCCTCCAAGAAGCAGTCTTCCGCGTCGTCGACGGCCGGCCGGGGCCCCTCCTCCATGATAGTTTCCACGCCCGCCGACTCGAAAGGAACCGAGAAGCTGGGGCCAACAGAGGCCGCCGCGGAGCCGGAGCGGACCACCTCAGACCATGGTCGTCCGACCCTACGGGCACCGGGCGGAGGGGGGCCGGCAGGGGGGGGGGGGAGCGTGGCAGACGCAACTGGCGGGGCGGCTGATGGTGGCGCGACGGGGCCCACGGCCGTAGGATCCTGAGGGCGCCCGGCGGCGGCGGGCCGGGAGGGGGAGGGGGGAGATCCGCAGATGCTGGGGGAGAAGGGGGAGACGACCGATGAGGCGAGACCATGCGGGCAGGGGGCGCTGAGCGCCCCAGCCCATCCACCGGCGAGGAACTTCGCCGAAGCGGGCAATCCCGAGCGATATGACCAGAGCCTGAGCAGCGGACACACTGGGTCTCATTCGTGCACTCCCGCGAGATGTGCCTGTCATCCCCATAGTTGTAGCAGCAACCATGGAGGACCGCCGGGATGCGAGTCCGCGATGGCCGCGAAGAAGGCAGGGTGGGAGAGAGCCGCCGTCCAGTTGCAGGAGGGCGAGGAGGCGAGATGGGGCTCCGGGGGCGGCGGCCGGTCTTGGTGACCCACGCCGGGCCACCCTGGCCCGGCGGGCGCGAGGCCCCAGCGGCCGCCCCCTGGAGGATCGGGCCAAACGCCGTGCCGAGCACCTCGGGGATGGCGACGGCTGAGCGCAGGGCCGGGGGAGGGGCTGGGAAGACGACGCCGACGAGGAAGACGAGCCCGAAGGGAGACCCTAGACGCCATGAAGAGGGTGGGCATCGGCACCGGAGTGGTGGGCGGCGCTAGGATGTGGCCGCCGGCGCAGAGGGAGAGGGAGGCGCTAGGGAGAGGGAGAGGGAGGCAAGCTGTCGTTCCAACTTTGATTTGCAATTCCCCAGCATGTAGTATTATCCAATGCAAAGATTCGACACCACCTGCCGATGCGGATGCATGGATCCCAATGGCGATGCATGAATCCCCATGGCCATGGGTTGTTGGCTCCTGGTGCCGGGGACCGATCGACCCGATATCAAGAGCATCTATAACTGGACGCCTCAAACCTCTCTGATATATATACCGGATGGACGGCCCGGTCAATAACTGGTAAAAAGAAAACAAGATCTAGATGAACGTGTCAAACCGGCCTTAAACACCCGGACCGACTGACCGGCAGGGCGTCGTATCATATGCATCCGGCCTAGTTCGTGCATCCCTGTATCCATCGTGTCCTCAGCCGGCCGACTGACATCGCACGCATCGGGTCAAAAGCAAGGCAGATTTGCAAAAACAAGCCCGCGGCCGCTCTTAGAGCATCTCCAACAGCCGCGCTAAGCGCCACGCGCAAAAAACCTGTTTGCCGCGCGCGCTTCGGCTGATTTAGCGCGCCCGCCTGCGCTGGCTCCAGCAGCCGCGCTATAATGCAGCGAGCGCGCGCTGCTCCAACAGAGCGCAAAAATACAGTGCGCGCGCCGCACAAACCACATATACATGTATTATGAGCAAAAATGATCAAACAAACAAAATCCATCAACAATAAATAGTTCAATTTCGTTATCATTACAACTCAAACAAATAGTTTATCGTTCAGTACAACAAATGCAATAAACACAACAAATAGTTCATGAACAATACAATGTCGAATGCAGATATCATCATGCTCTTTGTCGTCCATGCCATGCCCACCACTCTTCAATCAAATCATTCTGAAGCTCATTGTGCGTTGCGGGACGCCGAATGGCATGATAGGAGGCAATAAAACGGGCTACCCTTTCAGCCCCCCGTCGTACTCGCACGGGATATCCCAAGAGCTCATACTGTGAGTAGTCTAAATCTTGGCCACGCTCATTCTCGATGATCATGTTGTGCATGATCACACAAGTGTGCATGATGTACCAAAGCATTTTTGGATCCCAAAATCTAGCCGGTCCTCTCACAATAGCAAATTGGGCTTGCAAAATCCCAAATGCTCTCTCCACATCTTTTCTAGCCGCCGCATGAGCATTGTGGAAGTCAAGATTTTTCTTACCTTCCGGCTTTTTCAACGGCTTCATGAAGGTTTGCCACTTTGGATAGATGCCATCCGCTAGATAATAGCCATAGTTGTACGTACGACCATTTGCTACAAACTGCACCGGTGGCAACTCACCGTTTGCAATCTTATTCATTTGTGGTGACCGGTTGACAGCATTGATGTCATTCAAAGATCCAGGCATTCCAAAGAATGCATGCCAAATCCAAGTCTCCTGATCGGCCACCGCTTCAAGGATTATAGTGAAACCCTTTTTTTGGCCGTGGAATTGCCCATGCCATGCCTTTGGACAATTCTTCCAACTCCAATGCATGCAATCTATTGAGCCAAGCATGCCAGGAAAACCGCGAGCTTTGTTCATCGCCAATAGCCTTGCGACGTCTTCAGCATTGGGAGATCTCAAATACTCCTCGCCAAACACTTGCACAATTCCCACTGCAAAGCGCTTGACACACATGATGGCTTGGCTCTCATCCATAGCCAAGTGATCATCAACAAGATCAGCCGGTATACCGTATGCCAACATACGCAAAGCGGCTGTCACCTTCTGAAAGGTGCTATGCCCGAGCTCTCCGGCGGCATCCCTCCTTTGCTGAAAAAAACGGTCATGGCTCGCTAGTTTCTCTGCAATGCGCCTGAACAACTCGGTGCTCATCCTAAACCGGCGACGAAAATACGACTCGGGGTATATGGGATTCTCTGCAAAATAATGCCTGATCAATCTGTTGTGGGCATCGATCCTATCCCTCCAAATTTTCTGCCGACCCATAACCGAACCACTGTGCTTCGGTTTTTTTATATGCATAGCTAGGATCATTGCAAGATCCTCCTCCTCTTCCATATCAAATTCTTCTTCGGAAGAATCATACGACGAACTCATCTACAATGTTCAATACTATACTATAAAAACTACAATTCAAAACATGCATTAAATTCATGAAGTTTGAGCAATACATACCTTGTAGGCGTTTTGTCAAACACCTTGCGGGCGCGGCGCGGCAGCGAGCGCTCAGGCGCTGTTCCTCGGACGACGGAGGCGCGCGAGCGCCGGCGGGACTAGGAGGGGATGGGGTGGAAGCGCGGGCGCGCGGGGATAGGCCGGGGAAGCCTGAACGGTCGCCGGGGGGCGCGGGCGGCGGCGGCGGCGCGGCCGGACGGGGGGTGAAAGTGGGAGAGGAAGTGCGGGCGCGAGCGCTGGAGTGTGCCGCGCGCTGCAGCGGGCGCCCGAAATACACCGTGCGGCTAAGTGTTTTCGACCGCGCGCCCAACCCATTATAGCGCGCGCGCCGTTTTTGCGCGCCCGCTGGAGCGACTCGCCGCGTTGCGCGCGCTAAACGGCCTAATTTGCGGCGCGGCGCTAGTTTAGCGCGGCTGTTGGAGATGCTCTTAGTTAAGTACGCCAATTTGCTATTAACGCTTCAGCTAAGCACATCTCTGCCTCAGGATGCGCACTCCTCTGTAGTCTCCTCCAATCGCTCCATGGCGGCACGGCCCGGTGAACCGGCAGCGTCCGCGCCTGTCTCTGTCTGCCTCAAATGTTCCACAGCCCCGGTGAAACCTTCAATGCCGGCCGCTCTTGCCCTGCCTCCGCGTCCGTACGCCCCAAACTGCTCCACGGTACTGGCGATCCTTCCATAGCGGCGGCGAGATCCACCACGTTTGGCCTACCTCCGCGCCCGTTCACCGTCTCGGTGGTCCCCAACGCCGAGTCCAACAGTCCCCAACGCCACCGTCCGCAACCTGCACACCTTCCACTACACTGCGCTCTCATCCAACAGTTGTTCCTCCACCTGATACAAGAGTCGGCATAGCAACAAGGACCATGTCTCTGCATTTTTCTAGTTCTTGTTTTCTGGCACTTGCAGATTGTAGCTTGTGAGCTCACCGATGGATGGTAGTTGGTCTTTGTAATGTGCATGTAGCTTCAGAGTTTAGAATGTGAATTGTACCTCGTTGGTGAGTATTGATTTTCAGAAACAAGTGAGTATGACTTGTTGTGGATGTAAAATTTGAGAAACAAAAAATTTATTACTGCCTAATTCCTATTGGCAATTTGAGGTGTTCAGCACATGATGTAGTACAGCTGAACCGGACCATACTATCAGCTGGTGCTTCTGCATTCCTATTTTCTTTCACATATTCACAAGCAAGAACATACTGCTGTTGCTGTATGCTTCGAAGCCTGGTAGGAAAACTGTAACTTGTCGCATCTGCTCGTCACTAAGAATTAATTAACCACACACCATTTGTGATACGAAATAAGACAAACAGTTGGACAAAACAAAAGTTCTGGTCCATTACATGAATTCAGAAATTCAATACACCAAATAAAATGGCACTATTAATAAGCCATGTTCTTTCTTGGAAGAGTTGCAGTTTCATGATGCACCATCTGCGGGCATGCCTTGAACATTCGTGGCTTCTTTTGCTTGATCCTTTTTGCATGAACACTAAAACACAAAAAATGAGTCGAAATAAGCACCTCCATGCATAACATAATACTGAAACAAGGCCATGATTAGTTTAAGCCAGTCCAACTTACGGACAGAGGAATGCTTGTTTTGCCTTGGGTGTACCAAATCCTCCTTGATTCATTTGCGTTTGCACCCCGTTGACCGGTTCCATCGTGTAACCTGAGAACCCTTCTTCATTCATCTGTACGTATTACGTGATAAACCTTTCAAAATTGAGAAGCCCACATTCCTAATGTAGACAAAGTATGAACTCGCTTTGTGGTGTTACCAATAATCACGGTGTCGTTATGGATTGTCGACTGTCGACCGGCGCTCGGGGGGAGTTCTTCTGGTCAGGATGCAGTGTGCCGGAAACCGGCGCCTTCAGTTCCTGATCCGTTATGCCAAGGACACCGTGGAAAGAATTACGCGCAGCCGGCTGCCCATGGACTGTTGATGCTCGCCGGCGCGGCGGCGCACGATGCCCTAACCCAACTCTTCTCGAATACGCAAGATAGTGTATCATTTCATTGATAGAAGGAGAGAGTTACATGTGTTAAACGAAGCCACACATTTGGTGGCTAGGTCAGCAATATATTACAGGAGCAGCAACAAGGTTCAAGGTGGTTCGAAAATGAAAACACGAAGCCCCTTGGCACCTGCCATCGCCCAAAACCTAGCCTCGGCAAGGGCGGCCTTGGTGGCCTCGGCAGTGGAGGGGCTGGCGTTGTCGAAGATACAAGCGTTCCTGTACTTCCAGAGGGTCCAGGCCATGATGATTCCGAGCGAAGCAGTGCCCTTGCGAAGAGAGGGCGGGGCAGACGTAGTGGCCTCCTGCCACCAGTCGAAGAAAGACTCATGCCCGATGGGCATGGTAGCGGTGAGCCTAAGCTTGGAGAAGATGTCATGCCAGACCGTGCGGGAGAAGGGGCAGCCGATCAGGAGATGTTGCATAGACTCGGGGGCCTGGTCGTAGAGCACGCACGCAGGGGAATGCGGAAGGCCGTGGCGTGCCAGTCTCTCACTTGTCCAACACCGGTCCTGTAAGGCGAGCCACATGAAGAACTTGACACTGAGGGGGGCCTAAGTCTTCCAGGTGAGAGTAGCATGCGGTGAACTGGTGGAGCCGAGGAAGAGTGGGTCATAGCAGGACTTGGCGGAGTAGAGGCCATTGGCAGTCCAACGCCAACGTAGATTTTCAGGATGGTCCGCAAGAGTGATGAGGCGCACGCGCCGCCAAAGCTCAATGTATTGCACCGTGGCAAGGGGTCCCAGAGCGCCCGCAATGTCCTGAACCCAAGCCCGGTCCGCGAGACCATCAAGCCACCAGGCGAGTCCTGCGGCGTCGCTTTGGCACCATGGCGTAGATTGCGAGCGCGATTTCGGCAACATATTGCCCATGAATCCAGTGGTTCGTCCAAAATTTGCACGAGCGCCCGTCGTCAAGCTCCCACTGCGTTGAGGCATGGAAGATGGCCAGGACCTCGGGGTCGGAGGGGATAGATAGGTGACTCCAGGGACGCGACTGGTCCGTGCGTTGCAGCCATAGCCAGTAGGTGCAGAGGGAGATCCCAGTGCGCCGCAAGTCCCGGACGCCCAGCCCGCCAAGCTCGAGGGGCATGCAGACACGGCGCCAATTGACTACGCAGTGACCCGCTGCAGAATCCTTCCTCCCGTGCCATAAGAAGTCGCGGATGACCCGATTAACCAGCTTAAGAATGTGAGCGTTGAGGATGATGGCCGCGAGTAGGTGCCCGGGCATGGCACAGAGCACATGCCGCACCAGGGCAAGCCGCTCGCCTCTGGCCAACAGGGATGACCGCCAGGTTGATAGCTTCTTGCGGATCCGGTCCACGAGCGGTAGAGGATGAGAAGAATGGATTCTTCGAATTGACAGCGGCAGCCCAAGGTAGGTAATGGGGAACGGCTTGACCGGGCACTCCATCTCATGCGCGATGGTCATCTCATGTGCGGGAGAGCATTGGATGGGGGTAGCAGAGCACTTGCCAAAATTTGTATGGAGGCCGGAGGCGCCGTCGAACACGCGCAGAAGCTCTCGGAGCGCGGCGAGATCTTGTCTATCCGGGTGGCAGAAAATCACCACATCATCCGCGTAAAGCGAGACGCTGGAGGCCATGTGGGTGGGGGTAAGCCGGTGCAGAATCCTATCCTGGATCGCGCCCAGGATGAGGGAGTTTAGCACGTCCATGACGATGACGAATAGCATGGGCAACACCGGGTCGCCCTGGCGTAGCCCCTTGGCATGGATGATCGGGGGGCCTGGCGATCCGTTGATGAGGACTCGAGTGCTTGCGGTAGACAGCAGAATTGTGATCCACTCACACCAACGGGGGCCGAAACCACGATGGCGTAGGACTTGGAGCAGAAAAGGCCATGAGACCGAGTCGAAAGCCTGGGCGATGTCTGATACGTCCATTTTGCATCATGCTTTTATATCAATATTTATTGCATTATGGGCTGTTATTATACGTTATGTCACAATAGTCATGCTTATTCTCTCTTATTTTACAAGGTTTACATATGGAGGGAGAATGTCGGCAACTAGAATTCTGGGCTGGAAAAGGAGCAAATATTAGAGACCTATTCTGCACAACTCCAAAAGTCCTGAAACTCCATGAAAGTCATTTTTGGAAATAATAAAAAATATTGAGAGGAAGAAGTACACCAAAGGGGGACCCACCTGGCCACGAGGGTGGGGGGCGCGCCCCCTGCCTCGTGGGCCCCCTGTTGGCTCTCTGATGGCCATCTTTTGCTATATGAGGTCTTTCGTCGAGGAAAAAATCATAAGCAACCTTTCGGGACGAAACTCTGCCGCCACGAGGCGGAACCTTGGCGTAACCAATCTAGGGCTCCAGCAGAGCTGTTATGCCGGGGATACTTCCCTCCGGGAGGGGGAAATCATCGCCATCGTCATCACCAACGCTCCTCTCATCGGGAGAGGGCAATCTCCATCAACATCTTCACCAGCACCATCTCATCTCAAAACCCTAGTTCATCTCTTGTATCCAATTCTTGTCTCCAAGTCCGAGATTGGTACTAGTAGGTTGCTAGTAGTGTTGATTACTCCTTGTAGTTGATGCTAGTTGGTTTATTTGGTGGAAGATCATATGTTTAGATCCTTTATGCATATTAATACCCCTCTGATTATGAACATGAATATTCTTTGTGAGTAGTTACGTCTGTTCCTGAGGACATGGGAGAAGTCTTGCTATTAGTAGTCATGTGAATTTGGTATTCGTTCGATATTTTGATGAGATGTATGTTGTCTAGCCTCTAGTGGTGTTATGTGAACGTCGACTACATAACACTTTGGCGTGGACGGTAGGAATTTGGTAAGGAAAAATTTATATAGTATGCTGAAATTTACTGTCACTTGTTACTATGGAAAGTAATCCTTTGAGGGGCTTGTTCGGGGTATCTTCACCCCGACCAATAGAGCAAATAATTGCTCCTCAACCTACTGAACCTATTGAAAATGAAATTATTCCCTTTGAAGTTCCTTCGGGTATGTTAGAAAAACTGCTTGATAATCCTTTTACAGGAGATGGAACAAAGCATCCTGATGAACATCTACTCTATGTGGATGAAGTTTGTGGATTATTTAAGCTTGCAGGTATACCCGATGATGTTATTAAGAAGAAGGTCTTCCCTTTATCTTTGAAGGGAGATGCATCGATATGGTATAGGCTATGTGATGATACGGGATCATGGAACTATAAACGAATGAAGTTGAAATTTCATCAAAAATACTATCCTATGCATCTTGTTCTTCGTGATCGCAATTATATATATAATTTTTGGTCTCGTGAAGGAGAAAGCATCGCTCAAGCTTGCGGGAGTCTTAAATCAATGCTATATTCATGCCCCAATCATGAGCTCTCAAGAGAAATAATTCTTCAAAAAATTTATGCTCGGCTTTCTGAAAACAATCGCATCATGCTCGATACTTCTTGTGCTGGCTCTTTTATGATGAAGACTATTGAATTCAAATGGAATTTATTGGATAGAATTAAACGCAACTCTGAAGATTGGGATCTCGACGAAGGTAAAGAGTCAGGTATGACACCTAAGTTTGATTGTGTTAAATCTTTTATGGATACCGATGTTTTTCGTAAATTTAGGACTAAATATGGACTTGACTCTGAGATAGTAGCTTCATTCTGTGAATCTTTTGCTACTTATGTTGATCTCCCCAAGGAGAAGTGGTTTAAATATCATCCTCCCATAGAAGTAAAAGTAGCTGCACCTATTAAAGTTGAAGAAAAGACTGTCACTTATAATGATCCTATTGTCCCTACTTCTTATGTTGAGAAACCACCTTTCCCTGTTAGGATAAAGGATCATGCTAAAGCTTCAACTTTGGTTCGTAAAAGCAATATTAGAAATTATACACCTCCTGAGCAAGTTAAAGTTGAACCTAATATTGCTATTGTTAAAGATCTCTTGTCTGATAATATTGATGGGCATGTTATTCAATTCTGCGGTGAAACTGCTAGGATTGCTAAACCTTGTGTTAAAGATAAACATAGACCTGTGGTAGGTGTGCCTGTTATTTCTGTTAAAATAGGATATCATTGTTATCATGGCTTATGTGATATGGGTGCTAGTGCTAGTGTTATACCTCATACTTTATACGAAGAAATTAAGCATGAAATTGCACCTGCCGAGTTAGAAGGTATTGATGTTACAATTAAACTTGCGAATAGAGATACTATATCAGCAATGGGAATTGTTAGAGCTGTTGAAGTCTTGTGTGGGAAAACTAAATATCCTGCTGATTTTCTTGTTCTTGGTTCCCCACAAGATAGCTTTTGTCCCATTATTTTTGGTAGACCCTTCTTGAACACTGTTAATGCTAAGATAGACTGCGAAAAGAATGTTGTTACTATTGGTTTGGGTGATATGTCTCATGAGTTTAATTTCTCTAAATTTAGTAGACAACACCGTGAAGAAGAATTGCCTAGTAAGGATGAAATTATTGGTCTTGCTTCTATTGTCGTACCTCCTAGTGATCCTTTAGAACAATATTTGCTAGACCATGAAAATGATATGTTTAGGAATGAAGGAAGGGAAATAGATGAGGTATTCTTTAAACAGGAACCTATTCTGAAACACAATTTGCCTGTTGAAATCCTAGGGGATCCTCCTCCGCCCAAGGGTGATCCCGTGTTTGAGCTTAAACCGTTGCCTGATAATCTTAAATATGCTTATCTGGATGAAAATAAGATATATCATGTTATTATTAGTGCTAACCTTTTAGAGCATGAAGAAGAAAGATTATTGAAAACTCTGAAGAAGCACCGAGCTGCTATTGGATATACTCTTGATGACCTTAAGGGCATTAGTCCCACTCTATGTCAACATAAAATAAATTTGGAAGAAGATGCCAAACCAGTCCGTGATCATCAACGAAGGCTTAATCCTAAGATGAAAGAAGTGGTAAGAAAAGAAATACTAAAGCTTCTGGAGGCAGGTATAATTTATCCCATTGCTGATAGTCAGTGGGTAAGCCATGTCCATTGTGTCCCTAAGAAGGGAGGTGTTACTGTTGTTCCTAATGATAAAGATGAATTGATTCCGCAAAGAATTATTACAGGTTATAGGATGGTAATTGATTTCCGTAAATTAAATAAGGCTACTAAAAAGGATCATTACCCCTTACCTTTTATCGATCAAATGCTAGAAAGATTATGCAAACATACACATTATTGCTTTCTAGATGGTTATTCTGGTTTCTCTCAAATACCTGTGTCAGCTAAAGATCAATCAAAGACCACTTTTACTTGCCCTTTTGGTACTTTTGCTTATAGACGTATGCCTTTTGGTTTATGTAATGCACCTGCTACCTTTCAAAGATGCATGATGGCTATATTCTCTGACTTTTGTGAAAAGATTTGTGAGGTTTTCATGGACGACTTTTCCGTCTATGGATCTTATTTTGATGATTTCTTGAGCAATCTTGATCGAGTTTTGCAGAGATGTGAAAAAACTAATCTTGTCTTGAACTGGGAAAAGTGCCACTTGATGGTTAATGAAGGTATTGTCTTGGGGCATAAAGTTTCTGAAAGAGGTATTGAAGTTGATAAGGCCAAGGTTGATGCTATTGAAAAGATGCCATGTCCCAAGGACATCAAAGGTATAAGAAGTTTCCTTGGTCACGCCGGATTTTATAGGAGGTACATTAAGGATTTCTCAAAAATTTCTCAGCCTCTGACTAATTTATTAAAAAAGATATACCATTTGTCTTTGATGATGATTGTGTAGAAGCATTTGAAATACTTAAGAAAGCGTTGATCTCTGCACCTATTGTTCAGCCACCTGATTGGAATTTACCCTTTGAAATTATGTGTGATGCTAGTGATTATGCTGTAGGTGTTGTTCTAGGGCAAAGAGTTGATAAGAAATTAAATGTTATCCATTATGCTAGTAAAACTTTAGAGAATGCTCAAAGAAATTATGCTACTACTGAAAAGGAATTCTTAGCAGTTGTATTTGCTTGTGATAAGTTCAAACCTTATATTGTTGATTCTAAAGTAACTATTCACACTGATCATGCTGCTATTAAATATCTTATGGAGAAGAAAGATGCTAAACCTAGACTTATTAGATGGGTTCTCCTGCTACAAGAATTTGATTTGCATATTGTTGATAGAAAGGGAGCTGAGAACCCCGTTGCAGACAACTTGTCTAGGTTAGAAAATGTTCTTGATAACCCACTACCTATTGATGATAGCTTTCCTGATGAACAATTAAATGTTATAAGTACCTCTCGTAGTACTCCATGGTATGCTGATTATGCTAATTATATTGTTGCCAAATTCATACCGCCTAGTTTCACATACCAGCAAAAGAAAAAGTTTTTCTATGATTTGAGACATTACTTTTGGGATGACCCACATCTTTATAAAGAAGGAGTAGATGGTGTTATTAGACGTTGTGTACCTGAGCATGAACATGAACATATCCTACGCAAGTGCCACTCCAAAGCTTATGGAGGACACCACGCGGGAGATAGAACTGCACATAAGGTATTGCAATCTGGTTTTTATTGGCCTACTCTCTTCAAGGATACCCGTAAGTTTGTCTTGTCTTGTGATGAATGTCAAAGAATTGGTAATATTAGTAGACGTCAAGAAATGCCTATGAAATATTCACTCGTTATTGAACCATTTGATGTTTGGGGCTTTGATTATATGGGACCTTTTCCTGCCTCTAATGGTTATACACATATTCTAGTTGCTGTTGATTACGTTACTAAGTGGGTAGAAGCTATTCCAACTAGTAGTGCTGATCGTAACACTTCTTTTAAAATGCTTAAGGAAGTTATTTTTCCGAGGTTTGGAGTCCCTAGATATTTAATGACTGATGGTGGTTCACATTTTATTCATGGCGCTTTCCGTAAAATGCTTGCTAAGTATGATGTTAATCATAGAATTGCATCTCCTTATTACCCGCAGTCTAGTGGTCAAGTAGAATTGAGTAATAGAGAGCTCAAATTAATTTTGCTAAAGAATGTCAATAGGTCTAGAAAGAATTGGTCTAAGAAACTTGATGATGCATTATGGGCCTATAGAACTGCATATAAAAATGCTATGGGTATGTCTCCGTATAAAATGGTTTATGGAAAAGCATGTCACTTACCTCTCGAACTAGAACATAAGGCATATTGGGCTATTAAAGAGCTCAACTATGATTTCAAACTTGCTGGTGAAAAGAGGTTATTTGATATTAGCTCACTTGATGAATGGAGAACCCAAGCTTATGAAAATGCCAAGTTGTTTAAAGAAAAAGTTAAAAGATGGCATGACAAAAGGATACAAAAACATGAGTTTAATGTAGGTGATTATGTATTGCTATACAACTCTCGTTTAAGATTTTTGCAGGAAAACTTCTCTCTAAATGGGAAGGCCCTTACGTTATCGAGGAGGTCTATCGTTCCGGTGCCATAAAAATCAACAACTTCGAAGGCACAAATCCGAAGGTGGTTAATGGTCAAAGAATCAAACATTATATCTCAGGTAATCCTATAAATTTTGAAACCAATGTTATTGAAACCGTAACCCCGGAGGAATACATAAGGGACACTTTCCAGAACGTTTTAGACTCCGAAATGGAATAGGTATGTGGTACGGCAAGTAAACCGACTCCAAAACAATTTTTAAGGCAATATTTCTCTGTTTCAGAATATTTATAAAAATAGAAAAATAAGTAGCAGTCCGGGAAGGACACGAGGGCTCCACGAGGGTGGAGGGCGCGCCCTACCCCCCCGGGCGCGCCCCTACCTCGTGGGCACCTCGTGTGCCTTTCGAACTCCGTTTTCTTGCACGATATGTATTTTGGTCGGTAAAAATTCATTATATATTCTCCCGAAGGTTTTGACTCCTGTATCACGCAATTATCCTATGTTCTTGTTTCGAGCTGTTGTTGTGACAGATCTAGATTATCATGACGTCCCCAAGTGCCTCCAAAGACAAGTTCTTCGAGAAGGTCATCAACCCTTACCTCGCGGAGGTGCTGCGACACCCTCAAACCATTGAGATGCGTGAATGGTTGCCGCACATCCGCGATGAAGAGGGACCCAAGGGGACCGGAAGCGTGGAGACGAGGCTCGAAGCAGTGGAGCAACAAGTTTTCAAGTGTCAGGGGATGGTGGAACGTGGACTCAACTCCAACCACATGATGATCGCGGAGTTCACTAGCAACCACAAGTTGGATGCCGACAACATCGGGGAGGCCATCTTCAAGCTTCATGAGAAGATCGAGCACCTTCAAGCCCAAATCTATGACCTGCAAAACCAAAACTGTGAGTATGAATATAGATTCAAAAGGATGAGTTTGGCTGCAGATTTGAGGATCCCGGAGACTCGATCATCCTTCTATGATGGTGAGCCTATGCCTTGGAAGATGGACGACAAGACCGCATCATCAACAACACCTATACCTTCTTCACCAGCAAAGGAGATATAATCACAAGGGTATGGGCACTCCCCTTGGTGACTGCCAAGCTTGGGGGAGGTGCCCCGGTATCGTATCACCATCACACTACTATCTTTACCGTTTTTCTTAGTTCGATCCTATTAGTAGTATCTTGATCTAGTAGAATAAAGTTTATGGCACGATCTAGTTTTGAGTTTTGCTTTATGATCTCTCTATGTAATCGAGTCCGTGAGCTATATATAATAAAGATTAGTGTTAAGTCAAGGGCTTGATTATTTTGCTATGATCTTGAGTGAACAAAAGAAAAGAAGAAAAAGAATAATAATAATAAAAAGAAACAAAGAGTTCATATTGATCTTATTGAGAGTAATGACTTCACATAGAAAGAGTATGATGATTAAAAGTTGTTGGGAGTTGGCAGACATAGATTTGGTCATCGTTGCAATCAATAGGAAGTAATAAGGAAAGAGAGGTTTCACATATAAATATATTATCATTGACATCCTTTATGATTGGGAGCACTCATTAAAACATGACATGCTAAAGAGTTGACCTTGGACAAGGAAGACAACGTAATGGGTTATGTTTTCTTATGCCTGAGATAAAGTATGTTGTCATGGATCATCCAACATGTTGAGATTGCCTTTCCCCCTCATGCTAGCCAAATTCTCAGCACCAAGTAGAAATACTACTTGTGCTTCCAAATTTCCTTAAATCCAATTTTGCCATGAGAGTCCACCATATCTACCTATGGATTGAGTAAGATCCTTCAAGTAAGTTGTCATCGGTGCAAAGCAATAGAAATTGCTCTCTAAATATGTATGATTGATTGGTGTGAGAGAAATAAGCTTTATACGATCTTGTGATGTGGAAGAAATAAAAGCGACGGACTGCATAATAAAGGTTCATATCACAAGGAGAAATATAGAGTGACATTCTTTCACATTAAGATTTTGTGCATCCAACCCTGAAAGCGCATGGCAACCTCTGCTTCCCTCTGTGAAGGGCCTATCTTTTATTATTATCTTCTACCTTTAGCAAGATTCATGGTGATCTTCACCTTCCCTTTTTACATTTTATCCTTTGGCAAGCACAGTATATTGGAAAGATCCTGATAAATATATTTAATTGGTTGTACGGGAGCATGAGTTATTATTGTTGACATTACCCTTGAGGTAAAAGGTTGGGAGGCGAAACTATAAGCCCCTATCTTTCTCTGTGTCCAATTAAAACTCCTTAACCACAAGTATTGCGTGAGTGTTAGCAATTATGAAAGACTAAATTATAGTTGAGTATGTGGACTTGCTATTAAGCTCTGACATAGACTCTTTCTGATGTTATGATAAATTGCAATTGCTTCAATGACTGAGATTATAGTTTGTCGGTTCTCAATAAAGCTTATGATTCATACTTTGGCATTGTAAATAGATTATTACTTGAGCATAAGAAATCATATGAAAATATCTATATATGTTGCTGCTATGAGAATAATCATGATGCCTTCATGTCCGTATTTTATTTTTATCGACACCTCTACCTCTAAAAACGGGGACATATTTATCGTTATCGGCTTCCGCTTGAGGACAAGCGAGGTCTAAGCTTGGGGGAGTTGATACGTCCATTTTGCATCATGCTTTTATATCGGTATTTATTGCATTATGGGCTGTTCCATTTTTCTCTGCGCATAAGCAGCAACACAGATACCAAGGAGGACCTGGTTCTATCTATGTTGGACTAATTTGCCCCTGTGCATGCCCGGACAGAGGGGGAGTAATTTACTTGCTGCATGCTATGCGATTGGGTGGGCGCTTCAGTCTCCTTTTCTCTTCCCCAGGCGCAGGCTATGGGCCCATTTGCATGGCGATTTGATTCGCTGGAGCATTGCAGCCGCTGCCAGGATAGCGCATGCATATGCGGCAGACGCGGGGCACGATTGGAAACCAGTGCGAGAAAAAGGCAACGCACAGACTAAATAGGAAAAAACGAAGAAAAGTTATACGCAGAGAAAAAATAAATGGAGGGAGTATGTCACAATACTTATGCCTATCCTCTCTTATTTTACAAGGTTTACATAAGGAGGAAGAATGCCGGTAGCTGGAATTCTAGGTTGGAAAAGGAGCAAATATTAGAGACCTATTCTGCACAACTCCAAAAGTCATGAAACTCCACAAAAGTCATTTTTGGAAATAATAAAAAATATTGAGCGGAAGAAGTACACCAGAGGGGGACCCACCTGGCCACGAGGGTGGGGGCGCACCCTACCCCCCAGGACGTGCCCCCTGCCTCGTGGGCCCCCTGTTGGCTCTCCGATGGCCATCTTTTGCTATATGAGGTCTTTCGTTGAGGAAAAAATCATAAGCAACTGTAGGATCGGAAGTATGTCTAGAGGGGGGGGGGGTGATTAGACTACTTGACCAAATAAAAACCTAGCCTTTTCCCAATTTTAGTTCTTGGCAGATTTTAGCAACTTTAAGACAAGTCAAGCAATCATTACACGATTCAAGGAAGCATGCACAGAGTATATAGCAGCGGAAAGTAAAGCATGCAACTTGCAAGAATGTAAAGGGAAGGGTTTGGAAAATTCAAACGCAATTGGAGACACGGATGTTTTCCCATGGTTCGGATAGGTGGTGCTATCCTACATCCACGTTGATGGAGACTTCAACCCACGAAGGGTAACGGTTGCGCGAGTCCACGTAGGGCTCCACCCACGAAGGGTCCACGAAGAAGCAACCTTGTCTATCCCACCATGGCCATCGCCCACGAAGGACTTGCCTCACTAGCGGTAGATCTTCACGAAGTAGGCGATCTCCTTGCCCTTACAAACTCCTTGGTTCAACTCCACAATCTTGTCGGAGGCTCCCAAGTGACACCTAGCCAATCTAGGAGACAACACTCTCCAAGAAGTAACAAATGGTGTGTTGATGATGAACTCCTTGCTCTTGTGCTTCAAATGATAGTCTCCCCAACACTCAACTCTCTCTCATAGGATTTGGATTTGGTGGAAATAAGATTTGAGTGGAAAGCAACTTGGGGAAGGCTAGAGATCAAGGTTCATATGGTAGGAATGGAATATCTTGGCCTCAACACAAGGGTAGGTGGTTCTCTCTCAGAACATATGAGTTGGAAGTGTAGATGTGTTCTGATGGCTCTCTCCACGAATGAAGAGGAGGTGGAGGGGTATAAATAGCCTCCACACAAAATCCAACTGTTACACACAATTTACCAATTTCGGTGGGACCGAATCAACAAACTCGGTCGGACCGAAATAGTAAACCTAGTGACCGTTAGAGATTTTCGGTGGGACTGACATGCAACTCGATAGGACCGATATGGTTAGGGTTAGGGCATAACGTAATCTCGGTGAGACCGATTACACAAACTCGGTGAGACCGATTTTGGTAATTAGCTAACCAGAGAGTTGGTCAGGTAAACTCGGTGGGACCGATTTGCTCTTTCGGTGAGACCGAAAAGTTACAAAGGGGAAATAGAGAGTTTACATTGCAATCTCGATGGGACCGATCCGCTCTTTCGGTGAGACCGAAAAGTTACGAAAAGGAAACAGAGAGATTGCAGTCCCATCTCGGTGAGACCGAGATCCCTATCGGTAGAACCGAATTGCTAGGGTTTGGCAGTGGCTTATGACATGTGAAACTCGGTGGCGTCGGATGAAAAGAATCGGTAGGACCGAGTTTGGCTTGCAGTTTAGGTCATCTGTGGATATGGGAAAGTACCTGAGGATTTTGGAGCATATAATTAAGCACATGAAGCAAAAGGCTCATTAAGCAACACCTCATCCCTCCTTGATAGTATTGGCTTTTCCTATGGACTCAATGTGATCTTGGATCACTAAAATGTAAAAATGAAGAGTCTTGATCTTGAAGCTTTAGCCAATCCTTTGTCCTTAGCATTTTGAGGGTTCCACTTTCACCATCCATGCCATGCTAATCATTGAGCTTTCCTGAAATAATTGTCTTGGAATAGCATTAGCTCAATGAGCTATATGTTGTTATGAATTACCAAAACCACCTAGGGATAGTTGCACTTTCAATCTCCCCCTTCTGGTAATTGATGACAACATATAGATCAAAGCTCCGACTTGATAATAAGAATGAATTATATCGTCGCTTTGAGAAGTATGTGATAAGTAAGAGCTCCCCCTAAATTTGTGCATATTTAAAATTTGCTTTGGACTGCAAATGCACAAAGAGTTAGAATTATGGGTTACTCTTCCATGTCACATACATCTTGGTGGAGTGCTCAAATGATAATGATGAAATACATGCACTCATCACCAAGGAAAAGTGAATGACCACATAAGATAGATAAGATATATCAAGCATGCATAAGTGTAGCTTATGATCAAACACATGATCATCAATGTCTCACAGGCATAACAAAGTATCTCGACCAAAAGCAAACAATGTTTGAAAAACCACCAAATAAAGCAAGAGAGAAAAAAACAACACTCTCTCTCTCGAAGCCTATGATCTATACATTTTTCTCCCCCTTTGGCAACAAGTTACCAAAAAGTTCCTAGAAAATGCATAGTGCTAGATCGACACTCAGGCTTGATCTTCTGCTGGTGGTGGAGTCCGGATTACTCCAAGGACGAAGGCTTCCGTAGACGTGGTTGGAGTTGGAGCTGAAGTAGATGCTGGAGCTGGTTGGGCTGGTGCTGTGGCTGGAGCTGAGGCGGTGGATCTTGTGTTAGGAACTGGCACTGCAGACGACCTCGGACCTCGTGGCACTCTGGCAAATGCATCAGTGGTAGTCTTCCCTTTCCTCTCCTGCATATCATCTTGAAGTTGCTCCACTGCTGTTTGAATCTCTGTCACCTTGACATCCAAGTCATAGAACTTTTGTTCTACAATTCTCTCTAAGCTCTCCTGGTTCTGAGTGAGGGTGGCCAGACCTTTCTCAATCCTCAGGGTGGATGCAATCAGGTAACTAAGCTACTCTTGCTTGTTTTTCAAGAAGTACTCAGATGCCTCCTCTTGAGTTGGCATCTTGGCAGCTTTCTCCTTCCTTGCCTTCTCCTTCTTAGCTTGTGCCTGGACTGATGATGGTTCATTTTCATTCATCACAACTTGGTTGTTCTCGAAATCTGGATGGATAGGCAAATGTTCCTTGTCCAACAAGTATGTGTCTGTGCCCATTCTTGAGTTAATCAACATCTGGATCTGAGGGGCATAACCACAGCTCCTCTTCTGATCTGCTGCAGTCCTCTTGATAGTTTCTACTATGAGGCTCATGACCTTAAACTTTTGAGGCACATCAAATATATGAAGCAGGTTAATGGCATGACCTCTGATCATCCTGTGATCTCCAGACTTGGGCAAAAGTGTGTGCCTAAGGATCCAGTTGATCATAGGCAGTCCTGACAACAGGTGTTTCACAGTCCCAAACTGGTGAGTGTCAAGATCTTCTGCTGGAATCTCCTTGTACATATTTTCCATAGTGTTATGATCCATCTTTTTCTTGGCATAGACATCCAAGTCATCTTCATTTTCCTCTGGGGCATTGATCAACCTTGCCCATTCCTCAACAGTTGAGTGGTACCTTGTACCTTCAGACATCCATGTGATCCTTCCATCTGGATAGAAATGTGCTGTGGAGTAGAATTGCATAATCAGCTCCTCATTCCACTTTGTGAGCTTCTGCCCAACAAAGTCAGCTACTCCACAAGCTCTGAAGCTATCTTGCACTCCAGGGTAGTGCTCTTCATTTTCCTTGATATATTCCCAATCAACCCATCTCATATCACATACAACTGGCTTCTTGTCTAACAAGACTGTCTCATAGAAGTCCTGCTGTTCCTTAGTATGGAACCTTTAGTCAACAGCAGTCCTCCTCCTGGTAGCATATGGATCCTCTGCTCTCCATTTTCTTAGCCCAGAGTCTCTTCTGATCTTCATATCCTCAGCCACAGGATGAGCATCATTGTGGTCTGGGATCTTGGGCTTCAACTTTCTCAGCACTTGGCCTTCCTCTTCTTCTACAACAGCTTCAGGCACTGGGGCCTTGTTCTTCTCAACAGCTGGTATGTTCCTTGTATTTCTCTTTGGTTTTGGCTTTGGAGTTGGCTTGGCCTTAGATGCAGCCTTGGGGGCTTCCTTGGGCTTAGATGCAGTTGCCCCTGATTTTATAGCATCACCCATCAGCTTGGGTGCCTTAGGTGCTGGTGCAGCAACCTCTTCTTCTTCCTCTTCTGAAGAATCTCTCCTCATAGAAGGCTTGCCAACAACTCTGGTAGTGGTTGTTCTAGGTCTCTTCTTTTTCTTGTCCTGGCCACTTTCTTCCTCTTCAGATTCCATAGTGAATTTGATAGTTTCCTCAGGAATAGCCTTCCTAGGCTTGGAGGTAGGAACTCTCCTAGCAGGTGCTTTCTTGTGCATTCCTGGCTTGATGGCTGCAGCTGAGCCATACTCCTTTTTGAGCACAACTCTCTTGGAAGTTGTTTCCTCCTCTGCCACATAGTCCTCATCCTCTGATTCTAAGGTTCTCTTCTTCCTTTTTCTTGTGGCAGCTTTTGGCAGGTTGCTGGGGGTGCTCCTGCTGCCTTCATCTGAAGAACTGGAGGGACTAGTGCCCTCACTCATCTGCACTGGCTGTTCTGATATGTTCTGACTATCACTCTGGTCTGACATGATGAACAAGCTGACTGCTGACCCTGTGAATAGTTTATAGATGAGGTAGAGTGGATGAGCATCCCAAAATGCAGAGATTTTTGCAAAAGAATGATTCAAAAACTTAGTTTTAGTTTCCCACAGAAAGCATTTCGGATCTACCGATTTTTAAACTTGGTGATACCGAAGTAGTTTTTGGAACCTAAACTAGTGAACTCGGTCAGACCGAGTCACAGTTCGATGGCACCGAGACTGCTAGGGTTTCACAAAGTTCCAAAATCGGTCACATCGATTAGCAATACTCGGTCAGACCGAGTCTTACTTGTGCAATGGCATAAGCCAAATCGGTGGGACCGAGTTTTTCAACTCGGTGGGTCCGAGATGGTTTCGGCGGAAACCTAACCCTAAAATTTTCGGATCAAACCTATTCTACGAGTTCATTGACTGGATAGGAGTTTATCAAACGTGGAAAGAATCAATATGATCACAATGTGCTAGGAATCGGATTGGGGAATAGCACAGAGATCGAGTCCTTACCCTAGTTCGGCAGAGACTCGCTACGACGGCAACGACGGGGTTGATTCTCGTTGACGGCGACGGAGACCAGCGACTGGAGGCGGCTGGTGGCGAGAAGACGATCCGGAGACCACGTTGGCAGAGCGAGCTATCGCGCGGGCGAAGGGGTTCAGAGAAATTTCCAAATTTTTGCCCGTGTCTATATATAGCCCGACCCTGTCGGTGTGACCGAGTGGAACAACTCGGTGGCACTGAGATGCAAAACTGTGTATAGTTATTGCAACTCGGTGTGACCGAATGGTTCAAATCGGTTGCACTGAGATTGAAAACATAGATCAACTTAATGATCTCGATAAGACCGAAAGTGGGGTATCGGTCAGACCAAGAATCACAAAGAGGTTTTGGAAGTTTAAGTCTATGACGAATCGGGGACTCCGAGTGCTCCTCACACAGAGTGGTTCGAATCTGACTTGATCAATTTTGTGATGTAGCATGAATAGAGTTTGAGACGAGAAAAGCATAGATAGCTAGAGAAGGTTCTTAGGCATTCTTGTCCATCCACTTAGCAAAAGAAAAATAAATCCAAACAATCAAAACAACAAGTGGATGTCCTCGAATGAGTAAAATATGCAACCAACATGCTCACACAATAAAATGGCAATTGAAATATGTGACAAAGCATGCACAACCAATTCTAGCATCTATCAAGCAATTGGCGATGACTAGGTCATATATATATGAGTATATTGACATAGGAGTCAAATGAGAACATTTGATCATAGGTCATACTCATCGTTTAAGCTCAAGTGGGGTTACCACTTTTACAGAAAGCATTGTTGTGTTCACATCATTAGAGTTGCTTTAACTCAAGTCTTAGAGTAAAGCTCCCCCTAGATGTGATATCCCCCCTAAGAGGGATGAACTAACCTTGAGTTTTGTCGATGATGACTTCATGTAGATGTTGAAGATGTGGATGCTCAATGTAGATCACGTGGAGCTATCCTTTTGAGTGAATTGCACTTTCAATACCTACATGGGTTAGTCCCACAAGGAACAAAACAAGGATATCCATAGACATAGAGTGATGCACACACAATATGATGTCTATGAAAGCTTTTAGGTTACCTTGTTCCTTGTCTTACCAACAAGAGGGTTTGTGACTCCTTGAACTAGTGCAAGATGTGGAAGTTGATTGCACTTGTTCTTGCCAAAATGATAAGAGTGAAGTATGTTGGCGGAGTCACCCTCAAGAACTCTCTAGTTCTTCTTCTTTTGGATCCACACCATCTTGATGGGAATCCTTGGAGTTGTAGTCGTACTTGATGAAGTGGAACTTGAAGTAGTCTTGGGAATCCACTTGACTAAGGTCTTAGGAGATGCTTCAAATGCATCAATTTCCTCTTGAAGCTTGTCCTTGCCTTTTAGCTTGTAGTCTTGTGGTGGAAGATCATCTTGAGTTTGTGTCCCCTTGAAAGAAGTAGGATCATACTTCTCTTGTTGAGGAACAAACTTTGTCTTGGGGTATTGATCTTCTTCCCACTCAACTCCAGTGGCATTGAACTTTTGTTCAAAACCAACACCTTGATTCTTCCGGTGCCTTCCTTGCTTGCGTACAATCTCCTCGAATTGCTTACTTCCGGCAAGGTTTTTGTACACTCCTTTCTCTATGATTCCCTTCAATAAGCTATTTTCTTGCTCAAGTGTAACTTGGCTAAGAGAATCGTTAGTGGAATCAAGAGAACTACTAGAAGCAACAATATTGGATTTAACATGATCATTGTTACTACTAGAGGAAGAATCTTTCTTGTTCTTGTTATTAGACTTGACTTGAGGCATGTAAGTGGATAAGAGTAAACGCTTGGCAATGTAAGAAGAACTTTTCTTGCGAAGATCATCATTGATTGCCTTTAAAAACTCATGCTCTTGCTCAAGATTGAGCTTTTCAGCAGACTAAGGCATAGCCTAGTGGTGGGAAGGGGCTGATGCCTTCCCACCCACCCAGGTTCAAGGCATGGTACTTGCAATTTGGGTTTGTTGCACCAATTATACTGTAAGGGGTTCTCTTACAGTCTTTCTATCAAAAAAAAAAGATTGAGCTTTTCAAAGCGTAACTTCTCATGAGCTCTTAAAAGTTCTCGATGATCTTCGAAGATAGTTTCATGAGCCAACTTAAGAGTGTTTAGTTCTTTAGTTAGAGCCTCAATTTTCTCCTTATCATTGTCATTTGTTTTATCTTGATTAGCATGATTAATTGACGTTTCATCATAGTATTCATCACTAGAATTGTCAACAAGTAAATCATCATCACCTAACAAGTCATCTTCATCACTATTGAAATCAACATACTCAGGGTGAGTTACCTTAGGACCTTTGGCCATGAAGCATCTTCCAATTCCTTCATTTGGTGAGTCAAATATGTCGTAGGAGTTGGTTGACACAAGTGCTAGACCGGCAACACCTTCATCTTGAGTATATTCGGAATCAGAGTGATAACTTCTCTCGGAGTGGTTGTCGGAGTCGGAGCCGGATACCCATTCACCAACATGAGCTTGATGTCTTCGTTTTGTGTAGCTCCTTGATGATTTTTCCTTTCTTTCCGAATCCTTGCTCCTCCGTGAGTATCTTCGTTCATAACGATCATCTCTACTCCTTCTCTCTCTTGATGGTGATTCTTCTCTTTTGCTTCTTCTTTTTGGAGAATCTTCTCTTCTCTTGTAGGGAGCCGTACACTCATTGGAATAGTATCCGGGTCTTCCACAACTGTAGCAGTTTCGCTCTTGACTAGAAGATCTTTTGTCATTGTAGGACCTTGACTTGGAGCTTCTATCTTTGCTTCTACTCTTGTAGAACTTGTTGAAGTTCTTCACCATTAGGCTCAATTCTTCATTGAAGTTTTGTTTCTCACTTGATGATGTGGGGACTTCACATAAGGCTTTGTAGGCACCACTTGATTTGTTGTGAAGTTTCTCTTTATCCTTGAGCGACATCTCATGAGCAACAATTCTTCCAATGACCTTCGTTGGCTTGAGATCTTTGTAATTGGGCATCATTTGGATCAACGTGCACATGGTATCATATTTTCCATCCAAGGCTCTTAGGATCTTCTTGATGATGAATCTGTCGGTCATCTCTTCACTCCCTAAACCGGCAATCTCGTTTGTGATGAGAGCAAGCCTAGAGTACATTTCAGCGACACATTCACCATCCTTCATTTTGAACTTGTCAAGTTGACTTTGAAGCACATCCAATTTTGATTCCTTGACGGAGTCGGTACCTTCATGCATATCAATCAAAGTATCCCAAATTTCCTTTGCATTCTCAAGACGGCTGATTTTGTTGAATTCTTCGGGGCACAATCCGTTGAAGAGAATATCACAAGCTTGAGCGTTGTATTGTAGCATCTTTAACTCATCCGCGGTAGCTTCACGGTTTGGTTCTTTCCCGTCGAAGAAGTCACCTTGCAAACCAACACACACAATAGCCCAAACGGCGGGGTTATGTCCAAGAATATGCATTTTCATTTTATGCTTCCAACTAGCAAAATTAGTACCATCAAAGTAAGGACCTCTATGGTGATAATTTCCCTCGCTAGACGCCATACTCTCCTAGGTTGTGAAACCAAGGCTATGACCACCAAAAGCTATGGAAATCAAAGCAAATGGAGACCAAAGCTCTGATACCACTTGTAGGATCGGAAGTATGTCTAGAGGGGGGTGATTAGACTACTTGACCAAATAAAAACCTAGCCTTTTCCTAATTTTAGTTCTTGGGAGATTTTAGCAACTTTAAGACAAGTCAAGCAATCATTACACGATTCAAGCAAGCATGCACAGAGTATATAATAGCGGAAAGTAAAGCATGCAACTTGCAAGAATGTAAAGGGAAGGGTTTGGAAAATTCAAACGCAATTGGAGACACGGATGTTTTTCCCGTGGTTCGGATAGGTGGTGCTATCCTACATCCACGTTGATGGAGACTTCAACCCACGAAGGGTAACGGTTGCGTGAGTCCACGTAGGGCTCCACCCACGAAGGGTCCACGAAGAAGCAACCTTGTCTATCCCACCATGGCCATCGCCCACGAAGGACTTGCCTCACTAGCGGTAGATCTTCACGAAGTAGGCGATCTCCTTGCCCTTACAAACTCCATGGTTCAACTCCACAATCTTGTCGGAGGCTCCCAAGTGACACCTAGCCAATCTAGGAGACACCACTCTCCAAGAAGTAACAAATGGTGTGTTGATGATGAACTCCTTGCTCTTGTGCTTCAAATGATAGTCTCCCCAACACTCAACTCTCTCTCATAGGATTTGGATTTGGTGGAAATAAGATTTGAGTGGAAAGCAACTTGGGGAAGGCTAGAGATCAAGGTTCATATGGTAGGAATGGAATATCTTGGCCTCAACACAAGGGTAGGTGGTTCTCTCTCAGAACATATGAGTTGGAAGTGTAGATGTGTTCTGATGGCTCTCTCCACGAATGAAGAGGAGGTGGAGGGGTATAAATAGCCTCCACACAAAATCCAACTGTTACACACAATTTACCAATTTCGGTGGGACCGAATCAACAAACTCGGTCGGACCGAAATAGTAAACCTAGTGACCGTTAGAGATTTTCGGTGGGACTGACATGCAACTCGGTAGGACCGATATGGTTAGGGTTAGGGCATAACGTAATCTCGGTGAGACCGATTACACAAACTCGGTGAGACCGATTTTGGTAATTAGCTAACCAGAGAGTTGGTCAGGTAAACTCGGTGGGACCGATTTGCTCTTTCGGTGAGACCGAAAAGTTACAAAGGGGAAATAGAGAGTTTACATTGCAATCTCGGTGGGACCGATCCGCTCTTTTGGTGAGACCGAAAACTGTTGAAAAGGAAACAGAGGGATTGCAGTCCCATCTCGGTGAGACCGAGATCCCTATCGGTAGAACCGAATTGCTAGGGTTTGGCAGTGGCTTATGACATGTGAAACTCGGTGGCGCCAAATGGAAAGAATCGGTAGGACCTAGTTTGGCTTGGAGTTTAGGTCATTTGTGGATATGGGAAAGTAACTGAGGATTTTGGAGCATATCATTAAGCACATGAAGCAAAAGGCTCATTAAGCAACACCTCATCCCTCCTTGATAGTATTGGCTTTTCCTATGGACTCAATGTGATCTTGGATCACTGAAATGTAAAAATGAAGAGTCTTGAGCTTGAAGCTTTAGCCAATCCTTTGTCCTTAGCATTTTGAGGGTTCCACTTTCACCATCCATGCCATGCCAATCATTGAGCTTTCCTGAAATAATTTTCTTGGAATAGCATTAGCTCAATGAGCTATATGTTGTTATGAATTACCAAAACCACCTAGGGATAGTTGCACTTTCAGCAACCTTTCGGGACAAAACTCCGCCGCCACGAGGCGGAACCTTGGCGTAACCAATCTAGGGCTCTGGCAGAGCTGTTCTACCGGGGATACTTCCCTCTGGGAGGGGGAAATCATCGCCATCGTCATCACCAGCGCTCCTCTCATCGGGAGAAGGCAATCTCCATCAACATGTTCACCAGCACCATCTCATCTCAAAACCCTAGTTCATCTCTTGTATCCAATTCTTGTCTCCAAGTCCGGGATTGATACTAGTAGGTTGCTAGTAGTGTTGATTAGTTGATGCTAGTTGGTTTATTTGGTGGAAGACCATATGTTTAGATCCTTTATGCATATTAATACCCCTCTGATTATGAACATGAATATGCTTTGTGAGTAGTTACGTTTGTTCCTGAGGACATGGGAGAAGTCTTGCTATTAGTAGTCATGTGAATTTGGTATTCGTTCGATATTTCGATGAGATGTATGTTGTCTAGCCTCTAGTGGTGTTATGTGAACGTCGACTACATAACAATGTCGAGCTTGAGGAGCACGCGAGAGAGCTTGCGGCTGTGGAGGTGCTTAGCTGTCTGTTGGACGAGAAGAAAATTGTCATGAATGCATCTGCCGGGGATGAAAGCACTTTGGTTGACAGAGACAATGTCGGGGAGCCTCGGAGCGAGCCGGAGAGAAAGCACTTTGGTGAACAGCTTAGCCAAAAGGTGAATAAGACTGATCGGCCTATAGTGGGTGAGGGAGGAGGCGTCCTGCTTCTTGGGCAGCAAAGTGATGAGCGCCTCGTTGAGCTTCCCAAAACCCCTGCCATTCAGCGCATAAAGCTTGTCAAAGGCCTTGCAGAAGTCCTTCTTGATCACCGGCCATGCGGAGCATAAGAACTCGGCGGTAAATCCATCTGGCTCGGGCGCTTTCCCATGGGGCAGTGACTTGATAGCAGCCCAGAGCTCGTCTTCGGAGAAAGGCGTGTCGAGCCTAGAGAGGTCCGAGGTGTTGATACCGAGCATGTGGGGATCAAGCGTGAAATCATGGTCGTCCACCGAGCCGAGTAGGCACGAGAAGTGAGTGTGGGCTGCCTCGGCCATGGCCGCATCGTCGGAGAGGAGCTGCACATCCTCCTGCAGCCCAAGGATCCTGTTCTTGTGCAGACGTCGGGAAGCATGGATTCTAAGGAAGGCCGAGCTGGTCTCACCCTTGCGTAGCCAAGAGAATCTTGATCGCTGGCGCGAGATCGTCCGCTCGAGTGACGTGAGACCGAGGTAGGTGCACTTGAGACGGTGACGAAACCAGGTCTCGGTGGTGGAAAGCGGGCGCCGGTCCTGAGCCTCGTCAAGACGTGTAATGAGCTCGCGCGCGACAGTAATCTGAAGCGAGATGCGTGAAAGGCGCTTGGTTCCCCAACTCCATAAACAACGAGCAGCGGCCTTAAGGCGGGCATAGATGCGCCTGAATGGGTCGGGGTCAGGGTGAATGGAATTCCAAGCGTTGTCAACCACGTCCAGGTAGCCATCAAGCTTCAGCCAAAAATGCTCGAAGTGGAAGCGTTTGGCGATGTTGCAGTGAGCCGCGCAGTCGACAAAGAGGGGACAATGGTTTGAGGCCGCCGAGCAGAGACAATAGAGGAGGCAAGCGGGCTGCATCATGTCCCAACTGGAGGTGCAGAGAACTCGATCATTACGAACCAAAGTGGGGTTGTCTTGCTCGTTAGACCAAGTGTAGAGGCGGCCATGCAGGTAGATGTCACGTAGGTCCAAATCAGAGATGAAGTGACAGAAACGGCTCATGGTCCAGTGGTTGAGGCGATTGTTATTCTTGTCCGCAGCAGAAGTGATCATGTTGAAGTATCCCCCGATAAGCCATGGGCCCGCGCAGGTGTCTCAGAAATCTTGCAGTTTACCTAGGAAAGTGATCTTCTCAGCGTCCCCTTGTGGGCCATAGACTGTGGTCAACCACCAATGCTGATCACCCATAAGGGGGAAACTGAGTGCCGAAACATGGTGGTCTCCGATGGTCGGCCTAGATAATGAAATCAGCTCCCTACACCAAGCAAGCAGGATGCTGCCACGGGTGCCGTCAGTAGGGAGGAAGAAGAAATCCAGAAAGGATGCGCCAAGGGTCTCGAGGACCAAGGAGTCCGAAATGTCTGCAAGCTTCATCTCGTGGAGATAGACGATGTGCGGGGCAGCCGAGGAAGTGACGCTATGAACTGCCAATCGCTTCGCACGAGAATTGAGACCTCTAACATTCCAGAAGATGATTTTTAAGTTTGTATCCATAAGAAGATGGGGGAGCGATGGGCTTGGACAACAACCAAGATCAAATCTCCACAAGGCATGGGCCGCCGGCGTGCTGCGGTGTGCCCCCACCGGGAGCGATAGGGATTAGCTAGCCATAGAAGTCCACGAAGGCCTGGATGATATCCTCCGCCAGCGGCCGCTCAAACAAGGCAGCGTACTTGGGCAAGAGTGGAATCGTCCACCCGGTCGTCCTCCTTGAGCAATCCCAAACGGTGAAGGAGGACGCGCTTCGCCTTCATCTCAGAGTCCAAGCCTTGGTCGGCCTTAGCGATCCTACCACTACTGCGAGGCATAAAATTGGGGGGCATCTCGTTGCGCCGCCTACGCGGTGCAGGGGTGAGGAAGACGCGATCAATCTCGGCCTGCACGGTGCCAATAAAAACATCCATACTAGAAGCAATAGACCGAGCAGGCGGGGCGGGTAGTTGCATGGGCATGCAGGGAGGAGCCAATGCATGATCGCCAGAGGGCATGCATGAAGCGGCAGGAGCAGATGGGGTCGGCCTGGCCTCAGGATCCGAGGCGCACGGGCCCATGCCCAGGGTGGCCCCAAAGCCGCCGGTCGGCGCAGAAGGATCGTCCTCGGAAGGCGCGAGGATCGGGCCGTCAGCAGGTGATTCACAAGGCCTGCCATTGGCTGGCGAGGTGGATAAAGGTGGGGGCGAGGGGCCCACCGACGACATGTTGTCCTCGGGCGAGCTGCAGGCCTGGGAAGAGCAGGCAGGATCCAAGGTGCGGGCATTGTCATGGAGCGGAGAAACGCGCTCGACAATCGGCCCATTGGAACCAGCGGACATGACAACATTACGGGGGTGCTGGCAGAGGCGGCCAGCTGGCGATGAAGGAGTTTGAATAGCGGTCAAGGCGCCCGCGCCGTCGTCAGCAGGAGCATCAAAAGCCCGGGCAGTGGCGCTTTCCAGAAGCGCAATCTAGGCCACGACCGGATCCCAAGCATCCCAGGCGGCCGCGGCAGGATCACGTGGCGAATCCTGGGCGGGCCCAGCTCCAGCGAGGGGGAGGTGGCGCCTAGGCGCAGACGAGCTGGGATGTTCGGGGCCGCATCAGAGACTGGGGGTGCGGCCCCAGGATGCCATGCCACTCGCGGCAGGGTGGCGGCGCACGACCGCGTCGCCAGCCGTGGTCACCACGCCCCGAGGATCGACGGCGAGACGTGTCAGGTCTATGCTCAGGGAATTGGTGAATGCGCGGCCAGGGGTCAGGCACAGGGGGGAGCCAGAGCCGTCACCATTGTCGGTGGCCGGAGGGGGTGGCGGGGGTGCAGGCCGACGGTAGTCGACGGAGCTGACGACATGGATCTGGATGGGGAACCGCGTCAGTCCAAGCGCGAGACGCTCCGCGCGCGCCTGGTCCGCCTCATCATCAATGGCATCCGGCTTTGGCACGAGCAGCTCCGACGAGCACGGTATGCCATCGGGGTTGGTGGTCCAGGCCGTGAGGCGAAAGACCGACATGTCGGACGCGTCCCTGGTCTCCGGGGCGAGGTGCTGAACCCGACATAACGGCGACAGGAGGAACTCAGCAGATGACCGGTGCCAAGCATGGTCGGGCATGCCCGTGATCTCGATGGAGGCGAGGAAGCACGCCTTCACTGGGACAGCGTCGCGGGAGCGACCCCAAGGGGTGAAGAGCAGGCGGAAGCCACCGGTGCACAGACCACCAGCGGCGACACGTGCGCGCGAAGCGGCGGAGGGGAACTTGATGAGGAAATCGTCGCCGGCGTTGATGTGGACGGAGAACTCGTGTGCCGCCAGGCCATAGCGCGCCGGAGAGCATCATAGAGGACCTCGAGGGTGATTCCGAGGCGACAACCGGCCACCAAGGCAAGCAGCGCCCGCTCGAGATCCAGCTCTCCCGCCACCAGCTCCGCGGACCGAGGCAGGTAGCAGATGGCGCCGGCAGGGCGTCGCGCAGGGTGACCCGAGAGCGGAGTGGCCGCCGCAGAGGTGGAGCCGGCCAGCGAAACGGAGGTGGTGCGTGGTCTGGAAGACGCAGGCACGGACCCGCAGGAGTGCGACGGCCCCGCGCTGGTCGACCCAGAGGACGCGGGGCGGCCGAATGAGCCAGGGAAGGAGGGACGCGTAGAAGGCGAAGCGGAGCCCGCCGGGACCGAGCCAGAGGTAGGACCACGGCGGTGCAGCGGAGGGGGGAGGCGCCCTGGGATGAGGGGGAGGAGGTGGCGGAGCAAAGAGGGCAGACACGGGCCTTGTGCCCGAAGAAGCGGCAGTGGCCACAGCGGATGTCCTTGCGGCAGTCCGAGCGTGGGTGGCCGGGGCTGAGGCACCTGGGGCACTCGCCCTCCAAGAGCCAGGACGGTGGCTGGCGAGGGGCATCTCCAGGCCCGCGACAAGGACGCTGCAGCCGGGAAGGGCGGTGGCGTTTCCGCCCACGGGCGAGGAACCAGTTGTCGCGGGCGTCGTCCACAGGCACCCAGCAGATCTCAGAGCGCAAGGGAGGGCGCGCGGCCGGCGGTGAGGGGGGTTGGCTGGCCTCCGCCGGCGACGGCGGGGCGCCGCAGAGCGCCAGGAGGTAGGACGACGGCCGGGGGCCCGCGGAACCGGCAGAGGAGGGGCTCGACTCGAGCCAGCGGTCCGAGCACGAGCGGCTGCCGGCCAGTGGAGAAGGGGAGCGCATGGCTGGGAGGAGGGGTGGGCGGCAGGGCCGGAGCGGCCGGCAACGCAGAGGGGTGGACGCCGGAGTGGGGGTGGCTACCGGCCGGAGCCTAGCGGAGTCTACCTTCCTCCTCAGAAACTTTTCGTACTACTGACTTATCCACAGGCCTAGTTTTTCCTTTGTTGCGAACTCGATGTGGTAAATGTCAGGTCACTCCCTAACCCAACTTGGAGGACGTGCTTCCACTCACACGTGCGGGGGCTTTGGGGGCCATCGTGGTGTGATAGGGATTGATGCAAAATATGCAGATCGATAGCCCCGTCCAAGATCGACTGCAGGCGTGTTTTTGCAAATCTACCTTGCTTTTGACCTGACAAGTGCGATGTCAATCGGCCGGCTAAGGACTCGATGGATGCAGGGATGCACGAACTAGGCTAGATGCATATGATACGACGCCGACCGGTAGCCCTCATATCCAAACCAAATATGGAGTAGATACTGGGAGGCCTCGGCGTAAACCTGGGAATAGTTTGACATCCAGCGAGTATAGCTCCACAATCCAAACCAATCCAAACCAAAAACTTGTATCTAGAATCTAAGCCAAACCAAACTATACATAGTTTCCACCCAATCCATCTCAAACTGTTTTCAAGTTTTGGATTAAACCCACAAAATCAAACCATGGACAAAGCACAACAGTCGCGTAACTGACTAGTGAGTATCTGCTGCTAGGGGTGTTGGAACTTGGATACAAAAAAACTAAAAGAAGGCAGTTGCCGTTCAGGTCATGATTGTTTGCTTAGGGTGTGTTGGTCGCTGGCGTCTCCTGTGTTAGCTAAAACGGACTCACGGCATGCCGGCGATCACCGGAGACAACAAGACACGGCGGTAGAATGGACATAGAGAATTTGGTGGCGGACAAACACCTTGCCGCACCGATGGTTTCTCTATTTTTCTCCTCGAGTACGAACTCGATCTGCTTGGTACAATACACGTCACTAGTAGAAAAAGGGCCTATTGTCCCGGTTCATAAGGCCCATTTAGTCCCGGTTTTTGAACCAGGACTAACGGGTCATTACTAATGCCCTAGGCCTTTAGTCCCGGTTCTTACACAAATCGGGACAGATGGTCCTCCACGTGGCCTGTGCAGCGAGCTCAGGCAGGAGGGCCTTTAGTCCCGGTTGGTGGCACCAACCGGGACCAATATGCATCCACGCGTCAGCAGCTAGCAGGAGCTGAGGTTTTTGTTTTTTTCTGAAAGGGGGTGGTTTAGCGGGTAATTTAGGGTGTGTTAACTAGCTAACAGAGAGAAGTGTCCTCTCTTATTTCCGTGCTTGGTTTACCAACGCTACTTCTATGCCTAAACATGGCTTAGATTAAAGTGAAGGCAACATGTGGTGCATTTCAAAAGTAATATTAATCCTAACTTGATCAAGTTTGGATTAGTACTACTTTCGACATTCACCACATGCTTTTTTCCTTCACTTCAATCCAATCCATGTTCATTTCACCCACTGATATATAATAACTCTTCATGCCCGCATCATGCATCATCATAATAATAAGTCCTACTAATCATCATCATACAACTTCTACTCGTTATTAATAACAAGTCATACGATCATCATCCTCATAGTCATCGAACCAACCCTACTTAATTGTTCTATGCACATGATCATCAGTATTAGGTAGGACCTAAATACCCTCTTTAAGGTAAAATGGCATAAAACAATATAGACCCTGACTCTCCATTATGGAGAATGGAGATCATCCTGTCTCCAATTCTTGCGGTTCGCTTCCTTTTACTTCCAAGAACCTCCTTACGACTGTCCATACATTTTTTCCATTCCTTCATTTTCATGTCTCCACTTCTTTTACAAATCCAGTATGGATAGTTGAGATTCGTAGGATGACCTGGACGTATGTTTAGAACATCAAGGCAACCACTCTGATACATCAGATGAGGCACACAATCATTCGGGATTTCCTGTTGAAAAACATATAGTAATAACTTCGTAGTTAGCAATATAGTTAAGTTTTAAAAGAATTTATGCAAAAGATGCACGAATGTCGTAATACTAAAAAAATCTTACCATGACATCTCCATGGATGTTACTTTAGTTCAACACGTGCACTAGGGGCACGTATTGACCATAATGTGGAGGAGTTTTACAATAGATATTGTAATTCTCAAGATCAGTACAAAATCTAGCCAGATGATTTTTCTCCTTATAAGTTAACTCAGAGCCATCGGTGTAGTAGGTTCTGTCTACCATGTTCCGCACATTTTTTGAACAATCAAAATAAGCTGTTAATGGAAATAAGTTGTCAACTATTTTGAAATGAACAATATAAATTAGTTAATAACTATGTTTGAGAAACTCACATAGCGGTAGAATTGGAGGCGTATCAACAAGGACCCAAATATCCATATTGTCTTGGTCGATGTCAGGATCACCAAGATCCATGGTGACAAGCATACCCTCATCAAAATCATACATCTTGCAAAATGCTTCCCAATTTTTGCAACCAAAATGGGTTACGCTCTCAGAATTATACAAATTTACTTCAAAATCCATATCATGATGGGTCCTTAGGTGAATTTTCTTTGTTTCCATACTTTCATGGTCTTCAAAATCCATCCTCTCCAAGACATAGCGTCTTGCATGGCATGGGATAAGCTAGTCGAATTGTAAAAGAGGAAAATTACACGTTGAAATAGTTGAAGTCGTGCTTAATTACGAAAAAATAAAACTTGTCGTCGTTGCGTACCGTTTGAACATCGAAGGTCCCCTCCAGCTTAATGCTGAAGTGCCGACCTTCGTCTAGGTGAGGCCTGTTGCACAGATGTCGGTGTCAAAACCGGTGGATCTCGGGTAGGGGGTCCCGAACTGTGCGTCTAGGCAGATGGTAACAGGAGACAAGGGACACAGTGTTTTTACCCAGGTTCAGGCCCTCTCGATGGAGGTAAAACCCTACTCCTGCTTGATTAATATTGATGATATGGGTAGTACAAGAGTAGATCTACCACGAGATCAGAGAGGCTAAACCCTATAAGCTAGCCTATGGTATGATTGTTGTTATGTCCTACGGACTAAACCATCCGGTTTATATAGACACTGGAGGGGGCTAGGGTTACACAGAGTCGGTTACAATGGGAGGAGATCTACATATCCGTATTGCCAAGCTTGCCTTCCACGCCAAGGAAAGTCCTATCCGGACATGGGACGAAGTCTTCAATCTTGTATCTTCATAGTCCAAGAGTCCAGCCAAAGGTTATAGTCCGGCTATCCAGACACCCCCTAATCCAGGAATCCCTCAGTAGCCCTTGAACCAGGCTTCAATGACGATGAGTCCGGCACGCAGATTGTCTTCGGCATTGCAAGGCGGGTTCCTCCTCCGAATACTTCATAGAAGATTTTGAACACAAGGATAGTGTCTGGCTCTGCAAAACAAGTTCCACATACTGCCGTAGAGAGAATAATATTTACACAAATCTAATCTGCTGACGTATTCCGTAGCGTGACATCACGCCACAACCAAGCCTTCATTCGAATCGTCTTTATTGTTCCACCTCAGCGTGTTTTGCGAGGCGGTTTCCTTGGCACGTCTTGTCGAAGTAGAGACCATGTCCCCTTTATTTACGGGATTCTCATCAACACAGACGTGGGTAACCCAGTCGTGCCCGTTGGTATGTCTCCCCGATCAAAGGTAAGTCCCAAACGGTCACGGGGAGGGCTCTTGGTATTCAACCTCTTATAAAGAGACCAAGGCCTTACTCCTTTCTTTCGATCTCAATCGAATTCGCCTCTCGCTTCGAGTTCCAACACCCAGGGCTCCAAATTTAGGCGCTTCGGACCTTCGATGATGTCCGGCTCCGACCTTCAAGGCCGATGGATGCCCTCCTCCATCACGGAGGAAGACGTGCTAAAGCTGAGAGAGGCCAGGTATTTGACCGGCGAAATCTCGCATAGGCTGCCTGCTCAAGGGCAGGTTATTCCCACTCCCAAGCCCAGTGAGAGAATGGTGTTCGTATCTCACTTCCTCCGAGGGCTAGGCTTCGCGACAGATCCCTTTGTGAGGGGGCTCATGTTCTATTATGGGCTGGAATTTCACGACTTAGCTCCGGAGTCCATCCACCACATCTCATCGTTCATCGTTGTGTGCGAAGCCTTCCTCCGTATTACTCCTCACTTCGGACTGTGGCTCAAGACCTTTAAAGTAGAAGCTAAGATGATCAAGGGACAGCACGCGGAGTGCGGAGGTGCTGTTATAAGCAAGAATGCCGATGCTCCATGGCCCGACTGCTCTTTTCAAGAGGAGTCCAGCTTATGGCAACAAGAGTGGTTTTATATCACAGCTCCCAGGGGCACCAAGTGGGTGGTGCCTCCTGTGTTGTGTTCTGCTCGGGTCCCCCGCCCCGACTAGCGTCATGGGTCAATAAGGGGCTGGACTGGGGGCCGACAAAGGACGTGCCCCTGTTGCAGGGCCGCATCCGAGATCTCCAGGAGAGAGACATCAGTCTGGTCGTGGTGACGCAGGTCATGTTGATTCGCCGAACCCTACCCTGCAAATGCCGCCCCTCCGCCTGTGGGAGTTTAATTCGGAGGGACCACGAGCTCTCCAGCATTTTATGGGCGCGACGCCCGCGGAGATGTACAAGTTGTTCTTCGGGCCACAAGCAGCATGCTCGGACTCTACTAAGGACGCAGGTCTGAGATGCAATCGTCCGGATACTCAAGTAAGTAGCCCCGTGCCCTGACACGCCATCCGCACATTTATCGCAACATCGCCCTTAAAAGAGCTGTCCCTGAAACAAGAGTGGATAGCGAAGGCGAAGTTAATCAGGTGTTCGGCCCCCCTCCCTGAGACCTCGCCGGATCCCGTGTTAACCAGGATGCTAGAGATCGCGCCATCGGAAGAAGGCGAAGGGGGGGACAAGGAAGTTACCGCCTCCCCGAAGGAGGCTGTCCGGAAAGGAGGAACCAAAAATTCCTCTACTCAGGGGAAGAAGTGGACCGCCTCTGAAGACCCGGAGACCATGGTCTCGAAGCGGGGGAAGAAGTCTTCGCCAGAGGGTCCTGTGCCGGGGGATACCTCGGCCGTACTATGCCCTCAAGGGGATCAGCCCTCCACTGAGTCGTAAGTAGAAAAGGGGGGTTTAAAATGAGAGAAATCCTTGTTTTATTTCTGAGGAAAATAACCGAAGTTTTACCTTGTAGTTCGGATCTCAGCCCTTCTCAGCAGAGCTCATCTTCGTGGGATCTTCTTCCGGAGATGATGGAGAGCGGAACGCCTCCCCCTGCCGCACCGCCTTACGAGGCGGGCGATCCTGAGGTATCGTCGCGGAGGGTTCCTCCCAATCCGGCAGGGCCAGAAGGCAGTCATGTGGCCCCCCAAAGCCCTCCATGTTCGGCCTTTGAAAAAAGCAATCGAACGAGTCCGACACCTCCTGGTGCACGGTCGGAGGTACTGAAGGATCTACTAGGGTGAGCATTTATCTCAGAGGAGCACCGTATGTTGATGGGTATGGTAATTGAAAGGATTTCGCCTGCGGAGAGCGGGTTGCACGAGGCTGTCAGGAGTTTACTGACAGGTTTTGAGGTACGCGAAGTGATGTACCTTTTAACAGTTCTGCATATTTAAGATGCGCCCTGTGTAGATAGTAGCCCCTGAGACTCTGTGTGCTGTCGAAAGTGACGGCACGCGGAGGATCATAATCCCAGGTATAATTTGCCGTCTTCCTATGTAGGTGGCGAAGTGTCCGGTGGCCAGCTGGACTGATGAATTTGCCGAGCTAAAGCGACAACTTGACGTAGCAGATGCCGACATCGCGCTTGTCAACAAGCGGCTTGACGAGGCACAAGGTATGTAATTTCTCCGGAGACACCTGGTAAGAGGAGCTTGATGCCAGTATCTTACAATGTGTGCGCTTGATGTAGATGGAGCTGCCGCCGTGGAGGACCTTCGGGCAGAACTTGCCCGAGCCAAGGAGCAAGCCAGGAAAAGTGATGCGGCTGCTGTCGTGGTAACGATTCCGACAATAAGAGAGGGGTAGGATAAAGGAGCATGATCTATCGAGATGCATATGGGTGACACGGTGGTTTTAGCGAGTTCGGGCCTCTCACGATGGAGATAACAACCCTACGTCTCGTGCTCCTGAGAGGCTTTGTTTTATCTGAGTATGTATCCGGAGATTACAATGTATGCGAGAGAGGAGAACGGATCCCCATGCCTGAGCTAAGTCCTGAGACAAGAAAGAAAGAGAGAGATAGAAGAAAAGAGACCCTTAGTCTAGTGGTGGGGGTGGCTTATATAGAGTGCGCCACCCCCTCACCCCTTATGTTACACGGTGGAGCATCAATGCCATAATGCCTGCCCACTACAAAACCGTCATGCTGACTATTGGTTTCTGCATATCCGAGTGAGTTACACGGTCGAGTGGAATGAGCTCGTCGAGTGAAGTGCCGTGCTCCGAGTGGTTGTCGCCGTCCGAGTGACTTTCAAGTTGCGGTACATCTGGACGGCGATCTGGCCCAGGGGTCCAGTACAAAGTATACGATGTCCATGGGTAGGGCCTTTAGGTCAGGCCTGTTACCCTACCCCCAATACATGTCCTCGTCATTAGCCCCCGAATCGGTCGAGGTTGAGCGGGTCGAGTCGAGGTGAATTCCCAGATGAGTCGAGTGCTGTGGAGGCACTTATGAACTCCCTCTGGTCACCCGGCGATCTTATCTCCGCATGTTGCCTTGACGGATTCCAGACTGTATGGTGTCCGAGTGAAATGAGCTCAAACGGGTCCGCGGAGGAGCGTTAAACTCACCTTATAGCAAATTTTTTTGGAGTGATTTGGATCTGGTCCTGCATTGAGTAACTGATTACTCGGAATTTCTTCATGCCTGAAACGTGTCTTTTTTTTGTTCTTTGGCCGTCACTCGGACCGGGCGGACCGTTCTGAGTGGATACCATTCCAGTGGGGGCACGCTGAGTGCACCCACTGGGTGTAGTCCCAGAGACTGCCGTCGACTGCGGGCAGTCGGCTGGAGTCTTAGAGCCTGTCTTTTTTGTTGTTGTTTGGCCATCACTCGGACCGGGCGGACCGTTCCGAGTGGATACCAACCGTCGGCAGGAGTCTTAGAGCCTGTCTTTTTTGTTGTTGTTCATCACTCGGACTGGTCAGGCCGTACCGAGTGGAGATTACTCCAGTGGGGGCACGCTGAGTGCACCCACTGGGTGTAGTCCCCGAGACCGCCGTCGACTGCGGGCAGTCGGCGGGGGTCTGAGAGAACTAAAACTCTTCTTAGATGGTACTGATCAAACTTGTTCTTCTCTGACTCGGAGGTCGAGTAATTCTGGAGCTGGTTTTGCATCGAGCAAAATGTTTCTTTCCGAGTTCTCTTCCAGTGGGGGCACGCTGAGTGCACTGGCAGTCGGCGGGGGTCTGAGAGAACTAAAACTCTTCTTAGATGGTACTGATCAAACTTGTTCTTCTCTGACTCGGAGGTCGAGTAATTCTGGAGCTGATTTTGCATCGAGCAAAATGTTTCTTTCCGAGTTCTCTTCCAGTGGGGGCACGCTGAGTGCACTGGCAGTCGGCGGGGGTCTGAGAGAACTAAAACTCTTCTTAGATGGTACTGATCAAACTTGTTCTTCTCTGACTCGGAGGTCGAGTAATTCTGGAGCTGGTTTTGCATCGAGCAAAATGTTTCTTTCCGAGTTCTCTTCCACTGGGGGCACGCTGAGTGCACCCGCTGGGTGTAGTCCCCGAGCCTCTGTCGGACTAGATGAGTCGGGCAGAGGGTTTAAGGCTCCTGGTGAGCCTCCACGCAGTCGACACGGTAAATATCTTTTAGTCTGAAATTGAGTCAATCGGATGCATCTTCAGGTGCTTGACATGGTAAATAAGCTCAGCCTGGAGCTGAGTCAGTCTGAATGATCTTCGTGCACTCGGCACAATAACTAAATTCAGCCTGGAACTCGATCAAGCAGGTGAATCTTCGTGCTCTCGGCACGGTGAATGAATTCGGCTTTGATACTGCCGACTGTAGAAAAAAGCCGGACACTCTAGGGAGTGATCGTTCCAGTAGTACTTCTTATATTGACCGTTGGATTTTGTGTGAAAGGGGTATTTGCAAGAGTACATCGTATCCGTAGAGGAGCTTCGTTTTCACCCTTTTGCATGAAAGGGATATTTGTCCGAGTGGACATGCTTCCCGACTGATAGGGGTATGTTGACTGCAAGGAAAAACTTGGTGGCACTCGTATGTCTCCCGGAGGACATAGACTAGTGGTCTGACATGGACGTGCTATGAAACCCGAGTGGCGAGGCTAGTGTGTGGGCTGACTCTCCGGAGAGTGGTCACTCATTATCCTGGGGGAACACCAGCACATGCTATCTCTGTGTCCAAGTTTGGGAAACTGACGCCTTGGAGCCTAAGATAAGGGTCAAGTGTATCCGTAGAGGAGCGTTGTTTTCACCCTTTGCAGTCTTAGAGATGACTTCAGGTATTGATTTGGGCGATTGTCTGAGTGGACAGTACTACCCTTATAGATTTTCGGCATACCGAGCATGTATGGTCAGAAGAATATTCCTGATGTGATCAATAGGTTGACCAAATGGGCGTAACCCATGAGGGCGACATGGCCCAGGGCTGTGCGAAGCCCCCGAGTGATGCTCAAAAAAGGTAAGATTGCTACAGAGTGTGATATGAGGTTCAAACATATGAGTAACTTAGTTGTTCCTGTGCTGGGGGTGTAAACGACTTAGCTATAAAACAACTTAGCTGTCTGAAGGCGCGCGGGTGGCCGAGTGGTGAAGATGTGTTCAACCGAGTAGTGACGCACGGGGCAGCCGAGTGGTGAGGATGTGACCAACCGATAGGCGACGTGCGATACGGCCGAGTGGTGATGAGGTGACCAACCGAGAGGCGACGCGCGGAGCAGCCGAGTGGTGATGAGGTGATCAACCGATGGCGACGCGCGGGGTGGCCGAGTGGTGATGAGGTGACCAACCGAGTAGCACACGCGAGGTGGCCGAGGGGCGATGATGTGTACAACCGAGTGACGACGCGCGGGGCGGTCGAGTGGTGAAGACGTGCACAACCGAGTGGCGACGCGCGGAGCGGTCGAGTCGTGATGTGTGAGGTGGTCGAATGATGAAGACGTGCACAACTGAGTGGCGACGCGCGGAGCGGCTAAGTCATGATGTGCGAGGTGGTCGAATGATGAAGACATGCACAACTGAGTGGCAACGCGCGGGGTGGCTGAGTGACGATGCGCGAGGTGGCCGAGTGAAGGACTAAGTGTCCAGCCAAGTGGCTGAAATGGTCTTCGAAGGACTTGACCGGATTCTTTCGAAGCTAATGTAGCGATGAGGTCGGTGTAGTGTGGTTGCGACACGACAAGACCGGCGTGACAACTGAGTCTGAGTAGGAATGAAGATGGCGTGCAGAGCGTCTGGGTGGTTATAAAATTTGTCAAAGTGGCGGATCAAATGTACTTGTTGAATGAAGGATCTGACTGGTGTTGAAGTACTCGACTACTCAGGAGAGTGTCATTCCAAATGAGATGAAGCCCCCGAGTGCGGCGTAGCCCCGGAGCGTACTACAGGCTTCGACAACGGACATGTCGGAATACGAGAAATATAGTTTTGAATGGATGATTTGCAATTCATCGAGTCGGACTCGGGTAAAGATGAGGAGAAGCTTCCGAGTGATGCTTGAAAGAGGCAAACTCGCAAAAGAGTGAAGTGTGTGAAGTTTAATTATAAAAGGGACTTATCTGTCTCATGCCTGACGAGGTCTATGCCATTGATATGATGAAGAGGATTCCTCTGAGGGGTTGGCCTAATGTGTTTGAAGCCAACAGGTGACAAGGTCGGTGTTGAGGTGCGCTAGGACCGGTACGGTGACCGAGTCCGAGCAGCGATGAAGTTGGCGCATAGGGCCGTCGAGTGATCGCATAACTTGTGTAAAAATGGCACAAGCCAACGAAATAATTTCTCGAGCAAATTTGATGTGTGCTGAAATGATTTGTGTGAATAACACCCATAGACACCCGCTGGGAGTGCAAGGGGCTTGCTGGTTGGCCAACAAGAGTCTGAGGGAGCGAAGGATCCGTTCAAACTTGTCGAAGCGACGGATCCGACCGAACTCATTGGAATACTGGCTCAAATAAAATGGAAGTGTAGTGTTTCAACTGAGTTGCAGCCTCGGAGGGCCGATGCAAACTTGAAATGAAGAACGACACATGGTGTTCGTGAATGATGTATGCGAAAAATGGAAGTTGGACTCGTGAGTCACATAACCAGTACTAAGCAAGTATGTGAAAATAAGCAGCCGAGCGTAGAGGTACACTCGGTGGCATGGCCTCCGAGTGAACATGATGTGTGAATTACGGGACACTCGGGAAGACGGAAATAACAAGATGTAAAATGACTTAGCTGTCTGAAGGCGCGCGAGTGGCCGAGGGGTGACGAGGCGATGGTGACAGTCGACCTTCATCTTGGTGTCCTTGCGGATAGGGATGGAGCGCACATTATACTTGTGATGCAGCTCCTTGAGTTAGAGGTTTGCTCATGTCTCAGTCGGATTTTGGCTACTTAGGCGAGTACTGGACTGCAGCTAAGCCCCCGACTGGGAGGTTTGCTCTCCACTCGGTAGGATTTTTTCAAACTTAGGCGAGTACTGGACTGCATCTAAGCCCCCGAGTGGGAGGTTTGCTCTGCACTCGGTAGGATTTTCTTTCAAACTTAGGCGAGTACTGGACTGCAGCTAAGCCCTCGAGTGGGAGGTTTGCTCTCCACTCGGTAGGATTTTTTTCAAACTTAGGCGAGTACTGGACTGCCGAGTGGCGACGCGCGGGGCGGCCGAGTGGTGATTAGGTGACCAACCGATGGCGACGCGCGAGGCAGCCGAGTGGTTATGAGGTGACCAACCGAGTGGCGACGCGCGGGGCGGCCGAGTGGTGATTAGGTGACCAACCGATGGCGACGCGCGGGGCGGCCGAGTGGTGATTAGGTGACCAACCGATGGCGACGCGTGGGGCAGCCGAGTGGTTATGAGGTGACCAACCGATGGCGACGCGCGGGGCGGCCGAGTGGTTATGAGGTGACCAACCGAGTGGCTACGCGCGGAGCGGCCAAGTAGTGATGAGGTGACCAACCGATGGCGACGCGCGGAGCGGCCAAGTGGTGATGAGGTGACCAACCGATGGCGACGCGCGGAGCGGCCAAGTGGTGATGAGGTGACCAACCGATGGCGACGCGCGGGGCGGCCGTGTGGTGATGAGGTGACCAACCGATGGCGACGCGCGGGGCGGCCGTGTGGTGATGAGGTGACCAACCAATGGGGACGCGCGGGGCGGCCGAGTGGTTATGAGGTGACCAACCGGGTGGCGACACGCGGAGCGGCCAAGTGGTGATGAGGTGACCAACCGATGGCGACGCGCGGGACGACCGAGTGAAGTAGACAGGGCACGCGGAGTGACGATGCGCCGGGCGTCCGAGTGATGTAAACGCGTGGCGCGCAGTGGCGATGCGCTGGGCGGCTGAGTCGGGCAAGTGGATGATGATGCGAGCAGCTTGGTGACCGCGTGCAGGGCGGCCGAGTGATGAGGACATGTCCAGCCGAGCGATGACACACGGGCGGTCGAGTGGCGGCACACGGGCAACCGAGCGCTAGCGATCTGGTTTGGTCGGAGTGAGGTAGCCCCATCTAAGTGACCATACCGACTAGAGGAAGTTGCTTTCGAGTGGATGATGCCGGAGGGAGTGTGCGCCTGCACCGCGCCGGGGAGGCCCGTTGACGAAGACATGTCCAACGAAGCGGCAAGGCGCGAAGCGGCAGAGTGATAAGGTCGAGTCCAACCAAGTGGCCACGCCCGGGGCGGCCAAGTCGGACAGGTCGATGAAATCGCGAACATCCGAGTGACGACGACGTGCTGGCGGTCGAGTGCGAGCGGACTATCCGAGTGAACCGTTGTTCGAGTGAGCTTTAGTCCCGTCCGAGCAGACGGCCGTGTACTGAAACTGGTGTGTAGGGGCATTGCTATCCTCTAGGCTACTGCTGAGCAGCTGAAGCCAGAAGGAGTCGCCGTCGCGTGGCCGTGCGGTTGATGCCGGAAGGAGTTGCTCCCCTGTATGGGACGTCGTCGAGCCGCAGGTGCCCGCGATGTGCCAGCTAACCGATGCTGGAGGGAGGGACCATCGAATGCCTCAAGCTATCCGAGAGAGCAATGCATCCGAGTGGATTCTCCCGAGCAACCGGGGTCGTTCCCCCGAGTCTATCTCCGTTCAGCACCGTGATGGAGGGAGGAGTCGTTCGACGCCGGAAGGAAGAGCCACATGCGGCACATTGGTCAGCTCTCTCCAGGTGAATCCTGCATGTTACTCGGATGTTAAGGCAACAAATTAATGCTAATTATGTGCGCTTTGGAAGAGTGGTAGTAACAGCAAATGGTAATAGCATGCAATTATGACTGCACCGCACTGCACGGTACGGTTTTTGCATGCCACAAACAAGCCCCCATTCAACGCTCGCTACACTTATGGCATGCATGCATCAGCTTCTGCGTTATGTACTCCCTCCGGTCCTTTTTACTCTGCACATTGGATTTGCCGAAAGTCAAACTTAGCTAAGTTTGACCAAATTTATATTAGAAATTATTAGCATCTATAATATCTAATAAATATAATATGAAAATATATTCCGAGATGAATCTAATGATATTGGTGTTGTTATGTAAATGTCAATAATTTTTTATATAAACTTGGTCAAAGTTAAATGCGTTACTCCTTTAAAGGAAGTGTTGCTATGGCGAATTTTTGTTGGGTCCATCCCCATTTTGTGGAATGTGTCCTGATACAGCAGGTTTGAACCACTGCCGCCGTCCATCAGGACTCGTGTGAAGTGGAATCCGTCAATTATCGGATCTAACACCAAGGCAGCCCAGCCTGCGTGCCGGATACTTCCGGAGTAGTCCTAATGGTCGAAGGTGATTGGTTTTGACAACCAGTGGCGAGGCTCTTTTGTGATAGGCCGCATGGCGCATATCTTTGTTGGCGCCACTTCGTTTCTCCCTTTTGTCACGTGTAGTAAGTTTACTGTTTTGACTTCTTGTGGGAATTTCTTTTGTTCCCCAGTGCTTTGTTTGTGGGGTTCATCATCGTCTTCACTTGGTGTATCCAGCCCCTTGTGTTCGGCATTGAGTTTGCCGGATTGCTTGAAGACCCAACATTCTTTGTGGGAATGATTTGCAGGTTTCCCGGGGGTGCTGTGGATTTGACATATCTTGTCCAGGATTTTGTTTAGATTAGACAGTTCGTCCCTATTATCTTTAAGGGGCAGCTTTTGCCGACCCTGCCGAGAGCTTTTGAATCCGGCGTTGACCGCCGTGCTCTTCGGGCTGTTTCCCTTATTCCGGCGCTGGTCTTTGCCGCGTCGTGGCTTTCCGTTTCCATCCCTGACTTCGGATGTACTTGGGTCGCTGGTGCTGCGTCTTGCCAACCAGCTGTCCTCTCCCACGCAAAAGCGGGTCATGAGGCTTGTTAATGCGGCCATTGTTCTTGGCTTTTCTTGGACGAGGTGTCTGGTGAGCCATTTGTCTCGAACGCTGTGTTTGAAAGCTGCTAAGACTTCGGTGTCCGGGCGGTCGACTATCTGGTTCTTTTTAGTAAGAAATCTATTCCAGAGCTTCCGGGCTGACTCTCCGGGTTGTTGAGTTATATGACTTAAATCGTCTGCATGTGGTGGTCGGACATATGTCCCTTGAAAATTTGCCCGAAAAGCGTCCTCGAGCTCTTCCCAACTTCCAATCGTGTTTTCGGGAAGGCCTTTAAGCCAATGCCGGGCTGGCCCTTTGAGTTTGAGGGGTAGGTATTTTATGGCGTGGAGGTCGTCTCCTCTGGCCATGTGGATATGGAGGATATAGTCCTCAATCCATACTCTAGGGTCTGTCGTTCCGTCGTATGCCTCTATGTTTACGGGTTTGAATCCCGCTGGAAATTCATGGTCCAGCACCTCATCGGTGAAACATAGGGGGTGTGCGGCACCCCTGTATTTGGGTGTGCCGTGGTGTTTGGATATTTGTTGCGTTGCATTGCTTACTAGAGCTTGCTTTCTTGGTCCCTAGATAGATCTGGTTGGGCCATCTTTTTGATGTGAATCCTTGGGTGGATCGCGTGCTGGCTTGTGTGCGGCGCCGTTTGCCGTTCTATGTTGGGCATGGGGTCGTCTATCTGACCGGGTGGCTTCCTTAGTTTTTGAGTGCGGGGGCTCTAAGGCCTCCTCATCAAATTCAGGCAGTAGCTTTCGCTTTCGGGTAGCTCTTTGCGTGCGGTGTTGAGTACTTTGCTCCATCTGATTCTGAGTGCATCTTCCGCAGTTTTGAGCTTCCGCTTCTGCTTTTTCAGGCTACGCGCAGTGGCGACGAGCCTTTTGTGGAGGTTCCCCTGCTCCAGGAACTTTTTCGGCGTGAGGTCGTCCGGACTGTTATCTTCCCCGGGGACGGGTTGTTCGGTTTGTTTATCCAAGTTGCCTTGTTCGGGCGGTTGCTTGATGCCATGTTCATCGTCCGCCGGCTCGCCCTGCTCTATGGCTGGGTCTATATGACCACTGTCTCTGTCGAGGCGGGGCTTGGAGCGGCGCTTACGCCACTGCTTTGACTGTTTTTTGAAGGAACGATCCTTTGTTGTGTCCTCCCGTTCTTCGTCGCCGTTTCCTTTGGGTGTGTCCACCATGTATACATCGTAGGATGGGGTGGCTGTCCAGTGTCCTATGGGCGCTGGTTCCTGTTTGTCTCCTACATCATCGTCCATACCGTCGATGTCTTCGGAGTTGAAGTCGAGTATGTCGGTTAAATCGTCGACAGTGGCTACAAAGTGGGTCGTGGGTGGGCGTCGAATTGCTTCATTGTCCGCATCCCAATCTTGCTGGTCATAATCCGGCCATGACTCTCCTGACAAAGAGAGAGACCTTAGTGAATTCAGAATGTCGCCAAAGGGCGAGTGCTGAAAGATATCCGCGGCGGTGAATTCCATGATCGGCGCCCAATCGGATTCGATTGGCAGGGGCGCGGAGGGTTCGGAGTCCGGAGAAGAGTCCGACACCTTGGAATCACGGGCTTCGCAGAGGATGAGGCTGGTGTTCGGCTCGATCGCCGTTGAGACTGCAGCCCCCACGACGGGGTCTAGCCACCCGCCCTCGGTTGGCGCAGTTGGTCCGAGCTAAGGTCGGAGCGGATGCGGGTGCGGCCTCCAGGGCACTGTTCGGCGGCAGAGTTAAGTCATGCCCATCGTGACAGTGCGGCGCGCTCGGCTGTGGCTCGAATCCATCGAGGATCAAGTTTTTGGAAATATGCCCTAGAGGCAATAATAAAAGGATTATTATATTTCCATGTTCATGATAATTGTCTATTGTTCATGCTATAATTGTATTGTCCGGAAATCATAATACATGTGTGAATACATAGACCACAATATGTCCCTAGTAAGCCTCTAGTTGACTAGCTCGTTGATCAATAGATAGTCATGGTTTCCTGACTATGGGCATGGGGATGTCATTGATAACGGGATCACATCATTAGGAGAATGATGTGATGGACAAGACTCAAACGTAAGCATAGCACAAAAGATCGTATAGTTCGTTTGCTAGAGCTTTACTGAATGTCAAGTATCATTCCTTAGACCATGAGATTATGCAACTCCCGGATACCGTAGGAGTGCTTTGGGTGTATCAAACATCACAACGTAACTAGGTGACTATAAAGGTGCACTACAGGTGTCTCCGAAAGTGTCTGTTGGGTTGGCATGAATCGAGACTGGGATTTGTCACTCCGTATGACGGAGAGGTATCTCTGGGCCCACTCGGTAAGACATCATCATAATGAGCTCAATGTGATCAAGGTGTTGTTCACGGGATGATGTGTTACGGGAACGAGTAAAGAGACTTGCCGGTAACGAGATTGAACAAGGTATCGGTATACCGACGATCGAATCTCGGGCAAGTATCGTACCGCTAGACAAAGGGAATTGAGTACGGGATTGATTAAGTCCTCGACATCTTGGTTCATCCGCTGACATCATCAAGGAGCATGTGGGAGCCAACATGGGTATCCAGATCCCGCTGTTGGTTATTGACCGAAGAGTCGTCTCGGTCATGTCTCCCTGTCTCCCGAACCCGTAGGGTCTACACACTTAAGGTTCGGTGACGCTAGGGTTATTAGGAAGACTTGTATGTGATTACCGAATGTTGTTCGAAGTCCCGGATGAGATCCCGGACGTCACGAGGAGTTCCTGAATGGTCCGGAGGTGAAGATTTATATATGGGAAGTTGTCATACGGACACCGGGAAGTTTCAGGGGCATATCGGTATTGTACCGGGGCCACCAGAGAGGTTCCGGGGGTCCACCTTGAGGGGCCAGCCCTCTCGGAGGGCCTCATGGGCCACAAGGGGCAGGGAACCAGCCCCTGGAGGGCTGGGTGCGCCCCCTTCCCTTGGGCCCATGCGCCTAGGGTTGGGGGGAAACCCTAGTGGGGGCGCCCCCCTTGCTTGGGGGGCAAGGCCCCCTCCCTGGACACCGCCCCCCCTCTAGATCTCATCTAGAGGGGGCCGGCCCCCTTGCCCCTTCCCCTATAAATAGTGGGGGTGAGGGGAGGGCAGCAACACACAACAAGGCGGAGCCCCTCCCCTCCCCAACACCTCTCCTCCTCCGTCACGCGCTTGGCGAAGCCCTGCCGGAGTACTACTTCTTCACCACCACCACGTCGTCGTGCTGCTGTTGAAGTCTTCTTCCTCAACCTCTCCTTCCCCTTGCTGGATCAAGATGGAGGAGACGTCGATCGTCCCGTACGTGTGTTGAACGCGGAGGTGCTGTCCGTTCGGCACTAGGTCATCGGTGATTCGGATCACGGCGAGTACGACTCCATCATCCACGTTCTCCTTGAACGCTTCCGTTGCGATATACAAGTGGTATGTAGATGCTCTCCTATGGATAGATCTTGGTGATGCGTAGGAAAAAATTAATTTCTGCTACGATCCCCAACAGTGGCATCATGAGCTAGGTCTATGCGTAGTTTCTATGCACGAGTAGAACACAAAGTAGTTGTGGGCGTCGAATTGTCAATTCTTCTTGCCGTTACTAGTCCTATCTTGGTTCAGCGGTATTGTGGGATGAAGCGGCCCGGACCAACCTTACACGTACGCTTACGTGAGACCGGTTCCACCGACTAACATGCACTAGTTGCATAAGGTGGCTGGCGGGTGTCTGTCTCTCCCACTTTAGTTGGATCGGATTCGATGAACATGGTCCTTATGAAGGGTAAATAGAGATTGACAATTCACATTGTGGTTTTAACGTAGGTAAGAAACGTTCTTGGTAGCAACCTATAACAGCCACGTAAAAACTTGCAACAACAATTAGAGGACGTCTAACTTGTTTTTGCAGCAAGTGCTTTGTGATGTGATATGGCCAGAAGTTGTGATGAATCATGTATGTGATGTATGAGATGATCTTGTTATTGTAATAGGAATCACGAGTTGCATGTCGATGAGTATGACAACCGGCAGGAGCCATAGGAGTTGTCTTTATTTATTTATGACCTGCGTGTCAACTTAAATCGTCATGTAATTACTTTACTTTATTGCTAAAGCATTAGCCATAGTAGTAGAAGTAATAGTTGACATGACAACTTCACGAAGACACGATGATGGAGATCATGATGATGGATATCATGGTGTCATGCCGGTGACGACGATGAACATGGCGCCCCAAAGATGGAGATCAAAGGAGCGAAATGATGTTGGCCATATCATGTCACTATTTGATTGCATGTGATGTTTATCATGTTTTTACATCTTATTTGCTTAGAACGACGGTAGCATAAATAAGATGATCCCTCATTAAAATATCAAAAATGTGTTCTCCCTAACTGTGCACCGTTGCTAAGGTTCGTCGTTCCGAAGCACCACGTGATGATCGGGTGTGATAGGTCCTTACGTTCGCATACAACGGGTGTAAGCCAGATTTACACACGCAATACACTTAGGTTGGATTGACGAGCCTAGCATGTACAGACATGGCCTCGGAACACGGAGGACCGAAAGGTCGAACATGAGTCGTATAGAAGATACGATCAACATGGAGATGTTCACCGATGATGACTAGTCCGTCTCACGTGATGATCGGACACGGCCTAGTTGACTCGAATCATGTATCACTTAGATGACTAGAGGGATGTCAAATCTGAGTGGGAGTTCATTCATTAATTTGATTAGATGAACTTAATTATCATGAACTTAGTCTAAATCTTTACAATATGTCTTGTAGATCAAATGGCCCACGGTAATGTCACCCTCAACTTCAACGCGTTCCTAGAGAAAACCAAGCTGAAAGATGATGGCAGCAACTATTCGGACTGGGTACGGAACCTGAGGATCATCCTCATAGCAGCCAAGAAAGATTATGTCCTAGAAGCACCGCTAGGTGATGCACCATTCCCAGAAAACCAGGACGTTATGAACGCCCATCTGTCACGTACTGATAATTACTCCCTCGTTAAGTGCGGCATGCTTTACAGCTTAGAACCGGGGCTTCAAAAGCGTTTTGAGAAACACGGAGCATATGAGATGTTCGAGGAGCTGAAATTGATTTTCCAAGCTCATGCCCGGGTCGAGAGATATGAAGTCTCCGACAAGTTCTTTAGCTGTAAGATGGAGGAAAATAGCTCTGTCAGTGAACACATACTCAAGATGTCTGGGTTGCACAACCGCTTGACTCAGCTGGAAGTTAATCTCCCGGATGAGGCGGTCATTAACAGAATCCTTCAGTCGCTCCCACCTAGCTACAAGAGCTTCGTGATGAACTACAATATGCAGGGGATGGAAAAGACCATTCCCGAGTTGTATTCAATGCTGAAATCTGCAGAGGCGGAGATCAAAAAGGAACATCAAGTGTTGATGGTGAATAAAACCACTAAGTTCAAGAAAGGCAAGGGTAAGAAGAACTTCAAGAGGGACGGCAAGGAGGTTGCCGCGCCTGGTAAATCAGTTGCCATGAAGAAGTCAAAGAATGGACCCAAACCTGAAACTCAGTGCTTTTATTGCAAGGGAAATGGTCACTGGAAGCGGAATTGCCCCAAGTACTTAGCACATAAGAAGGCCGGCAACACTAAAGGTATATGTGATATACATGTAATTGATGTGTACCTTACTAGTGCTCATAGTAGCTCCTGGGTATTTGATACCGGTGTCGTTGCTCATATTTGTAACTCAAAACAGGAGCTGCGGAATAAACGGAGACTGGCGAAGGACGAGGTGACGATGCGCGTCGGGAATGGTTCCAGGGTCGATGTGATCGCCGTCGGCACGCTACCTCTACATTTACCTACGGGATTAGTTTTAAACCTCAATAATTGTTATTTAGTGCCAAGTTTGAGCATGAACATTGTATCAGGATCTCGTTTAATGCGAGATGGCTACTCATTTAAATCCGAGAATAATGGTTGTTCTATTTATATGAGTGATATGTTTTATGGTCATGCTCTGATGGTTAATGGTTTATTCTTAATGAATCTCGTACGTGATGTTACACATATTCATAGTGTGAATACCAAAAGATGTAAAGTTAATAACGATAGTCCCACATACTTGTGGCACTGCCGCCTTGGTCACATTGGTGTCAAGCGCATGAAGAAGCTCCATGCTGATGGACTTTTAGAGTCTCTCGATTATGAATCATTTGACACGTGCGAACCATGCCTCATGGGCAAAATGACCAAGACTCCATTCTTAGGGACAATGGAGCGAGCAACCAACTTGTTGGAAATCATACATACAGATGTGTGTGGTCCAATGAGCGTTGAGGCTCGCGGAGGCTAGCGTTATGTTCTCACTCTCACTGATGATTTGAGTAGATATGGGTATGTCTACTTAATGAAACACAAGTCTGAGACCTTTGAAAAGTTCAAGGAGTTTCAGAGTGAGGTTGAGAATCAACGTGACAGAAAAATAAAGTTCTTACGATCAGATCGCGGGGGAGAATATTTAAGTCACGAATTTGGCACACACTTAAGAAAATGTGGAATCGTTTCACAACTCACGCCGCCTGGAACACCTCAGCGCAACGGTGTGTCCGAACGTCGTAATCGCACTCTATTGGATATGGTGCGGTCTATGATGTCTCTCACAGATCTACCGCTATCATTTTGGGGATATGCTCTAGAGACAGCCGCATTCACTTTAAATAGGGCACCGTCTAAATCCGTTAAGACGACACCGTATGAATTATGGTTTGGAAAGAAACCTAAGCTGTCGTTTCTGAAAGTTTGGGGTTGCGATGCTTATGTCAAGAAACTTCAACCTGAAAAGCTCGAACCCAAATCGAAAAAATGCGTCTTCATAGGATATCCCAAAGAAACAGTTGGGTATACCTTCTACCTCAGATCCGAAGGCAAGATCTTTGTTGCCAAGAACGGGTCCTTTCTAGAGAAAGAGTTTCTCTCGAAAGAAGTAAGTGGGAGGAAAGTAGAACTTGATGAAGTACTACCTCTTGAAAATCAGAGTAGCGCAGCTCAGGAAAATGTTCCTGTGGTACCTGCACCGATTCAAGAGGAGGTTAATCATGATGATCAAGATACTTCTGATCAAGCTCCTACTGAACTTCGTAGGTCCACAAGGACGCGTTCCGCACCAGAGTGGTACGGCAACCCTGTCCTCGATATCATGTTGTTGGACAACGGTGAACCTTCGAACTATGAAGAAGCGATGGCGGGCCCAGATTCTGACAAATGGCTAGAAGCCATGAAATCCGAGATAGAATCCATGTATGAAAACAAAGTATGGACTTTGACAGACTTGCCCGATGATCGGCGAGCGATAGAAAATAAATGGATCTTTAAGAAGAAGACAGACGCGGATGGTAATGTGACCATCTATAAAGCTCGACTTGTCGCTAAGGGTTATCGACAAGTTAAAGGGGTTGACTACGATGAGACTTTCTCTCCCGTAGCGAAGCTGAAGTCCGTCCGAATCATGTTAGCAATTGCCGCATACTATGATTATGAGATATGGCAAATGGACGTCAAAACGGCATTCCTTAACGGCTTTCTTAAGGAAGAATTGTATATGATGCAGGCGGAAGGTTTTGTCGATCATAAGAATGCTAACAAAGTATGCAAGCTCCAGCGCTCTATCTATGGGCTGGTGCAAGCATCTCGGAGTTGGAACATTCGCTTTGATGAGATGATCAAAGCGTTTGGGTTTGTGCAGACTTATGGGGAAGCCTGCGTTTACAAGAAAGTGAGTGGGAGCTCCGTAGCATTTCTCATATTATATGTGGATGACATACTATTGATGGGAAATGATATGGAATTCTTGGAAAGCATAAAGGCCTATTTGAACAAGTGTTTTTCAATGAAGGACCTTGGAGAAGCTGCTTATATATTAGGCATCAAGATCTATAGAGATAGATCGAGACGCCTCATCGGTCTTTCACAAAGTACGTACCTTGACAAGATTTTGAAGAAGTTCAAAATGGATCAGTCCAAGAAGGGGTTCTTGCCTGTATTGCAAGGTGTGCGATTGAGCACGGCTCAATGCCCGACCACAGCAAAAGATATAGAAGAGATGAGTGTCATCCCCTATGCCTCAGCCATAGGGTCTATTATGTATGCCATGTTGTGTACCAGACCCGATGTAAACCTTGCCGTAAGTTTGGTAGGTAGGTACCAAAGTAATCCCGGCAAGGAACACTGGACAGCGGTCAAAAACATCCTGAAGTACCTAAAAAGGACTAAGGATATGTTTCTCATTTATGGAGGTGCCGAAGAGCTCGTCGTAAAGGGTTACGTCGACGCCAGCTTCGACACAGATCTGGATGACTCCAAGTCACAAACCGGATACGTGTATATTTTGAATGGAGGGGCAGTAAGCTGGTGCAGTTGCAAGCAAAGCGTCGTGGCGGGATCTACATGTGAAGCAGAGTATATGGCAGCCTCGGAGGCAGCACAAGAAGCAGTCTGGGTGAAGGAGTTCATTACCGACCTAGGAGTCATACCCAATGCGTCGGACCCGATGACTCTCTTCTGTGACAACACTGGAGCAATTGCCCTTGCGAAGGAGCCCAGGTTTCACAGGAAGACCAGGCATATCAAGCGTCGCTTCAACTCCATTCGTGAAAGTGTTCAAAATGGAGACATAGAGATTTGTAAAGTACATACGGACCTGAATGTGGCAGATCCGTTGACTAAACCTCTCCCTAGAGCAAAACATGATCAACACCAAAATTCCATGGGTGTGCGATTCATCACAATGTAACTAGACTATTGTCTCTAGTGCAAGTGGGAGACTGTTGGAAATATGCCCTAGAGGCAATAATAAAAGGATTATTTTATTTCCCTGTCATTATAATTGTCTATTATTCATGCTATAATTGTATTGTCCGGAAATCATAATACATGTGTGAATACATAGACCACAATATGTCCCTAGTAGGCCTCTAGTTGACTAGCTCGTTGATCAATAGATAGTCATGGTTTCCTGACTATGGACATGGGGATGTCATTGATAACGGGATCACATCATTAGGAGAATGATGTGATGGACAAGACCCAAACCTAAGCATAGCACAAAAGATCGTATAGTTCGTTTGCTAGAGCTTTTCTGAATGTCAAGTATCATTCCTTAGACCATGAGATTATGCAACTCCCGGATACCGTAGGAGTGCTTTGGGTGTATCAAACGTCACAACGTAACTGGGTGACTATAAAGGTGCACTACAGGTATCTCCGAAAGTGTCTGTTGGGTTGGCATGATTCAAGACTGGGATTTGTCACTCGGTATGACGGAGAGGTATCTCTAGGCCCATTCGGTAAGACATCATCATAATGAGCTCAATGTGATCAAGGTGTTGTTCACGGAATGATGTGTTACGGGAACGAGTAAAGAGACTTGCCGGTAACGAGATTGAACAAGGTATCGGTATACCGACGATCGAATCTCGGGCAAGTATCGTACCGCTAGATAAAGGGAATTGAGTACGGGATTGATTAAGTCCTCGACATCGTGGTTCATCCGATGACATCATCGAGGAGCATGTGGGAGCCAACATGGGTATCCAGATCCCGCTGTTGGTTATTGACCGAAGAGTCGTCTCGGTCATGTCTGCATGTCTCCCGAACCCGTAGGGTCTGCACACTTAAGGTTCGGTGACGCTAGGGTTATTAGGAAGACTTGTATGTGATTACCGAATGTTGTTCGGAGTCCCGGATGAGATCCCGGACGTCACGAGGAGTTCCGGAATGGTCCGGAGGTGAAGATTTATATATGGGAAGTTGTCATACGGACACCGGGAAGTTTCGGGGGCATATCGGTATTGTACCGGGGCCACCAGAGAGGTTCCGGGGGTCCACCTTGAGGGGCCAGCCCTCTCGGAGGGCCTCATGGGCCACAAGGGGCAGGGAACCAGCCCTTGGAGGGCTGGGCGCGCCCCCTTCCCTTGGGCCCATGCGCCTAGGGTTGGGGGGAAACCCTAGTGGGGGCGCCCCCCTTGCTTGGGGGGCAAGCCCCCCTCCCTGGCCGCCGCCCCCCCTCTAGATCTCATCTAGAGGGGGCCGGCCCCCTTGCCCCTTCCCCTATAAATAGTGGGGGTGAGGGGAGGGCAGCAACACACAACAAGGCGCAGCCCCTCCCCTCCCCAACACTTCTCCTCCTCCATCACGCGCTTGGCGAAGCCCTGCCGGAGTACTACTTCTTCACCACCACCACGCCGTCGTGCTGCTGTTGAAGTCTTCTTCCTCAACCTCTCCTTCCCCTTGCTGGATCAACAAGGAGGAGACGTCGATCGTCCCGTACGTGTGTTGAACGCGGAGGTGCTGTCCGTTCGGCACTAGGTCATTGGTGATTCGGATCACGGCGAGTACGACTCCATCATCCACGTTCTCCTTGAACGCTTCCGTTGCGATCTACAAGTGGTATGTAGATGCTCTCCTATCCCCTCTTTGCTAGAATACTCCATGGATAGATCTTGGTGATGCGTAGGAAAATTTTAATTTCTGCTACGATCCCCAACACAAGTCTCCGTGGATGTCGGCCGTGTAATTCAAACTTCCAAATCTGACCTGATGGCCAGGGGCGTAGCTTTCAATCTGCTCCAGATGGCCAAGCGAATTAGCCTGCAGTGCAAAGCCGCCGAATACGAAGATCTGTCCGAGAAGAAAAGTCTGACCCTGGACCGCATCGTTGTTGATGATCGGAGGAGCCATCGGGCCTAAAGATGACGACACAGAGGAACTATCAATGAAAGCACCAATGTCGGTGTCAAAACTGGCGGATCTCGGGTAGGGGGTCCCGAACTGTGCGTCTAGGCGGATGGTAACAGGAGACAAAGGACACATTGTTTTTACCCAGGTTCGGGCCCTCTCGATGGAGGTAAAACCCTACTCCTTCTTGATTAATATTGATGATATGGGTAGTACAAGAGTAGATCTACCACGAGATCAGAGAGGCTAAACCCTAGAAGCTATCCTATGGTATGATTGTTGTTATGTCCTACGGACTAAACCCTCCTGTTTATATAGACACCGGAGGGGGATAGGGTTACACAGAGTCGGTTACAATGGGAGGAGATCTACATATCCGTATTGCCAAGCTTGCCTTCCACGCCAAGGAAAGTCCTATCCGGACACGGGACGAAGTCTTCAATCTTGTATCTTCATAGTCCAAGAGTCCGACCAAAGGTTATAATCCGGCTATCCGGACACCCCCTAATCCAGGACTCCCTCAACAAACCTCGGTCGTTGTGGCACAAGTCGCACTCTCCCGGGATACTTTCGTCGTCCGAGTACGACATTTGCAATGTTCATAATTCAAATATTAAACTTGTACAATTAAATATATGTACTAAAAAACCTAAATTAGATCATTATTATTCAACAGGGGTTGACTATCGGTCTGTCGAGTCTTTTCTTGAAAACACTCAGCTCACGTGGTGTACATATTCGACCGTCGGTGATGGTAGCTCCTCCTTTCATCCCCGAGTGCATTACACCAAGTTGTCTAGCACACGGGAATGAAGGAGAAGCTACCCCCACGACAACAGTCGGGATTCTTCGTCCTCTCTCATATATATATATATATATATATATATATATATATATATATATATATATATATATATATATATATATATATATATATATATATATATATATATATATATGGTGGAGACTCTCCCTCACTGATTCCTCTCTCACATTGCGACCGTCGGTGATGGTAGCTCCTCCTTTCGTTCCCGAGTGCATTACACCAAATTGTCTAGCACACGGGAACGAAGGAGAAGCTACCCCCATGACAACAGTCGGGATTCTTCGTCCTCTCATATATGGTGGAGACTCGACAGACTTAAAGTCAACCCAAAATATCATTTAATTATCTTTCTAAAAGAGGACATATTGTCCTCTCATATATAGGACTCATATTGACATGGAGATTTGGCTAGTCTCACCTCGAGGTCGGAGGGGGGTCGGCGACGGGATGACGAAGGAGATGATGGAGGGGCTCCTAGATTTCTACAAAAACAAAAACCCTATAAGCTATCAACTAGTCAAATGCATACGCCTTGCATAATGCTCTGCAATTTTGACATTCGAAGTAGGAGTACTTTTCCAATTTAAGCATTCATAAGCAAAACCAAATCGTAAAATAAAGTAGTATTCAAATTAGCATGCATTCAATTATAAGCAAAACTACATCATCTCTTGCGTCAGACCCCTTGCAAAAATACATCGTCGAATATTATCACTAATACACCTCGAATACTATCATACATATAGCATCGCTAATACAGCTAGAACCGTAGCGCCCGACGGGTATCGGCGTGGGCGGTGGACACCCAAAGAGAAGGAACCATCACAGGATCATAGCTCCAGTGAGATCCCTGAAGAACCTGCCAGGTATTGTCGGACCTGCCCTCCAACGCAACCATGTAGCGACTGACGTGCTCGTCCTCCTCGCTGACACGGTGACGTACCACCTTCGCGGTGTCCGGAAGCCTCGGCACCATCACTCCCCACGTGACCGCCACCAAACAAGGATCGGGTCAACGACGGGATGGCTCCTCACCAATCTACGCCCCCCGGAAGATAGCACCTCCCAATACCAGCCCGGTGGAGCCCAGTCCTGGACATGGCCCCTCTGATCAAGCCAGCCTCCTCCGTCGAGTCGACGACGAGAATGCGGGATAGGCATCGTCGACGTCGATGCGGGAATAATTGCTTGAACTAAAAAAGTAAACTAGTTCTATTAATTTTCTTGCTAAAAATAAACTACTTCTATAGTAAAATAAAATAGTTTTATTAAATCAACTAGTTCAACTACTAAGCACTTACTATAAATAAAATAAAGTAGTACTTATTAAAAATAAACTACTTCTATAGTAATATAAAGTAGTTTTATTAAATCAACTAGTTCAACTACTAAGCCTCTCGACCCTCGAACCCTTGGCCCCTCGACCCTCGACCCCTTGACCCTCGAACCCTTGGCCCTCGACCCCTCGACGACCCTCGCTCGACCCTTGGGTGACCCTCGACCGCTCAGCGATCGAAGAAAAAAAAGAAGAAAAAAAGAGGAGAAGAAGAAAAAATAGAAAATATTTTCTATTTCTTCTTCTTCTCCTCTATTCCTTTCTTCTTCTATTTTTTCTTCTTCTCCTCTATTCCTTTCTTCTTCTCCTCTTTTTTTCTTCTTTTTCCTCTTCTTAATTATTTTTTTCGACATCCCCCCTCATGTCATGTCCGACGTCCCCCCTCATCACATGTCCGACCCTTATTTTTTTTCCTCTCCTTCTTTTTCTTCTTCTTTCTTCTTCCTTCTTCCTAAAAGTAGAACAAACCTAAAATGCACAAAATCAGCTAAGCTAAAATGCACTAACCTAAAATCGATATCTACTAATTACAACCTAAATAATACATATATGAACAAAACAATTCATCATTCATCTCATTATGTACATCCATGCATACATATGAACAAAAAACATCATATATATCATCATCTATGAACAAAAAAAAAGCATAATATGAACAAAAAACTTAACAAAACAGAGAGGAAAAGGGGGCTGGTTGCCGGACCGAATGGGGAGGGGCGGTGCGCACCGTCGAGGTAGGGCACAGGCGCGGGGCGGCGCATTGACGGCGAGCTCGGGGCAGGGCAGAGGCGTGGGGCGGCATGGCGACGGCGAGCTCGGGGCAGGGCGCGCAGGGGCGCGGCGGCGACGCGGACACGTCGAGCTCGGGGCTGGGCAGGGGCGAGGGCGTCGACGGCGAGCACTGGCAGGGGGCGGCGGCGGCGCGTCGACGGCGAGCTCAGGGCAGGGCGACGACAACGACGTCTGGCAGCCTGGCGGTGTCCTCTCCGCGCGCGTCGTCGGGGGCGAACTGCAAGATGCAATTCAAAATTTTCACAAGTGTGCCTTATATACATGAAGCTTTAGTCCCATTTCTTAGCACAAACCGGGACCAATGCACACCTCTGGTACCGGTTGGTGCCACCAACCGGGACCAAAGGTCTCTGTTTCCCGCCCAAACACAGACATTTGGTCCCGGTTGGTGCTAAGAACCGCTACCAATGCCGCCCATTAGTCCTGGTTGGTGGCACCAACCGGGACCAAAGGTCGTGTGCTGGAACTGCCGTGGTGCGGTGCTATGTTTAGTCCCACCTCGCTAGCCGAGAGGGGCTCGGAGTGGTTTATAAGCCCTGCCGAGCCGACCACTTCGAGCTCCTCTCTACTGCAGGCTTACGGGCCTAAATCCATCTTTGTGCTTGTGGGCCTATTGGGCCTACTGCGGGCCTGCATCCTGGCCCTAGTAGTGGGTTTCTAGTCGTATGCAGGCCATGGTGGCCCAGTAGGTGGCACTTTTTTTTCCAGTTTTTTGCTTTTTTTGTTTTATTTATTTTATTTTGTTTCCACTTACAGCAAAATACTTACTAGTTTTTAAGTTAATCTTTTTTGTTTTAGGTAATAAAAATTATAAACTTTCTGTTAGTGCCATTAATTTTTTTTCCAGTTGTTTGCTTTCTTTTTTGTTTTATTTATTTTATTAAAGTTTATTTATTTATTTTTCATGCATTTACTGATTTTATTTATGTTATTAAAGTTTATTTTATTTTATTTTATTTTGTTTCTACTTATATATTTTATTTTATATTGTTTTGTTTCTACTTAATAAAAATTGAAAAGCATTTCAAATGAACTCTGAAAAGGTTGAAAGTTGGCATGGTATCATCATTTCATCCACATAGCATGTGCAAGAAAGTTGAGACGGTTATGGCAAAAACTGGATGCACTTCGTGTACAAAACAGACAATCTCTTTCGAAGTATCATGATTTCATACGGAAACTCGTAAGTTACAAAGGATTTTTTTAAAACTTATTTGAACTCCCGACTTTTTGTGTGTTCAAAATGCACCATTCAAAGCCACATCATCAATTTTCAACCCTTTCTGACTTCATTTGTTATTTTTCATGCATTTATTGATTATTTTGAGCTAGAAGACCCTGAAATTGAAAAGCATTTCAAATGAACTCTGAAAAGGTTGAAAGTTGGCATGGTATCATCATTTCATCCACATAGCATGTGCAAGAAAGTTGAGAGGGTTACGGCAAAAACTGGATGCACTTCGTGTATAAAACGGACAATCTCTTTCGAAGTATCAGGATTTCATACGGAAACTCGTTTGTTACAAAGGGATTTCATTTTTTTAAACTTATTTGAACTCCTGACTTTTTGTGTGTTCAAATTGCACAATTCAAAGCCACATCATCAATTTTCAATCCTTTCTGACATCATTTGTTACTTTTCATGCATTTACTGATTATTTTGAGCTATAAGACCCTGAAATTGAAAAGCATTTCAAATGAACTCTGAAAAGGTTGAAAGTTCGCATGGTATCATCATTTCATCGACATAGCATGTGCAAGAAAGTTGAGAGGGTTACGACAAAAACTGGATGCACTTCGTGTACAAAACGGACAATCTCTTTCGAAGTATCAGGATTTCATACGGAAACTCGTCTGTTACAACAGGCATTTCAAATGAACTACGAAAAGGTTGAAAGTTGGCATGGTATCATCATATATAATAGTTGTGGAGAGAAAGTCTTCACTTTTTCTTCGCTTGTGTCCTTTGCTTATTGCGCCGGAACCATGGATAATCTTCATCGTTTATCAAGATGCTTGGGTTAGCCTTGACTTTGAAGGGAGGAATCTCATGAAACTTTTCATAATCTTCACATGTCTGTCTTGCCCTCCACTCCCAGGATGTCCCTTTTTCCTGAAAGAACTATGTGGCGCTTTGGCTCATCGTATGATGTATTCGCTTCCTTATCTTTTCTTTTTCTCGGTTTGGTAGACATGTCCTTCACATAGATAACATGTGCCACATCATTGGCTAGGACGAACGGTTCGTCAGTGTACCCAAGATTATTCAGATCCACTTTTATCATTCCGTACTGTGGGTCTACCTGTACCCCGCCTCCTGACAGATTGACCCATTTGCACTTAAACAAAGGGACCTTAAAATCATGTCCGTAGTCAAGTTCCCATATGTCCACCATGTAACCATAATATGTGTCCTTTCCCCTCTTGGTTGCTGCATCAAAGCGGACACCGCTGTTTTGGTTGGTGCTCTTTTGATCTTGGGCGATCGTGTAAAATATATTCCCATTTATCTCGTATCCTTTGTAAGTCAATACAGTCGAAGATGGTCCCCTGAACAACGAGTACATCTCATCACAAACAGTGTTGTCACCTCTGAGACGTGTTTCCAACCAACTGCTGAAAGTCCTGATATGTTCACATGTAATCCAGTCGTCGCACTGCTCCGGGTGTTTGGAGTGCAGACTGTTCTTGTGTTCATTGACATACGAGGTCACCAAGGTAGAGTTCTGTAGAACTGTGTAGTGTTCTTGAGACCAAGAATGCCCGTCCCTGCATATTATTGAGTCCCCTCCAAGCGTGCCTTTTCCAGACAGTATCCCCTCATACCGTGATTTAGGGAGACCTATCTTCCTAAGGCCAGGAATGAAGTCAACACAAAACCCAATGACATCCTCTGTTTGATGGCCCATGGAGATGCTTCCTTCTGGCCTAGCACGGTTACGGACATATTTCTTTAGGACTCCCATGAACCTCTCAAAGGGGTACATATAGGTAGAAATACGAGGCCCAGAATGACAATCTCGTCAACTGAATGAACTAGGATGTGCGTCATGATATTGAAGAAGGATGGTGGGAACACCAGCTCAAAACTGACAAGACATTGCGCCATATCACTCCTTAGCGTTGGTATGATTTGTTGATCGATCACCTTCTAAGAGATTGCATTGAGGAATGCACATAGCTTCACAATGGCTAATCGGACGTTTTCCGGTAGAAGCCCCCTCAATGCAACCGGAAGCAGTTGCGTCATAATCACGTGGCAGTCATGAGACTTTAGGTTTTGGAAATTTTTCTCTGGCATATTTATTATTCCCTTTATATTCGACGAGAAGCCAGTTGGGACCTTCATACCAAGCAGGCATTCAAAGAAGATTTCCTTCTCTTCTTTGATAAGAGCATAGCTGGCAGCACCTTCATACTGCTTTGGAGGCATGCCGTCTTTTTCGTACAAACGTTGCCGGTCCTCTCGTGCCTCAGTTGTATCTTTTGTCTTCTCATACATGCCCAAGAAGCCTAGCAGGTTCACGCAAAGGTTCTTCATCACGTGCATCACGTCGATCGAAGAGCGGACCTCCAGGTCTTTCCAGTAGGGTAGGTCCCAAAATATAGATTTCTTATTCCACATGGGTGCGCGTCCCTCAGTGTCATTCAGAATAGCTAGTCCGCCGGGACCCTTTCCAAAGATTACGTGTAAATCATTGACCATAGCAAGTACGTGATCACCGGTACGCATGGCGGGCTTCTTCCGATGATCTGCATCGCCTTTGAAATGCTTGCCTTTCTTTCGACATTGATGGTTGGTCGGAAGAAATCGACAATGGCCCAGGCACACATTCTTCCTGCATTTGTCCAGGTATATACTTTCAGTGTCAGCTAAACAGTACGTGCACGCGTGGTATCCCTTGTTTGTCTGTCCTGAAAGGTTACTAAGAGCAGGCCAATCGTTGATGGTTACAAACAGCAACGCGTGCAGGTTAAATTCCTCCTGTCTGTGCTCATCCCACGCACGTACACCGTTTCCATTCCACAGCTGTAAAAGTTCTTCAACTAATGGCCTTAGGTACACATCAATGTCATTGCCGGGTTGCTTAGGGCCTTGGATGAGAACTGGCATCATAATGAACTTCCGCTTCATGGACATCCAAGGAGGAAGGTTATACATACATAGAGTCATGGGCCATGTGCTGTGATTGCTGCTCTGCTCCCCGAAAGGATTAATGCCATCCGCGCTTAAAGCAAACCATACGTTCCTTGGGTCACCTGCAAACTCAACCCAGTACTTTCTCTTGATTTTTCTCCACTGCGACCCGTCAGCGGGTGCTCTCAACTTCCCGTCTTTCTTACGGTCCTCACTGTGCCATCGCATCAACTTGGCATGCTCTTTGTTTCTGAACAGTCCTTTCAACCTTGGTATTATAGGAGCATACCACATCACCTTCGCAGGAACCCTCTTCCTGCGGGGCTCACCGTCAATATCACCAGGGTCATCTCGTCTGATCTTATACCGCAATGCACCGCATACCGGGCATGCGTTCAAATCCTTGTACGCACCGCGGTAGAGGATGCAGTCATTAGGGCATGCATGTATCTTCTGCATCTCCAATCCTAGAGGGCAAACAACCTTCTTTGCTTGGGCAATTCGTTATCCTTTGGAAGATTCTTCTTCAATATTTTCAGTAGCTTCTCAAATCCTTTGTCAGGCACATCATTCTCTGCCTTCCACTACAGCAATTCTAGTATGGTACCGAGCTTTGTGTTGCCATCTTCACAATTGGGGTACAACCCTTTTTTGTGATCCTCTAACATGCGTTCGAACTTCAGTTTCTCCTTTTAACTTTTGCATTGCGTCCTTGCATCGACAATGACCCAGCGGAGATCATCATTGTCGGGCACATTGTCTGGTTCCTCTTGATCTTCAGTAGCTTCCCCCGTTGCAGCATCACCGGGCACATCGTCTGGTTCCTCTTGATCTTCAGCAGCTTCCCCCGTTGCAGCATCACCGTATTCAGGGGGCACATAGTTGTCATCGTCCTCTTCTTCTTCTTCGCCGTCTTCCATCATAACCCCTATTTCTCCGTGCCTCATCCAAACATTATAGTGTGGCATGAAACCCTTGTAAAGCAGGTGGGTGTGAAGGATTTTCCGGTCAGAGTAAGACTTCGTTCCCACATTTAGGGCATGGACAACACATAAAACCATTCTGCTTGTTTGCCTCAGCCACTTCGAGAAAATCATGCACGCCCTTAATGTACTCGGAGGTGTGTCTGTCACCGTACATCCATTGCCAGTTCATCTGCGTGCATTATATATAATTATGTGTGTCAAAAGTAAGAAAATTAGACAAGTATCTATGTAAAGTAAGAATTTTTTGTTTCAGAAAGAAGATAAGAACAAGAGGCTCACCACGGTGGTGCCGACGACGAGATCGGCGTGGGCGATCGACGACGGTGAAGACGGGGACGGGGGGTGACAGACCGCTAATATAAACCTAGACAAATCTCAGGAAAAATGGAGCTCGGAGGTCGAGCTTCGAGAGGAGAAAGCTTAACTAGTGTGGCTCGGGCATTTCATCAAACACCTCATGTGCATAGGAGGTGAGCTAGAGCACCCAATGCCCCCCCTCGCCAGCCAGCAAAAAACAATGCACTGTGGAGTGCTCTGCTGCGGCGATGGGGTATATATAGGCAACTCATTTGTCCCGGTTCATGGCAGGAACCGGAACTAAAGCTCCCCTTCTGTCCCGGTTTGAGCCACAAACCGGGACCAATGGCTGTGGGCCAGGAGCGAGTCCCATTGGTCCCGGTTCGTGCCTAGAACCGAGACAAATGGGTCCACACAAACCGGGACCAATGCCCACGAGGCCCCAGCCGGCCCCCTGGGCTCACGAACCGGGACTAATGCACCACATGGGTCCCGGTTCATGCAGAACCGGGACTAATGGGCTGGCCAGGCCCGAACGAAAGCCGTGTTTTCTACTAGTGCGTGAGGGAGGGGGACTTATACGCGCACACACTCATGCGCCACGCTACGCTCTCAACACACCCCACTCGCACACTCGCCACGTCCCACGCTCCATGGCTCGCGCGCCCGACATGGCCGGGTCCAGCGCCCTGACGCGATTGCTCCTTCGCCAATTGCGCCAAGTAACACACCCACGCGCACATACGCACGCACACACAGACACACGCACACACGCGCCCGTGCCCTGCATGGACCACTCCTGGCGCACTGTAGCGACCCGACCTCAGATGGTCAAGTCTCTGTGCTCAGGTGTCATCCCTGGATCAGTAATGCTGACACCACACCGTACTTCGAAGGATTTATAATAGAGTAGCAATCACACACTTATTACATCGATGTCTCAAAGAGAACTTATTACAATAAATATGGCTTAAGGCCATCTAATATCGATAACAGCGGGAGGCTTGGAAGATAAGTGAGTCCATCAACTCCAACAGCATCACTGAGTATAGAACCACGACCTAAAGGCACCTTACTCGTCGTCTGAAAAGTCTGCAACATGAAAGTTGCAGCCCGAAAACAGGTCAGCACATGGAATATGCTGGCAATGTAACACATAGAGAGTAATGAACAGTAATGAGCTATACTATATGCATGTATGGCTGGTGGAAAGCTCTATGGTTACAGTTTTGCGTAAAGCCAATTTTTCCCTACTGCAAAGGAATAAATTTTATTTAACTATCATGGTGGTTGAAACATCGAGAATGGTTGACAGCATTCCGATCCCAATTAAGTGAACAATTAAAACCCAACAATTAATTAGAAGTAACATGATGAGATTCACATGATATTCAAGTACTAGATACTCAAGTTGTCCATAACCGGGGACACGGCTAATCATGATTAGTTTGTACACTCTGCAGAGGTTTGCGCACTTTTCCCCACAAGACTCGATCGCCTCCGTTTGGTTTCTCGCACTACAGGGTGTTTGAGAAACGGATGACCGAGACATAGTCTTTCAGAAGCGCTAGCACCTTACGTTGTGATAGACCGTACCAGCCTACAACCCCTACATCAGCTAGTCTACCACTGTAAGAGTTCGCACGACTTCGTCAACTATGCCAGAGCCCATAATGGCTTGCGGCTACACACGGAAGTTTCTAGCATGAATAATCTTATGATCCCTTTGAGCCTGGGTGGCGGTCCAAAAGAAAAACAGGCAAGTCCTGATAGAAACCAGGTGCCTCAATCCACCCAGATGTGTCTTTAAGTTGCCACCTTAAGTAAACCATTAAAATTAACAAAATCACATATGTCATGGATATCACTCACCCAATCCACGTCTACTAGCATAGCATGGCATAATAAGCAACGTAGAGTAACTCCCAAGGTTTCATAAGTAAAACAGGTAATAGGTACTACCTCAACTACTTCCCATCCCACAGTTTAATTAGATCCTAATCATGCAATGTGTGAGGATTGGTCTAATGCAATAAAAACTGGGCAATGCGAAGGTATGATCAAAGTGTTACTTGCCTTGCTAATGATCCGCGAAACCTAGAGATTCGAAGTAACAGGCGGCGCACTCCGGGTAATCTATCGCAGACAAACAACAAGCATACAATAAGTACTCATCTAATGCACAGGTAAAACTCGAACAAGAGATCGAACCAGAAAGTTCAACTTAAGAACTCCGGTTGCAAAGAGAAAACGAACCGAACAAAGCAACGGAAAACAAACGGCGGAAGAAAACAACTCGGTTCTAGCAAGTTGAAACTAGGTCAAATTTTACAGTAGAAAAAACTTGTTTAAGGTTGATTAGTCGGAACGGTGGTTTCGAAACGAAACTCCAGGCGCTTGAATCACCTGATTCCGATAAACGAGCGAGAAGATAAACTAGAACGAAGATCGGATCTGAAATCGCGATCAGAAAATCACGGAATAAATCCGACGAAAAAGAAAAATGATGAATGGTTAAACAAACAGACGTTCGTTAACCGAGAATAACCGGTGATCAGTTTGTTAAGATGAACGGTCCGGCGAACTCTCGCTAAACAACTAAACCAAAAAAAACAAAAACCGATCTAGGGTTTCGGAAAAAAATCGAAACAACAAAACGAAAAGAAACCGGAACGGTTTTTTATAAAAAAAACCGAACCGAGGGGAGGGGTGGCGCGGCGCGGTGGCTACCTCAACGAGGGGCTCCGGCGGGAGGGGCTTGGCGGCGGGGCAGCGAGGCGAGGCGCGGGGCGGCGGCGGCAGGCGGCGGCGCTGGCGGCGAGCGGCGCTGGCGGCGGGTGGCGGCGGCGCGGCGCTGCTGCTGCTGCTTGCTACTGCGGGGGCGGCGTAGAGGTGCGGGGAGGAGAGGGGGGCTGGGTATTTAAAGGGGGGGAGACTTGGGGGAGGGGCAAGGCAAGGGAGGCGGCGGCGGCAGAGTCCCAATCGGACTCGGCGGCGGCGGGCGGCGCTGCGCGCGGGCGCGCGCGCGAGGAGGGCGCGGCTGGGCCGGCCGGGCCTTGGCCCAGGCGAGGCGCGACGCGATTTTTTTAAATAGTTACACACGCAGAAAAATAAAGAAAAGAAAATCTAAACGAACTCCAAAAATCCCGAAGTAAATTTTCCCCGACTCCTAAAAATGAGTCGAACAAAAATGAACTTTACTCGGGGCCTAGATGCAATTTTTTGAAAACACGCATTTTTCCCTAATCCAAATAAAATGCAAATAAACTCCGGAAAATCCAAAATTTGATTTATTTATTAAATCTTCATTTTTCCTAAATTTGGGAAAGTCATATTTTTCCCCTCTCATATTTTTGATATCGGAAAAATAATTGAAGATGAAATAAATAAAATCAAATGATCCTCTTTTCAAAATTTGAGAAAACTCAAATATGAAAATAACGAAATCTCCAACTCTCTCCGAGGGTCCTTGAGTTGCGTGAAATTTCTAGGATCGACCAAAATGCAAGAAAATATGATATGCATGATGATCTAATGTATAACATTCCAAATTGAAAATTTGGGATGTTACAAACCTACCCCCCTTAAGATGAATCTCGCCCTCGAGATTCGGGTTGGCTAGAAAATAGGTGAGGGTGGTCCTTGAGCAAATCTTCTTCTCTCTCCCAGGTGGCTTCATCCTCTGAGTGGTGGTTCCACTGAACTTTGCAAAACTTGATAACCTTGCCGCGGGTAACTCTGCTGGCATAATCGAGAATCTTGACTAGTTTCTCCTCATACGTTAAGTCATTCTTCAACTGAATCGCTTCAAGCGGCACTGTATCTCTTAGCGGTACCTCCGCCATCTCGGCGTGACATTTCTTCAGCTGAGAAACATGGAATACATCATGAACTCCTGACAGTCCCTCTGGTAATTCCAACTTATAAGCGACTTCTCCCATACGTTGCAAGATCTTATACGGTCCAACAAAACGCGGTGCTAATTTTCCCTTAACTCCAAAGCGCTTAACTCCTCGAAGTGGGGATACTCGAAGATAAACTCTGTCTCCGGTTTCGTAAACTGTCTCCTTGCGTTTAGAATCTGCGTAGCTCTTCTGCCTGGACTGGGCTACCTTGAGCCTATCGCGAATCAACTTAACCTTCCGTTCAGACTCCTTAATCATATCTAGTCCAAAGAACTGACGGTCTCCAACTTCGTCCCATGACAATGGTGTCCTGCACCTCCTTCCGTATAAAGCTTCGAAAGGTGCCATCTTCAAACTGGTTTGGTAACTGTTGTTATAAGAAAACTCCGCATACGGCAAGTTATCGTCCCAACTAGATCCATAATCTAGCGCACAAGCTCTCAGCATATCTTCCAAAGTCTGATTGACTCTCTCAGTCTGTCCATCCGTCTGTGGGTGAAAAGCTATGCTGAACTCTAGTATGGTTCCCAAAGTTTCATGCAACTGATTCCAAAACTTTGAGGTAAATTGGGTTCCTCTATCTGATACGATACTCCTCGGAACTCCATGCAAACAAATGATCCTGGTCATGTATATCTTTGCCAACTTAGCACCGGTGTAAGTGGTCTTAACTGGGATGAAATGTGCTACTTTCGTCAAACGGTCAACTACTACCCATATCGAGTAATAGCCTGCCTTCGTCCTGGGTAGTCATGTGATAAAATCCATGCCTATCTTATCCCACTTCCATTCGGGTATCGACAATGGTTGTAACAATCCGGCTGGCTTCTGATGTTCTGCCTTCACTCTATGACACACATCACAAACTGCTACATATGCTGCAATATCCTTCTTCATTCTGGTCCACCAGAATGTTTCCTTCAAATCCAAATACATCTTGGTATTTCCTGGGTGAATCGAATAGGGTGAATCATGTGCCTCTTGCAGAATCAACTTCCTGATCTCCGGGTCATTGGGCACATAAACACGGTCCTCAAACCATAGGGTATCATGCTCATCCTCACGAAATCCCTTTGCTTTTCCTTCGCTCATTTTCTTCTTTATATCTGCAATCTCCTTGTCAGTTTTCTGAGCTTCTCTGATTTTATCCATCAAGGTAGATTGAATTTCCAATGCTGCTACATAGCCTTTCGGAACTATTTCCAAACATAGCTCACGAAGATCTTCGGCCAATTCCCTCTGTAACTCTCCAGTCATCAATGTATTGACATGGCTCTTACGGCTCAATGCTTCAGCTACAACATTAGCCTTTCCTGGATGGTAATGCAATCTCATATCATAATCCTTGATGAGTTCCAACCATCTCCTTTGTCTGAGGTTCAACTCCTTCTGCGTGAAAATATACTTCAAACTCTTGTGATCCGTATATACTTCACAATGATTCCCAATGAGAAAATGTCTCCAAGTTTTCAATGCATGCACTACGGCTGCTAACTCCAAATCATGCGTAGCATAATTTAATTCATGAGGTTTCAGTTGTCGTGAGGCATACGAAACAACTCTTCCTTCCTGCATAAGCACTGCTCCAAGTCCTCGACGTGAAGCGTCGCAATACACCTCATAATCCTTGTTCTGATCTGGCAAAATCAATACTGGTGAGGAAACCAACCGTTTCTTCAACTCCTGAAAACTGGCCTCACATTCCTCAGTCCAATTGAACTTGGTATCCTTCTTCAACAATTCAGTCATAGGCTTTGCAATCCTTGAGAAATTCTCCATGAATCTCCGGTAGTATCCTGCGAGTCCAAGAAAACTCCGGATCTCTCCAACTGTCGTTGGTGCTTCCCATTCGGTTACGGTCTCAACCTTTGTGGGGTCAACTGCTATCCCTTCTCCGGATATAACATGTCCAAGAAATCCAACTTCCTTTAACCAAAACTCACATTTCCTGAATTTGGCATATAACTGATGTTCCCTTAGTTTCTCCAAAACCAAACGCAAATGTTCCTTATGCTCCTCTTCATTCTTTGAGAAAATCAGAATGTCATCAATGAACACTACGACGAACTTATCCAAATACCTTGTTCATCAGGTTCATAAAATAGGCAGGTGCGTTAGTCAAACCAAATGACATAACGGTATACTCGTACAATCCGTATCTCGTGGTAAAAGTTGTCTTGGGTATCTCTTGCTCCCGAATCTTCAACTGATGGTACCCTGATCGTAAATCAATCTTGGAAAACACTTTAGCTCCTTGCAAACGATCAAACAGATCATTAATCATTGATAGTGGGTACTTGTTCTTGATGGTTACTTCATTCAATCCACGGTAATCAACAACCATCCTTAATGATCCATCCTTCTTCTCCACTAGAAGTACGGGTGATCCCCAAGGCGAAGAACTTGGGCGTATGTAACCTTTATCCAATAACTCCTTAATCTGCTTCTTGATTTCTACCAAGTCCTTTGCTGGCATCCGGTATGGTTGCTTCGATATTGGGCCTGTACCTGGCAAAATCTCAATTAATAACTCGATATCTCTATCAGGTGGCATCCCTGGCAATTCCTCAGGGAATACATCAGGGTAATCCTTCACCACTGGTACTTCTTCCTGCACAACTCCTGATAAAGAATTCACTTGATTCCTATTTGATCCATGTCGTGATACATACTTGATCCTTCTTCCTTCATGCGTCGTGAGTAAGATTGTCTTACTAGCGCATTCAATGTTCCCTTCATACTTTGATAACCAATCCATGCCTAATATCACATCCAATCCTTGAGATTCCAATACTATTAGGTCTGAGGGAAACACATAGTTACCAATCCTTAATGGTAACCGATCACACCATCGTCTAGCCATATACTCCGCTCCTGGTGAGCTTACTAACATGGGTGACCTAAGGGCTTGGGTTGGCAGGTTATATTTATCCACAAATCCTCTTGATATGTATGAATGTGATGCACCAGTATAAAAAAGAACAAGTGCAGTAAATGTTGGAAATATGCCCTAGAGGCAATAATAAAAGCATTATTATTATATTTCCTTATTCATGATAATTGTCTTTATTCGTGCTATAATTGTGTTAACCGGAAATCGTAATACATGTGTGAATAACAGACAACAATATGTCCCTAGTGAGCCTCTAGTTGACTAGCTCGTTGATCGACAGATAGTCATGGTTTCCTGACTATGGACATTGGATGTCATCGATAACGGGATCACATCATTAGGAGAATGATGTGATGGACAAGACCCAATCCTAAACATAGCATAAGATCGCATAGTTCGTTTGCTAGAGTTATCCAATGTCAAGTATCCTTTCCTTAGACCATGAGATCGTGTAACTCCTGGATACCGTAGGAGTGCTTTGGGTATGCCAAACGTCACAACGTAACTGGGTGACTATAAAGGTACACTACGGGTATCTCTGAAAGTGTCTGTTGGGTTACATGGATCGAGACTGGGATTTGTCACTCCGCTTGACGGAGAGGTATCACCGGGCCCTCTCGGTAATGCATCATCACAATGAGCTCAATGTGATCAAAGTGTTTGATCACGGGATCATGCATTACGGTACGAGAAAAGTGACTTGCCGGTAACGAGATTGAACGAGGTATTGGTATACCGACGATCGAATCTCGGGCAAGTAAAATACCGATTGACAAAGGGAATCGTATACGGGATTAATTGAATCCTTGACATCGTGGTTCATCCGATGAGATCATCGTGGAGCATGTGGGAGCCAAAATGGGTATCCAGATCCCGCTGTTGGTTATTGCCCGAGAGCCGTCTCGGTCATGTCTGCATGTCTCCCGAACCCGTAGGGTCTACACACTTAAGGTTCGGTGACGCTAGGGTTGTGAAGATATGTATGTGCAGTAACCCGAATGTTGTTCGGAGTCCCGGATGAGATCCCGGACGTCACGAGGAGTTCCGGAATGGTCCGGAGGTAAAGAATTATATATAGGAAGTGCTATTTTGGCCATCGGGACAAGTTTCGGTGTTATCGGTATTGTATCGGGACCACCGGAGGGGTCCCGGGGGTCCACCAGGTGGGGCCACCTGCCTTGGTGGGCCACATGGGCCTTAGGGGGTGCGCCTTGGCCTGCTTGGGCCAAGGGGAACCAGCCCCAAGGGCCCATGCGCCAAGAGAGAAAAAAAGGGGAGAGTCCTACGAGGGGAAGGCACCTCCGAGGTGCCTTGGGGAGGATGGACTCCTCCCCACCCTTGGCCGCACCCTTCCTTGGAGGAAGGGGCAAGGGCTGCGCCTCCCCCTCTCCCTTGGCCCTATATATAGTGGGGAAAAGTCGGAGCAAACCAACCCTAATGCCCTGGCACTCCCTCCTCCCTGCAACACCTCCTCCTCCTCCCGTAGTTGCTTAGCGAAGCCCTGCCGGAGTTCTGCTGCATCCACCACCACACCGTCGTGCTGGATCTTCCTCAACCTCTACTTCCCCCTTTGATGGATAAAGAAGGAGGAGACGTCTCCCGTCCCGTACGTGTGTTGAACGCGGAGGTGCCGTCCGTTCGGTACTAGATCATCGGTGAATTGGATCACGGCAAGTACGACTACCTCATCCACGTTCACTCGAACGCTTCCGTTGCGATCTACAAAGTGGTATGTAGATGCTATCTAATCTGAATACTCGTTGCTAGATGAACTCATAGATGGATCTTGGTGAAACCGTAGGAAAAATTTTAATTTTCTGCAACGTTCCCCAACAGTGGCATCATGAGCTAGGTTTATGCGTAGTTCTCTATTGCACGAGTAGAACACAATTTGTTGTGGGCGTAGATGTTGTCAACTCTTCTTGCCGCTACTAGTCTTATCTTGCTTCAGCAGTATTGTGGGATGAAGCGGCCCGGACCAACCTTACACGTACGCTTACGTGAGACCGGTTCCACCGACTAACATGCACTAGTTGCATAAGGTGGCTGGCGGGTGTCTGTCCCTCCTACTTTAGTTGGAGCGGATTCAATGAAAAGGGTCCTTATGAAGGGTAAATAGAAGTTGACAAATCACGTTGTGGTTTTAACGTAGGTAAGAAAACGTTCTTGCTAGAACCCTAATTCAGCCACGTAAAACTTGCAACAACAATTAGAGGACGTCTAACTTGTTTTTGCAGCAAGTGCTTTGTGATATGATATGGCCAAAGTTGTGATGTATGATGAATGATCTATATGTGATGTATGAGATGTTCATGCTATTGTAATAGGAATCACGACTTGCATGTCGATGAGTATGACAACCGGCAGGAGCCATAGGAGTTGTCTTTATTTTTGTATGACCTGCGTGTCATTGAGAATCGCCATGTAAATTACTTTACTTTATTGCTAAACGCGTTAGCCATAGTAGTAGAAGTAATAGTTGGCGAGCAACTTCATGGAGACACGATGATGAAGATCATGATGATGAAGATCATGGTGTCAAGCCGGTGACAAGATGATCATGGAGCCCCAAGATGGAGATCAAAGGAGCTATGTGATATTGGCCATATCATGTCACGTTTATTATTTGATTGCATGTGATGTTTATCATGTTTTGCATCTTGTTTACTTAGAACGACGGTAGTAAATAAGATGATCCCTCATAACAATTTCAAGAAAGTGTTCACCCTAACTGTGCACCGTTGCTAAGGTTCGTCGTTCCGAAGCACCACGTGATGATCGGGTGTGATAGGTCCTTACGTTCGCATACAACGGGTGTAAGACAGATTTACACACGCAAAACACTTAGGTTGACTTGACGAGCCTAGCATGTACAGACATGGCCTCGGAACACAAAAGACCGAAAGGTCGAGCATGAGTCGTATAGAAGATACGATCAACATGAAGATGTTCACCGATGTTGGCTAGTCCGTCTCACGTGATGATCGGACACGGTCTAGTTGACTCGGATCATGTAATACTTAGATGACTAATAGAGGGATGTCTATCTAAGTGGGAGTTCATTAAATAATTTGATTAAATGAACTTTATTATCATGAACTTAGTCTAAATATTTACAATATGTCTTGTAGATCAAATGGTCAACGTAGTCCTCAACTTCAACGCGTTCCTAGAGAAAACCAAGCTGAAAGACGATGGTAGCAACTATACGGACTGGGTCCGAAACCTGAGGATTATCCTCATAGCTGCCAAGAAAGATTATGTCCTAAGAGCACCGCTGGGTGACGCACCTATTCTCCCTGCAGAACAAGACGTTATGAACGCTTGGCAGTCACGCTGCGAAGATTACTCCCTCGTTCAGTGCGGCATGCTTTACAGCTTAGAGCCGGGGCTCCAAAAGCGTTTTGAGAGACATGGAGCATATGAGATGTTCGAAGAGCTGAAAATGGTTTTCCAAGCTCATGCCCGGGTCGAGAGATATGAAGTCTCCGACAAATTCTTTAGCTGTAAGATGGAGGAAAATAGTTCTGTCAGTGAACACATACTCAAAATGTCTGGGTTGCACAACCGCATGACTCAACTGGAAGTTAATCTCCCGGATGAAGCGGTCATTGACAGAATCCTCCAGTCGCTTCCACCTAGCTACAAGAGCTTTGTGATGAACTACAATATGCAGGGGATGGTAAAGACCATTCCTGAGGTATATGCTATGCTGAAATCAGCAGAGGTAGAAATCAAGAAGGAGCATCAAGTGTTGATGGTGAATAAAACCACTAAGTTCAAGAAGGGCAAGGGTAAAAAGAACTTCAAGAAGGACGGCGAGGATATTGCCGCGCCCGGTAAGCAAGTTGCCGGGAAGAAGCCAAAGAATGGACCCAAGCCCGAGACTGAGTGTTTTTACTGCAAGGGAAGTGGTCACTGGAAGCGGAACTGCCCCAAATACTTAGCGGACAAGAAGGCCGGCAAAACCAAAGGTATATGTGATATACATGTAATTGATGTGTACCTTACCAGTACTCGTAGTAGCTCTTGGGTATTTGATACCGGTGCAGTTGCTCACATTTGTAACTCAAAGCAGGAGCTGCGGAATAAACGGAGACTGGCGAAGGACGAGGTGACGATGCGCGTCGGGAATGGTTCCAAGGTCGATGTGATCGCCGTCGGCACGCTACCTCTACATTTACCTACGGGATTAGTTTTAAACCTCAATAATTGTTATTTAGTGCCAAGTTTGAGCATGAACATTGTATCTGGATCTCGCTTAATTCGAGATGGCTACTCATTTGAATCCGAGAATAATGGTTGTTCTATTTATATGAGAGATATGTTTTATGGTCATGCTCCAATGGTTAATGGTTTATTCTTAATGAATCTCGAACGTGATGATACACATATTCATAGTGTGAATACCAAAAGAGTTAAAGTTGATAACAATAGTCCCACATATTTGTGGCACTGCCGCCTTGGTCACATAGGTATCAAACGCATGAAGAAGCTCCATGCAGATGGACTTTTAGAGTCTCTTGATTATGAATCATTTTACACGTGCGAACCATGCCTCATGGGTAAAATGACCAAGACTCCATTCTCAGGAACAATGGAGCGAGCAACCAACTTATTGGAAATCATACATACCGATGTATGCGGTCCAATGAGTGTTGAGGCTCACGGTGGCTATCGTTATGTTCTCACCCTCACTGATGACTTGAGTAGATATGGGTATATCTACTTAATGAAACACAAGTCTGAGACCTTTGAAAAGTTCAAGGAATTTCAGAGTAAGGTTGAAAATCAACGTGATAGAAAGATCAAGTTTCTACGATCAGATCGTGGAGGAGAATACTTGAGTCACGAATTTGGCACACACTTGAGAAAATGTGGAATAGTTTCACAACTCACGCCGCCTGGAACACCTCAGCGTAATGGTGTGTCCGAACGTCATAATCGCACTCTATTAGATATGGTGCGATCTATGATGTCTCTTACCGATTTACCGCTATCTTTTTGGGGCTATGCTATAGAGACTGCCGCATTCACTTTAAATAGGGCTCCGTCGAAATCCGTTGAGACGACACCGTATGAATTATGGTTTGGGAAGAAACCTAAGCTGTCGTTTCTAAAAGTTTGGGGATGCGATGCTTATGTCAAGAAACTTCAACCTGAAAAGCTCGAACCCAAGTCAGAAAAATGCGTCTTCATAGGATACCCTAAAGAAACTGTTGGGTATACCTTCTACCTCAGATCCGAAGGCAAGATCTTTGTTGCCAAGAATGGATCCTTTCTAGAGAAAGAGTTTCTCTCGAAAGAAGTAAGTGGGAGGAAATTAGAACTTGATGAAGTGTTACCTCTTGAACCGGAAAATGGCGAAACTCAAGAAATCGTTCCTGAGGTGCCTGCACCGACTAGAGAGGAAATTAATGATGATGATCAAGATACTTCTAATCAAGCTCCTACTGAAATTCGAAGGTCCACAAGGACACGTTCCGCGCCAGAGTGGTACGGCAACCCTGTCTTGGAAATCATGTTGTTAGACAACGGTGAACCTTCGAACTATGAGGAAGCAATGGCGGGCCCGGATTCCGACAAATGGCTAGAAGCCATGAAATCCGAGATAGGATCCATGTATGAAAACGAAGTATGGACTTTGACTGACTTGCCCGTTGAACGGCGAGCCATAGAAAATAAATGGATCTTTAAGAAGAAGACAGACGCGGATGGTAATGTGACCATCTATAAAGCTCGGCTTGTCGCTAAGGGTTATCGACAAGTTCAAGGAGTTGACTACGATGAGACTTTCTCACCGGTAGCGAAGCTGAAGTCCGTCTGAATCATGTTAGCAATTGCCGCATACTATGATTATGAGATATGGCAAATGGACGTCAAAACGGCATTCCTTAATGGCTTCCTTAAGGAAGAATTGTATATGATGCAGCCGGAAGGTTTTGTCGATCCTAAGAATGATGACAAGGTATGCAAGCTCCAACGCTCGATTTATGGGCTGGTGCAAGCATCTCGGAGTTGGAACATTCGCTTTGATGAGATGATCAAAGCGTTTGGATTTACATAGACTTATGGAGAAGCCTGTGTTTACAAGAAAGTGAGTGGGAGCTCTGTAGCATTTCTCATATTATATGTAGACGACATACTTTTGATGGGAAATGATATAGAACTCTTGGACAGCATCAAGGCCTACTTGAATAAGAGTTTTTCAATGAAGGACCTTGGAGAAGCTGCTTATATATTGGGCATCAAGATCTATAGAGATAGATCGAGACGCCTCATAGGTCTTTCACAAAGCACATACCTTGATAAGATATTGAAGAAGTTCAATATGGATCAATCTAAGAAGGTGTTCTTACCTGTGTTACAAGGTGTGAAATTGAGCTCAGCTCAATGTCCGACCACGGCAGAAGATATAGAAGAGATGAGCGTCATCCCCTATGCCTCAGCCATAGGTTCTATTATGTATGCCATGCTGTGTACCAGACCTGATGTAAACCTTGCCGTAAGTTTGGTAGGGAGGTACCAAAGTAATCCCGGCAAGGAACACTGGACAGCGGTCAAGAATATCCTGAAGTACCTGAAAAGGACTAAGGAAATGTTTCTCGTTTATGGAGGTGACGAAGAGCTCGTCGTAAAAGGTTACGTCGACGCTAGCTTCGACACAGATCTGGATGACTCTAAGTCACAAACCGGATACGTGTATATTTTGAATGGTGGGGCAGTAAGCTGGTGCAGTTGCAAGCAAAGCGTCGTGGCGGGATCTACATGTGAAGCGGAGTACATGGCAGCCTCGGAGGCAGAACATGAAGCAATTTGGGTGAAGGAGTTCATCACCGACCTCGGAGTCATACCCAATGCGTCGGGGCCAATCAAGCTCTTCTGTGACAACACTGGAGCTATTGCACTTGCAAAGGAGCCCAGGTTTCACAAGAAGACTAGGCACATCAAGCGTCGCTTCAACTCCATTCGTGAAAATGTTCAAGATGGAGACATAGAAATTTGTAAAGTGCACACGGATCTGAATGTCGCAGATCCGTTGACTAAACCTCTCCCTAAGGCAAAACATGATCAGCACCAGAACTCTATGGGTGTTCGATTCATCACAATGTAACTAGATTATTGACTCTAGTGCAAGTGGGAGACTGTTGGAAATATGCCCTAGAGGCAATAATAAAAGCATTATTATTATATTTCCTTATTCATGATAATTGTGTTTATTCGTGCTATAATTGTGTTAACCGGAAATCGTAATACATGTGTGAATAACAGACAACAATATGTCCCTAGTGAGCCTCTAGTTGACTAGCTCGTTGATCGACAGATAGTCATGGTTTCCTGACTATGGACATTGGATGTCATCGATAACGGGATCACATCATTAGGATAATGATGTGATGGACAAGACCCAATCCTAAACATAGCATAAGATCGCATAGTTCGTTTGCTAGAGTTATCCAATGTCAAGTATCCTTTCCTTATACCATGAGATCGTGTAACTCCTGGATACCGTAGGAGTGCTTTGGGTATGCCAAACGTCACAACGTAACTGGGTGACTATAAAGGTACACTACGGGTATCTCTGAAAGTGTCTGTTGGGTTACATGGATCGAGACTGGGATTTGTCACTCCGCTTGACGGAGAGGTATCACCGGGCCCTCTCGGTAATGCATCATCACAATGAGCTCAATGTGATCAAAGTGTTTGATCACGGGATCATGCATTACGGTACGAGAAAAGTGACTTGCCGGTAACGAGATTGAACGAGGTATTGGTATACCGACGATCGAATCTCGGGCAAGTAAAATACCGATTGACAAAGGGAATCGTATACGGGATTAATTGAATCCTTGACATCGTGGTTCATCCGATGAGATCATCATGGAGCATGTGGGAGCCAACATGGGTATCCAGATCCCGCTGTTGGTTATTGCCCGAGAGCCGTCTCGGTCATGTCTGCATGTCTCCCTAACCCGTAGGGTCTACACACTTAAGGTTCGGTGACGCTAGGGTTGTGAAGATATGTATGTGCAGTAACCCGAATGTTGTTCGGAGTCCCGGATGAGATCCCGGACGTCACGAGGAGTTCCGGAATGGTCCGGAGGTAAAGAATTATATATAGGAAGTGCTATTTTGGCCATCGGGACAAGTTTCGGTGTTATCGGTATTGTACCGGGACCACCGGAGGGGTCCCGGGGGTCCACCAGGTGGGGCCACCTGCCTTGGTGGGCCACATGGGCCTTAGGGGGTGCGCCTTGGCCTGCTTGGGCCAAGGGGAACCAGCCCCAAGGGCCCATGCGCCAAGAGAGAAAAAAAGGGGAGAGTCCTACAAGGGGAAGGCACCTCCGAGGTGCCTTGGGGAGGATGGACTCCTCCCCACCCTTGGCCGCACCCTTCCTTGGAGGAAGGGGCAAGGGCTGCGCCTCCCCCTCTCCCTTGGCCCTATATATAGTGGGGAAAAGGAGGAGCAAACCAACCCTAATGCCCTGGCACTCCCTCTTCCCTGCAACACCTCCTCCTCCTCCCGTAGTTGCTTAGCGAAGCCCTGCCGGAGTTCTGCTGCATCCACCACCACACCGTCGTGCTGGATCTTCCTCAACCTCTCCTTCCCCCTTGCTGGATCAAGAAGGAGGAGACGTCTCCCGTCCCGTACGTGTGTTGAACGCGGAGGTGCCGTCCGTTCGGTACTAGATCATCGGTGAATTGGATCACGGCAAGTACGACTACCTCATCCACGTTCACTCGAACGCTTCCGTTGCGATCTACAAAGTGGTATGTAGATGCTATCTAATCTGAATACTCGTTGCTAGATGAACTCATAGATGGATCTTGGTGAAACTCACGCTTCTTCATGGCCATAGCTCCTGCTGAAACATGGGCAGTGCGGAAAGCTTGCTGAAACTGATCCCATGTGACAGTGTCAACTGGGTAAGTGGCTGTGAAATTCTCCCACCATGCTGTCGCGGGTCCGTCAAGCTGATGTGCGGCAAACTTCACTTTTTCACCATCTGTGCATCCTGCAGTGGTCAACTCCCTTCCTGTCTTGCGGAGCCAATCGTCTGCTACTATTGGCTCGATGCTACTGGAAAACACCAGCGGATTCAGCCTAAGGAAACGGGTTAGGTGATCAACAGGTGGTGGCGGCGGAGGGTTGTTGTTGTTGTTGTTGTTCTGCTGGTTCTGGACTAACAACTGCATCAATTGATTCTGCTGTTGGATCAACTGAGTGAGCTCCAGTGGAAATCCATTGTCACATCTCGAAGGCATCTGAGGGTTTAGAAAAGACGAGAATTAAGAATAGAGTGAGGTCTAAAGAGAAAACACTACCCCAATGCACATGAGCAAATGCACACAAAATCACTTCATTCAATTCAAACAAGGGCATACAAACGGTCTAGAACTATCGCAAAAGTGCTCGAACTATAATATATACATGGGGGAAATACTACTAATATTTGGTGGTCATCTAGAAATTTGAATCGGTGGAAGACTCCATGATGTCTGCTCCAGCTTCGTCTTCAAAGTCGGGTTCACTTGGATCCGAATCGGTGTCGTCGAGGATGATGTAGTTGTCCGGACATGCGACGTACTTGTCTTCCTTCTTGGATGCTAATTTCCCCTTGAGTTCTTCAATCTTCTGCTTAAGATCGCCATTGTGCCTTGCTAGAGCTACGATCTCGTCCATGTAGTCCTTGCGTGTAGTCTTCAGTTCTCCTTCTAGCTCGATGATTCTTGCCTTTGAATTCTTCAACTCTATCATATCATTGCACATCTGGTTCTCGTGGCGTCGAATGTGCTGGTTTAACTCCTGGATGAAAGCTGCAATGGATCTATCCTTCTTGGTGCTGACTATCTCCCATTGTTCATCTCGGCGTCCACAAATCTGGTAGATAGTGTCCTTGAGGTCTTCTTGATAAACTTCTCCAATGCGTCCCATGGTGATATGAGCTGCCATGCTCTTTCCCAGACTCCAGGTTGGTGCACTGAAAACACTATCTATGGGCTTCGTGATTGGTGCGAATGTCCTTCCCGGAACGCGAGCTTGAATCTTCCAGCGCTCCTCTTCAGGCAGAGTGGCGTTGAAGGTCCCGGTGAAGCTTGGTAGTCCAATGTTCAGGTACTTGGTGACTTCCTTCAAGTGAAATTCAAAAGGTGTGCCTTCATCCGGTTGAGTGTACTTGATCTTCGCGTCCGTCATCCTAAAAGAGTAGAAAAGATGAGGAGTTAGAAAATGAGAAGAGAATAGTGATCTATGGCTTTAACTTAGTGGTCGTGTCCTACAGTCAGCGTGTGCTCTGATACCATCTCTGTAGTGACCCGACCTCAGATGGTCAAGTCTCTGTGCTCAGGTGTCATCCCTGGATCAGTAATGCTGACACCACACAGTACTTCGAAGGATTTATAACAGAGTAGCAATCACACACTTATTACATCGATGTCTCAAAGAGAACTTATTACAATAAATATGGCTTAAGGTCATCTAATATCGATAACAGCGGAAGGCTTGGAAGATAAGTGAGTCCATCAACTCCAACGGCATCACTGAGTATAGAACCACGACCTAAAGGCACCTTACTCGTCGTCTGAAAAGTCTGCAACATGAAAGTTGCAGCCCGAAAACGGGTCAGCACATGGAATATGCTGGCAATGTAACACATAGAGAGTAATGAACAGTAATGAGCTATACTATATGCATGTATGGCTGGTGGAAAGCTCTATGGTTACAGTTTTGCGTAAAGCCAATTTTTCCCTACTGCAAAGGAATAAATTTTATTTAACTATCATGGTGGTTGAAACATCGAGAATGGTTGACAGCATTCCGATCCCAATTAAGTGAACAATTAAAACCCAACAATATTAATTAGAAGTAACATGATGAGATTCACATGATATTCAAGTACTAGATACTCAAGTTGTCCATAACCGGGGACACGGCTAATCATGATTAGTTTGTACACTCTGCAGAGGTTTGCGCACTTTTCCCCACAAGTCTCGATCGCCTCCGTTTGGTTTCTCGCACTACAGGGTGTTTGAGAAACGGATGACCGAGACATAGTCTTTCAGAAGCGCTAGCACCTTACGTTGTGATAGACCGTACCAGCCTACAACCCCTACATCAGCTAGTCTACCACTGTAAGAGTTCGCACGACTTAGTTAACTATGCCAGAGCCCATAATGGCTTGCGGCTGCACACGGAAGTTTCTAGCATGAATAATCTTATGATCCCTTTGAGCCTGGGTGGCGGTCCAAAAGAAAAACAGGCAAGTCCTGATAGAAACGAGGTGCCTCAATCCACACAGATGTGTGTTTAAGTTGCCACCTTAAGTAAACCATTAAAATTAACAAACTCACATCTGTCATGGATATCACTCACCCAATCCACGTCTACTAGCATAGCATGGCATAATAAGCAATGTAGAGTAACTCCCAAGGTTTCATAAGTAAAAGAAGTAATATGTACTACCTCAACTACTTCCCATCCCACAGTTTAATTAGATCCTAATCGTGCAATGTGTGAGTATTGGTCTAATGCAATAAAAACTGGGCAATGAGAAGGTATGATCAAAGTGTTACTTGCCTTGCTGATGATCCGCGAAACCTAGATATTCGAAGTAACAGGCGGCGCACTCCGGGTAATCTATCGCAGACAAACAACAAGCATACAATAAGTACTCATCTAATGCACAGGTAAAACTCGAACAAGAGATCGAACCAGAAAGTTCAACTTAAGAACTCCGGTTGCAAAGAGAAAACAACCAAACAAAGCAACGGAAAACAAACGGCGGAAGAAAACAACTCGGTTCTAGCAAGTTGAAACTAGGTCAAATGTTACAGTAGCAAAAACTTGTTTAAGGTTGATTAGTTGGAACGGCGGTTTCGAACGAAACTCCAGGCGCTTGAATCACCTGATTCCGATAAACGAGCGAGAAGATAAACTAGAACGAAGATCGGATCTGAAATCACAATCAGAAAATCGCGGAATAAATCCGACGAAAAAGAAAAACGACGAACGGTTAAACGAATGGACGTTCGTTAACCGAGAATAACCGGTGATCACGTTCGTTAAGACGAACGGTCCAGCGAACGCTCGCTAAACAACTAAACCGAAAAAAAACGAAAACCGATCTAGGGTTTCGGAAAAAAACGGAAACAACGAAACGAAAAGAAACCGGAATGGTTTTTTTATAAAAAAACCAAACCGAGGGGAGGGGTGGCGCGGCGCGGTGGCTACCTCGACGAGGGGCTCCGGCGGGCGGGGCTTGGCGGCGGGGCAGCGAGGCGAGGCGCGGGGCGGCGGCGGCACTGGCGGCGGGCGGCGGCGGTGCGAGCGGCGGCGGCGCGGCGCTGTTGCTGCTGCTTGCTACTGCGGGGGCGGCGGGGAGGTGCGGGGAGGAGAGGGGGGCTGGGTATTTAAAGGGGGGAGACTCGGGGGAGGGGGCAAGGCAAGGGAGGCGGCGGCGGCAGAGTCCCAATCGGACTCGGCGGCGGCGGGCGGCGCTGCGCGCGGGCGCGCGCGCGAGGCGTGCGCGGTTGGGCCGGCCGGGCCTTGGCCCAGGCGGGGCGCGACCCGATTTTTTTTAATAGTTACGCGCGCAAAAAAACAAAGAAAAGAAAATCTAAACGAACTCCAAAAATCCCGAAGTAAATTTTCCCCGACTCCTAAAAATGAGTCGAACAAAAATGAACTTTACTCGGGGCCTAGATGCAATTTTTTGAAAACACGCATTTTTCCCTAATCCAAATAAAATGCAAATATACTCCGGAAAATCCAAAATTTGATTTATTTATTAAATCTTCATTTTTCCTAAATTTGGGAAAGTCATATTTTTCCCCTCTCATATTTTTGATATTGGAAAAATAATTGAAGATGAAATAAATAAAATCAAATGATCCTCTTTTCAAAATTAGAGAAAACTCAAATATGAAAATAACGAAATCTCCAACTCTCTCCGAGGGTCCTTGAGTTGCGTGAAATTTCTAGGATCGACCAAAATGCAAGAAAATATGATATGCATGATGATCTAATGTATAACATTCCAAATTGAAAATTTGGGATGTTACACGCACACGCGCACGAACACACGCACACACACGCGTGTGCCCTGCACGGACTGCTCCTGGCGCACACGCATGCCGGTCGCCACCGTGCCGGTCACGGCTTATTCCCAACATCCGAGGTTCTACACCGGCGTCGGCGTGGTCATGGATGTTACCCTTATCGCCGGCGTGGTCATGGAGATGCAGCAGGTCCAAGTCAAAGCACTATAGCCCGTCCAGATAACCCACGACGAAGTCAAGATCATCTTCTCCCAAGTCAGAGGCGTCCATGGAACGAGTACGCACGTGGACAAAGTTTGGGCTGGACGATGGATGGATTGACAAGCGATTGAGCGTTGCTACGTGCTACAATCCATATAAATGGATCAAACAATGATCTTGTCCAAGGTCGAAGCTCATGTCTCCCTCGTACGTCCGGACGTTTTGGACATCAACTGGGCACCGAGCCACTCTTCAAAATCTAACCGTCTGGACAGCCCGGGCTCCCTCAAATCTAGCCCATATATGTGGCAAAAATGTAGTTGTTCGGACTATCCATCATATTATCTCCAACATGCGGTCCCAACATAAAAACAATATCATATGATGCATCCTTCCCTTTTTCCTGCCAGACCCTCTCATTCATGCTCGATTTCTCACTATAGCGGGACATTTCTTGTTGGATCCCTCTCCTTTAAAACTAGATGAAGTCACCTCACCTCCGCCATGGCATCCTCCCTCCTTCACACCTTAATTCCCCACATACCGCCAAGGAGGAGTCCCCCTCCAACCGCCCTGCTCAATACGCCATGTTCCCCTCCCCCATGTCCACGTCGATCCACCACCGCCATCAAGGGGGACAAGGCGTGCTCCGGCCGTGACGCCCCTCAACCCAATAAGGCAAATCCTATGTCTCCCGAGCCATTGCCATGTTGTAACATATAGTTGAATGTCGTGCATTACCACGAAACATAAATATGATGTATATTGTGGGGCATCCAACTGATATGCCACAGTGTCCTTTATTAACTCTTGAAAGTTGAAACAACGAACCAATGCATTTACCCTTCTATCCTAACCAAAAAGTTGTACAACTTGATGAAAAAAATGAAGGGCTCCGTCATGCAATTTACTGCAAGGCCATCTCTAATGAATAGCAATTCGCTACAGAAATTATTCCACTAAGACCTCTCATTTCTTGCTCTTATCACAAAATCTACTAACTCGTGTTCTAAATGAGCCAGTGATCGACGTTGCCATGCCAGGCCAGCAGAATTTTTTTATTCCATATGGCATGATTTTTTAGATTGAATCATCATTTTAGTTAACACCTTTTGTACTTCAACAAATACTAAATGCAAAACAAGCAAACTTAGGAGGCCGATTCGGATAATTACCACTAGACAAGTAATCTTGAACTCCTTTGGTGTTCTCTGAATAACTGAGAGGATAATATACTAAGAATAACTTTATATTGCGGCAAAGAGAAGCAAATATTTATAATTGACCAAAAAATTGTTACATTGCCAGATCATCGTATATTTAGAGACATCACAACTCCAGGTCATATGAAATTGAGACGACCCACTATGTGATGTTGGCATTGTTTAACCAAAAGATATCACCACTAGTAGAAAACGGGCCTATTGTCCCGGTTCGTAAGGGCCTTTTGTCCCGGTTCCTGAACCGGGACTAAAGGGTCGTTACTAATGCCCTAACCCTTTAGTCCTGGTTCAAACCAGAACCGGGATAGATGGGCCTCCACGTGGCCTGTGCGCCGAGCCCAGGCAGGAGGGCCTTTGGTCCCGGTTGGTGGCACCTACCGGGACCAATAGGCATCCACGCGTCAGCATTTCTGTGGCTGGGGTTTTTGTTTTTTAAGGGGGGGGGTTGGGGTTTTTGGGGGGTTAATTTAGGTATTTCATATATTGTGTTAGCTAGCTAATTAATAAAGAGAAGTGTCCTCTCTTATGTCTGTGCTTGGTCGACGCTACGTACTATACATACGTATAGAGAGGACTAGACACACTAGCTAGTAAGCAAACAAAGGAAACAGAAGATCGTCATGATCAACATATATGCATACAGAGAGAAGTGATATCGACCACCTCTCCTTCTCTGAGAGATTGGTCGAACAACAAGTTCTCGTATATCTATCCGACACTACTGGCTACATATATACAATAATTATCTCTTACAAATATAATCTCCTAAACTACGGACGCATGGTCCACATAGTATTCTCCGTCTTCAGCGATCACGTGGTCAAGAAAGAATGCCGCCAATTCCTCTTGAATTGCTCGCATGCGATCTGGTGCTAGGAGTTCATCCCGCATCCGAAACATCTAATTTGAAGAAGGGGGTCAATACATATATATATGAATGAATGAAACTCAACACAAATGATGGTAATAAAATAAAATTGTGAATATTTTTATTTACGCACGTCATATTGTTCGTTAGAGTATTGGCCGCCCCGTTCACAGGTCGTGCGGCGGATGGACTCGCAAACGTGGTATCCACAGAAATCATTCCCTTATTCCTGCCACAACCACTTTACAAGAAATATAGGTCAATCAAACTGATAAGCAAGAATGCCAAATGGTATGATGAAACTAGCGCTTGAATCACTAGCTAGGAGATGCGCGGAACATGCTACTATAATACTTACTTTCGGGTGTCCAAATTCCAGCTTCTTCGGCAGTCCCGTAGCTTTTTTGGTGAATTTTCTCCAAACCCTGTCAGACAAAGAAAACAATTACTTGATATAAAAAATGAACAAAGTTGCTGATATGGTGGATAATGATCGATTTAACTTACTTCTTGAGCATTTGAGTCATGTCCGCATACTCCTGGGGATCTTTTCGTTTCGAGTCTAAGACAGTTACTACTCCCTGCTCAAGCTTAATCTCTAGGAGAATATAGTGGAACCTGCGCACACATGCATAACTCATCAATTACATTACTATAACCTTGACTAATATATAAGGGAAACCGAATATGCACAAGACAGTAACACTCACTTGAAGTTGTAAGGAAAGAGTATTATATCTTTGTTTTCATTTATTTTGAATGATCGTAGCAAGTTGGCCTCGGTATCTTCGGCATGAAATTTAACCTCAGTTGCATCTATGAGATTTGTGTTAATGAACCCAATATCACCGACTTGTCTTTTCTTCAATTCGACGATCTTCAATCTGCATAATATAGTGAGGATAATTATAAATACATGCAATGAAAGATCTGAGCTATATAGAGAGACTTAATGACATAAGTAGTACTACTTACAGACAGTAGCAGGTGACCGTTGCTTTATCGAGGGCCAATTGATTGAAAAACTGAAAGAACTCCTCAAATGGAACAGGCAACACTTCAATTCCAACGAGGTCATGCTCCTTTTTAACTCTCACATACAAAGTATTCCTCCCCCCAGACTCTCTGCAGGTTTTCATGTACCAATCATGCAATCTTCGCATCATCGTTGATAGAAATCTTTCATCTTTGACGAGAGGCTTCCCGTACTTGTATCTTTGTATCTGCACCTCCAAGAAATCATAATGTACATCGTCAGGCAGGTAATCTCCAAGATTGCTATAACCAGGCACCATCCTCGGATCGACGATGTCGCTAGGCACCTTGAGCGGGGGTCACGATTGATTCCCTTGTTCGCCGAGTTGGGCAATTTGTTTCCCAGCTCGTCGTTCTTTCATCCTTTGATCACAGACTGTACTTCCCGACCGCTCCGCTTCGACAAATGCCTTTCCAATAATGCGCTCATAGTTGCCTTTCGACGGATACTTGGGTGGTTTTGTCAGGGCAGCCAGAGTGCGCTTCGCTTTCACCGGATCTACCTTCTCCTCCGGAGGTGGATGTCTCTGTGCTTTCAACCCTTCAAACCAGTCCTTCACTTTGGTTCGCGTGATCTTCGCGTTCTCCTCCGGGGTCAACTCGTATGGTAACTTCTCTGGAGTCTTCAGAGAAGGACCGAATCTGTATTTCCTCCCGCCTTTGGCTGTACTACTAGACGCCGGCACAGCAGACGGAGCGGCTGTCTTCTTACGAGGTGGAGGAGAAGGACTACGACGCACTGGAGCAGCCGAAGCGGCGGCGGGTCTCTTCCGCCCTTGTTGACGAGGCGGAGAAGGAGGAGGCTGGCTGCTCGGGCGCGCCGGCGCAGGCGGAGAAGGAGGCGGAGTGCCGCCACCCGTCGGAGAAGGAGTCGGCTGAGTGCCCTGATCGTCACTCGCCGGAGGAGGAGGCGGTGGAGGAGGCGGAGTGCCCTGACTCGCCGGAGGAGGAGGAGGAGGCGGAGGCGTCCAGTTCAGAAGGTTGATGAGCTCCTTCCGCCATAGGCATGGAGTCTTCAGAGCAGAACCCAGCCGAGTCTCCCCTTCACCGGTAGGGTGGTCAAGCTGGAGGTCCTCAAATCCCTCCGTTATTTCATCCACCATCACCCTAGCATATCCTTCTGGAATTGGCCGACAGTGAAAAGTTGCGCCGGGTTCAGTAGGATAAACAGAGCCAACAGCCGCCTTGACCTTCATATTAATCCATTGCGTCATAAGGTGGCAATTTTGAGACTCCGTGGTAGCATCCACGGGATAGCTGGCAGGAGCCGTAATACATGCTCCGGCTGAAGCAGCTCGGTGGAAGCCACGCTGCTTCTCCGCTGAGATGGCGGGGTAGCTTCGGGGGAAGCTTTGGCAGTTCGTTTGCTACGATTTGCTTCTCGTTCCTCTATCCCTTGTACCCTTGCTTTAAGTGTCTGCAGTTCGGTCTACTGCACTTTCTTCCTCCTCTCCTGGCATTTGTAACCGCCTGCGTCCGGAAACCCAGCCTTCCACGGAATGGAGCCTGGCGTGCCTCGTGTCTGTCCAGGGTGCTCAGGATTCCCGAGGGCCATTGTGAGCTCGTCGTTCTCTCTATCTAGAACGAACGTCCCTTGCTGCGCTACTTCGCTATAGTGCTGAAGCCTCGTGACTTGTATTTCCAATTGCTCGTCTGTCCAAATGCACTTCCCTAATACAGGGTCCAAGGTTCCGCCAGCCCCGAAGAACCAAGTCCGGCAACGGTCTGGCCAGTTCATTGTCTCTGGTTTGATCCCTTTTTCAACCAGATCATTCTCAGCCTTGGCCCACTTAGGCCGGGCTACAAGGTAGACACCTGACCGCGTGCGATGGTGAAGCTTCTTCTTCGCAGCATTTTTCTTGTTTGCCGCCGACATCTTCTTACTCTTTTCCGATGTCTTGTGGGCCACAAATGTGGGCCAGTGATCTCTGATCTTCTCATATCTGCCCTTGAATTTTGGTGTCTCTTTTTTATCGACAAACCTATTCAGCTCTTTCTTCCACCTCCTGAATAGGTCTTCCATCCTCTTAAGAGCAAAAGACTTGACTAATTCCTCTTTAACTGGCTTCTCCGGATCATCCTCTGGCGGTAGGGTGAAATTTGACTTCAGCTCAGTCCAAAGATCATTTTTCTACATATCATTGACATAAGAGACCTCGGGGTCTTCTGTAGCCGGCTTTAACCATTGCTGGATGCTGATCGGGATCTTGTCCCTAACCAGAACCCCGCATTGATCAACAAATGCGTTCTTTGTTCGGATGGGTTCAATCGGTTGGCCGTCGGGCGCGATTCCTATGATCTCAAACCTTTCATCCGAGCTCAACTTTTTCTTCGGGCCTCGTCTCTTTACGGAAGTTGTGCTCGATCCGGAGGGCTAGAAAAAAGAACAAAGACTTAATTAATATGTGTACATACCAAAACAATGAATGCATCAATTAGCTAGTCAGCACAGGCTTAACTAATATATATACCTGGCCGGACTCGGTTGGGTCACCGGAGCCGTCATCACGGTCTCCTTCTTGCACCGGCATTGGGTCACCGGAGCCGTCCTCACGTTCTCCTTCTTGCACCGGCATTAGGTCATCGGAGCCAGCTTCTTCACCCTCTCCTTCCAGACCATCGGTGTCGTTGAGAAATAACGAGCAGACGGCATCACTTCCAAGTGCGATTATGTCCCTCAACAATGCTTCTTTTGCTTCGTCTCGGGCGGTGTCCATAGTTTCTACAAATATTTACAACATGGCAATTATTATTCAAACATGACAGATGGATATATTAGTGGCAAACGTAGAACTAGCTAGCTAATCACAGTAAGGAATTATATTAATTAGTGGCCTCGACGCTGCTTCTCTAGGGTTTGGGGTGGCCTAGACAACGCTTCAAGGGTTTGGGGTATATCGACAACGACGACATACGTACATGGGAAAATAATATTATCGGGGGGAGGGGGTATATCGACCCCCCCACACGTGTTGAAGTTATCGCGGGAGGGGGTATATCGACCCTCCCCTCGTGTTGAAGTTATCGGGAGGGGGTATATCGACCCCCCCCCACGTGTTGAAGTTATCGGGAGTTTATATCGACACGACATACGTACATGGGAAAATAATATTATCGGGGAGGGGGTATATCGACCCCCCTCGTGTTGAAGTTATCGGGAGGGGGTATATCGACCCCCCCCCACGTGTTGAAGTTATCAGGAGTTTATATCGACACGACATACGTACATGGGAAAATAATATTATCGAGGAGGGAGTATATCGACCCCCCCCCCTCGTGTTGAAGTTATCGGGAGGGGGTATATCGACCCCCCCCCCCACATGTTGAAGTTATCGGGAGTTTATATCGACATGACATACGTACATGGGAAAATAATATTATCGGGGAGGGGGTATATCGACCCCCCCTCCTCGTGTTGAAGTTATCGGGAGGGGGTATATCGACCCCCCCCACGTGTTGAAGTTATCGGGAGTTTATATCGACATGACATACGTACATGGGAAAATATATTATCGGGAAGGGGGTATATCAACCCCCCTCATGTTGAAGTTATCGGGAGGGGTATATGGACCCCCCCCCCACGTGTTGAAGTTATCGGGAGTTTATATCGACACGACATACGTACATGGGAAAATAATATTATCGGGGAGGGGGTATATCGACCCCCCCTCGTGTTGAAGTTATCGGGAGGGGGTATATCGACCCCCCAACATGTCGAAGAAAAAAACGAAGAAAAAAAGAGGAGAAGAAGAAAGGAATAGAGGAGAAGAAGAGAAAATCTATTTTCTATTTTCTCTTCTTCTCCTCTATTCCTTTCTTCTTCTCCTCTTCTTTTTCTTCTTTTTTCTTCTTCTTATTTATTTCTCCTCGTCTTCCTCTCCCCTCTTCTTCTCCTTTCTTCCTCTTCTTATTTCCTTTTTCCTTTCATTCTTTTTCTTCTTCTTCCTTCTTAAAAATACATGAAGTAGTATTGCTTGTTTTTTTTAAAATAATGTTCAAATAGAAATTTTAGAAAAAAAGAATGAGACATCGGCGTCGGCGTTGAACACTACATCTACGTCCCACAAGTGACGTGGGCGTCGACGCCCGCGTCACTTGTGGGACGTGGATGTAGTGTCCGACATCGACGGCCACATGTATCGCACACCGACGATACTTGCGATTTAGGGTTTCCTCTACCGCTCGGCGACCCTCGACGACCCTCGTTCCCGATAAAAAAAGAGGAAGAAGAAAAAAAAGAGGAGAAGAAATAATAGAGGAGAAGAACTCCTCTATTCTTTCTTCTCCTCTTTTTTTTTCTTATTCCTCTTCTTTTTTATCCTCTTCTTCCTCTCATGTTCGACGACCCTCGACCCCGATAACTTTTTTCCCCGATAACATTTTTTTCTCCGAGAGAGTTAGTGTTCCCGAGTGAACCGGAGGGGGACATTGGTCAAATCGGATTCGTCATATTTTCTATGAATGTTCTATATACATACATCCATCGATATCATTCCATACATGCATAGACATCTACATTATATATGAACAAAAAAATATCAAAATTCATCATACATACATCTACAGTATATATGAACAAAAAATATAAACTTTCTCCCCAACTCATACATACATACATCAAAAAAGCAGCAGGAGCAGGCTGGGGCGGCGGCGGCGCGCGGCAAAGCAGACAGGCCGGGGCGGTGGCGGCGGCGCGCGGCAAGCAGAGCAGGCAGGGGCAGCGGCGCGGGGGAAGGGAGGGCTCACAGCTGGGCGGTGACGACGAGGCACGACAGAGGGCGGCGACGGCGAGGTCGGGGCAGAGGGCGGCCACGTCGAGGCAGGGGTGGCACGGGGCGACGACGACGTCGGGGCGGCGTGGGACGGCGTCGGTGGCAGGGCGGCGACGACGCGGCGCGACTGAGGGCGGCGACGGCAAGGTCGGGGCAGAGGGCGGCCACGTCGAGGCAGGGGTGGCACGGGGCGGCGCGGGACGGCGTCGGAGGCAGGGGCACGGCGAGGCAGAGGGGCAGCCTGACGGCGTCGTCGGGGCGGGATCGAAGAACTGAACGAAAATTTTCACAAGTGTGGCTTATATAGACGGAGCATTGGTCCCGGTTCGTGGCACAAACCGGGATCAATGCCCCTTTTACTCCCGGTTGGTGCCACCAACCGGGACTAAAGGGGGCATTGGTCCCGGTTTGTGCCAAGAACCGGGACTAATGCCCCCCTTTAGTCCCGGTTGGTGCCACCAACCGGGACCAATGGCCTTGCGCTGGCGCGGTGGTGGGATTTTTAGTCCCACCTCGCTAGCTGAAGAGCCCCCGCACCTGTTTATAAGCCCTGCTCTGTGTTCCCTTTCGAACTCCTCTGAACTGCAGGCTTACAGGCCTAATGGGACACTGCAATGCCTATGGGCCTACTGGGCCTGCTGCGGGCCTGAATCCTGGCCCATGGTTGGGTTTCTAGTCGTATTCAGGCCGTGCTGGCCAGTAGGTGGCATTTTTTCTTTTTTGCTATTTATTTTTTCATTTCTACTTAGAACTAAATACTTATAGTTTTTTTAGTGATTTCTTTTTTCTTTTAGGTCACAAAAATTATAAACTTTCTGTTAGTGCCATTAGTTTTAAAATTTGAATAGTTTAAATTTGAATTTTTTAAAATTTGTGCGGATCACAAGTTTGTGATTAACTTTACTAAAAAAATGAATATAGATGCACCTATAGAGAAAATTCGACCTAAATTCATAATCAATGTCTATGAATTTCAGAGAAATTCATTATGAACTTAGGTCAAATTTCCTGTATAGGGGCATCTATTTTCACTTTGAGAGGAGCTCAACAAGGCAGAGAGGGACGGGCTTATAAACCGGTGTGGGCACCCTTCGGTTGGCGAGGTGGGACTAAACTCTGGGTGCAACAAGGACCAACCCTTTAGTCCCGGTTTGTGGCACAAACCGGGACTAACGGTCATGGGACAGGGGCAAGCCCTATTTTTTTCCAGCTTTTTTTGTTTTGTTTTTTGCATTATTTATTTTCTTTTGTTTTTTGCTTTATTTTCTAATTCTTTTTGCTTTTAGTTTTAGAAAAATTATAAACTTTCTATTAGTGCCATTAGTTTTCAAATTTGAAAACACTTTTAGTTTTTTTGTTTTCTTTGTTGCTTTATTTATTTTATTTTGTTTCTACTTACAACAAAATACTTATTGTCGCTATTTTTATTTTTATTTCCAGTTTTTTTGTTTTGTTTTCTGTATTATTTATTTTCTTTTGTTTTTTGCTTTATTTTTTAATTCTTTTTGCTTTTAGGTCAGCAAAATTATAAACTTGCTGTTAGTGCCATTAGTTTTAGAAAAATTATAAACTTTCTGTTAGTGCCATTAGTTTTCAAATTTGAATAGTTAAAATTTGAATTCTTTGAAATTTGTGTGAACCACAAGTTTGTGATTAACTTTACTAAAAAAAATGAACATAGATGCACCTATAGAGAAAATTCGACCTAAATTCATAGTTTTGAAATGAACTCTGAAAAAGTTGGCATAGCATACTCGTCTGTTACAAAGTTGGCATGGTATCATCATAGTTGCGGGAGAAAGTCTTCACTTTTTCTTCGCTTGTGTCATTTGCTTATTGCGCCGTAACCATGGATAATCTTCATCGTTTATCAGGATGCTTGGGTCAGCCTTGACATTGAAGGGAGGAATTTCGTGAAACTTTTCATAATCTTCAGACATGTCTGTCTTGCCCTCCACTCCCAGGATGTCCCTTTTTCCTGAAAGAACTATGTGGCGCTTTGGCTCATCGTATGATGTATTTGCTTCCTTATATTTTCTTTTTCTCGGTCTGGTAGACATGTCTTTCACATAGATAATATGTGCCACATCATTGGCTAGGATGAACGGTTCGTCAGTGTACCCAAGATTTTTCAGATCCACTGTTGTCATTCCGTACTGTGGGTCTACCTGTACCCCGCCTCCTGACAGATTGACCCATTTGCACTTAAACAAAGGGACCTTAAAATCTTGTCCGTAGTCAAGTTCCCATATGCCAACTATGTAACCATAATATGTGTCCTTTCCCTTCTCGGTTGTTGCATCAAAGCAGACACCGCTGTTTTGGTTGGTGCTCTTTTGATCTTGGTCAATCGTGTAAAATGTATTCCATTTATCTCGTATCCTTTGTAAATCAATACAGTCAAAGATGGTCCCCTGGACAACAAGTAGAACTCATCACAAACAGTGTTGTCACCTCTGAGACGTGCTTCCAACCAACTGCTGAAAGTCCTGATGTGTTCACATGTAATCCAGTCGTCGCACTGCTTCGGGTGTTTGGAGCGCAGACTGTTCTTATGTTCATCGACATACGGGGTCACCAAGGTAGAGTTCTGTAGAACTGTGTAGTGTGCTTGAGACCAAGAATATCTGTCCCTGCATATTATTGAGTCACTTCCAAGAGTGCCTTTTCCAGTCAGTCTCCCCTCATACCGCTATTTAGGGAGACCTATCTTCTTAAGGCCAGGAATGAAGTCAACACAAAACCCGATGACATCCTCTGTTTGATGGCCCATGGAGATGCTTCCTTCTGGCCTAGCGCGGTTACGGACATACTTCTTTAGGACTCCCATGAACCTCTCAAAGGGGAACATATTGTGTAGAAATACGGGCCCCAGAATGACAATCTCGTCGACTAGATGAACTAGGACGTGCGTCATGATATTAAAGAAGGATGGTGGGGACACCAGCTCAAAACTGACAAGACATTGCGCCACATCACTCCTTAGCCTTGGTACGATTTCTGGATCGATCACCTTCTGAGAGATTGCATTGAGGAATGCACATAGCTTCAGAATGGCTAATCGGACGTTTTCCGGTAGAAGCCCCCTCAATGCAACCGGAAGCAGTTGCGTCATAATCACGTGGCAGTCATGAGACTTTAGGTTCTGGAACTTTTTCTCTGGCATATTTATTTTTCCCTTTATATTCGACGAGAAGCCAGTCGGGACCTTCATACTGAGCAGGCATTCAAAGAAGATCTCTTTCTCTTCTTTCGTAAGAGCGTAGCTGGCAGGACCTTCATACTGCTTCGGAGGCATGCCGTCTTTTTCGTGCAAACATTGCAGGTCCTCCCGTGTCTCAGGTGTATCTTTTGTCTTTCCATACATGCCCAAGAAGCCTAGCAGGTTCACGCAAAGGTTCTTCGTCACGTGCATCACATCGATTGAAGAGCGGACCTCTAGGTCTTTCCAGTAGGGTAGGTCCCAAAATATAGATTTCTTCTTCCACATGGGTGCATGTCCCTCAGCGTCATTCGGAACAGCTAGTGCGCCGGGACCCTTTCCAAAGACTACATGTAAATCATTGACCATAGAAAGTACGTGATCACCGGTACGCATGGCAGGCTTCTTCCGGTGATCTGCCTCGCCTTTGAAATGCTTGCCTTTCTTTCGACATTGATGGTTGGTCGTAAGAAATCGCGATGGCCCAGGTACACATTCTTCCTGCATTTGTCCAGGTATATACTTTCAGTGTCACCTAAACAGTGCGTGCATGCGTGGTATCCTTTGTTTGTCTGTCCTGAAAGGTTACTGAGAGCGGGCCAATCATTGATGGTCACGAACAGCAACGCCTTTAGGTTAAATTCCTCTTGTCTGTGCTCATCCCACGTACGTACACCATTTCCATTCCACAACTGTAAAAGTTCTTCAACTAATGGCCTTAGGTACACATCAATGTCGTTGCCGGGTTGCTTAGGGCCTTGGATGAGAACTGGCATCATAATGAACTTCCGCTTCATGCACATCCAAGGAGGAAGGTTATACATACATAGAGTCACGGGCCAAGTATTTTGATTGCTGCTCTGCTCCCCGAAAGGATTAATGCCATCCGCGCTTAAAGCAAACCATACGTTCCTTGGGTCCTTTACAAACTCATCCCAGTACTTTCTCTCGATTTTTCTCCACTGCGACCCGTCAGCGGGTGCTCTCAACTTCCCGTCTTTCTTACGGTCCTCACCATCCCATCGCATCAACTTGGCATGCTCTCCGTTTCTGAATAGACGTTTCAACCGTGGTATTATAGTTGCATACCACATCACCTTTGCAAGAACCCTCTTCCTGGGGGGCTCGCCGTGAACATCACCAGGGTCATCTCGTTTGATCTTATACCGCTATGCACCGCATGCCGGGCATGCGTTCAGATCCTTGTATGCACCGCGGTAGAGGATGCAGTCATTAGGGCATGCATGTATCTTCTCCACCTCCAATCCTAGATGGCATACGACCTTCTTTGCTGCGTATGTACTGTCGGGCAATTCGTTATCCTTTGAAGCTTCTTCTTCAATATTTTCAGTAGCTTCTCAAATCCTTTGTCAGGCACATCATTCTCTGCCTTCCACTGCAGCAATTCCAGTACGGTACCGAGCTTTGTGTTGCCATCTTCGCAATTGGGGTACAACCCTTTTTTGTGATCCTCTAACATGCGATCGAACTTCAACTTCTCCTTCTGACTTTCGCATTGCGTCCTTGCATCGACAATGACCCGGCGGAGATCATAATCATCGGGCACATCGTCTGGTTCCTCTTGATCTTCAGCAGCTTCTCCCGTTGCAGCATCATTGGGCACATCATCTGGTTCCTCTTGATCTTCACAAGCTCCCCCCGTTGCAGCATCACCGTATTCAGGGGGCACATAATTGTCATCGTACTCTTCTTCTTCGCCGTCTTCCATCATAACCCCAATTTCTCCGTGCCTCGTCCAAACATTATAGTGTGGCACATGAAACCCTTGTAAAGCAGGTGGGTTTGAAGGATTTTTTGGTTAGAGTAAGACATCATATTCCCACATTTAGTGCATGGACAACACATAAAACCATTCTACTTGTTTGCCTCAGCCGCATCGAGAAACTCATGCACGCCCTTAATGTACTCGGAGGTGTGTCTGTCACCGTACATCCATTGCCGGTTCATCTGCGTGCATTATATATAATTAAGTGTCCAAATTAATAGAAGTTCATCATCACATTAAAAACCAAAGTACATACATAGTTCTCATCTAACAACATATAGCTCTCCAGAGCATCTAACTAATTAAACCATACATTGAAACTATGTAAAACATTTCAATGCGAAAACAAATGCGATCATAATCGCAACCAAGGTAACAATTGATCCAACGGCATAATGATACCAAGCCTCGGTATGAATGGCATATTTTCTAATCTTTCTAGTCTTCAAGCGCATTGCATCCATCTTGATCTTGTGATCATCGACGACATCCGCAACATGCAACTCCAATATCATCTTCTCCTCCTCATTTTTTTTATTTTTTCCTTCAAGAAATTGTTTTCTTCTTCAACTAAATTTAACCTCTCGATAATAGGGTCGGTTGGAATTTCCGGTTCACATACATTCTAGATAAATAAAATCTATGTCACGTTGGTCGGCATAATTTTCATAAACAATAAATAAACCAATAGTTATAAAGATAATATATATACCACATCCGAATCATAGACAGGACGAGGGCCGACGGGGGCGGATACCAAAACCATCGCACTATATAAGATGCAATAATAAAAGTAAGAAAATAATACAAGTATCTATGTAAACATACAAGTAAGAATATATTTTTTCTTTCAGAAAGAAGATAAGAACAAGAGGCTCACCACGGTGGTGCCGGCGATGAGCTCGGCGCGGGTGATCGACGGTGGTGAAGACGGGGACGGGGCGTGACGGACCGCTAAACCTAGACAAATATTGAGGAAAATGGAGCTTGGAGGTCGAGCATGGAGAGGAGAAAGCTTAAGTAGTGTGGCTCCGGCATTCCATCGAACACCTTGTGTGCATAGGAGGTGAGCTAGAGCACCACCAAGCCCTCTCCCCCTCGGCCAGAAAAAAGAGAGCAGTGTGCTCTGCTCTTGCGCGAGGGGGTATATATAGGCACCACCATTGGTCCGGTTGGTGGCATGAACCGGGACTAATGGTGAGCCTTTGGTCCCGGTTCATGCCACCAACCGAAGCCAATGGTCGTGGGCCAGGAGCGAGGCCCATTGGTCCCGGTTCGTCCCACCAACCGGGACCAAAGGTCCAGACAAATTGGGACCAATGGCCCACGTGGCCCGCCCGGCCCCCTGGGCTCACGAACCGGGTCCAATGCCCCCATTGGTCCCGGTTCTAGACTGAACCGGGACTAATGAGCTGACCCAGCCTGGACCTTTGCCCCCTTTTCTACTAGTGCACCCTAACTCAATCAAGGGCAAGCCGCATGCTTGTGCTCGGCATCTTCTGATAGAAAATCAGGAAAATGCACTTGCAGCCCTTCATGTAACCAATAGTGATAATACAATCAAACAAAATCATAGAATGATTTATTTCAATGGAGTTGAACATTTGTATTCTTATATATGTGTGTGTGTCCTGCAAAAAGAATTGTTTCAAGACCAACAACAGTATCTTGTGCCCACAAGCTTAAACATATATGTATCACTGTGACCATCGTTGTCACCCCCCCTAATTTTATAAACTGCCTAACAATTATCTCGCCCCCTGATTTTTAGGTGGGTGGGGCCCCTCCCCCCTTCTCCAATCCTAATTATCTACGTTGCCCTTCACGTAAACAACATAGCTTTATTTATGTAAGTGTAGCATTACTCATTGAAGAGACTCACGTGATGAGGCTTTTTATACGTACGTACCTCGGTTGAGATCTTTCTAGAGGGTGAAAAAAAAAGAATAGAGAGAAATCTGGAAACCGCCGCATGCACGGGAAGACAGAAAAAAAATGCATGGCACCACAACATTGATATGATGCATTGTTGATCGGGAACTGCTTCGTCATAAAAAATGCAAGATGAATTCAAGATTATACCCGGCCATATCCCAAGGTAATGCACCTGTCAGCGCGTGATTGCTTGATTAAAGACGTGAAAAAAAACTCAAAGAACATCAAAAAAGAAACCTAGTTAGAAATAGTGCGTTGGGTATAACTTATCTATCTGTTTATCTTATCTAAATATCTATGTGTATAGATATGATTTTATAGTTTATTTGAACTTTATTCTTATTTTACTAATTTTAAAATTATTTGACTTTTCTAAATTAATGTTGATTTTTTTCATTTTCCTTTTTTTTTTGAAAATTTGTGGTAGTCATGTCGCCACTGTATTGAACATTAGGGTCTAAACTTAGACTATTTCAGTAGTCAATTTTAAAAATATCGAATATCAAGTTCACATCGGTTTGGTTTCTTGCTAAAAAAATGTCACTGTGGTACAAAATATGTAAGATGATAGTGTCTGAGCATAAAATAATAAGATTAAATTTATTAAGAAAAAAACTAGGAAAAACTCATAGAATATTTCCCAAGATAAAAAGAGGTACATTACATATGCATATCTAAAAATTGTTATGCATGAATTTGATGCAGTTGCAAATACATAATCTTATTTCCAACCTTTTTTTAGAAAGATTTATCCTCATCTACATACTCGCTCAATGACAAAATGAAATTCATATTAGTTTAATCTTTAGTCAAACTTTGTAAACTTCAAACAAGTTTACAGAAAAATTATCAACTTCTACAATATCAAATGAGTACCATTAGATTCATCATGAAATATATTTTTCTTATGGTGTATGTTTGATGTTGTAAATGTTTGCACTCTTGTATAAACTTTTAAGTTTACTGAGTTTGACTTTGGACAAATCTTACTTTGACATTGATAAAATATTGGTCTATATCGTGGACATATCAGATAAAAAAAGGTCATAGCTTTCGATATATCAGCAGACGAGTGTGAAAATAACTTTTACATAATGATATTTACTGATAGTTTGGAGTGTGTTATATATGTATCATTAAACTCCAGTGCCAACCTATCGGCCGATGTAACAGTTGTATCAGATCTAGAAGGTTTTAGAAGGTTGGCAGTAGTTTAAAGCCAAGAATGAACTTCCCGCAAAAAAAAAAAAGCCAAGAATGAACTCACTTTTGTTAGCAATAATAGATTATATACACAAGATTTTTTTTTAGAAGAACACACAAAGCATTTTTCGATTATATACACACAAGCTGGGTTGCAACGAACAGCACGAACCGGGCTGGGCTTGAGTAAGCCTTTTGAATCAGGAGTAAGGGCTTTCTTTAATGGGCCTCCGAATGGGGGCACTACAGGATGTTTATGTTTTTTACTAAAAAAATTAAGGATGTTTTGTGTTTTTTTTCTTCTAAATAAAGAAGCGAGAGGGAGGGGCTGCAGTGCAATGCCGCATGCATGCATGGTCAGTGCTGAGTACTCGGAGGGGAGAGAGCCAAATTTGGCGCGGAATGCAGGGAGGACCAGGTCTCTCCTCTTTGCCACCACCCCACGCATGCATGGGATCCGAACTCTGCGTGGGTTTTCTTCCGCTCCCCGTCTCTGCCTTGGTGTCTCGTCCACCCAATCCAAGGAAACGCAAGATCGAGCGCCCCAGTACACTTCCCAACCCTTGGAGACAAACAAATTCGTTTGATCGGTTTGCGAGGTGGTAGATCACGCAGAGATCCCGATCCGAGAGCAAGTAGGCACGCAGGTAGCTCGTGGATCGATCGATCGTTCGGGGTGATCATTGATCCAAGATGAACGATGCCGACGTCGGGAAGCAGATCCAGCAGATGGTCCGGTTCATCCAGCAGGAGGCCCAGGAGAAAGCCAGCGAGATCTCCGTCGCCGCAGAGGAGGTATGTACTGTATCTATCACTGTGTCAATCGATCGATCCTCTGTATCAATCTGTTCAACTTTAAAAGGTCGAGGCTGAGTTAATCTGAATATCTGATCCCTGGCCGCAGGACTTCAACATAGAGAAGCTGCAGCTGGTGGAGTCGGAGAAGAGGAAGATCAGGCAGGAGTACGAGCGCAAGCAGAAGCAGGTGGACATCCGCAGGAAGATGTGAGTGAGCAGAGCACATGTCGTCGATCGACATGGATATCTCTCTTCATCCGACCGGCTGGACTGACCGCCATGATGTATGAGTGCATGCATGTGCAGCGAGTACTCGATGGAGCTGAACGCGGCGCGCATCAAGGTGCTGCAGGCGCAGGAGGACGTCGTGGGCGAGATGAAGGAGAACGCGTCCAAGACGCTCGTCCGCGTCACCAAGGACACCAACGTCTACAGGAAGATCCTCAAGAGCCTCATCGTGCAGGTGAGTCACTTAACTGTTGCTTCAGAAGAAGATGCAGTGCAGAGGGACTGACCAATGAAGGGATGGACGGACGGACGGAGCAGAGCCTGCTCCGGCTGCGGGAGTCGTCGGTGGTGCTGCGGTGCAGGGAGGCGGACCGCGTCCACGTGGAGCCGGTGCTGGAGGCGGCCAAGAAGGAGTACGCCGAGAAGCTCAAGGTGAACCTCCCCAAGATCATCATCGACGGCAAGGTCCACCTCCCGCCGCAGAGGGTCAACGAAACCGCCCACGGACCCACCTGGTATGTTGTTGTATACCTGTAAGCATTGCATCGCCATAGCTGCACTAGCTCCTCCATTAATGCTGATCGACCGCCATTGAACCTTCAACTGATTGTTGAGCTTGGGTATGCACGAACATACAGCTCCGGGGGCGTGGTGCTGGCGTCGCAGGACGGCAAGATCGTCTGCGACAACACGCTGGACACCAGGGTGGATGTTTGCTTCAGGCAAAAGCTTCCTGAGGTACGTACGTGATACAAACGTGCTGCGCAGCTGTTTCCTTAATCCTCATCGTCATTCAGGATTTGAAATGTTTCTCGTCTTGGTCCTGTGTCGCAGATCAGGAAGAAGCTCTACAGTCAGCAGGTGTCACAATAAAGCCTCTTAATTTAGTGTGCGCTGCCATTGTGTGTTTTTTCTTCTTGAATAAAGCACCGCAACCGGCCGGTTCGTGATGTGTTTGTTGTACTCTAATGTTCCACTATCTATATATCGTCGGCTCATCGCCAACAATACCTACCTGCAATGATACATTCTTGCATTTGTAAGCTGTAACTGAGTATATTACCTCCATGTCACCTATCACTTTAGCTAGATTTCAGTCAGCTCACTTTTAATTTTGTGGTCAGTCGATTTTCTGGCCGTTGGAGTGCGCTTTAAGATTTATGTAGTTTTTCTTTTTTCTGTCACGTTTTGTTGGTCGTATTGGGCTGTTTGGATTCGACTGGCCCCTATTCCTTCTTGGGCTGGATTTTGGTGTGTGCATGCTTTTTTCCATGGGTTTTCTTTTGTTTTCTGCACCTGTATGCTTTTATTTTTCTATTTTTCAGTTGAGTTTTTTTCCTTTATATGTATTTCTGGATGTTGAGTGTGTGTAAATGTATACATGCAAGTACTACATGTACAAATTACATTACTGTACGGAAACTTCACTCTTTTATATTTATTCTACATATTATAAAAAGTGCATTATTGTGCTAACTATGTGAAAAAATCATTTTTTTTATTTTTCTTTTGAACAATGCTAATTGTTTTGTTCTAACTAAATGCATTTTTCTATTATTATTTGTATGTATGCACTAATGTACTATACAATATGTGTGTAAATTATACTAGACTGCTAAAGTTGCATTATTATATAATAAAAAGTGCAATTTCACTGTAAAATTGTCTACAAGTTTTTCTTTATTTTCTTTCTACTTAAGAGTAATAGCAATGTCACTAATTTATTCTCTCTTAGAAAACTTTATTTTCTCTATTATGTTTAGTAAGTATAGAAGCAAGTTTGATACACCATGTGTGTAAATTATAGTAGAGAGCAAAAATTGCACTGTATATGCTTATTTTTTGCATATTAACAAAAGTGCAAATTCAGGGCATACTTGTGTGCAAGTTATTTTTAAAATCTCTTTCTTCGCAAAGGGTTTCATTTTCCAAACTTCATTATTTTTTTGTTTTTTGTTTTATATTTTCTTTCTTCTTAAAGGGATTCATTCTTACATAGAAAACTTCATTATTTTGTTTTCATTTTCATTTTTATTTTGTTTCCATTTTCCTTTTTAATGGCAATACCAATATCATTCCACTATTATATGGTTATTCCATCATATTATAAAAAGCACAATTTTTGTGTAAAATGTGTGCAGTTTTTTCATATTATTATTATTATTATTATTATTATTATTATTATTATTATTATTATTATTATTATTATTATTATTATTATTATTATTATTATTATTATTATTATTATTATTTATTATCATCATCATCATCATCATCATCATCATGTTCTTCTTAAGAGGTCGTAATACAAACGCCAATAATTCATTCATTCTTAGATAACTTCATTTTTTTTATTTCCGTGTGTAGGTATACACGTAAATACTACTCCCCCCGTCTCATATTATAAGAACGTCTTTGTCAAAAACATTCTTATATTATGGGACGGAGGGAGTATACAATATGTGTGTAAATGACCATTTATCCGTAAATTTTCTGCAAATTTTTCATTATTTATCTTAGCTTTGTTTTCATTTTCTTTCTTCTTAAAGGGTAATACTAATGCCACTAATTCATTCTTCCTTAGAAAACTAATAGTTTGCTTTTGTTTAGTTTTTATTTCATTTTCTTTATTCTTTAAGGATAATACAATGCCACTAATTCATTCCTTCTTAAAAACTTTTTTATTGTGAAATTCCACTATTATATATTTATTCTTGGATATTATAAAAAGTGCAATTTCCATGTATTTTTGTCATTATGTGTTTTTATTTGTTTCATTTTCTTTCTTCTTAAAGGGTAATGCCAATGCCACTAATTCATTCTCCCTTAGAAAACTTCATGTTTTTATTTTTATTTTTATTTATTTTATTTGGTCTTCTTCAAGAGTAGTAACAAGTAACAACTCCACTAATTAATTCCTTCTTATGAAACTTCCTTTTTTGTGAAAATTTCACTATTATAAGCTTATTTTTGCATATAATAAAAAAGTGCAATATCTGTATGTTGTTTGCAAGTTTGTTCGTTTTCTTCTTCTTAAAGGGTAATACCAATGCGACTAGTTCATTTTGTTGGGGAACGTAGTAATTTCAAAAAAAATCCTACGCACACGCAAGATCATGGTGATGCATAGCAACGAGAGAGGAGAGTGTTGTCTACGTACCCTCGTAGACCGAAAGCGGAAGCATTAGCACAACGCGGTTGATGTAGTCGTACGTCTTCACAATCCGACCGATCAAGTACCGAACGTACGGCACCTTCGAGTTCAACACATGTTCAGCCCGATGACGTCCCTCGAACTCTGATCCAGCCGAGTGTTGAGGGAGAGTTTCATCAGCACGACGGCGTGGTGACGATGTTGATGTTCTACCGACGAAGGGCTTCGCCTAAGCTCCGATATAGTATTATCGAGGTGGACTATGGTGGAGGGGGGCACCGCACACGGCTAAAAGATCAAACATATCAATTGTTGTGTCTCTAGAGGTGCCCCCCTGCCCCCGTATATAAAGGAGCAAGGGGGGAGAGGCGGCCGGCCAAGGAGGGCGCACCAAGGGGGGAGTCCTACTCCCACCGGGAGTAGGATTCCTCCTTTCCTTGTTGGAGTAGGAGAAGGGAAGGAAAAAGGAGAAGGAAGGAAGGGGGCGCCCCCCTCCCTAGTCCAATTCGGACCAGTCCATGGGGAGGGGTGCGGCCACCCTTTGAGGCCTTTTTCTCCTTTCCCGTATGGCCCATTAAGGCCCAATACGAATTCCCGTAACTCTCCGGTACCCCCGAAAATACCCGAATCACTCGGAACCTTTCCGATGTCCGAATATAGTCGTTCAATATATCGATCTTTACGTATCGACCATTTCGAAACTCCTCGTCATGTCCACGATCTCATCCGGGACTCCGAACTATCTTCGGTACATCAAAACACATAAACTCATAATATAACTTTCATCGAAACTTTAAGCGTGCGGATCCTACGGGTTCGAGAACTATGTAGACATGACCGAGACACGTCTCCGGTCAATAACCAATAGCGGAACCTGGATGCTCATATTGGCTCCCACATATTCTACGAAGATCTTTATCGGTCAGACCGCATAACAACATACGTTGTTCCCTTTGTCATCGGTATGTTACTTGCCCGAGATTCGATCGTCGGTATCTCAATACCTAGTTCAATCTCGTTACCGACAAGTCTCTTTACTCGTTCCGTAATACATCATCCCGCAACTAACTCATTAGCTGCAATGCTTGCAAGGCTTATAGTGCATTACCAAGTGGGCCCAGAGATACCTCTTCGACAATCGGAGTGACAAATCCTAATCTCGAAATACGCCAACCCAACAAGTACCTTTGGAGACACCTATAGAGCACCTTTATAATCACCCAGTTACGTTGTGACGTTTGGTAGCACACAAAGTGTTCCTCCGGTAAACGGGAGTTGCATAATCTCATAGTCATAGGAACATGTATAAGTCATGAAGAAAGCAATAGCAGAATACTAAATGATCGTGTGCTAAGCTAACGGAATGGGTCAAGTCAATCACATCATTCTCGGAATGATGTGATCCCGTTAATCAAATGACAACTCATGTCTATGGCTAGGAAACATAACCATCTTTGATCAACGAGCTAGTCAAGTAGAGGCATACTAGTGACACTCTGTTTGTCTATGTATTCACACATGTATCATGTTTCCGGTTAATACAATTCTAGCATGAATAATAAACATTTATCATGAAATAAGGAAATAAATAATAACTTTATTATTGCCTCTAGGGAATATTTCCTTCAGTCTCCCACTTGCACTGGAGTCAATAATCTAGTTCACATCACCATGTGGTTTAACAACAATAGTTCACATCACCATGTGATTAACACCCATAGTTCACATCGTCATGTGATCAACACCCAAAGGGTTTACTCGAGTCAATAATCTAGTTCACATCGCTATGTGATTAACACCCAAAGAGTACTAAGGTGTGATCATGTTTTGCTTGTGAGAGAAGTTTAGTCAACGGGTCTACCACATTCAGATCCGTATGTATTTTGCAAATTTCTATGTCAACAATGCTCTGCACGGAGCTACTCTAGCTAATTGCTCCCACTTTCAATATGTATCTAGATTGAGACTTAGAGTCATCTGGATCAGTGTCAAAACTCGCATCGACGTAACCCTTTACGACGAACCTTTTGTCACCTCCATAATCGAGAAACATATCCTTATTCCACTAAGGATAATTTTGACCGTTGTCTAGTGATCTACTCCTAGATCACTATTGTAATTCCTTGCTAAACTCAGTGTGGGGTATAAAATAGATCTGATACACAACATGGCATACTTTATAGAACCTATGGCTGAGGCATAGGGAATGACTTTCATTCTCTTTCTATCTTCTGCCATGGTCGGGCTTTGAGTCTTACTCAATTTCACACCTTGTAACACAGGCAAGAACTCTTTCTTTGACTGTTCCATTTTGAACTACTTCAAAATCTTGTCAATGTATGTACTCATTGAAAAAACTTATCAAGCGTCTTGATCTATCTCTATAGATCTTGATGCTCAATATGTAAGCAGCTTCACTGAGGTCTTTCTTTGAAAAACTCCTTTCAAACACTCCTTTATGCTTTGCAGAATAATTCTACATTATTTCCGATCAACAATATGTCATTCACATATACTTATCATAAATGTTGTAGTGCTCCCACTCACTTTCTTGTAAATACATGCTTCATCGCAAGTCTGTGTAAAACTATATGCTTTGATCAACTTATCAAAGCGTATATTCCAACTCTGAGATGCTTGCACCAGTCCATAGATGGATCGCTGGAGCTTGCATATTTTGGTAGCACCTTTAGGATTGACAAAACCTTCTGGTTGCATCATATACAACTCTTCTTTAATAAATCCATTAAGGAATGCAGTTTTGTCTATCCATTTGCCAGATTTCATAAAATGCGGTAATTGCTAACATGATTCGGACAGACTTAAGCATCGCTACGGGTGAGAAAGTCTCATCGTAGTCAACATCTTGAACTTATCGAAAACATTTTTGCGACAATTCGAGCTTTGTAGATAGTAACACTACTATCAGCGTCCGTCTTCCTCTTGAAGATCCATTTATTCTTAATGACTCACCGATCATCGGGCAAGTCAATCAAAGTCCATACTTTGTTCTCATATACGGATCTCATCTCAGATTTCATGGCCTCAAGCCATTTCGTGGAATCTGGGCTCATCGTCGCTTCCTCATAGTTTGTAGGTTCGTCATGGTCAAGTAACATGACCTCCAGAATTGGATTACCGAACCACTCTGGTGCGGACCTTACTCTGGCTGACCTACAAGGTTCGGTAGTAACTTGATCTGAAGTTTCATGATCATCATCATTAACTTCCTCACTAATTGGTGTAGGCATCCCTAGAACTGATTTCTGTGATGAACTTCTTTCCAATTCGGGAGTAGGTACAATTACCTCATCAAGTTCTACTTTCCTCCCACTCACTTCTTTTGAGAGAAACTCCTTCTCTAGAAAGGATCCATTCTCAGCAACGAATTTGCCTTCGGAGCTGTGATAGAAGGTGTACCCAACAATTTCGTTTGGGTATCCTATGAAGATGCACTTCTTCGATTTGGGTTTGAGCTTATTAGTTTGAAACTTTTTCACATAAGCATCGACGCCCCAAACTTTAAGAAACGACAGCTTAGGTTTCTTGCTAAACCACAGTTCATAAGTTGTCATCTCAACGGATTTGTATGGTGCCCTTTTTTAACGTGAATGCAGCTGTCTCTAATGCATAACCTCAAAATGATAGCGGTAAATCAGTAAGAGACATCATAGATCGCGCCATATCTAGTAAAGTGCGATTACGACGTTCAGACACACCATTACGCTGTGGTGTTCCAGATGGCGTGAGTTGCGAAACTATTCTGCATTGTTGCAAATGAAGACCAAACTCGTAACTCAAATATTCTCTTCCACAATCAGATCGTAGAAACTTTATTTTCTTGTTATGATGATTTTCCACTTCACTCTGAAATTATTTGAACTTTTCAAATGTTTCAGATTTATGTTTCATCAAGTAGATATACCCATATCTGCTCAAATCATCTGTGAAGGTGAGAAAATAATCATACCCGCCGCGAGCCTCAACACTCATCGGATCGCATACATCAGTATGTATTATTTCTAATAAATCAGTTGCTCGCTCCATTGTTCCGGAGAACGGAGTCTTAGTCATCTTGCCCATAAGGCATGGTTCGCAAGCATCAAGTGATTCATAATCAAGTGATTCCAAAATCCCATCAGCATGGAGATTCTTCATGCGCTTTACACCAATATGACCTAAACGACAGTGCTACAAATAAGTTGCACTATCATCATTAACTTTGCATCTTTTGGCTTCTATATTATGAATATGTGTATCACTACGATTGAGATCCAACAAACCATTTTATTGGGTGTATGACCATACAAGGTTTTATTCATGTAAACAGAACAGCAATTATTCTCTAGTTTAAATGAATAACCGTATTGCAACAAACATGATCAAATCATATTCATGCTCAACGCAAACACCAAATAACACTTATTTAGTTTCAACACTAATCCCGAAAGTATAGGGAGTGTGCGATGATGATCATATCAATCTTGGAACTACTTCCAACACACATCGTCACCTCGCCCTTTACTAGTTTCTGTTTATTCTACAACTCCCGTTTCGAGTTACTAATCTTAGCAACTGAACCAGTATCAAATGCCGAGGGGTTGCTATAAACACTAGTAAAGTACACATCAATAACATGTATATCCAATATACCTTTGCTCACTTTGCCATCCTTCTTATCCGCCAAATACTTGGGGCAGTTCCGCTTCCAGTGACCAGTCCCTTTGCAGTAGTAGCACTTAGTTTTAGGCTTAGGACCAGACTTGGGCTTCTTCACTTGAGCAGCAACTTGCTTGCCGTTCTTCTTGAAGTTCCCCTTCTTCCCTTTGCCCTTTTCTGAAACTAGTGGTATTGTCAACCATCAACACTTGATGTTTTTCTTGATTTCTACCTTCGTCGATTTCAGCATCACGAAGAGCTTGGAAATCGTTTCCGTTATCCCTTGCATATTATAGTTCATCACGAAGTTCTACTAACTTGGTGATGGTGACTAGAGAATTCTGTCAATCACTATCTTATCTGGAAGATCAACTCCCACTTGATTCAAGCGATTGTAGTACCCAGACAATCTAAGCACATGCTCACTGCTTGAGCTATTCTCCTCCATCTTTTAGCTATAGAACTTGTTGGAGACTTCATATCTCTCAACTCGGGTATTTGCTTGAAATATTAACTTCAACTCCTGGAACATCTCATATGGTCCGTGACGTTCAAACGTCTTGGAAGTCCCGATTCTAAGCCGTTAAGCATGGTGCACTAAACTATCAAGTAGTCATCATATTGAGCTAGTTAAACGTTCATAACATCTGCATCTGCTCCTGCAATAGGTCTGTCACCTAGCGGTGCATCAAGGACATAATTCTTCTGTGCAGCAATGAGGATAAACCTCAGATCACGGATCAAATCCACATCATTGCTACTAACATCTTTCAACTTAGTTTTCTCTGGGAACATATAGAAATTAAACAGGAAGCAACATCGCGAGCTATTGATCTACAACATAGATATGCTAATACTACCAGGACTAAGTTCATGATAAATTTAAGTTCAATTAATCATATTACTTAAGAACTCCCACTTAGACAGACATCCCTCTAATCATCTAAGTGATAACGTGATCCAAATCAACTAAACCATAACCGATCATCACGTGAAATGGAGTAGTTTTCAATGGTGAACATCACTATGTTGATCATATCTACTATATGATTCACGCTCAACCTTTCGGTCTCAGTGTTCCGAGGCCATATCTACACATGCTAGGCTCGTCAAGTTTAACCTGAGTATTCTGCGTGTGCAAAACTGGCTTGAACCCGTTGTAGATGGACGTAGAGCTTATCACACCCGATCATCACGCGGTGTCTGTGCACGACGAACTTTGGCAATGGTGCATACTCAGGGAGAACACTTTTATCTTGAAATTTAGTGAGAGATCATCTTATAATGCTACCGTCAATCAAAGCAAAATAAGATGCATAAAAGATAAACATCACATGCAATCAATATCAGTGATATGATATGGCCATTATCATCTTGTGCTTGTGATCTCCATCTCCGAAGCATCATCATGATCCCCATCGTCACCGGCATGACACCATGATCTCCATCATCTTGATCTATATCAATGTGTCGTCACATGGTCGTCTCGCCAACAATTGCTCTTGCAACTATTGCTACCGCATAGCGATAAAGTAAAGCAATTATTTGACGCTTGCATCTTATGCAATTGAGAGACAACCATAAGGCTTTTGCCAGTTGCCGATAACTTCAACAAAACATGATCATATCATACAACAACTTATATCTCATCACGTCTTGACCATATGACATCACAACATGCCCTGCAAAAACAAGTTAGACGTCCTCTACTTTGTTGTTGCAAGTTTTACGTGGCTGCGACGGGCTGAGCAAGAACCGTTCTTACCTACGCATCAAAACCACAATGATAGTTTATCAAGTTGGTGTTGTTTTAACCTTCGCAAGGACCGGGCATAGCCACACTCGGTTCAACTAAAGTTGGAGAAACTGACACCCGCTAGTCACCTGTGTGCATAGCACGGCGGTAAAACCAGTCTCGCGTACGCGTAATGTCGGTCCGGGCCGCTTCATCCAACAATACCGCCGAACCAAAGTATGACATGCTGGTAAGCAGTATGACTTGTATCGCCCATAACTCACTTGTGTTCTACTCGTGCATATGACATCTACGCATAAAACCAGGCTCGGATGCCACTGTTGGGGAACGTAGTAATTTCAAAAAAATCCTACGCACACACAAGATCATGGTTATGCATAGCAACGAGAGGGGAGAGTGTTGTCTACATACCCTCGTAGACCGAAAGTGGAAGCGTTAGCACAACGCAGTTGATGTAGTCGTACGTCTTCACGATCCGAGCGATCAAGTACCGAACGTATGGCACCTCCGAGTTCAGCACACGTTTAGCCCGATGACGTCCCTCGAACTCCGATCCAGCCGAGTTTTGAGGGAGAGTTTCGTCAGCATGACGGCGTGGTGATGATGTTGATGTTCTACCGATGCAGGGCTTCGCCTAAGCTCCGCTACAGTATTATCGAGGTGGACTATGGTGGAGGGGGGCACCGCACACGGCTAAAAGATCAAACAGATCAATTGTTGTGTCTCTAGAGGTGCCCCCCTGCCCCCGTATATAAAGGAGCAAGGGGGTGGAGGCGGCCGGCCAAGGAGGGCGCGCCAAGGGGGAAGTCCTACTCCCACCGGGAGTAGGATTCCTCCTTTCTTTGTTGGAGTAGGAGAAGGGAAGGAAAAAGGAGAAGGAAGGAAGGGGGCGCCCCCCTCCCTAGTCCAATTCGGACCAGTCCATGGGGAGGGGTGCGGCCACCCTTTGAGGCCTTTTTCTCCTTTCCCGTATGGCCCATTAAGGCCCAATACGAATTCCCGTAACTCTCCGGTACCCTCGAAAATACCTGAATCACTCGGAACCTTTCCAATGTCCGAATATAGTCGTCCAATATATCAATCATTACGTCTTGACTATTTCGAGACTCCTCGTCATGTCCCCGATCTCATCTGGGACTCCGAACTACCTTCGGTACATCAAAACACATAAACTCATAATATAACTATCATCGAAACTTTAAGGTGCGGACCCTATGGGTTCGAGAACTATGTATACATGACCGAGACACGTCTCCAGTCAATAACCAATAGCGGAACCTGGATGCTCATATTGGCTCCCACATATTCTACGAATATCTTTATCGGTCAGACCGCATAAAAACATACGTTGTTCCCTTTGTCATCGGTATGTTACTTGCCCGAGATTCGATCGTCGGTATCTCAATACCTAGTTCAATCTCGTTACCGGCAAGTCTCTTTACTCGTTCCGTAATACATCATCCCGCAACTAACTCATTAGTTGCAATGCTTGCAAGGCTTATAGTGATGTGCATTACCGAGTGGGCCCAGAGATACCTCTCCGACAATCGGAGTTTCAAGTCCTAATCTCGAAATACGCCAACCCAACAAGTACCTTTGGAGACACCTGTAGAGCACCTTTATAATCACCCAGTTACGTTGTGACGTTTGGTAGCACACAAAGAGTTCCTCCGGTAAACGGGAGTTGCATAATCTCATTGTCATAGGAACATGTATAAGTCATGAAGAAAGCAATAGCAGAATACTAAACGATCGTGTGCTAAGCTAACGGAATGGGTCAAGTCAATCACATCATTCTCCTAATGATGTGATCCCGTTAATCAAATGACAACTCATGTCTATGGTTAGGAAACATAACCATCTTTGATCAACGAGCTAGTCAAGTAGAGGCATACTAGTGACACTCTGTTTGTCTATGTATTCGCACATGTATCATGTTTCCGGTTAATACAATTCTAGCATGAATAATAAACATTTATCATGAAATAAGGAAATAAATAATAACTTTATTATTGCCTCTAGGGCATATTTCCTTCACATTCTCCCTTAGAAAACTTTAAATTTTGATTTTAGTTTAGTTTTTATTTCATTTCTAGCCTTCTGAAGGGTGATGCCTATGCCACTAATTCATTATCCCTTAGAAAACTTTATTATTTTGATTTGGTTTAAGTTTTTATTTCATTGTCCTTCTTTTTTAGGAGTAATACCGATGCCACCAAGTCATTCCCTCTTAGGAACCTTTTTTTTGGCGAAAGTTCCACTATTATACGTTTATTCTTGCATATTATAAAAGATCGCAATTCATTTGTAAATTGTGTGCAATTTTTTCCGTATTTATTTTATCTTATTTTCTTTCTTCTTAATAGGTAATGCTAACACCACTAATTCATTATTCCTTATAAAACCTCATATTTTGATTTTGTTTGATTTTTATTTCATTTTTTCCTTCTTGGAGGACAATATCAATGATCTTAATTCATTCCTTCTTATAAAACATTTCTTGCAAAACTACACTACTATATGCTTATTATTGCATATTATTTAAAACACAAATTTTTTGTAAATTATGTGCAATTTCTGTCATTATTTTTTAAGTTTTCATTTTATTTTCTTACCACCGCACACTAATTTATTCCTACTTAGAAAGCCACTTTGTTTTAGTTTTATTTTAGTATAATAGTATAGGACAGTCAAAACCTAGTGTGTGGCCTTCTTCCCAAGGCCCGACTTTGTTCTGATCCAAAAGGAGTTTTTCTTGAAACGTGGGCAAAAGATTTGCCTCATTAAGGACAGTATAACCGCACCTAATCCCTGCCCTCACAGTGATTTGAGTTTTCGGCCGTCCGTTTTGCTGATCTGGGCATTTGTGTCCGTCGGATGAATGTCAAGCGCTGCTTCCGTGTAAACTGGCCACAACGTGGGCTTGCTGTCCGCAGGGCAGCTACTCCGGTGGCATTTTTGGACTCCTCTGATTGATTGGGCCTAGCACGGCCCATCTGCGATGCGTTCCAATACGCAGTGACGAAGGGATCACCAATAAAAAGACTGCGAAGGGGCAGCGACCCTTCCCTGGCCGCGTTCTTCCTCCCTCCTGGCGGCTCGCTCCCTCCTCATCCCGATCCTCTGGACCGCGAGGACCTCGCCTCCCACCCTTGACCTCCGCTTCGCGTCCATGATTCATCCCTTTCCTCCCATCGCTCTCGCACTACCAACCCCTCTAGAAAAGCGTAACTGTGGTGGCGACTTGCCCGTGGCTCCTCTCCATCGGCCTCCCCGCCCTCCGCCTTCCCCGGCAACCGGCACCCCAGGATGGAGACGGCGGTGGATGCTCGCCCCTGCTCCTCAGTCATCTGAGTAGCCTTTCTCCTTGGCAGTGGATTGATTTTCTGATGGCGGCATAGTGTTATTTGTTTGCTCGACATTTTCATCAACTTGTGGAGCAGCGGCGGCCATCGGTTCACCCCTTGGATCTGTGGTAAAAACAATTCCACTATTTGTTCTTTCCGCTCCTATCATCTTCCTCCTATTCCATTTGGTTCCTCTGGTCTGAATATTGCTCGAAAAGATAGAGGACTAGGATCTCATTTTGTTCACAAACTGTGTTCCTGTATTTCTGGTAGGATCAATTGATACGAAATATTACAAGAAGCTCCGTGGTGTGATTGGCCCATCAGTGAATCTCCGGCTGTGGTAGTGCTTCTTGAATGTACGTATATCAAATCCTCCCTCCTTTTCCCAAGCTAATTCCCGTCAGAGGTACTGTTCTGATTGGTGCTACAACAGGGTATATACAAGCTGGAGATATTTGGATGTTCTAATTTATTGCCATATGCCGCTGATTTCAGAAGAAGCAGATTATCACTTTGAATAAGTTATTGCAGGATAATTATGTGATGCAACAAGACAGGGTGCTGAATAATCAGAATTGTACTTTTCGATGGTTGAATACAAGTATACATATTATATGATGTGATGATGTACTTGTGTGAGGCTAATCGGCTATTGATTTCTTTTTTCCTTTCTACTTTGAATACAAATGTAGTTCTTGTAGAGCTGAGTTTGATGGACAATCTCCAAGGTTCACCAGAGCTACGAGAGTTCACATTCAGGTTTGGTTTGCGTCTCCATGGCTACCACTGCGGCCCTGCTTCATTGAGTTTGATACAAATTGTGATTTAGATTATGAATAAACACTTTTTAAGATGCTTAGTGCCAATATAAACATGTTCATGCTTATACCAATATATAATATAATAATGGCTAAGTTAAGATGATGCTTGTGCTTTTCTTACTATATATTATATGCAGGTTCAGTTCGCCTCCGCAAGGTACTGCTTGTCCTGCCGTCCTGGCGATTGACAATGGATGAAGAATGGACGTTGCCCATTTTGAATTTATTTATAAATCCAAGTGCTTTTCTGTAGTCCCATGTCGGTAAAACAACATTGTTTGATTCAAAGTACATGTTTTATGCTCTTTGAAATAAATCTGGCCATTATATCTTGTTTCATAGCTAATTTTGTACTTTCAGATGACTGGTTCATGGATCAAGAAGCTGGTAGGGTATAACTCAGTGTTTACATGGGTTGTTCTGATCTAGAAACTTTTGTGCAAATGAATCGACATCGGGTTTTTTCCCGGCATAAATCAGTTTGTCACTCTTATTTCATGCATCACCCTGCTCCTCCGGTTGGAAGTTGTGGTAAAGTGCATGGTTACAAAAACCAAGATCACATATTATTATTGTGTATTTATGTGTTTTTCATGCTGCCTCCATGTCACTCCATTGTGCCACCATTGAAGTTACTGTAAAACAAATCATGAAGTTACTCTAAAACAAATCGTTAGATGTGCGTCCTTCTCATGAAATTACATGTTTTATTTTTCTATTTCTTGGACGAAGATTATTATGTTTTAACTGGGAATGAAGATAAATTTATTGCACATATGAAATCAGCATGCATTTTTTAATGAATTAGAACCTCTATCCAAGAACAAATAATTGCACCAACTGTACCATTCTCATGTCATCTTTGCACGTTGCTTTCAATGCTATGCATTCGATTAAACATGCATCTTCTTTGCAGGTGCAACTTAGTCGCCCCAAGGGAACTTTATAGAGAAATGAAACTTCTAGGTCAACAGATTCTTTTTTGTTTCCTATGGCAGTAGTTTTTTAACAGAGGATACATGTTTGTTTCTCATTTTGGATATTGCCAACGATGTCTCTGATCTGTTGTAACATTATAAACTATTAGAAATATATGACCGGGACACTGGGTGATGTATTGGTTGATGTCAACTTGTGCCATTTTAGTGAAGAGATTGTAGTTCAACCTGGCAGCTGAATGACTTCAAAATTATCGTTCTTTTTTATTATTTGCAGTTTAGAGTCTGTCCTTAATTTTTCTGGCGACAGGCTATGTGTTTCATGCCATCAATGTACGAAATTCCTTGTCATCCTATCAAAAAAATGGATGGGCGCGACAATGCGTGCCTATCATGATCTAGTATATTAAATAAGAAGAGAAGAGTTTGTTACAACACACACCAGGAATACGGCATGACAATTTTTCTCGCAATAAAAAAGACCCTAACATCTTTGCCCCGACGGTGATCCAAAGGTTTGCCTCGTCGACGATGGTATTGAGTAGAGTTGGCGGAGGCGCGCTCTTATGCCGGAACACCCTTGCGTTTCTCTCATTCCAAATGATCCACGACACAAGCATGGTGATTGAGGCCTTTGCTTTTCGGTTGGTGGTGCCCACGGCGCTCGTGCTCTCCCACCATGTCTTGACTGAGTCGAAGGAGCTCCACGCCGACGTGTCCATGTCGTGTATGAGAAATTTTTCAATAACCAAATTCCAAAGCCTTAGCGTGAAGCGGCATCTGAAGAATAGATGTGTTCCACATTCTTGCACTCCCCTGTACAAGGGGCAAGGGCCACAATTTGGCCAACCCCGCTTAGTCAGTCTGTCAGCGGTCCAAATTCTATCTTGCAGTGCGAGCCAAGCAAAGAACTTGACCTTTGGTGAGGCCCAAGGCTTCCAAACCATTTGGTCCATGGGGAGAGGGCCAAACCCAAAAATCGTGCCCTGTAAGCAAAGGCCGCAGAGTAATGCCCCGAGTCTAAGTGTTTCCATACTATGTCGTCCTCAGCAAGCTCATCAAGATGCATCTCATGCAGAAGCATCCAAAAGGGTGAAGAATTGTGTTGCATGTTCGGTGGAAACAACCGCAGGTGGACTGATTTTGAGGATCCACGCATTTTCCTTGAGGGCCGCCTGTAGCTTCCAATGTTTCCGCGATGAAGTCTCATAGATGTGAGGAGCAATGTCCTTGGGCTTGCGCCCAAGAAGCCAAAGGGATTCCCATAAGGGTGTCTTCGCCCCATTCCCGACCTTGATTGTGGTGCTAGCATAGAAGAAGTTGAGATCTCCTCATCACACGGGTTACCTCTCCCAACCCATAATTTTGTTGGCTCCTTCCATTCACACCAAGGCCGCTGTAGTCTCAAAGCCCGCGCGAACTTATTGGTGTTGAGGACCCCAAGCCCACCATAAGCAAGCGGCCAACTGTCTCAATTGACCTTGCATTTTGCCCTAATTGTCTTATCTGACCCAGACCACAGGAAGGCCCTCTCAAGCTTGTCGATGTTTTGAAGGATGGTGGGCTGTATGACAAGCGGCGTGATGAAGTAGATCACTTGGGAAGCGAGTACCGACTTGACAAGAGCCGCGCGCCCAATGTTGGTGATGTTCTGGCCCTCATATGTTGTCAATCTGCTTGCCACCTTGTCCACAAGAAATTGCAAACTTTAGCTTCCACACAGAGAGTGGTAGGCCCAAATATCGCAGCGGGAAGGAGGCCCTAACAGCCGGCAGCCCTCGGGTGATCCAAAAGAAGTAATCTATCATGAGACTAAAAGTTTCAATAGACTAAAATTCATTGACAATTTGACTTTTTGTACTGTCATAGGAACGGACAGTAGTAAATAGCCCATGAACATGCAACCTTTGGTGCTGATCACACTAGGCCTTGGCAGGTTTGGCTGAATGATTTGCCAGCTGCTGTACGCATGAGTTTGGGGCTTTGGGCATCACGTTTGGACGTTCGGCGACCCTGAAAGTTAACAAAATGTTTTTTTCTCTGGCGTAAGAAAAATTGACTGACCTAAATTATAATTTCAGTCGACTGACTGTTAGTCGCTCCCGTCAACTATTGTATACTGAAGCAAACAATTTGTCTAATTCACATCTAGATGTTCTTTAAAAATGTCACATGTAAGCTCCATAAATATATAATGCAGCAACAAGAAACCAAAAAAAACGAGAATAAAACTATACCATAAACAGAGTGGACATCACCAGCGTACCGGCAATAAACGGCATACCAGCAAAGACCATGAAAGGTTCCCGCAAAAAAGAAAAAAGGACCATGAAAGGTTTTCGTTCGGAAAAAAAAGAAGGGAACCATGAGGCAGCAGGGTGCCACTAGTGCACTCACTTTCCTCCTGGTTCTCCTTTTTATTCTCGATCGATCCACGATTGTAGCATGCATCGTGATCGATCCACTCGAAAGGACGATACAAACAGGAGGTTCAGTAACCAACAGCTCCCGGACGGTAACAGAGCAGAGCAGTCAGCTGAGCGTGGCAAGGAACTCCTGCATGCTCCGGTGGCTGGACCCGCCTTCGGCGACGGCCTTGGTCGCCTCCAGGCTGATCTCCTTGGCCCTCGCCGAGATCGCCTCGTCGCCCATCACCTCCTTCACCTTCTCCGCTATCTCCGCGCCGCGGACCAGCGAGTCCTCCCCGCCGTCCCAGCTCCAGTGCTCCACCCACAGCCCGAACCCGCCGCTCTTTATCACCTTGGCGATCAGGCGCTGGTCGCCCAGCGTCGGCCACGCCAGCATCGGCACGCCGTACGCGGCCGACTCCGTCACCGAGTTCCACCCGCAGTGGCTCAGGTACAGCCCCACGGCCGGGTGCTGCAGGACCGCCTCCTGGTCCACCCATTCCTTGGTCACCAGGCCGCGCCCCTGCACGCGCTCCAGGAACCCCTCGCCCAGCACGTCCTTGAGCTCCGCGGTGTCGTCGCGGTCCACCACCGTCGTCTTCACCACCCACAGGAACCGACAGCCGCTCGCCTCCAGCCCGGCGCCGATCTCGCGGATCTGCTCCAGCGCCGCCGCGTTGCGGTTGCCGAAGGCCACGTACACCACCGACCGCGCCGGCTGCTCTCCGAGCCAGGCAATGGGTGAAGACGCGCCGCCATGTGCCGCCTCCTTATCCGTGGCCGTCGACTTGAGCGGGCCGACTGCGTAGACCGGAGGGAACCCGGGCACGACCTTGCCGTCCCGCAGGGCAGCGAGTGCCTCTGGCTCCAGGGCGTCGAACGTGTTGACGAGAATGCCGTCTATTTCGGCGATCTCGCGGCCGTTGGCGATGAACTGCTTGGTGAAGAGGCTGTCGGGGTTGCGCAGCACGTTCGGCGGGTAATCGACCGGGATGCGTCCAATGCCGGGGATGTCGACGTCGCCGGCGAGGTGGTCTGCGTTGGCGCCGTCGAGGTAGGTGGGGAAGTAGGCGAGGAAGGACAGCATGGTCGCGCAGGAGATGAAGAGGATGTGGCACGGGAGGTGCAGCTCCTTCTTAGCTATGGGGATGACCTGGGAAGCCAGAGTGACGTCGGTGACGACGGCCGACGCGCGTGGCGTGGCGCCGGCGATGAGCGGGCCGAGGAGGTGGGCGGAGCGGCGCAGGGACTCCCACCGCAGGACGAAGGGGTCCGTGCCGGCGAGGGTGGCGTCGTCGAGCGGCAGGAGGTTGAAGTCGATGCGCCGGATGGCGGGGAAGGCGGCGAAGAGGGCGGCGAAGTGGTCGGCCTCGGCCTCCGAGACCGTCGGCAGCGCGGTCACGATGGAGATGTCGACGTTGCCTTGGCTCGCGAGGGCGGCGATGAAGCGGGAGAAGGGGAGCAGGTGGCCCATGCCGGCGCTCGGGATGAAGACGAGATGCGGTGCGCCTCTGGCCTGGTGGCCGGAGCTCGGCTTCGCCGCGGGAGCCATTGGCGAGTTAGCTTGGTCTGTGACTGAGTGCGAGAGGACTGGCGAGTGTTTGGTGCTGCGTCCGCCACTGTAGTTATCGGCTCGTTTTAATGGCAGATCCAGGGTAGCTCTGCTGCCGTGCTGCGTGTCCTTGTCGGGTAGCAAGTCTCTGTCCACGTAGTTGTACGTTTGTTTGAGTGTTATTATGAATTGGTCCTAAGAAAGCGGATCAGCGCTGAGCCATGTGGCTATTTACGCTCCTGCGTGGCCTTTATCAACCGGCTGAGTAGGTAAGCTTCGAGTGAACACTGAACACTCATTTTACGCCGAGCTCATCCCAAGAAGCGTTGAACTTTGTAGTACAACGAGCTAGCACGCAGTGAACGAGTCCCTCCCAAGTACTCCTCTCGTCCCATAATATAAAAAGGTTTTTAACACTAATGTGTAATGTCAAAAACGTTTTTATATTATGGAACATAGGGAGTAGAAAATTGGTGCAGGTCCATCTTGGCCCTCACATCAAATTTAGTACCCCTTCGGTCATAGTTTTGACGGCACGTTTCAATTCTCATGTATTTTCACCACAGAGATTTTAAGCGCGTTTGATTTAGTACATAATTAAGGATCAGAGTGTGGTAACCACAATCAAGCCCATCATTTTTTCTCATGCAGGTGTGTACGCGGGGTGAAATAACTGCATGCGTGTGTGTATGAGGTGGAAGCACTCTATGTATATGTGCACGCGTTAATCTCTTCATTAATTAGACGTCATGATATAATCACCGATGCTATTTTTTACTTTAATTACTAATCACCTTAGTTTCAGAGATTGTTGATTGTTGAAACACGCCCGATAAACTGTGACGGAGGGAGTATGTAGCATTGACTCATAGGGCGCCTCGACCTAAACTTCAGTGCCGAAGTATCAAGGCGTGTGCTGGGGAGGGGACTTGCTGAAATGGCGCAATCACATTTTTTGCACAATGTGTGAACTCTGTGACACCTATCGGGAAGGTACAGCTCTACTATCATTTTCAATGGGAATCAAGCGACACCATGGGATGTAGCGATAAAACTATGGAAATAGGATGAGAGTTTTTGTTTTTGTTTAAATAGGTCTCAAGTGAAACTTGCAGTGATGTATGCAGTGAAGCCGCTCATATGTGTGAACGAACAAACAATTTGAACCATGACAAACAACATTGCTAGGTTGTGCTATATGAGTCCAATATTTCATGTAACTAGGTCGATGAACCTCCTAGTAGTTTTATTAATAAAAACCTTGTGGTGGATGATGTGACTACTTTTTTATATCAATAAAGCTAGTTATGACTCACAAAAAAGCTACTCCCTCCGTTTATATATATAGAGTCTCATGCGTTTTCCGAGACTCCCTTTGACTAGGTCGCCGAAGATCGGCTTCGCCGCGAGAGCCATTGACGAGGTAGCTTGGTTTGTGAGTGCGAGAGGGACGAGTTAGCCTGGTTTGTGAGTGCGAGAGGCCAAGGCAATTATCGGCTCGTTTTAATGGCAGATCCAGGGTAGCTCTGCTGCCGTGCTGCGTGTCCTTGTTGTCGGGTAGCAGGTCTCTGTCCTGTGATGTCCTACATTTGTTTGAGGGATAACAATGGGTAGCTGAGCCATGTGGCTATTTACGCTCCTGCGTGGCCTCTATCAACCGGCTAATCCGCGTGCAGGTACCCTTGGCCTTCACATTAAATTTGGGACGTCCATAACTGCCACACGTGTAGTATATTAGGCATTCGCTCACACATCGTATATGACGTGAGCACAGGGCAGTCCATACGAACTGTGTGTGTGCGGACATTAGAATTGCCCACACATGTGGACGCAGCTATTTCGTGTCATACGCCCAACAAATATTACTCATCTCCACCTCGTGCGTGCGGCACGAACCAAGAATGCCCACACCTCCTGGCGTAGCTACGTTAGGTACCCGCGGGATGACGATTTAGTTGTCATCCGGGATGGCAGATGTAGCTATCCGGGATGGCAAGTGTAGTTGTAAAAGCATGGCAACTCTATCTGTTTTGATTAACTATAGTTGTCATGTCTAATTTGTGATAGTTGCCGCGTGTAATCAAACCGTAGTTGCCGTATGTGATTAAGTGCTTGCCACATATGGTCAAACAGTAGTTGCCATGTGTGTTTACCTAGTTGTCATGTGTGGTCCAACCATAGTTGTCATGTATGGTTAATCACAGTTGCCATGTGTGTTTATCTGGTTGCCACGTACGCGCAACTGCAGTTGCCGTCTAGCAACGAATTATAGTTGCCATGTGTGTTTACCTAGTTGCCACGTTCGCGTAACTGCAGTTGCCATACACAACGTAGGAGTCATCGTGTGGGCGAAAAGCAGTTCGCCCACACGTGCATGGACTAGGTGGTGACTGTGTGGGCAGAAATTAGTTCACCCACACACGCAGGCAAACAACATGGTGCGGGGCGTGTGGGCAAACTCTCCAACGCCCACACACCAGCCCCGTCCTACGTGGCACAACAAATCCACCTTTTCGTGTCAAGATTCATGCAAACTGCACTGGACGACGATCCAGACGTGTGGGCGAGTTGGAGAAGTGCCATACGTGTGGGCGTTAGTGTTTCTGTAAATTTGACTCAGAGGGCGCCTCGACCTAAACTTCTGACCACGGACACGAACGTGTACACACACGCGCGACGCACATCCGCATACACGGTTTATTCCTAACAATCTCCCCTAAACCGTGACCTACAGGAGGCCCGGCTCTTCGTCAATGTCGGCGAGGAGCACCTTCTCCTTCTTCGGCTGCTGGCAGTCACGGGAGAAGTGCCCACGAACGCCACAGTTGTAGCACTTCCCGCACCACTGTCTTGTGCCCGAGGCCACGCTGCTCGCACCAACGCCGTCGTGGTTGTGGCCGCCGCCGCGCTGGCATCGCCACGCCTCCCACTGTTCCGCTGTGAGCAGAAGCTGGCCGTCGCTCGTTCGCCGCCGGACTGCGTCCGCTGCCGTAAGCATTCGTCGAACGCCTTGAGCCTGCTCAACGCCTCCTCGAACGCCATCTTGTCCACATCACAAAACTACTCGATTCCGGCCACCGCGGCGTACAACCGATCGGGCATTGTGTCGAGCAGTTTTTTCACCATGGTGTGGCGTCGTCGAGCGTTGAGTCGAGGCCAACATACCTTGTTGCCATGCCGCCGATCTTGGCGGCGTACGCGTCCAGCGCCTCCCCCTCCTCCATGCGCGGCTTGTCTAACTCGCCGCGGAGAGTGGAGAGTCGCGCCGCCTGGACCTGATCGGCGCTGACGAACCGCGTCTTGAAGCTGGCCCACACCTCAGCCGCTGTCTTCTTCGTCGATACCTGCATTAACAGGTCTACGGAGAGAGCACCGAACAACACGGCCCACGCCGTCTTGTTCTTCCCCGCGTCGACCGTCGTGCCGCTTGCCGGCGACACCGCTTCCCAGAGGTTCTGGGCATCGAGGATGGCTTCGGCCTTGATCGCCCACACCCTGTAGTTGTCTGGTGTGAGCATCAGCATCGTCATGGACACCATGCTCCCTGCGGCGCCGTGCGGGACGATTGCCATGTCCATGAGCATAGGAAACAAGGCTCTGTATATCAATTGTTGGGGGCTAACCCTAGGTAGACGAGCGGAGATAGATTGTTTTTGTAGCTACGAACCACGGCGTTGAACGCCCCTTTTTTCTCCTCTTTATAGCTGGCTACGCACCAGATTGTAACATACAGAAACGAATACAGCCGGCTATATAGCCTGCCAACGTAGCGCCCATGAAGGCCAAGCTCACCTAGCGCACGCACGCACGTGCGACTCGGTCTCTACCCGTACGTGAGTCCACAACTCGTCCGCAAGACCTGCGCGCCAGGTTCCTCCCGTTGTACCTGCTGCTAGCTATCTCGATCGCCACAAACCGGCTAGACTCGACCCAAACTAGACCTAGACACAAACGCTGGTGACCACGGACACGAACATGCACACACACGCGACGCACCTCCGCACACACGGTTTATTCCTAACAGTATGCACCTGGGCATCATAACGAACGAACAATTTGAACCATAATGCACGTCGTTACTGGATTCTCACCATGACTTCAATGTTTGTTTTCCTCTGCTCAAGCACCTAAGCAAGCGTCCTCCAGTGGAGATGGCCAATTTAGTGGCGCCTATGTCTGTGTGCTCGGCTATATGACACAACGTGGAGCAGGCGCTGCTGCATATCGCTCAGGGTGAGCGAGAAGCGCCGCTTTCAGTCCGGCAGCTACAACATGGGCCTCGGCCGCGAGGGCGACTCTCCAACAGTGAGAGAGAGAGAGAGCGTAGTTGAGTTTTTTTTCCGACTTGTTTCATTTTCAATTAATTCAAATTATAAATTTGGAAAAAGCTTCTCAAATTTTGAAAATGGTTTCATCTTTTTTTAATTCAAAAAATGCTCATGAACACAAAAAGTTCACACTTTCAAAAATATCTTCACGACTTCATTTTTTTTTTGCAAATTCGAAAATGCTCAAGTGAATAAAAATTAAATCTAAAACAAGTTTTGATAAATGCGAATTATTTTTTAAATTTATTATATAGAAAAATGGTGAATGTTTTTTGAAAATACAACCATTTTTTGAACTGTAAATAATTTTTGAAATTTCAGATTTTTCTTAAAAAACATGAACACAATTTGAAAATGTGAACAATTTGTTAAATTTCAAATTAAAATTAAAAATTGGGATTTTTTTTAAAATCAAAAAATGTAAAAAAATAGAAACTGAAAAACAAAAAGTAAATAAAAGGAAAAAGGAAATAAAAAAGTTCGGTTTGCTTGCTCGCTTTCAGAAGGTTCCTAAAATCGGTTGTAAGAGTATCTCCAGCCGATGGCCCCCCAGGGGGCATCTAAAATCGTCAACTGGGGGTGAGCCGGCGTAAAAAATGGGCCTGGGGACGAGTTGGTCCCCAGCCGCCGGCTCCAGGGCCGCACCAGGTGTGTTTAGAAAATTAAAATGTATATCAAATTTGGACAAAGTTCGGCGAAGTTCGGCTAAACATGACAAATTTCGGCTAACTTGGGCATATATTTCGAGAAAGTTCGCCGATTTTTGTTACATAGCAAATATATAATAAACTAATCTAAAAGAAACTGGCTGAACACCGTTGCGTCGCCGTCGTCGCCGCCATCGTCGTCGTCGCCATCGTCGTCGTCGGCCTTTTCCTCCTTGACGCGGGCGCCCCTGCTGGACCCGGCGTCGCCATGGCGTATTGGTGGTGGCGGCGGCGCGTCGTCGTCGTCGCTGTCGTCGATGACGACTCCTCCTCCTTCGTTGAGTCCCCGGCGGCGTTCCGCGAAGCGCTGCAGGACGGCGCACTGGCGCTCCATCGCCATCTTGAGGGAGTCCTGGCGTGCCCATTCAAGGGCCGCGCCGTCGTCGCGCTCGACCTCGCCGTGCTTCGTCTTCACGGCGGCGAGCCCCGGCTCTGCCTTCACCGGCGCGAGCCCCGGCTCCGTCTTTGGCTTGACGAGGCGCGGAGGAGGAGCCGACAAGGAGGCGCGCCGGCCGCCCTCGTTGATGACGATGCCGGCGCTGCGAGTGCGTCGGCCGAGCGGCGACTCTGCCGCGGGCTCGGCCTTGACGCGGAGCAGCGCCGGAGTGTTGGAGGAGTGCGAGGAAGAGCGCGAGGAGGAGGAAGAAGAGGAGGAGCCAAACCTCCTTGGCGTCCATGGCCCGTCGCGTCGGTGGTGCGCCGGGGCGGCCGCGGCCGCCCTCACCAAGGGGTACGCCAACGGCGGGTCGTTGCCGCCCTCGAGGTGCGTCAGCATGCCCTCGAGTGTGCGGCCAGGGACACCCACCACAGGTGGCACCCCTCGCTGTTCTTCAGGCCGCCGACCACCGCCGCGTCGTTGGTGGACGCCATCCGCTGCTGCTGACGGCGCTCGAAGTACGCCGCCCAAGCCGCATGGTTGTCGGCTGCGTACTAGGGGAGGGAGCGTTGGGCATCGGTGAGGGAGGCGCGCACGACGTCGACCTCCTCGGCGAAGTAGGCGGGTTTGGCCACGGCGTCGGGCAACGGGGGAATGGGCACTCCCCCGTTGTTGAGCCTCCAGCCTGTCGGCCCGGCGTGCATGTCCGGTGGCGCCGGGATGTTCGCGTGGAACAGGAGCCAGGACTCCTGTTCGCGGAGCGTGCGGCGGCCGAAGCCGTTGGCGGTCGCCTCGTCTCCGGGGAAACGCTCGGCCATCGGGGAGGGTAGGGAGAGGGAGGGGTTCGGCGACGGCGCTCGGGAGAGGTATAGCTCGGCGGCGAGGGCTGGGCTGGTGTGGCCACAGGCGAGCGAGGCCATCGGCTTATATAGCCACGCCGCGCCCGTGTGTACGCGTGCGAGGGAGGGGAGGCGTCGGCGCACCGTCCCGTGACGCGCCGCCCGTGAGGAATCAATGGCAAGGCTGACCGGCGGCGGCAGCCTTGCCATTGATTCCCCGCAGGAACCGAGGCGTTTAGGGAAGACGAGGCGCGGTGTCGTTGACGCGCCTTGCCTGCGGCTTTTTCGCGCCAAAACCACTCGCCCCGGCGCCCCCAGGTTCGGTCTGGGTTCACAGGCGCTGATTTCGGCCGAGGCCGACGAAAATCGGACTTCTGGGGGCGCGATTGGACCGTTTTTTCAGCGCCGGCGCGAAAACAAACGCCTGGGGAGGCCTTCCTGGGACGCGGCTGGAGATGCTCTAACAGTTTGCTCGCTCGCTCTCCAAATTGACCGGCCCAGCGCTCACAATGAGCGATACCTAACATTTGTGACTACGAGTTCTTCGATTTTGCGGATGGGATACAATATAGGGATAGGAACATGCACCCGCACCCCAAGGGGCCGCAACCCATTTTGACACAACATTTTCTCGAGCTGTTTCATTTAAATTAATGATAACTGTCAATTTTGAAAAAATTCTCAAATCTGAAAATGAATTGTGAGTTTTTTGAATTCAAAAATTGTTCCTGAATATAAAAGAGTTCCCGGTTTAAAACATTCATGATTTAGAAAAACAAAACATGATTTTGAAAACTACTGATGAATCAATGATCCTGAATTTGAAAATTGTAGGCGGATTCATAAAATGTTCAACTGGAGAAAAACTTCATGGATTTTGAAATGAGTTCAAAATTTCATAATAAGTATGTGAATTTGGAAGAAATCATGAATTTGAGAAAGTGGACAAACGTAAAAAAGTAATTGTATTTCAAAAAAGTGCGCGCATTCGGAAAAAAAGGTGTAAAGAATAAGGAAAAAAAGAAGAAGAAAAAACATGTTGCAGAAAAACGGAACACAAAAAAGAAAAAACGGGTTGGGAAGCTTACATGGGCCGGCCTAACTGCTTCGCTAGTGTGCTCCGAGTACCTTATTTATTATCATTCATGACACATAATAGCATAATATTTATTATGATATAGTATCATGGTATAATGCTGAACCCTTTCTTTTTTTCATTTAGTTCTATGCCACCTCAGGAAAATTGTCTAGTTTGCATGCATACTATGATTGTCTCATTATGAGCAGCCTAAGCGTTATATAGGAGTTGGCTAAATGGAGACATATGCCAATGCGGTTTATTTCCGCCTTTCTCACAAAAATAATAAAAAACCACATGCACATTTTAGAAAAGTAATGAATTAACAAGAATTAAATAAAATTTAATGAAAATTATGAGTTTTAAAATTTTGCATGCAATTAAAGAAATATTCATGATTTGTTTTTTACTTTTTTTAAATAAATTATAAATGCTTGTGAATTTTGAAAATAAAATTTCTCGAATAGTTTTAAAAACCGCTGATGGATCTTTATAAAATGTTCATTAATTTGAAAAGAGAAAAGAAAAGGGAAAATGTCCAGTAATTCAACGGCTCGCCCGCGAATTGACTTATAATTTTTTTTCCAAGCAATTAACACATAGCTGGCTCTTTATTTTCAGGCAACATATCGCATGCATCCTGAGCGACTCAGTAGAGACGATGATACAAGATAAGTGCAACGGGACAGTATCCCAAAAAAAAAAGTACCACAGGACAGGAAGTTCATTGACTACAGCTCCGGGTAATAGCGGAGTCACCCGAGCGTGGCAAGGAACTCCTGGATGCTCCGGTGGCTGGAGCCGCCCGGGGCGACGGCCTTGGTCGCCTCCCGGCCGACCTCCTTAGCCCTCGCCGTGATCGCCTCGTCGCCCATCACCGCCTTCACCTTCTCCGCTATCTCCGCCGCGCGCACCAGCGAGCTCTCCCTGTCCCAGCTCCAGTGCTCCAGCCACAGCCCGAAGCCGGCGCTCCTGATCACCGTTGCCACCAGGCGCTGGTCGCCCAGCGTCATCGGCCACGCCAGCATCGGCACTCCGCACGCGGCCGACTCCGTCACCGAGTTCCACCCGCAGTGGCTCACGTACAGCCCCACGGCCGGGTGCCTCAGGACCGCCTCCTGGTCCACCCACTCCTTGATCACCAGGCCGCGCCCATGCACGCGCTCCAGGAACCCGTCGTCCAGCACGTCGTTGAGCTCCGCTGTGTCCTCACGGTCCACCACCGTCGTCTTCACCACCCACAGGAACCGGCAGCCGCTCGCCTCCAGACCGGCGCCGATCTCGCGGATCTGCTCCAGCGCGGCCGCGTTGCGGTTGCCGAAGGCCACGTACACAACCGAGCGCGCCGGCTGCTCGTCGAGCCAGGTGATAGGTGAAGAGGCGCCGCATGTACCGCCTCCTTCTTCTCTGTGCTCGTCGACTTAAGCGGGCCGACTGCGAACACCGGAGGGAACCCGGGAACGACCGTGCCGTCGCGCAGGGCGGCGAGTGCCTCCGGCTCCAAGGCATCGAACGTGTTGAGGAGAATGCCGTTTGCCTCGGCGATCTCGCGGCCGTTGGCGATGAACTGCTTGGTGAAGAGGATGTCGGGGTTGCGCAGCACCTGCGGGAGGTAATCTACCGGGAGGCGTCCAACGCCGGGGACGTCGACGTCGCCGACGAGGTGGTCTGCGTTGGCACCGTCAAGGTAGGTGGGGAAGTAGGCGAGAAAGGCCAGCATTGCTGCGCAGGAGCTGAAGAGGATGTGGCACGGGAGCTGCAGCTCGTTCTTGGCTATGGGGATAACCTGGGAAGCCAGATGACGTCGGTGACGATGGCCGACGCGCGCGGCGTGGCACCGGCGATGAGCGGACCGAGGAGATGGGCGGAGCGGCGCAGGGACTCCCACCGTAGGATGAAGGGGTCCGTGCCGGCAAAGGTGGCGTCTTCGAACGGCGGGAGGTTGAAGTCGATGCGTCGGATGGCGGGGAAGGCAGCGAAGAGGCCGGCGAAGTGGTCGGCCTCGGCCTCCGAGACCGTCGGCAGTGCGGTCACGACGGAGATGTTGACGCCTTGGCTCGCGAGGGCGGCGATGAAGCGGGAGAAAGGGAGCAGGCGGCCCATGCCGGCGCTCGGGATGAAGATCAGATGCGGCGGTGCGCCTCTGGCCTGGTCGCCGGAACTCGGCTTCGCCACGACAGCCATTGACGAGTTAGCTTGGTCTGTGAGAGTGCGAGAGGACTGGCGAGTGTGTTTGGTGCTGGTGCTGCGTCGGCCAAAGCAATTGTCAGTTCGTTTTAATGGCAGATCCAAGGCACGTAGCTCTGCCGCGTGTCCTTGTTGTCGGCATAGTCGTACGTTTGTCTGAGTGTTATTAAGTTGGTCCAAGAAAGCTGATGGCACAGTGATCATTAAGCACTGAGCATGTAGCTATTTACGCTCCTGCGCCCCATTTGATTCTTACAGTGTTAAGAAAGCTGATGGCACAGTGATCGGCACTGACCATGTTGCTATTTACACTCATGGCCGCATGCATCATTCTCATTTGATGAGAGGCGGAGGGTCTTTCCTCCTTTTTTTTTCTTGATTTGTAGTTAAGCTTCGCGTGAAGGCTGAACACTCATTCTACGCCAAGCGCATCCCAAGAAACGTTGAACTTTGTACAACGAGCTCACAGTGAATGAATCCCCAAAGTAGAAAACGGGTCTCTTTTACGCGGTCCACTCTCCCGCACCCCGCTGTAATCCCTACTTGAACATGATGCTTTATGCCACATATTATGATTTAATGATGTGTTGCCATCCTATGATGTTTTGAGTAGATATCTTTTGTCCTCGCAAAAAAAAAGAAGAGTAGATATCTTTTGTCTTTGGGTTGATTGATGATCTAAATTGGTATGAGTTGTATGTTTTACTTTGGTGCTGTCCTATGGTGCCCTACGACTCGCGCAAGTGTGAGGGATCCCCGCTGTAGGGTGTTGCAATACGTTCATGATTCGCTTATAGTGGGTTGGTGAGTGACTGAAACGCAAACCCGAGTAAGATGGATTGTTGCGTATGGGAATAAAGAGGACTTGATGCTTTAATGCTATGGTTGGGTTTTACCTTAATGATTTTTAGTAGTTGCGGATGCTTGCTAGAGTTCCAATCATAAGTGCATATGATCCAAGTAGAGAAAGTATGTTAGCTTACGCCTCTCCCTCATATGAAACTGCAATAGTGATTACCGGTCTTGTTAATGATTGCCTAGGACAATTCCGCACACCGATCCACCATTATTCCACTCGCTATTTATAATAATTAGTAATACATTCTAACCTTATGATAACAGCACCTACTTTTATATTTTAGCTCTCTTATATCATACAAAGTTATCCTCTTCATACCCACAGCATAGTTTTATTTCTCATTGCTAGTTGGAAGCAAACGTTCAGTGCACGTAGAGTCATATCAGTGGTAGATAGGCTTGAGAGAATATTGATCTTACCTTTAGCTCCTTGTGGGTTCGACACTTCATACTTATCACTTCCACCTTTGGAAATTGCTACGATGATTGCCTGCACTTGGGGATTATCAAGCTCTTTTCTGGCGCCGTTGCCGGGGAGCAATAGCGTGGGGTTGATATTCTTGTGTGTGCTTGTTTGCTTTCTTCACTATGTAGATTTTGTTTTTCCTTTTTGTTTCTGTATAGTTGTGGGTGAAACTTATTTTTTTAAAAAGAATGAAAATACAAAAAAAAATATTACTTGCCTCTCATGCCTAAAGAGTTTTTCAAAAAGAGAAGTGATTGGAAAGTTATGCATTGAAGAAGTGAGGGTCGACCTTGAGCACTTGTGTTCATGCTAACGAAAACAATGTAGAATTAGTCATGGAAGTTTCTCTGTAAATAATTATTCCCTTGTATATATTCATTGTATTATAAAAATAATGTGCCAAGCTTTGGTTTTAGGATGTTTAGATTGCTTGTTTACTATGTGCAGAACAAAAATAGAAACTTTGGCTGTAGTGCATAAATAAAATAGAAACAAAAACAGAAACTTTTTGCACATTACTTATGTACAAAATTTTCAATTTTTCAAATTTATTTCATAATTTTAGGAGTTGCAGAAGTTTACCAAACTTCCAGATTACTACAGACTGTTATGTTTTTAACAGATTCTGTTTTGCGTGTGTTGTTTGCTTATTCCGATGAATCTATGGCTAGTATCGGGGGTATGAACCATAGAGAAGTTGGAATACAGTATGTTTAACACCAATATAAATAAAGAATGTGTTCATTACAGTACCTAAAGGTAGTGATTTGCTTTATTACACTAACGGATCTCACAAGTTTTTGTTAAAGTTTTGTGTGGATGAAGTGTCCAAAGGTCGAGGAGCTAAAATATGAGAAGAATAAAGAGAGGCAAGAGTTCAAGATTGGGGATGCCCAAGGCACCCCAAGTAAATATTTTAAAGGATACTCAAGCATATAAGCTTGGGGATGCCCCGGTTGGCATCCCATCTTTCTTCTTCAACAAATATCGGTATACCTTGGTTTTTGTTTTGTTCACATGATTTGTGTTCTTTGTGTTTTTCTTTTTCTTTAAGAACCATGCTAGTATGAGATATACCTTCATCAATTTATAGAATACTTCATGTGCTTCACTTATATCTTTTAAGTATGATCTTATAGAATTGCTCTTTGTGCTTCACTTAAATCTTTTGAGTATGGTTTTATAGAATGCTTCATGTGCTTCACTTATACATTTTGAGCTTGGATATTGGTTAGTCTATAATAATTGTAGAATGCTCCATGAACTTCACTTATATATTTTGGAGTATGAATAATACTATTATTTAAAGTGGGTTTGGAGAGTGTCAACTTTAGGAATTAGTGATCCCACTATTTTGGAGGGTGTTGAATCTTAGTGTGATATTTATGAAAGTGGATTTGAAAGAGTGTCAAATTTAGCTAGTAATGATTCCACTATTTAGGAAGAGTTTCCAATTGAGTATGAGAACAAAGTTGCTATCCATGATGCTACTGGAAATTATTATGAGGGAGGAATACATGCTTGCAGGAGTTGCAATAATATCAAGTTTCCTCTCTATGTGCTTAAAGTTTTGAAGTTATACTTGTTTTGCCTTCCTATGCTAGTTGACTCTTGTTCCCATAAGTTGTGTGCTCACAAAATCCCTAGGCATAGGAAGTGGGTTAGATTTAAATGTGCTAGTCATATTCTTCATGATGCTCTTTTTATGTTTCAATTCTTATCTTTTATGTGAGCATCATTGAAATCATCATGCCTAGCTAAAAGGCATTAAAGAAAAGCGCTTGTTGGGAGACAACCCAATATTTAACCTTACTGTTTTTGTGTGTTTACATGATTAATCTTCTGTAGTAATCATGTTTTAAAGCTTTTGTTTCAATAAAGTGCCAAGTAAGACCTTTGGGAAGACTTGGGTGAAAGTTAACGTGATCTTGCTGTAAAAAATAGAAACTTTGTGCTCACGAGAATAGATGTAATTTTTTTACAGAAGAGTGCTTTTGAGTTTATTATTTTTTCATAAGATTAATAGACAAATTCCTCAAGTCCACCAATTTATTTCATAAATTTTGGAGTAGCAGAAGTATGGTTATTGTTCAGATCATTACAAACTGTTCTGTTTCTGACAGATTCTGTTTTCATTGAATAGTTTGCTTGTTTTCTAGTTTCTGTGGCTTATATTCCTCAATATAAATTGTAGAAATAATATGGTACAGTAGTAATTGTGTGAGAACAATTTTGAAACTTGTCCTTAACAGTACCAAAGTGAATGGTTTACTCTTTATCATACTAACCTATCTCACGAAGTTTGGTTAAGTTTTGTGTGATTGAAGTTTTCAAGCTTTGGGTGAGATATCGATATGAGAAGAATAAGGAGTGGAAAGTGTTGGTGAACGTAGCAGAAATTCAAAATTTTCCTACGTGTCACCAAGATCTATCTATGGAGAAACCAGCAACGAGGGGAAGGAGAGTGCATCTACATACCCTTGTAGATCGCTAAGCGGAAGCGTTCAAGTGAACGGGGTTGATGGAGTCGTACTCGTCGTGATCCAAATCACCGATGACCAAGTGGCGAACGGACGGCACCTCCGTGTTCAACACACGTACAGCTCGGTGACGTCTCCCATGCCTTGATCCAGCAAGGGGAGAGGGAGAGGTTGAGGAAGACTCCGTCCAGCAGCAGCACAAGGTGTGGTGGTGGTGGAGGAGCGTGGCAATCCTGCAGGGCTTCGCCAAGCACCACGGGAGAGGAGAAGAACTTGGGGAGAGGGAGGGGCTGCACCAAAGGCAAAAGGTGTGTCTCAAGAGGCCCTCTACCCCCACTATATATAGGGATCCCAAGGGGGGGGGGTGCGCCTGCCCTAGGAGATCCAATCTCCTAGGGGCGGCGGCCAGGGGAGGTTTCCCTCCCCCCCAAGGCACCTAGGAGGTGCCTTCCCTCCTTGGGACTCTTCCTTTAGGGTTCCCCCTTCACCCTAGGCGCATAGGCCATAAGGGAAGTGGCGCCCCAGCCCACTTTGGGATGGATCCCTTCCCACTTCAGCCCATGGGACCCTCCGGGATGGGTGGCCCCACCCGGTGGGCCCCCGGGACCCCTCCGGTGGTCCCGGTACAATACCGATGACCCCGAAACTTGTCCCGATGGCCGAAATAGGACTTCCTATATATAAATCTTTACCTCCGGACCATTCCGGAACTCCTCGTGACGTCCGGGATCTCATCCGGGACTCCAAACAACATTCGGTAACCACATACAAGCTTCCTTTATAACCCTAGCGTCATCGAACCTTAAGTGTGTAGACCCTACGGGTTCGGGAGACATGCAGACATGACCGAGATGTTCTCCGGTCAATAACCAACAGCGGGATCTGGATACCCATGTTGGCTCCCACATGTTCCACGATGATCTCATCGGATGAACCACGATGTCAAGGACTTAATCAATCCCGTATACAATTCCCTTTGTCTATCGGTATGATACTTGCCCGAGATTTGATCGTCGGTATCCCAATACCTTGTTCAATCTCGTTACCAGCAAGTCTCTTTACTCGTTCCGTAACACATCATCCCGTGATCAACTCCTTGATCACATTGTGCACATTATGATGATGTCCTACCGAGTGGGCCCAGAGATACCTCTCCGTTTACACGGAGTGACAAATCCCAGTCTCGATTCGTGCCACCCAACAGACACTTTTGGAGATACCTGTAGTGTACCTTTATAGCCACCCAGTTACGTTGTGACGTTTGGCACACCCAAAGCACTCCTACGGTATCCGGGAGTTGCACAATCTCATGGTCTAAGGAAATGATACTTGACATTATAAAAGCTTTAGCATACGAACTACATGATCTTGTGCTAGGCTTAGGATTGGGTCTTGTCCATCACATCATTCTTCTAATGATGTGATCCCGTTATCAATGACATCCAATGTCCATGGTTAGGAAACCGTAACCATCTATTGATCAGCGAGCTAGTCAACTAGAGGCTTACTAGGGACATGGTGTTGTCTATGTATCCACACATGTATCTGAGTTTCCTATCAATACAATTCTAGCATGGATAATAAACGATTATCATGAACAAGGAAATATAATAATAATCAATTTATTATTGCCTCTAGGGCATATTTCCAACAGAAAGACCCTAAGCTTGGGGATGCCCAAGGCACCCCAAGGTAATATTCAAGGAAGACTCAGGCGCCTAAGCTTGGGATGCCCCGGAAGGCATCCCCTCTTTCTTGTTCAAAACTATCGGTATACCTTACTCGAAACTATATTTTTATTCGTCACATGATATGTGTTTTGCTTGGAGTGTATTTTCAATTTTACTTGCTGTTTGAATAAAATCATTGTATTTGAATTATTGAATGAAAAAGAATCCTCCCATGGCTAGTTAATTATTTGACTACTCAGTGTTCTTCACTCATATCTTTTGGAGTAGTTTGTCATTTACTCATGTGCTTCACGTATATCCTATGAGTAAATGGTTGAATAAACTGAATGTCATAAATCTGAATTTATATATGTTTCATATGCTTATAACATGGGGAGTAATGACTTCACACATAATAAGTATAGGTAGTAAACTTATTGAAAGTTAGCAAACGCAAAATTGGTCACTTGAACAATTCATGAAATAATATTGAAGGAAGAGGGATTTCACATATAAATATACTATCTTGGACATCTTTTGTAATTGTGAGCACTCATTAAAATATGACATGCTAAAAGGTTGATCTTGGACAAGGAATTTGATGTCTACTACACAACCTTCTTCTAGTAGACGTTGTTGGGCCTACAAGTACACAAGTTTGTAGGACAGTAGCAAATTTCCCTCAAGTGGATGACCTAAGGTTTATCAATCCGTGGGAGGAGTAGGATGAAGATGGTCTCTCTCAAACAACCCTGCAACCAAATAACAAAGAGTCTCTTGTGTCCCCAACACACCCAATACAATGGTAAATTGTATAGGTGCATTAGTTCGGCGAAGAGATGGTGATACAAGTGCAATATGGATGGTAGATATAGGTTTTTGTAAACTAAAAATATAAAAACAGCAAGGTAGCGAGCGGTAAAAGTGAGCATAAACGGTATTGCAATGCTAGGAAACAAGGCCTAGGGTTCATACTTTCACTAGTGCAAGTTCTCTCAACAATAATAACATAGTTGGATCATATAACTATCCCTCAACATGCAACAAAGAGTCAATCCAAAGCCACTAATAGCGGAGAACAAACGAAGAGATTATGGTAGGGTATGAAACCACCTCAAAGTTATTCTTTCCAATCAATCCATTGGGCTATTCCTATAAGTGTCACAAACAACCCTAGAGTTCGTACTAGAATAACACCTTAAGATACAAATCAACCAAAATCATAATGTCACCTAGATACTCCAATGTCACCTCAAGTATCCGTGGGTATGATTATACGATATGCATCACACAATCTCAGATTCATCTATTCAAACCAACACATAGAACCTCAAAGAGTGCCCAAAGTTTCTACCGGAGAATCACGACGAAAACGTGTGCCAACCCCTATGCATAGGTTCATGGGCGGAACCCGCAAGTTGGTCACCAAAACATACATCAAGTGGCACGTGATATCCCATTGTCACCATAGATACGCACGGCAAGACATACATCAAGTGTTCTCAAATCTTTAAAGACTCAATCCGATAAGATTACTTCAAAGGGAAAACTCAATCCATTACAAGAGAGAAGAGGGGGAGAAGAAACATAAGATCCAACTATAATAGCAAAGCTCGCGATACATCAAGATTGTGCCAAATCAAGAACACGAGAGAGAGAGAGATCAAACACATAGCTACTGGTACATACCCTCAGCCCCGAGGGTGAACGACTCCCTCCTCGTCATGGAGAGCGCCGGGATGATGAAGATGGCCACCGGTGAGGGTTCCCCCCTCCGGCAGGGTGCCGGAACAGGGTCCCGAGAGGTTTTTGGTGGCTACAGAGGCTTGCGGCGGCGGAACTCCCGATCTAATCTCCATTCTGGAAGTTTTAGGGTACGTGGATATATATGGGAGCCGAAAGTACGTCGGAGGAGCCACGGGGGCCCCACGAGGCAGGGGGCGAGCCCTAGGGGGGTGGGCGGCCTCCACCCTCGTGGGCAGCCCGTATCTCCCCTGACATGCACTCCAAGTTCCCTGGGTTGCTTTCCTTCCAAAAATAACTTCTCCAGTTGATTTCGTTCGGTTTCGACTCCGTCTGATATTCCTTTTCTTCGAAACACTGAAATAGGCATAAAACAACAAATCTGGGCTGGGCCTCCGGTTAATAGGTTAGTCCCAAAAATAATATAAAAGTGGATAATAAAGCCCAATATTGCCTAAAACAGTAGATAATATAGCATGAGGCATTCAAAAATTATAGATACGTTGGAGATGTATCAATCATCCCCAAGCTTAATTCCTGCTCGTCCTCGAGTAGGTAAATGATAAAAAAGAATTTTTGATGCGGAGTGCTACTTGGCTAATTTCATTGTAATTCTTCTCAATTGTGATATGAATATTCAGATCCGAAAGATTCAAGACAAAAGTTCATATTGACATAAAAATAATAATACTTCAAGCATACTAACAAAGCAATCATGTCTTCTCAAAATAACATGGCCAAAGAAAGTTATCCCTACAAAATCATATAGTCTGGCTATGCTCCATCTTCACCACACAAAGTATTTAAATCATGCACAACCCCGATGACAAGCCAAGCAATTGTTTCATACTTTAACATTTTCAAAACTTTTTCAATCTTCACGCAATACATGAGCGTGAGCCATGGACATAGCACTATATGTGGAATAGAATGGTGGTTGTGGAGAAGACAAAAAGGATAAGATAGTCTCACATCAACTAGGCGTATCAACGGGCTATGGAGATGCCCATCAATGTGAGTGAGTAGGGATTGCCATGCAACGGATGCACTAGAGCTATAAGTATATGAAAGCTCAACAAAAGAAACTAAGTGGGTGTGCATCCAACTCGCTTGCTCACGAAGACCTAGGGCATTTTGAGGAAGCCCATCATTGGAATATCCAAGCCAAGTTCTATAATGAAAAATTCCCACTAGTATATGAAAGTGACAACATAGGAGACTTTGTATCATGAAGATCTTGGTGCTACTTTGAAGCACAAGTGTGGTAAAAGGATAGTAGCATTGCCCCTTCTCTCTTTTTCTCTCATTTTTTGGGCCTTTCTCTTTTTTTATGGCCTCTTTTTTATTTTTTTATTTTTCGTTCGGAGTCTCATCCCGACTTGTGGGGGAGTCGTAGTCTCCATCATTCTTTCCTCACTTGGGACAATGCTCTAAAAATGATGATCATCACACTTTTATTTTTCTTACAACTCAACAATTACAACTCGATACTTAGAACAAGATATGACTCTATATGAATGCCTCCGGCGGTGTACTGGGATATGCAATGAATCAAGAGTGACATGTATGAAAGAATTATGAATGGTGGCTTTGCCACAAATACGATGTCAACTACATGATCATGCTAGCAATATGACAATGATGGAGCGTGTCATAATAAACGGAACGGTGGAAAGTTGCATGGCAATATATCTCGGAATGGCTATGGAAATGCCATGATAGGTAGGTATGGTGGCTGTTATGAGGAAGGTATATGGTGGGTGTATGATACCGGCGGAAGGTGCGCGGTATTAGAGAGGCTAGCAATGGTGGAAGGATAAGAAAGTGCATATAATCCATGAACTCAACATTAGTCATAAAGAACTCATATACTTATTGCAAAAATCTAGAAGTTAGCAAAGCAAAGTATTACGCGCATGCTCCTAGGGGAATAGATTGGTAGGAAAAGACCATCGCTCATCCCCGACCGCCGCTAATAAGGAAGACAATCAATAAACACCTCATGCTCCGATTTCGTTACATAACGGTTCACCATACGTGCATGCTACGGGAATCACAAACTTTAACGCAAGTATTATTTAAATTCACAACTACTCAACTAGCACGAATCTAATATTATCACCTCCATATCTCAAAACAATTATCATGCTTCAATCTTTTCTTAGTATTCAACACACTCATAAGAATTTTTACAAATCTTTTATGCTTAGCATATTAGGATTTTAAGCAAATTACCATGCTATCTAAGACTCTCAAAATAATATAAGTGAAGCATGAGAGTTCATCTATTTCTTCAAAATACAACTACCACTATGCTCTAAAAGATATAAGTGAAGCACTAGAGCAAACAACAAACTACTCCGAAAGATATAAGTGAAGATCAATGAGTAGTCGAATAATTATGCAACTATATGAAGACTCTCCCATTTAATAATTTCAGATGTTGAAACTTTATTCAAACAGCAAGAAAATCTAAAGAAAATGACATGACGCTCCAAGCAAAACACATATCATGTGGTGAATAAAAATATAGCTCCAAGTAAAGTTACCGATGAACGAAGGCGAAAGAGGGGATGCCTTCCGGGGCATCCCCAAGCTTAGACGCTTGGTTATCCTTGAATATTACCTTGGGGTTCCTTGTGCATCCCCAATATTAGTCTCTTGCCACTCCTTATTCCATAGTCCATCGAATCTTTACCCAAAACTTGAAAACTTCACAACACAAAACTTAACAGAAAACTCGTAAGCTCCGTTAGCGAAAGAAAACAAAACACCACTTCAAGGTACTATAATGAACTCATTATTTATTTATATTGGTGTTAAACCTACTGTATTCCAACTTCTCTATGGTTTATAAACTATTTTACTAGCCATAGAGTCATCAAAATAAGCAAACAACACACGAAAAACAGAATCTGTCAAAAACAGAACAGTCTGTAGTAATATGTAACTAATGCAAACTTATGGAACTCCAAAAATTCTAAAATAAATTGGTGGACCTTATTAATTTGTCTAGTAATCATCTGAAAAAAGAATCAACTAAATATCACTCTCCAATAAAAAGTTCTAGCTAATCTCGTGAGCGCTAAAGTTTCTGTTTTTTACAGCATGATCATAAAGACTTCACCCAAGTCTTCCCAAAGGTTCTACTTGGCACAAACACTAATTAAAACATAAAAACAGATCTTAACAGAAGCTAGATGGGTTATTTATTCCTAAACAAAACCAAAAAGCAAGAAACTAAAATAAAATTGGGTTGCCTCCCAACAAGCGCTATCGTTTAATGCCCCTAGCTAGGCATGATGATTTCAATGATGCTCACATAAAAGATAGGAATTGAAACATAAAGAGAGCATCATGAAGAATATGACTAGCACATTTAAGTCTAACCCACTTCCTATGCATAGGGAGTTTGTGAGGAAACAACTTATGGGAACAATAATCAACTTGCATAGGAAGATAAAACAAGCATAACTTCAAGATTTTAAGCACATAGAGAGGAAACTTGATATTATTGCAATTCCTACAAGCATATGTTCTTCCCTCATAATAATTTTCAGTAGCATCATGAATGAATTCAAAAATATAACCAACACCTAAAGCATTCTTTTCATGATCTACTAGCATAGAATTTTTATTACTCTCGACATAAGCAAAATTCTTCTCATGAACAATAGTGGGAGCATCATAAGAGACTTGAATACTATAAATTGTTTCCACATTAAAAGAGTAATGTTCAGAGAAAGGGTACTCATAATCATGACAAGTTTTATAAATATAATCATCACTACTCTTTATAGCATAAGTTTTATCACAATAATCATCATACGTACCAACTTTGTTCTCATCATAATCGATTGAAACCTCTTCCGAAATAGTGGATACATCACTAAATAAAGTCATGACCTCTCCAAATCCACTTTCATAAATATTATAAGATTAAACATCATAGGTAAAAGGCAGGCTATCATCATAACTACTTTGCATATCAAAACTTGAGAGGCTAAAAATATCATCATTATTAAACATAGCATCCCCAAGCTTGGGACAAACATTAATTGCATCAAATATATTCTCGAATATGTCATCCTCATCAAACATAACTTCCCCAAGCTTGGGTCTTTTCATATCATAAGCATAATCACTCTCATCATTAATAGCACGGATAACACCAATAGTATAGCAATTATTATATTCTTCCAAGCAAGTGACAAAAAGATTTTCAAGACCATAAGAAGTATCATTATCTTCCCAATCATAATCATCACAACAAGCAATAGGCATAACGAGATCATCATCAAGTGTATCATCTTCATTTTCATGAGGCACATCAATAATAGGAGCAACTTTATTTGGGAGAGATACCTTTTTACCTCTCTTCCTTTTTCTTTTCTTCTTCTTCACCACATCATGTGTGGGTTCAGTCCTCTTTTTGGAGCTCCTTATTAATGAGATTGGTTGAATAGAAGGCTCCTCCTCGTTACCTGATTCATCATAAGAAATAATAGGAGGATATTGGGAAGTCACTTCCCTTTCATTAGTATTCTCTTCATCTTCTATTTTTTTTCTTTTCTTTATGTAATTGGCAATATAAGTATTTTCAATGCAATTCACCGCACAATACATATAAATTTCTTCTAGATCAAAATGAAGAATTCTATCAAGGGCAAATTCTGGAATGATCTTAGTTATACGTTTTATTTCTTCATAACCCAAGAGCAAACTAAGTTCATTATGATGTGCAAGGGAAATCAAGTCATCACAATTTTTGGACACGATACGATCATGAAACAATTTGCATTGGGTACTAAAATGATCACGTTCATTGCAAAGTTCACAAGTATGGCTAATAAAAATAAATTTTCAGCACATGCATCTAGCCTTTCTTGCAACCATTTAGTTTCTAAGTACTTATGACTCTTGCAATATCTATCTTCCCTATTTGGTGTGTCCTTGCAAACCCAATTTACTCCACAAAAATTGACATGTTTATAGGAGACATTTTCATCATAACTAGTGCAATCATCATTAGCATCATGGATATTCAAGGGATTCATACTAACGACATTGCAATCATGCTCATCATTAAAAGATTTAGTGCCAAACATTTTAAAGATCTCTTCTTCTAGCACTTGAGCACAATTATCCTTTCCATCATACTCACGAAAGATATTTAAAAGGTGAAGCGTATGTGGCAAACTCAATTCCATTTTTTTGTAGTTTTCTTTTATAAACTAACTAGTGCTAAAACAAGAAACAAAAAGATTCGATTGCAAGATCTAAAGATATACCTTCACTTACCTAGCCTCCTCGGCAACGGCGCCAGGAAAGAGCTTGATGTCTACTACACAACCTTCTTCTTGTAGACGTTGTTGGGCCTGCAAGTGCACAGGTTTGTAGGACAGTAGCAAATTTCCCTCAAGTGGATGACCTAAGGTTTATCAATCCGTGGGAGGCGTAGGATGAAGATGGTCTCTCTCAAACAACCCTGCAACCAAATAACAAAGAGTCTCTTGTGTCCCCAACACACCCAATACAATGGTAAATTGTATAGGTGCACTAGTTCGGTGAAGAGATGGTGATACAAGTGCAATATGGATGGTAGATATAGGTTTTTGTAAACTAAAAATATAAAAACAGCAAGGTAGCGAGCGGTAAAAGTGAGCGTAAACGGTATTGCAATGCTAGGAAACAAGGCCTAGGGTTCATACTTTCACTAGTGCAAGTTTTCTCAACAATAATAACATAGTTGGATCATATAACTATCCCTCAACATGCAACAAAGAGTCACTCCAAAGCCACTAATAGTGGAGAACAAGCAAAGAGATTATGGTAGGGTATGAAACCACCTCAAAGTTATTCTTTCCAATCAATCCGTTGGGCTATTCCTATAAGTGTCACAGGCAGCCCTAGAGTTCGTACTAGAATAACACCTTAAGATACAAATCAACCAAAGCCCTAATGTGACCTAGATACTCCAATGTCACCTCAAGTATCCGTGGGTATGTTTATACGATATGCATCACACAATCTCAGATTCATCTATTCAAACCAACACATAGAACCTCAAAGAGTGCCCAAAGTTTCTACCGGAGAATCACGGCGAAAACGTGTGCCAACCCCTATGCATAGGTTCATGGGCGGAACCCGCAAGTTGGTCACCAAAACATACATCAAGTGGCACGTGATATCCCATTGTCACCACAGATACGCATGGCAAGACATACATCAAGTGTTCTCAAATCTTTAAAGACTCAATCTGATAAGATTACTTCAAAGGGAAAACTCAATCCATTACAAAAGAGAAGAGGGGGAGAAGAAACATAAGATCCAACTATAATAGCAAAGCTCGCGATACATCAAGATCGTGCCAAATCAAGAACATGAGAGAGAGAGAGATCAAACACATAGCTACTGGTACATACCCTCAGCCCCGAGGGTGAACTACTCCCTCCTTGTCATGGAGAGTGCCGGGATGATGAAGATGGCCACCGGTGAGGGTTCCCCCCCTCCGGCAGGGTGCTGGAACAGGGTCCCAAGAGGTTTTTGGTGTCTACAGAGGCTTGCAGCGGCGGAGCTCCCGATCTAATCTCTGTTCTGGAAGTTTTAGGGTACGTGGATATATATGGGAGCCGGAAGTACGTCGGAGGAGCCACGGGGCCCCCACGAGGCAGGGGGCGCGCCCTAGGGGGGTGGGCGCCCCCCCACCCTCGTGGGCAGCCCATATCTCCCCTGACGTGCACTCCAAGTTCCCTGGGTTGCTTTCCTTCCAAAAATAACTTCTCCAGTTGATTTCGTTCCGTTTCGACTCCGTCTGATATTCCTTTTCTTTGAAACACTAAAATAGGCATAAAACAACAAATCTGGGTTGGGCCTCCGGTTAATAGGTTAGTCCCAAAAATAATATAAAAGTGGATAATAAATCCCAATATTTCCTAAAACAGTAGATAATATAGCATGGAGCAATCAAAAATTATAGATACGTTGGAGACGTATCAGAAGACAACGTAATGGGTTATGTTTTCTTATATCTAAAATAAAGTATATTGTCATGGATCACCCAACACGTTGAGCTTGCCTTTCCCCCTAATGCTAGCCAAATTCTTTGCACTAAGTAGAGATACTACTTGTGCTTCCAAATACCCTTAAACCCAGTTTTGCCATGAGAATCCACCATACCTACCTATGTATTGGGTAAGATCCTTCAAGTAAGTTGTCATCGGTGCAAGCAATAAAAATTGCTCTCTAAATATGTATGATTGATTAGTGTGGAGGAAATAAGATTTATAAGATCTTGTGATGTGGAAGAAATAAAAGCGACGGACAGCATAATAAAGGTCCATATCACAAGTGGCAATATAAAATGACGTTCTTTTGCATTAAGATGTTGTGCATCCAACCATAAAAGCGCATGGCAACCTCTGCTTCCCTCTGCGAAGGGCCTATCTTTTACTTTTATCTTCTACCTTATGCAATAGTCATGGTGATCTTCACCTTTCATTTTTACATTTTATCCTTTGGCAAGCACATTGTGTTGGAAAGATTTTGATATATATATCCAATTGGATGTAAGGCATCATGAACTATTATTGTTGGCATTACCCTAGAGGTAAAAGGTTGGGAGGCAAATCTATAAGCCCCTATCTTTCTCTATGTCTGATTAAAACTTTGAACCCATAAATATCGCGTGAGTGTTAGCAATTTTGAAAGACTAAATGATAGTTGAGTATGTGGAGTTTGCTAAATCAAAGCTCTGACATAGACTCTTCCCGAAAATAAGATGAATTGTAATTGTTTGATGACTGATAACACGGTTTGTTAGTTTTCAAGAAAGTTTATGATCTATAATTTAACATGTGAATAGCTTGTTACTTTATCATGAGAAGTTTTATGAGATGAGTTACTGTTATGACATATAATGATGCTCGAAAAGGTGACTGAAATTATCATTGATCAAACTTGTGCACCTTCTAGCATTCACACTTCATAAATTATTTCTTTTATCATTTATCTACTCGAGGACGAGCAGGAATTAAGCTTGGGGATGCTGATACGTCTCTGTAACACTCCAAATATTTTTGGTTTTCATCAAATTCTTTAATTAATTGGAAGGAGGTTATTTAAATTTTTCTTAAAACCTCTCCTTCTCAAATATTTTATGATAAGTATTTTATGTGTCCTTCTCAACCTTGATGTTTGGTCTTGAGGGTTTTTGTGTTGGCTCAACACAAATAATTTTTGGAAAGTTTTTTTACAATTCTTTCTATTAAAAAGAATTCCTATAAATTATGGATTTATTCTTTCCCCTTCAAAGATTTTTCTTTTTGCCATGACCTATGTTGAAAACTTTCTTCCAAAAACCACCTCCCTACTTTGGGTCAATCCAAGCATCCAATTCCAGCAAGTTTCAACCTCTTTTAGATTTTATATCTATTTATTTTATCCTCAAAATCATTTTCTGTCATTTATTTGGACCTTGGTGGTTTACAAAGGAACTGCCAGATTTCCTTTGAGTCTTGGTACCAAATAAACCCCTCTGGCTGGTCCTTAGTACCCTCAACCTAGATCCATCAAGATCTGCTAGTCCATAGTTCAAATTTTGCTTGCTACAAGTTTGGACCAGATTTGCCATTTTTGATGAAATTCATTCTTTTTTATTTTCCTAAAAATCTGAGATAATTCAGGCAGTCTCCAGATGCATCAAGAGATCACCTCACCAAGTCTCAGCTCAAGAGAAAATTTCCACGTGCTCAAATCATTTCGTCGAACAGTTGGTGTGCATAGTTCTGTTCAAATTCAGAGTTCAGTGTTCAGTTCAGTCGTCAGTGTCGTTTTCTTCAGAGCCTCACGTCGATCTCGCCAGTAACTTCAGTGGCGCCATGTTCCATGTTCCTCCTTCTTATCCATCGTGCCGCACGGTCGCTTGGACGGGAGCGAGCGTCGGCGGTGAGCTGGCAGGGGTACATCGTCCCCGTGAGCGGTGACAGCAACGCTCGCTGCGGCCGCCAGAGAGGCTTGGCGTGGAACGGCGCCGCCCAGCACCGCCCACACCACCAGAAGCCTCCGCGTGGCCGTCCTCTTCCCGGTGCGCATTGCAGCACCGTTGCCATGGCCTGAGAAGCGCAGAGCACGCTCTCTGCCGCCGACGTGCCCGTGAGGCCGTTCCATCGAAGGCCTGGAGTATCGCCCAAGTTGTACCTAGTTTAGCCGTCGAATGGAACCACTGGACCAATCCGCAGCTGCCTAGTCACCTAAAGCTCCAGCCCGACCACTGCCTCGCCGTAATCACTCGCCGGAGAAATTCCGTTCTCGGCTACCGCCTCGGGCTGGCTATAAATGGAGCCCCCAAGCTCGTTCTCGACACAGCACCTCCCCTCCTCGCCTCAGAACCTCGCCACGCTCATCAGAGGGCCTCAGGAGGGCCTTCTTCCCCGACTCCGGCCGCCCCAATCCGCTTCGGGCTCCGGCAAGATTCTCTCTGGTGAGGGCACCCCCGCCTCCCAAACCTTGTCAGCAACCTCCTAGTCCACTACGTCTTCTAACCCGAACCCCAATTTGGCATCTGCAACCCTCCTCGGTGGGATCCATCACCACCCGAACCACCGTCCGCCGCAGTAGAGTCCGCCGCCGACGTGGTGTTCGCCGACGACCAACTCCACCACCCACAAACGCGGGAGAGCTCCGTGAGTCCGTAGGTACTCTCCGTTTCCCCTACCTCGCCGTAGATCGACGCCGGCGACCACCGCGATCCTCGGGCGCCAGTGTGCTCTGTTTTAAACTTTTAAACCTGACAGGTGGGACCCCCTCGTCAGCCTCTCCCTTCTTATTAGAACCGTTTTCTTAAAACGCCTTCGGACAGAGTACGCTTTCCCTTTGGGTTGGCGTATTTCTAACTGAAGCGTTTTCTGTTTTTATAAACTAGCACCTGGAAAGTTTCTATTTCATCACAGATTAGTCCCTGGACTAAAACCTTAATAACTTTTAAAAAAAAGAAGATTTTTAGTTGATTCTTTTTCTATCACCTTTATTTTTCTATCTAGTTTTTATCATATTTATTTGAAAAATATTTGGAACAATTTTTATGCACGGACGGTATTTACGTTAGTATCCGAATTTTTTATAACGTAGATATCGAAGGAGGTGACGGAGCCGCAAACTTCGCCGAGCTAGACTCCGACTACTCCGAACCAGGCAAGCATGTTTGAACCTTTGAGATGATGAGTGTTTTGCATGTTTGCTTGAGTGGTGTTCGCATGGCATGTTTATATGAGCATTTGTGAAAGTTATATGTCATGCAAAGTAAGCTGCAAGTGAGCTTCAAAATTTGATGTGTTCATATGATGGTGAGATGACCTGATTATGTGGTGGCATGATAGGTTGTAAGCTGGTATTGTTGAAGCATGCCAGTCCTATGTCAATCGTTCAACTCCAGTATTAACATGGATCAAGTCATGTTCCCGTTCGTCCCCTTCCGTGCTTCCACATGTTTTCGGCAAGAATATGGTTTAGTAAGTTGCAAACCTCTTTCCTTGTACACACCAAATAGAGGGGCCGTGATGAGGGTCCCATGGCCCTAGATTAAAGCCCGTCATCCGGTCAGGGGGCATGGGTGTTTCTGGCTGGGACCGAGAGGGGGGCACCCCTTAGAGCGCGTGACATAAATTTGATCCCATGCTACTCGAGGTTGTGGCCTCCCCGTCTTAAAGTTTTTCTTAAACGTTGCCTAGGGTGATTCCTGGCAGCGGAATGTGGAATGGGTATGTACTGGTTAGATGTGTTTCTTCTAAAATACCGTAAACGGAACTAGTCCTTTGTGACTACTGAAATCCATTGGCTGTGGGTAAAGAGTACAAACTCTGCAGAGTCAAAACCAGTCAAGTAACCATATCCGTGGTCAAGGACCTCGATCATCACATCAGTGTCAGTCTCAGAGTCAGTCCCAGTGACAGTCTCCGGAGAATAAACTGAGAGTGGTAAACCCGGCTGAATGTTATTCCTATGGATGGACTAACCAGTTTATTATTATGTACCGAGTACCCCTTGGGATGATGTTACTTTCATGAGCTACTTGAATTCGAATGAAGAAATATAAGCCCTTTATGTGATGTCGCTCAGACGTCCGACTGTGGCATTCTTGTTATTTAGTTTTGATATAAGCCTTTATGTGATGTCGCTCAGACGTCCGACTGTGGCATTATTGTTATTTACTTTTGATATAAGCCCTTTATGTGATGTCGCTCAGACGTCCGACTGTGGCATTCTTGTTATTTACTTTTGATATAAGCCCTTTATGTGATGTCGCCCAGAAGTCCGACTGTGGCATTCTTGTTATTTAGCTTCATTATAAGCCCTTTTCGAGATGTCGCTTAGACGTACGACTGTGGAATGTACTGTCATTTACGTTTCAATATAAGCCCTTTATGTGGTGTCGCCCTGACGCCCGACTGCGGCATCTTAATTTATTTTACCTTTCGAGGCGTCGCTCCAGACACCCGATCGGTCTTCAGTTATTTTATCGGGATTTTGGGAGGACTACCGCCTGACTTCCCTTCATTTATCATGCAGTGCAAATTTATTACCAGAGTGTGCATTACTAATCTGCTCATGTGCATCATGTTTGCATTTGTTATATCTTATGTCCAAACTGTCTTGCGAGTACATTCAAAGTACTCACCTGGCTTGTTGATTTGGCCAGATGTTGACGAAGGCGATCTTATGGATGAAGAGTACGATAGTGAGTCTGATGCCTAGAGGAGTCTCAGTCAGTCCCGTGCGATCCTGGAGTTGGTCACTTGTATTATATACGCTTCCGCTACCCTAATAAAATCATCGAGCCTCACTCCGACACTTGATGAGCTATAAGATTTTGGAGACATGTCACCCACTCCACTGTGACATATCCACCACCACTTTTATTATGAGTCAGTAGTTATGCCACCATACCCTTTGTGTCATATCCGCCTTTATGTATAATATCGGCGTGCTTGTAATAAATTGTTGAGCAGCCTCAGCTCAACCTTGTCTAATATTTACTACTGCTGGATTTCTGTATCAAGGATTTGTCTACCAGTAAGAAGGATTATTCTATACTGGTCTAATAAAATGGTTAGTTTTTCAATAAATGTTTTATTGGAAAACCGGTCCTGATAACCTTGGTACCAGAGCCAGGCTGACTGTAGGAAGCCACTAGGTGCGATCGCTAATCGGTTATTAGCGTATTAAGTGCCATTTTAACATTTTGAAAATGTAGCAATTTTCTGTTAGTCATCATAAATTTATGATTTGACTATTCGGAATTTTTGTCTACCTTTGTAGATGGCTGGCAGCGACTGTGAGTCACAGGTGTTCGCCAATGTACCTGAGGGATTTATCAAGCTTCTCGTCTCCATCACCAAGGTCGCGATCGGGCCATCGGCTCGTTCGGAGTTCACACTCTACCAGCACAAGATCAGCGACAGCGTGTCTATGCACTAGGCCGCGGTGCAATTCAAGGGAGGACGTTCTGAGTCACGCCGCTTCCGATTTGTGGGAAGGGCCATGCCTACGGAGAGGCATGCCATGCAGATGGCTGCCCATGAGGCGATAGCTCGTTCCGGGATGCTCTTCCTTCGATGAAGACTCGTCGCTACCGCTACCTCCCATGCCACGTCCCATACACTTGTCACTATGCGTTCGCTTGGCTAGGGGGGAGAGAGACGAGGCTATTGAAATGTTGGTTGAGTATCTCAAGGCTCTCGAGGCAGCTTTTGATAACCTCGTGGACGACTTTGTGGCTGCTCGTATGGACTTCGTTCAGGGTTGTTCCGCCAACAGGAGGGAGCTCCTCCGTACATCACCACCACTGTCATACATCTCATCCTCAACATCCTATGCACCTGCCATATTAGCCACCGCTCGCCGCCTGCCTACCACTTAGGAGTTTGACCAAGTCATTGCTCCTACTCCAGTCAGTGCTCCACCACCTGCCGCGCCCGCACCAGCTCCTCAACCCAGTACTTCGCGCCTGGAGCCTATTAGTGAGGAGGAGGTTGAGTCTCCAGCCTCACCGGGTCTTACCCTCGGCACGCCGAGGGAAGTTCTTACCATCTCCGACTGAGTGCGCCTAGCAGCTGTGCGATGTACCAGCTTGTATGATATGTTTATATGTATATAGGTTTGGTGAGAAGTAGTTTGTGTGCGCATCATGTAGGAACTCGGAGAAGTGCACTAGCCTAAATAACATGTCAGGAATGTGTACGCACATCCTGAGTGATGTATTGTATAATTACGACTTGCGTGTAAGATATGTACTGAGCGGTCCTTCTCCATGCGCAATCAAGTATTTTCTTGAGAAATGTTGGAGTTCTTGAAATTTACGCCTTTGCAAAATTATTTATATTGCCACCCAGTTTTTCTCATGAATTCTGCAAAAAATACCACTGAGCGGAAATGCCTCGTCCCTGACTCGTTCCATGCCAAGTTCGCCGGAAGAAAATTATGGTACCCAGACAAGTAACAATTTCACACAGGGGCAGTCAAATCAGCAAGGCAGTGAAGCAGCATTTACTCAAGTATGCCGCCTTTATGAGCAAAGCCAGCAGCAGCATCAGGAGATGATGAACCATGTAATCAATATGGGAAATCACCGTGAACCATATCAGCAGCATTCCAAATTGTCTGAACTACAAAAGACGCGTCCCCCAACGTTCTCTCACACTGATAGACCTCTTGAGGCCGATGATTGGCTTCGAGACATTGAAAGGAAGTTAATTATTGCACAATGTTCGGACCGTGAGAAGGTACTTTATGCACCTCACTACCTCACTGGAGCAGCTGCATCATGGTGGGAAAATTTCCTACACATGCACCCCAATGAAAATAACATCACCTGGGAAGAATTTAAAGAAGGTTTTCGTGGGGCGCACATTCCCGGAAGCATTATGAAGATCAAGAAAAGGGAGTTTGATGACCTCAAGCAGAGAAGCATGACAGTGACTAAGTACAACAGTCAGTTTACTCAATTATCTCGTTATGCCAACGAAGAGCATATGACTGAAAATAAAAAGATGAAAAAAAATTTCTGGATGGCCTGGCACCAGCACTTAAATGCCAGTTGGTCGTACACACCTTTCCGGATTTCAAAACTCTTGTGGGCAAAGCTATTACATTAGAAAATGAGCGCCGCAGCTTGGAGGATTTTCGCAAGCGCAAAAGGGACAAGACTACTCATGCTCGCAACAACCGGAACAAGACTGATTTTCAGAAAATTGGAGCAAACAAATCCACGACCGCTGTTCCACGCCCAAACAAAAATTTTCATGCAAGAGACAAGGATTTTACATATCGCCTAGGTGTTACTTGCTACGCTTGTGGAGAGGAAGGACACTATGCCAAACAGTGCCCAAAGCCAAGAAACTCGGCCCCCAAGTCGAACAACAGTGGAAATAATTCAGCACCCAAGCGTAACAACTTCAACCCCAATAACAATCACAGGAAGGGTCACTTGAACCACGTGACCAAGGAGGAAGCACAGAATGCCCCGGATATCGTACTCGGTATGTTCCCTGTCAACACAATACCTGCCATAGTTTTGTTTGATTCTGGAGCTTCTCACTCGTTCATTTCAAAGAAATTTGCTTCGCAACATGATTTTTCGATGCTTCCCTTGAAAAAAAATCCATGACCATCAAGTCCCCCGGGATTAAGCAAATCACTCAGAGTTACTGCCAAGGTGTGGTTATTGAGATTGAGGGACTAAATTTTCAGGCAAACCTCATTGTATTGGAGAATAAGGGACTGGATGTTATCCTAGGAATGGACTGGTTAACCACCAACAAGGGATTTATCGACTGCTTCAATCGGGCTGTAATTCTTACTCATCATCACAGGAAAACGATAAAAGTTGCAGCTCAAGAAAGACCAACATCACGGCAACCAAGGTTGAACAAGGTGGACATTTCAGAGTTAAGAAAAGCTCCAGTGGTGTTGGGGATATTACTACTAGGCGTAAACCGGCCTACCAGGGCCGGGTTAACTTCATCAGTAGCCTCAGAGTGTTAAAGCCCAAGAAGATAGATGAGGGCCCAAGGCCGTAGTCGGTTTAACACTTGTGGTCGTAAACCGGCTTTGTATGTAAACTTGTATTATAAGTTAGGAATAAGGAGAGACCAACCCGGGCACGAATATGAACCGGAGATTGGGACTCTGTGAACCGACAGGCGTCACCCGTGTATATAAGGGGACGACCCGACATCGGTTCAAGGAGAGAAAAACACAACTCGAGACTTAGGCGAAGCTTGTTTGCTCCCTAATCCTCGAAACCCCATCAATTCCATCACAACTAGACGTAGGCTTTTACCTTCATCGAAGGGGCCGAACTAGTATAAACCCTCTGTGTCCTTTTGTCCGCTTTAACCCCTTCGAGTTAACCCGTTGCGATGGCTCCACGACTAAGTCCTTTGGCTAGGACATCTGCCGTGACAAAACCACGACAAGTGGTGTGTGAGTTGCCTGACGTATTTCCCGAAGAACTACCAGGCACGCCATCGGACCGGGAAATATAATTCATCATTGAACTAGCACCTGTAACCACCCCCATTTACAAGAAACCTTATAGAATGGCACCCTCCGAGTTGGTAGAATTAAAGAAGCAAATAAAAGAATTACTGGACAAAGGATTTATACGGTCCAGCTCCTCACCTTGGGTTCACCAGTATTATTTGCCAAGAAAAAGGATGGGACACTGAGATTGTGTATAGACTATCGAGCACTCAACATGGTCACCATCAAAAACAAATATCCGATGACACGGATAAATGATTTATTTGACCAGATCGCACAAGCCAAGTTTTTCTCGAAAATTGATTTAAGGTCGGGGTATCATCAGTTAAAAGTACGGACAGAAGATATCCCTAAGACAACATTCACCTCCAGATACAGATTATATGAATTTACAGTAATGCCATTTGGACTGACGAACGCCCCCGCATATTTTGTCCACCTCATGAACAAAGTGTTTATGAAATTTATGGACAAATTTGTTGTGGTGTTCATTGATGATATTCTGGTATACTCTAAGACGCCAGAAGAACATGCTGAACATCTCAGAATTGTACTGGGAGAATTAAGGAAACATCAATTATACGCCAAATTCAGCAAATGTGAAATTTGATTAAGACAGGTTGGTTTTCTAGGACAGGTATTGACCCAAGAAGGTGTTGCAGTGGATCCAGAAAAAGTCAAGGCCGTACTTGGCTGGAAACCACCAGCCAACGTAATAGATGTATGAAGTTTCCCGGGAATGGCTGGATATTACCGAAGGTTCATTGAGGGGTTCCCCGCCATAGCAAAACCAATGACACAGTTACTCAAGAAGGATAAGAAATTTGTATGGACTGAAGCTTGCGAGAAAATTTTCCAAGAACTCAAAAGGAAATTAACAACAACACCAGTATTGGTTGTACCAGACATACACAAAATTTTTGAGGTATATTGTGACGCATCCCGGAAGGGCCTTAGATGCGTACTAATGCAAGAGGACAAAGTAGTCGCATACGCTTCCAGGCAACTACGGAAGCATGAGGAAAATTATCCTACTCATGACTTGGAATTGGTAGCAGTCATTCATGCACTCAGAGAGTGGAGACACTTTTTGCTTGGAAATCGTTGTGAAATATATACGGACCATAAAAGCCTCAAATATATTTTCACACAGCCATAACTCAATTTACTACAGCGGCGCTGGTTGGAATTGGTGAAAGATTATGATGTTGGCATTCACTACCATCCAGGAAAGGCAAATGTAGTGGCAGATGCTCTTAGTCGAAACCCCAGCTCGGGCAAAGACAGTCTACAGAACTTGAGACCTGAATTTCAGCAGGAGTTCGCCAAACTCAACTTGGTGATGGTCACTGAAGGCAATGTGTCAAATTTGGAAATACAACCCACCCTAATGGAACAGATTAAGAAGGCTCAACATGGACACCCCATCATCGAAGGCATAAAAAGAAAAGTGAGTCTGGGCAAGGCTTCAGAATTCGTCGTAGACGATGAGGGAATATTATGGTACGGAGACAGACTTTGCGTGCCAAATATAGCGGACCTCAAACAGCAAATTCTAGCCGAAGGCCATTGTAACGCCCCGAGACCGATGTGCCAGGTGTCCTCCGCTTAGTTGCTATTGTTGCCTCGTCTTTTGCTTGCGTGTCATGCATTTCATAACTTTTCATCATGTGCATTGCATCATGTCATAAATCTTTTGCTTCTCAACTAAATAAATTGCATGGATCTTCGGTCCATTTAAATCGAGGGAATTCACTCGTGATTTCTCTTTATAACATATTAAAGCCTCTCAATATTATTAGGGAGCTATAATAAAATTATTCCATTTATTTGGAATTAACCATAACCCACTTGCAAATAATCCCAATGCCTTTGTTATCACAACTCTTGACCTCTAACCTTGTCTTTTATTCTTTCATCCTTTTTCCGGAGCTCTACCAAAATTCTCAACATTTTAGGCCACTCCAAACCTAGTCCCAATTCAAAACCATTTGAATTATATTCAAATGAATTTGAATTTAATTCCTGCAATCTTGTCACTTATATTTTTCTGTGGCCATGCTTAATTTTATGAGCCTAGAAAATTGTCCTTCCATTCAAATTCGTTCCCTAAACCCCTCTTTTTTTTCCTTTCTCCCTTTTGTTTTCTGGCATTTTTAGTGTTAAGAGAGAGAGGAGAGAGAGCCTAGCTGGGCCTCCCAGCCCAGCTGCAACCAACCGCGCCGGCCTCTAAGGCCCATCTGCGGCCTGACCTGGGCCGGCCCCAAGGCCACCTCCCTCCTAACCCTAGCCCCGATCGAACCCTCTCCCTCTCCCTCTCGTTGTCCCCTCGCGCCGCCAGGAGTCAGCGAGCGCCCGATCTCCCCTCGATCCCTCTCCTCGCTCCCTCGTCCTCCCACTCCGCCGCCACTCTCTCTCGATCCCCCTCGTCCTTCTCCTGACCACGCCACCAGGGGAAGGTTCGACCCCAATCCTCCTCGCCATCCCGCCGCCTCGGGCCTCCTCCACCCCATCGCTGTTCGGAGCCGCGGCCGTCCCTGTGCGCTGGCGCCATGGGCGTCGGCCCCCTCGAGCACCGGCCGCCCCCGTGCCCAACCTTCTCCTCGTGCTCCACCCCGCCGGCCCCGTTTCGCCTCGCCCCGCCCGGAACCGGTGGTCCTCGCCACGGATCCGCTGTCCCCGCCGCCGGATCACGCTTCTCCGCCGTTCCCGGCCTTCCCTGCAGCCCGCCGCCGCTCCCCTTCAAGTCCCGCATCGCCAGGAGGTCGTCCTCGCCGCCCTGCCTCTCTGCTTCGAGCAAGCAAGGCCCGAGCGTCTCTGCTGCCCGTCTAGGAGCTCCTCACCCGAAGCCTTGCCGCTGCATGCGCCCGTCCACCTTGCAGCTGCCGGAGCAGGACCTCCTCGTCGTGGCTCTGCCTCCACAACCACCGAACCAGGAACGCCAAGGCCATCTTCGAGATTTTCGCCAAGTACCGGGACGTCAAGACCCGTCAAGTTCATCTACGAGCCGTGTTCCACTACAGCCGGTGTATTTTCGTCAAGTCTGACTACGACACAAACGACTACTCAGTGTCTTCGAAGAACATGGAAATGCCGAGTTCCTCTCCGAACGTGTACGACTACGTATCCGTGGGCGTCAAGTTCCTCTACGAAAACGAGTACCACTACCGTCGCCGTGGATTCAACAAGACAATGTGTACCCCTACTTCCTCTACTTTGCACCAAACGAGCACCGTCCCGATTGCACTCTTCGAAGGTATAACCACCGAGACGACGCCCATGATCGAATGCTTGTATTATAGGAGATGCTCGTGTTTGCATCGTGTCCGATTTGTCACTCGTTTCCATGCCACCGACTCGTGGGAAAACCCGGTAACTGGGATCACCCCACCTTCTATCATGTGTCACGCTCTCGCCACGATTCCTTTTGCACCGGTATCTCCATGAGTACCGGAACCGATATGTTGCCGTGGCACCATTTTCGGATTCGTTGCCGTGGCACCCCTTTCGTTCCGCCATGGTGACCAAATGCTTCATAATATGCTCATGTTAACATTTTCATAAAATTGCATAAAACTTGAAATTGTCATCCGCATCATGATAACAACTTTTAAAATGCTTAAAGTTGATGTTTGCATTTATTTTGCTCAAATACCACGGTAAAATGATTTAATTCATAACTATTTAACCGTAACTCGGATTTTAATAAATTATATATGTAAATGGGGTGGAAAAATGTCTAGTTTAACATGGTGCAGTTTATTTTCCTGTTTTACAACAATAAAATATGTTTTAGGGCAGAACAGTACCAAATTCATATTATGCATATGAGGAGTTTCCGGAATTGTTGTTTGTTGTTCCGGCCTCATTTAAACTTGCCTAGATAGGTAGTTTTCATATGATTCACCTCTTGCCATGTTTAACAACATTTAATATTGTTGGGTACATAAACGAGAGAGAACTAAATAATTTATGTGGTGTTTCGTCAATATGCAACTCGTTGCATATTGAGCTCCACTTAATTTGTAGCGTTGTTTGATGCACTTTGCCATGCCATGCATATTTAACCGGACATGCATCATACTTGATTGTGCATCATGCCATGTTTATGTGATGGTTGTTTACTATGTTGTTTGTTTGTTTCCGGGTTGCTTCTCTCGTTAGCTTCGGTTTTCGTTCCGGAGTTGTGAGGATTCGTTCGACTACGTCCGTTTGTCTTCTTCATGGACTCGTTCTTCTTCCTTGCGGGATCTCAGGCAAGATGACCATACCCTCGAAATCACTTCTATCTTTGCTTTCTAGTTGCTCGCTCTTTTGCTATGCCTATGCTGCGATACCTACCACTTGATTGTCATGCCTCCCACATTGTTAAACCAAGCCTCTAACCCACCTTGTCCTAGCAAACCGTTGTTTGGCTATGTCACCGCTTTGCTCAGCCCCTCTTATAGCGTTGTTAGTTGCAGGTGAAGATGAAGTTTGTTCCTTGTTGGAACATGGAGATGTTGTTCCTTGATGGGAACATGTTTACTTGTTGGGATATCACAATACCTTTTATATTATTAACGCATCTATATACTTGGTAAAGGGTGGAAGGCTCGGCCTTATGCCTGGTGTTTTGTTCCACTCTTGCCGCCCTAGTTTCCGTCATATCGGTGTTATGTTCCCGGATTTTTGCATCCCTAACGCGGTCGGGTGATTTATGGGACCCCCTTGACAGTTCGCTTTGAATAAGACTTTTCCAGCGAGGCCCAACATTGGTTTTACCATTTGCCTCACCACCACCTACTTTTCCCTTGGGAGTAATTAACACGAGGGTCATCTTTATTTTAGCCCCCCCGGGCCAGTGCTTCTCTAAGTGCTGGTCCAAACCGAGCGATGTCCGGCGCCCCCTGCGCAATCAGTGTCTATGCCAACCCGACGTCTTGCTCATCCAGTGTGCCCTGAGACCGAGATATGTGCAGCTCCTATCAGGATTTGTCGGCACATCCGGGCGGCTTTGCTGGACTTGTTTTATTACTGTCGAAATGTCTCGTAGCCGGGATTCCGAGACTGATCGGGTCTTCCCGGGGAGAAGGAATATCCTTCGTTGATCGCGAGAGCTTATCATGGGCTAAGTTGGGACACCCCTGCAGGGTTTGAACTTTCGAAAGCCGTGCCCGTGGTTATGTGGCAGATGGGAATTTGTTAATGTCCGGTTGTAGAAAACCCGAAGTTGATCTTAATTAAAACACACCAACCGCGTGTGTAACCGTGATGGTCTCTTCTCGGCGGGGTCCGGGAAGTGAACACGGTTGTTGGAGTTATGTTTGACGTAAGTAGTTCAGGATCACTTATTGATCATAGTTGTTCGACCGTGCTTTGCCTTCTCTTCTCGCTCTCATTTTGCGTATGTTAGCCACCATATATGCTAGTCGCTGCTGCAGCTCCACCTCACTACCCTGTCCTACCTTTAAGCTTAAATAGTCTTGATCTCGCGGGTGTGAGATTGCTGAGTCCCCGTGACTCACCAGATACTTCCAATACCAGTTTGCAGGTGCCGATGAAACCGTGCAGGTGACGCACTCGAGCTCAAGGAGGAGCTCGATGAAGATCTTGTCCTTTATGTTGTTTCGTTCTAGTCGATCAGTAGTGGAGCCCAGTTGGGGTCGATCGTGGACCTTTGCCGCTTTTGGGGTTTTCTTCTTTTATTTTGGCTCCGTAGTCGGGTCCTGATTGTAACTGTATGATGTAATGTTTCATTCATGTATTTGTGTGAAGTGGCGATTGTAAGCCAACTATGTATCTTTTTCCCTTATGTATTACATGGGTTGTGTGAAGATTACCTCACTTGCGACATTGCTTTCAATGCGGTTATGCCTCTAAGTCGTGCTTCGACACGTGGGAGATATAGCCGCATCGAGGGCGTTACAACCATACCGCTCCATATTCAATCCACCCTGGAGGAACCAAAATGTACAAGGACCTTCAGGAAATTTTTTTGTGGCATGGTATGAAGAGGGATATAGCCACATTCATTGCATGCTGTGATTCATGTCAGCGCATTAAGGCCGAGCACCAAAAACCAGCAGGACTATTACAGCCAAACAGGATACCTGAGTGGAAATGGGACGAAATTGGAATGGATTTTATTGTCGGACTACCTCGGTCATGACACGAAAATGATGCCATATGGGTCATCACAGATAGATTAACTAAGGTGGCAGATTTCATCCCAGTAAAGACAACCCACACCACTCAGAAGCTTGCCAAACTTTATCTCTCCCGTATAGTTTGTCTGCATGGAATTCCAAAGACTATAATATCCTACAGAGGCACTCAATTCGTCTCTAAATTTTGGGATCATTTACAACAAGCTCTGGGAACTCAACTAGTATTCAGTACAGCATACCACCCCCAGACTGGAGGACAAACTAAACGTGTGAACCAAATTCTAGAGGACATGTTGAGAGCATGTGTTCTCACCTATGGAACCAGTTGGGAAGAAAGCTTGTCGTATGCCGAGTTCGCATACAACAACAGTTACCAAGCCAGTCTACAAATGGCACCTTTTGAAGCATTGTACGGGCGAAGATGCCGTACCCCATTATATTGGTCAAAAACAGGAGACAATCGTATCTTCGGCCCAGACATGCTCAAGGAAGCTGAGGTGAAAGTTAGACTAATCAGGGATCGACTCAAGACAGCCCAGAGCCGACAAAAGAGTTATTACGATCAAAAACATCGTGCAGTCAGCTTTGAACCTGGTGAATATGTGTATCTACAAGTATCTCCTATGAGGTGCCTGCAACGATTCAAAGTTAAAGGAAAGCTAGCACCACGGTTTATTAGACCCTTCTGTGTGATTGCACGAAGAGGCACAGTGGCCTACCAGCTAGACCTATCCAAAGAACTGTCAGACATCCACGACGTGTTCCACGTCTCACAGTTGAGGAAATGTGTAAGCAACCCAGAAAAGCATGTATCTCACGAGAGCATTGACATGCAACCAGACCTCACCTACACGGAACGTCCAATAAAAATATTGGAGGAGTCCAAAAGGAGGACCCGTCAGAAAACAATCAAGTTTTTCAAGGTCCAGTGGAGTAATCACACCGAGGATGAAGCAACATGGGAAAGAGAGGATTTTCTTCGAACAGAGTAATATTTGAGGATCAGCTGAAATCTCGGGGACGAGATTTTTCCTAAGGGGGTAGGTGTTGTAACACTCCAAAAAAATTTTGGTTTTCATCAAATTCTTTAATTAATTGGAAGGAGGTTATTTAAATTTTTCTTAAAACCTCTCCTTCTCAAATCTTTTATGACAAGTATTTTATGTGTTCTTCTAAACCTTGATGTTTGGTCTTGAGGGTTTTCGTGTTGGCTCAACACAAATAATTTTTGGAAAGTTTTTTTTACAATTATTTCTATTAAAAAGAATTCCTATAAATTATGGATTTATTCTTTCCCCTTCAAAGATTTCTCTTTTTGCCATGACCTATGTTGAAAACTTTCTTCCAAAAACCACCTCCCTACTTTGGGTCAAGCCAAGCATCCAATTCCAGCAAGTTTCAACCTATTTTAGATTTTATATCTATTTATTTTATCCTCAAAATCATTTTCTGTCATTTATTTGGACCTTGGTGGTTTACAAAGGAACTGCCAGATTTCCTTTGAGTCTTGGTCCCAAATAAACCCCTCTGGCTAGTCCTTAGTACCTTCAACCTAGATCCATCAAGATCTGCTAGTCCAAAGTTCAAAATTTTCAAATTTTGCTTGCTGCAAGTTTGGACCAGATTTGCCATTTTTTATGAAATTCATTCTATTTCTTTTCCTAAAAATCTGAGATAATTCAGGTAGTCTCCAGATGCATCAAGAGATCACCTCACCAAGTCTCAGCTCAAGAGAAATTTTCCACGTGCTCAAATCATTTCGTCGAACAGTTGGTGTGCACTGTTTCTGTTCAAATTCAGAGTTCAGCGTTCAGTTCAGTTGTCAGTGTCATTTTCTTCAGAGCCTCACGTCGATCTCACTAGTAACTGCAGTGGAGCCATGCTCCCTGTTCCTCCTTCTTATCCATCGCGCCGCACGGTCGCCTGGACGGGTGCGAGCGTCGGCGGTGAGCTGGCAGGGGTACATCGCCCCCGTGAGCGGCGACAGCAACGCTCGCTGTGGCCGCCAGAGAGGCTTGGCGTGGAACGACGCCGCCCAGCACCGCCCACACCACCAGAAGCCTCCGCGTGGCCGTCCTCTTCTCGATGCGCACTGCAGCACCGTCGCCGTGGCCTAAGAAGCGCAGAGCGCGCTCTCTGCCACCGCCGTGCCCGTGAGGCCGTTCCGTCGAAGGCCTAGAGTATCTCCCAAGTTGTACCAAGTTTAGCCGTCGAATGGAACCAGTGGACCAATCTGCAGCTGCCCAGTCACCTAAACCTCCAGCCCGACCACTGCCTCGCCGTAATCACTCACCGGAGAAATTCCATTCTCGGCAACCGCCTCGGGCCGGCTATAAATGGAGTCCCCGAGCTCGTTCTCGACCCAGCGCCTCCCCTCCTTGCCTCAGAACCTCGCCACGCTCATCAGAGTGCCTTGGGAGAGCCTTCTTCCCCGACTCCGGCCGCCCCGATCCGCTTCGGGCTCTGGCAAGATTCTCTCTGGTGAGGGCACCCCGCCTCCCAAACCTTGTCAGCAACCTCCTAGTCCACTACCTCTTCTAACCCGAACCCCAGTTTGGCGTCTGCAGCCCTCCTCAGCGGGATCCATCACCACCCGAACCACCGTCCGCCGGAGTAGAGGCCGCCGTCGACGTGGTGCTCGCCGACGACTAACTCCACCACCCACAGACGCGGGAGAGCTCCGTGAGTCCATAGGTACTCTCCGTTACCCCTACCTCGCCGTAGATCGGCGCCGGCGACCACCGCGATCCTCGGGCCCTGGTGTGCTCTGTTTTACACTTTTAAACCTGACGAGTGGGACCCCCTCGTCAGCCTCTCCCTTCTTATTCGAACCGTTTTGTTAAAACGCCTTTGGGCAGAGTACGCTTTCCCTTTGGGTTGGCGTATTTCTAACTGAAGCGTTTTCTGTTTTTATAAACTAGCCACTGGAAAGTTTCTGTTTCATCACAGATTAGTCCCTAGACTAAAACCTTAATAACTTTTAAACAAAAGATGATTTTTAGTTGATTCTTTTTCTATCACCTTTATTTTTCTATCTAGTTTTTTATCATATTTATTTGAAAAATATTTGGAACAATTTTGATGCACGCACGGTATTTACGTTAGTATCCGAATTTTTTATAACATAGATACCGAAGGAGGTGACGGAGCCGCAAACTTCGCCGAGCTAGACTCCGACTACTCCGAACCAGGCAAGCATGTTTGAACCTTTGATATGATGAGTGTTTTGCATGTTTGCTTGAGTGGTTTTTGCATGGCATGTTTATATGAGCATTTGTGAAAGTTATATGTCATGCAAAGTAAGCTGCAAGTGAGCTTCGAAATTTGATGTGTTCATATGATGGTGAGATGACCTGATCATGTGGTGGCATGATAGGTTGTAAGCTGGTATTGTTGAAGCATGCTAGTCCTATGTCAATCGTTCAACTCCAGTATTAACATGGATCAAGTCATGTTCCCGTTCGTCCCCTTCCGTGCTTCCACATGTTTTCTGCAAAGAATACGGTTTAGTAAGTTGCAAACCTCTTTCCTTGTACACACCAAATAGAGGGGCCGTGATGAGGATCCCATGGCCCTAGATTAAAGCCCGTCATCCGGTCAGGGGGCATGGGTGTTTCCGGTTGGGACCGAGAGGGGGGCACCCCTTAGAGCGCGCGGTATAAATTTGATCCCATGCTATTCGAGGTTGTGGCCTCCCCGTCTTAAAGTTTTTCTTGAACGTTGCCTAGGGTGATTCCTGGCAGCGGAATGTGGAATGGGTGTGTACTGTTTAGATGTGTTTCTTCTAAAATACCGTAAACGGAACTAGTCCTTCGTGACCACTGAAATCCATTGGCTGTGGGTAAAGAGTACAAACTCTGCAGAGTCAAAACCAGTCAAGTAACCATATCCGTGGTCAAGGACCTCGATCATCACATCAGTGTCAGTCTCAGTGTCAGTCCCAGTGACAGTCTCCGGAGAATAAACTGAGAGTGGTAAACCCGGCTGAATGTTATTCCTATGGATGGACTAACCAGTTTATTATTATGTACCGAGTACCCCTTGGGACGATGTTACTTTCATGAGCTACTTGAATTTGAATGACGAAATATAAGCCCTTTATGTGATGTCGCTCAGACGTCCGACTATGGCATTCTTTTTATTTACTTTTGATATAAGCCCTTTATGTGATGTCTCTCAGACGTTCGACTGTGGCATTATTGTTATTTACATTTGATATAAGCCCTTTATGTGATGTTGCTCAGACGTCCGACTGTGGCATTCTTGTTATTTACTTTTGATATAAGCCCTTTATGTGATGTTGCCCAGACGTCCGACAGTGGCATTCTTGTTATTTACCTTCATTATAAGCCCTTTTCGAGATGTCGCTTAGACGTCCGACTGTGGCACGTATTGTCATTTATGTTTCAATATAAGCCCTTTATGTGGTGTCGCCCTAATGCCCGACTGCAGCATGTTAATTTATTTTACCTTTCGAGGCGTCGCTCCAGACACCCGATCGGTCTTCAGTTATTTTATCGGGATTTCGAGAGGACTACCGCCTGACTTCCCCTCATTTATCATGCAGTGCAAATTTATTACCTGAGTGTGCATTACTAATCTGCTCATGTGCATCATATTTGCATTTGTTATATCTTATGTCCAAACTGTCTTGTGAGTACATTCAAAGTACTCACCTGGCTTGTTGATTTGGCCAGATGATGACGAAGGCGATCTTATGGATGAAGAGTACGATAGCGAGTCTGATGCCTAGAGGAGTCCCAGTCAGTCCCGTGCGATCCTGGAGTTGGTCACTTGTATTATATACGCTTCCGCTACCCTAATAAAATCATCGAGCCTCACTCCGATGGTTGACGAGCTGTAAGATTTTGGAGACATGTCACCCACTCCACTGTGACATATCCACCACCACTTTTATTACGAGTCAGTAGTTATGCCACCATACCCTTTGTGTCATATCCGCCTTTATGTATAATATCGGCGTGCTTGTAATAAATTGTTGAGCAGCCTCAGGTCAACCTTGTATAATATTTAGTACTGCTGGATTTCTGTATCAAGGATTTGTCTACCAATAAGAAGGATTCTTCTATACTGGTCTGATAAAATGGTCGGTTTTTCAATAAATGTTTTATTGGAAAACCGGTCCTGACAGTCTCCAACGTATCTATAATTTATGAAGTATTCATGCTATTATATTATCCATCTTAGATGTTTTATATGCATTTATATGCTATTTTATATGATTTTTGGGACTAACTTATTAACCTAGAGCCCAGTGCCAGTTTCTGTTTTCTCCTTGTTTTTGAGTTTTTCATAAAAGGAATATCAAACGGAGTCCAATTGATGTGCCAATTTTGACGATTTTTTATGGACCAAAAGAAGACCCCGGAGTAAAAGAGTTGGGCTAGGAGAGTCCCAAGGTGCCCACGAGGGTGGGGGGCGCGCCCACCCCCCGAGTCCCAAGGTGCCCACGAGGGTGGGGGCGCGCCCACCCCCCAGGCGCGTGGGCCTGCCCCGTGGACACCTCGGGCACCTCCTTGACGTGAGACCGACGCTAAAAATTCCTATAAATACAAAAACTTTGGAAAATTAACCTAGATCATAAGTTCCGCCGACGCAAGCCTCTGTAGCCACGAGAAATCAATCTAGGCCCTCTCTGGCACCCTGTCGGAGGGGGCCATCATCACCGGTGGCCATGGAGGAGTATCCCGGAGGGGCCATCATCACCATGAAGTCCAAGGACCAGAGGTTGGAGGCCATGGAGGAGGAAGCACAAGGGGGAGAACCTCTCCTCCTCTCTTCTGGTGGCGCCGGAGTGCCATCAGGAGGGGAATCATTGCCGCAGTGTTCGTCTTCATCAACATCACCATCCTCATCTCTTTTACGCGGTCCACTCTCCCGCACCCCGCTGTAATCCCTACTTGAACATGGTGCTTTATGCCACATATTATGATCCAATGATGTGTTGCCATCCTATGATGTATTGAGTAGATATCTTTTGTCTTTGGGTTGTTTGATGATTTAGATTGGTATGAGTTGTATGTTTTACTTTGGTGTTGTCCTATGGCGCCCTCCGTCTCGCGCAAGTGTGAGGGATCCCCGCTGTAGGGTGTTGCAATACGTTCATGATTATCTTATAGTGGGTTGGTGAGTGACTGAAACACAAACCCGAGTAAGAGGGATTGTTGCGTATGCGAATAAAGAGGACTTGATGCTTTAATGCTATGGTTGGGTTTTACCTTAATGATCTTTAGTAGTTGCGGATGCTTGCTGGAGTTTCAATCATAAGTGCATATGATCCAAGTAGAGAAAGTATGTTAGCTTATGCCTCTCCCTCATATGAAACTGCAATAGTGATTACTGGTCTTGTTAACGATTGCCTAGGACAATTCTGCACACCGATCCACCATTATTCCACACTCGCTATTTATAATAATTAGTAATATATTCTAACCTTATGATAACATCACCTACTTTTATATTTTAGCTCTCCGATATCGTACAAAGTTATCCTCTTCATACCCACAACATAGTTTTATTTCTCGTTGCTAGTTGGAAGCAAACGTTCAGTGCACGTAGAATCGTATCAGCGGTAGATAGGGCTTGAGAGAATATTGATCTTACCTTTAGCTCCTTGTGAGTTCGACACTCCATACTTATCACTTCCACCTTTGGAAATTGCTATGATGATTCCCTGCAACTGAGGATTATCAGAGCCTTGGCCGTACGTATGTACATGGCCGTATTTTCTTTCTTGCAAACTGGCCGCTGTACGTACGTGTACATGCTACCTCTACTACGACACGTGCGTGCCTCTACATCGACCAGTATGTACGTACACGTTCGCGACCAGAATGACAATGCTACGTATGCTTCGACCAGGTGGGTCCCGACTGTCAAGCACTTCCTTGCCTGCGAAGATGTAGCTGGTGGGTCCCAGCAGTCAGGGGGGCGAATCATTTGTTTTGCCCGGACGCACTTCCTTGCATGCGAAGATGTAGCTGGTGGGTCCCAGCAGTCAGGGGGAAACGTTTTCTTTGCAAAATACGATGGCCCGTCTGGTGGGTCCCCGCTGTCAGGTGGATGAATAATTATTTTGCGCGTAATAAGGAGGCACTTCCTTGCTGCGGCCGTGGACCCAGCTGTCAGCCTCTCCACGTACAGTCCATGTCTGATGGAAGCCGTCCCTTGACCACATTGACCACGCCGCGCCGAGAGCACCAAGGCGATGGATGACGGCGAGGCCTAGGAAGGGGACGACGCGGAGCCGAGGAAGACGCGACAGTGGATGCCCACCCATAGAGGAGTATGAGGGTTCATTGGTTCGCTGCGGTGTGAGGCTGCCATCACCGTAGAATAACAGGGGGTGTGGGTGAGTAGAGGGATGGCCTGGCCAGTGGTGGGAGTAGTAGGGGGCGGTGAGGCCTCCGCCGCATCGCAACCGGCCACAGGAGGTAGGAGCACGAGACACGACCGATGCTGCTTTGGGCGGCTGGAGTAAGAAGACCAGAGGTTGAAGAAGCACTACGGCCGTTGGATGGACATCGTACGGTCACTGGAGCTAGAATCATGCATATTGACTAAGTTGACAAAGCCCTCCGTCCCCGTCAACTTAGTAGGCCCACAAGTCAGCCTGCCACTGTACTGGGTCCCAGCTAGCAAGGGGAGTCTTCATTTTTTTGTGCGTCATAAGGAGGCACTTCCTTGCGTGCGAAGATATAGCTGGTGGGTCCGACCTGTCAGCGGCGGGAACGTTTTTTTCACGAAATACAGAAGCCCATCGCGTGGGTCCTAGCTGTCAGGTGGAGGAATCATTATTTTGTGCGTAATAAGGAGGCATTTCCTTGCGTGCGGCCGTGGACCCAGCTGTCAGCCTCTCCACATACAGTCCACTTCTGATGGATGTCGTTCATTAACCACGTTGACCAGGCCATGCTGAGAGCACCAGGGCGGTGGACGACGGCGAGGCCTAGGAAGGGAATGACACGGAGCCAGGGAAGACTCGTCTGCCGTCCCCGGAGAATAACGGCAGGTGTGGGTGAGTAGAGGGATGGCTAGGCCAGCGATGGGAGTACGGTGGGGCGGTGAGGCCTGCGCGGCAGCATAGCTAGCCGCGGGAGGAGGGAGCAGGAAGTCCCGCCGGTTCTTGTTTGAGCGGCTGGAGCAGGAAAAGCAGAGATTGAAGAAGCAAGACAACCGTTGGATGGACATCCAACAGTCACTGCTCTCGTGTGCATTATTTCTAATAATGTACAGCCCATTTGCTAATTCTTAAGAATTATTTTTGAGTCCATATTCTTTTTGTTAGCATTACACCCCATATTGTGGCCACGGTTAAAAAGTATACAATTTTTTTTGCATATTTCGGTGCTATCAACTGTTTTTAATCCTGAAATATCGATTCACATTCAAACTATTTTGAGAAATAATTTATATAAATATAAGATCCAAATAATTGTCCACGCATAAAAAGCAATGGAATTTAAAATCTTGTAATGAAAAAAACGAAACCAATTCCCGGTTTGATGTGTTTTAAAAATGTACAGCCCATTTCTGGGCAAACCGAATGAAACTCTCCTCGTCTTGAAAGATTTGCAGCCCAGCAGGGCTGATAAAGCAAGTAGGCCTTGTTTGGGTATTTCTTAAAAAAAATAGAACTGGGCCAGCCATTTTCAGCAAGAAAAAAACACAACTGGGCTTATGATGTGGTAAACATAAACAAAACCCTGGCTTGACGGGCCACAGCCTCGCACAGCCTAGTTGTTACACTGATCCGTCGCTAAAACTAGTATAAGTAACTGGTTGGGATTTGTTAGTTGTTACAATATTTCACTCTAAATTAAACGACTAGCAAGCCATTTGCCTTGCTTCAAAGAAAATATGACAGTCACAGCCGAGTTGAAAAGGGCAAGAACATCTAACTCCAGCTTACAAACTGTACAAAATCACGAGGGTTAATTGTTCATTAGGTTTACAAAAAAACCCAGGTTGAAAAGGGCAACAACATCTTACTCCAACACTGTTTTTGGCAGTCACGGTCAAATGGATCGGTCAGGTCCATAGAATGAACATCCAGGGTCGTAAAATTTACTGGATTATGACCACAATATGTTGTAAATAGAAGCCCGACACGTTCAGAAGCTCTTTTGCCCACCTAAAACTCCTTTTTTTGCTCTTCCACATACCCATCCATCAAAACCATGCTGCTGGTAATCTTAAGCCTGATGGACAATAGTAACCTCGCATTCAGCAGGAAGAATGACAAATCTAGTGTTTGCACGGTTGGCTACATATCGTTCTAGCGTTATTGTCTTCAATCGAATCTCATGAGAAGTGAGAAAATCCCGATGCTTACGAATCCACCCATTGGTTATAACTTTCTTACCCCATCCTGTTGCCTAAATAGACATGAAGAGTGAAAACAGTTAAGGTCTAAAAAAAGAGTGTCGAAAGAGCAACAACTGAACGGTTAATTCTAGTACACTATATGCGGGCTTCCAATGTGCGTGAAATTATCACCTTTATATACAACTTCTACAGACATGGAAAGCATTGCAGCAAGCCAATAATCTTGTTTAGATCAAAACTATTCATTTGGATATATAAGATCTTGACAGAATCCAGCACCATTGATAGGCCATCCATGGAGAAACTCTTCATTGAGCATAGAACATAATATTAGTACAAAATGTGTACTCCAAGATGACATATAACTTATGCGCAGAAATTTAAAATGCAGCTTATGGTTACAAGTGTAGATGATAATGTAAAGTACCTGAAGAACTGTGGAGCCAAACACCATATTGAAATGAGCACAGAGATCATGTATTACACCCAAGGTCTCCAGTTTAGGCGTAGAGAGTACGATTATTTGCAACGGTGAATAACTAGAATCAGTGATCAACCTTTGAAGTGAAGGGGCATCTTGGATGATGAGCTGCCTTCCATCAAAACAAATTCCAATTCTTACAAGTTAGGCGACTTTATTTGGAAACAACCGATTCTAACTGTGAAAACAGGCACCAAGCACTCCAGGGCAGGGAAACTGGAGTGGATGATGTTGTGCAATGAGGCCTTCGATATAAAAACCCGCACAAGTGAAAGTTTCTTCAGAAATGGGAGTCGAAGGTTGTCGGATCACGGGTTCCGGCAGACCCTTAAGGTTCAAACTCTGGGGTGCGCACGGAGATCGTGCCCTCTACCTCTCCGTCTCTAAAGGATCTAACTACTGCAAGAACAACACAAGAGACACAGGGTTTATACTGGTTCGGGCCACGGATGCGGTGTAATACCCTACTCCGGTGTGGTGGGTGGATTGCCTCTTGGGCTGATGAGGAAGAACAGTACAAGGAAGAACAGCCTCGCGAGGGTCTGTTCTTGGCTAGGGGATGAACTGCTAGGGGGAGTTCGATCGCCCTTCTCTCTCTCTATGTATGCCTCTAGGTACTGAATCCGGTCTCTCTAGATACTCCATCAGATCTCTCTACCCTGGGGGTGGCTGGTCCTATTTATAGGCAAAGGCCCTGGGCCTCTTCCCAAATTTTGAGCGGGAAGGGCGCCAACAATTGGCCAATTTGAAGGGGAACATCTGGTACACTTATCCTGACTAAAGTTGGTCTTCGCCTGCCAAAGGCCCTGTGATGACGCCGTCCTGGGCTCCATGGTGACCTCCTTCCCACCGTTGGACTGGTCTTGGTCTCGTTGCACCGGAATGGGTGACTTTGCTTGATCCTCTCGCCTGCGCTTGCCCCCTTTGCACCAAAGAGGAAAGGGAGACGCTGCGCGGGCTGGCGCCCGCCTGGCACCCTTGGTCGTCATGGCTTGCGTCATGGGCACCTCGTGAGGTACCCGCCTTGATCTCTCCGCATCCTCGCGAGCCAGCCTAAGGAGGCCGTGCTTGAGGAAGCGCCGTGTCGTCCGCCTCGCGAGGCTTGGCCCCTCGTGAGGGTCTTGAGCCTTGTGTTGATGAAGATGGGCCATGCTGGGCCCCCATTTGAGCCACGCCGTAGGCCGCAGGCAGGCAAGTCTGGGGACACCCGTTCCCAGAACGCCGACAGTAGCCCCCGGGCCCAAGGCGCGCACGGACTTGGCCGTGCCGAGAGGCGAAAGGGCAAGGGCGAAGCGCCGCGGACCCTAACAGCCTACGGTCTTGGGCGCCGCATGGCGGTTGATTGGACGTGGGCGTCTCCGCTTCCCCATGACGCCTCGACAATCACGCGGATTGGACAAGTCCCTGCATGCAAATCGTGTCATGATTACCTGTGATCGTGGAGGCCGACGGTTGGCCTCCGCCGGCTATAAGTACGGCACCGCGCGTGCCCTTCCAGTCCATCTCCCCTGGCTTTTTCCTTCACCTTGATTCTTTCTCCGCCTTGTCGTGATGGCTCCGATTCATCGGCTCTCTGCAGCGGAGAAGGGAAAGGCTCCTCAAGAGGGACCTGACCCGCTCCCACCGAAGAAACGGCCTGCCTTGCGCGGCCGAGACGAGGAGAACCGCCTGGTGGTGCTGAGGCCTTGGTACGAGCGGCCTCCACCGGGATTCCCGCTTCCCTTGTATGCCCACGCCGAGGGCCTTAAAAGAGGAGATGCCGATCCCCTCGGCCAGCGCCGTCGCCGGCGCCGGAGGGTCACGAAGGTGTGGGTCGTTCCTCCAGGAGTCCACGCCGAGGGCTCCTCCCGTGAGCTCGTGCTCCACGCCGCCATGCCTCCGCGGACTTGGATTCGCTTTCCTCCCTTCTTCGCCTCCGTCTTCCCGCGGGGAAGACTCCTGGAGCTGTGGCTGCAGCACGCCGACTGCAGCACTCCTGCGACCGAGGCAGAGGTCGCGATCACTGCCCCGGGCGAGGTCTTCATGACTCGCGGCTGGGGAGAAATCACTCGATGCTGCAGAACGAGGGGCGCCCTCACGATCCACCTGGAGTACGACGACGCTTCGGTAATGTTCTTCAAGGTCTTCGATGCGAACGGTCGCCGGCTAGAGTGCTGCCCCGGGGGAGGTGGCCAGGACCTCGCTATGACGACGGCTGGGCCCGCCAACCGCCCCCTGGACAGCTCCACAAGCGACGGGAGCGCCGGAGGATCCAGCGATCCCAGTGAAATCTTCGCGACTCCGGAGACGAGCGACGACAGCTATGAGCCCGCGAGCCAACGCCGCTCCCGGAGCAGGGCAGGCTCGCTTGGTCGCCGCCGGTCCTGATCTGGATGGGGTTGGCGCTGGTGCTTGACAGCCCACTGTTGATGATGGCATCTTTTGCAAGGGCGCATGTAGTTATCACCCTTTATGATCTGTTCCCTGCGAGGAATCACACTGTGCCCCATAGGGGCTTGTAAGGCGGCTGTGATCCTTGTTGTTAATATGTAACCCTTGCTATGGATCTGTGCGAATCGCAAATTCCGTCATAGTTCGGTCTTCCCTTCCGCACCTCGCGAGGGCTTGGTGCTCTGCGTCGACAGGTCCCAGTCCCAAGGCGGCGTCAGCCGTCGCTGGTATGCCAGGTCGCGATGCCGTGGTCAAGGCCAGGAGGTGAGCGACCCGGGGTCCGGTAAGAGCCCCTGAGTCGCGATGCTCAGGAGGTCCCCTTTGGCGCCCAAGCAGCCGTCGCTTGGTGAGAAAGAGAAGCGACGTCGCTAGTACGGAGTCGCTTTAGGTGCGGGGGTAGTGCCACGGTAGCCAACGCTTTGGATGGTGACTTATCTTGAGAATCGGAGATTGCCCCCAGCGCGTCGTCGGGTCCGGGGGGTAATTTGAAAGGAGTTGCTTGACGAGGTCCTCGCGTGCCCCTTCTCCCTCGCCTCTGCTCCCCTTTCTGCTCTACGTCCTCGGGTCCCGGCCCTCGAGCTTGTCTCAGCCGTCGTTGGTATGCCAGGTCGCGATGCCGTGGACAAGGCCAGAGGGTGAGGGCTGGAGAGCCAGTAAGAGCCCTGAGTCGTGATGCTCAGGCGCCCCCCCTTTAACGTGCAAGCGGTTTGCGCGGGCGAGGGTGAAGGAAACGTCGCGAGGGCCTTGGCTAGCACAGCTTCCTCTAAGGATCCTGCGGATAAATCACAGAAAGAAGATGGAGCTGCCATAGCAGCCATTAGTTGATTGTTAGTCACTCAGGAGCTCGCTGGTTGGAGCGGGCGAGGTGTGTCTGGGCACCCGTGAGCCAACGCGAGACTCACGAGGCCCTACCTCTAGGCGGGTTGCGCCTGGCGCTGGGCCGTATCTTGAGGTGTGTTCCTGCAAAATCTGGTTAGATGCCGGCACTCTACGTCCTCGGGTCCCGGCCCTCGAGCTTGTCTCAGCCGTCGCTGGTATGCCAGGTCGCGATGCCGTGGACAAGGCCAGAGGGTGAGGGCTGGAGAGCCAGTAAGAGCCCTGAGTCGCGATGCTCAGGCACCCCCCCTTTAACGTGCAAGTGGTCGACATGAAGAAGAAAAGGTGCCGTGGACGGCATCATGTAATCAAGCATGATGGGCGAATGCATAATTGGAAATAAACGCGGAAGGGATCCATGCCGCTGGGCCTAGCCCGAGTGGCCTGGGGATGATGCAGCCCGAGGGGCGCCCCCAGCAAGCTAGCGACTGAAAAGATAAAAAGGGATACATGCCACAGGGACGGACCCACGCGGCCTGGGAATGACGCAACCCTGGGAGGGCGCTCCCAGCTGGGAATGAAACTCGAAAGATGTCACCTGAAGATGTCGTCGGTGCAGTGGCGTTGGTGCAGCAGACTCGGTGGGCTGCAGAAGCCGATCCTCACGAGCCCCCAGGCCCAGGGGCCTCGGGAGGCTCCGGGGGCACTGGTGGCTCCTCGTGAGAAGCCTCCATCTCCGCCAGGGCTGTGGAACGCCTGTCTTCTTGCGCCTCCAAGACGCTCCTCATGAGGCGCTGGTACGCCGCAGCCACGCTCGGCATGCCATAAGGCATGCGAACATAGCTGTGGGGTGGTCCTCCGCAGCGCCGCACTTGTGAGGGCCAGAGGCGCTCCGCCATGGCGATCTGATTGAGCCCTGGTACGTCGACGCAGACGCGCAGCCCACCATCCTTGCCTGGATGGGGAGCCACAACTGGTGGGCGATGACAACCTCTCATGATCCTTGACTCCTGTAGTTCTTGAATGGCCTTGCTAACAAACTCCTGCTGGTCTGGCCTTCTTTCCCTGGCTTCCTTTCGCGGGAAACGTGCCTCGAAGCACGCCTCCACATGGTGCCCAAGCGCCTCCCTCGTGGCCTTGGCTAGGTCGGTGGTCCTCCAGGTGAGAGCCCCCGAGCCCTGCCTGAGGAGGGCGCCGGGCGCGCTTTCCTATGCGATTGAAGGAGGATCCCCTTGGGCAGACGCGGGCCTTGAAGGGCCTGCCTCGTGAGGGGCTGAGCCTGACGTTGTCTTCTTCTTCTTGGGGGTGGTCTCAGGAAGCCTCCTACTTCCGCGATCTGGGTCTTCTAGTGACGCGGCCTGAAAGGCTCGCTCCAGGGTACACACTGCATCCTTCTCTTGACATGGCACCGTGATGACGCCGCCGCTTCCTGGCATCTTGAGGACGTTGTAGCCGTGGTGAGTCACGACCATGAACTTGGCCAGCGTCGGGTACCCGAGGATGGCGTTGTACGGCAGGCGGATGTGGGCGACGTCAAAGTCGATGAGCTCGGTGTGGTAGTTGTTGCGGGCCCCGAAGGTGACTAGGAGGCGGACCTGCCCGATCGGGACTATGGAACCATCGGTGACTCCGGAGAAGGGCTTGGTTGGCCGAAGCTGGTCATAGGGCACTTGGAGGCTGTTGAATGTTTCCATGGACAAGACATTGAGCCCTGCCCCTCCGTCGATGAGGGTCCTGGTGACCAGAACATTGCTGATGACTGGGGAACAAAGCATTGGGAGGACTCGGCTGTGGCCGCGCACTTGAGCTGGTCTGCTGAGCTGAACGTGATGGTGCAGGCCGACCACTTGAGGGGACGTGTTGCTTCGAGCTTGGGGAGAACTGCGTTCACTTCGCGAGCAAACTGCTTGAAGATACGCTGAGAGGCTGGGGCTTGAGCTCCGCCTAGGATGCAGGCGATTGCGCGAGGCTCTTGGAAGCCCCCCAGCCCCCTCGTCTTGGTGGCGGTCTTCATTCCTTCTTGGCTGAGGCGGCAACGGCGGCAGGCCTAGGTTGCCATGAGGGCGATCCTCACGAGGCTGGTCCCTCCAGTCCCCCTCGCGAGGCGGTTCACGCCAGCGGTCCTCGCGAGGTTGGTCACGCCAGCCTTGACGTGGGCCACGATCTTCCCAGCGTCCCGGGTTCCTTCCTCCTCCTCGGCCGTAGCCCCGGTCAGCACGGTCAGGGCGTCGGCCGACTCTTCCTTCTTGCACGGTTCGAAGTTCTTGGCATTCATTGGTGTTGTGGGTGTGGAGGTCGTGGTACACACAGTACCGGCTGCCCCTGGAGGATTCGGGCAGATCCTTGCCCCGCTTGGTGTCCGGCTCTGCCGCGAGCACGACAGCCTCCTTGCGCTTCACGTCCTTGGCCTTGGGCTTCTTCTCTTCTGGGTTTGCGGCAGGCAGCTCAAGGAGGGAGAGGCGTCCCTCCTCAGCTCTAGCGCACTTGGTTGCCAGGTTGAACAGCTCCAGGGAGGTGCAGAGGTCTTCATGCATCGCCAACTCCTCCTTCATCTTGACGTCGTGCACGCCATCGGAGAAGGCCGAAATGATGGATTCTTCGGACACCCTGGGGATCTTGAGGCGCGCACTGTTGAAGCACTGGATGTACTTCTGCAGGGTCTCTCCAGGTTGCTGCTTGATGCGGCGCATGTCGCTCACGGCGGGAGGCCGGTCGCGGGTACCTTGGAAGTTGGCGATGAAGCGGGTATGCATCTGGTCCCAGGAGGAGATCGTGCCTGGGGCCAGGTTCAGGAGCCAAGTGCGAGCACCTTCCTTCAGCGCCATGGGGAACCAGTTCGCCATGACCTTTTCGTCCCCGCTGGCAGCTTCGATTCCCAGCTCGTAAAGCTGGAGGAACTCTGTGGGATCAGTCGTGCCATCGTAGCGAGGGGGCAGGTCCGGCTTGAACTTGCCGGGCCATGCGACTCCGCGCAGCTCGGCGGTGTAGGCGCGGCAGCCAGTGGTGACCGCAGGAGGTTTTGGTTGAGGGAGAGCTTGGCCTTGCGGGTCCCCTTGCGCTGTAGCTGGGAGCAGCGCGGGGTCTTGACGTGCCGGAGCTGGAGCGTGGTCTCGGCAAGCCGGGGCTGGGAGCACCCGGGCGGCCTCTTGCGGTCGCGGGACTTCTTGGCAGCTCCGTTCCTGCTGGGCCGACGCATGACGGAGCGGGTTCCGCCCAGGAGCTGCGCGCCTTGGGGCCATGGCATCTTCTTGGAAAGGAGGTGGCTGGAATGCCCCCGGGGCTTCATTGCCCACACGGGGCGGAGTGCGGCGCAGCGGTGCGGAAGGTGCGGGAGAGCCCCCTGCGGCACGGACGAGCTCGGCGACGCGGTCGAGCCACTCCTCGTAGACGTCGTCGACGGGGCGGTAGCGCAGGAGCTCGTTCGCCGCGATGAGCGCAGCTCGAGCCTCCAATGGCGCGCGAAGCGCGTGCGACGAAGAAACGGCCGGGGTGAGCGACGGAGTGGCGGTGCGGCCATCTCACCGCACGGACGGGTGCTGAGAGGATGCTTGCAGCTCGTTCCCCGCCGGGCCGGTGGCGGCGTTGACGGCGGGCGACGAGGAACGACAAGGACGCCCACCGACGGGGGCCGTCTGGACGGCGCCGGAAGCGATGACGGCCCGGCGCTCGGCGCAGGCCCGACGAGCGTCAGACATGGATGTGACGGTCGGAGGAGAGCGGAGCGGTGGAAGACGGATTCCGGCGCACCCCTACCTGGCGCGCCAAATGTCGGATCACGGGTTCCGGCAGACCCTTAAGGTTCGAACTCTGGGGTGCGCGCGGAGATCGTGCCCTCTACCTCTCCGTCTCGAAAGGATCTAACTACCGCAAGAACAACACAAGAGACACAGGGTTTATACTGGTTCGGGCCACCGATGCGGTGTAATACCCTACTCTAGTGTGGTGGGTGGATTGCCTCTTGGGCTGATGAGGAAGAACAGTACAAGGAAGAACAGCCTCACGAGGGTCTGTTCTTGCCTAGGGGATGAACTGCTAGGGGGAGTTCGATCGCCCTTCTCTCTCTCTATGTATGCCTCTAGGTACTGAATCCGGTCTCTCTAGATACTCCATCAGATCTCTCTACCCTGGGGGTGGCTGGTCCTATTTATAGGCAAAGGCCCTGGGCCTCTTCCCAAATATTGAGCGGGAAGGGCGCCAACAATTGGCCAATTTGAAGGGGAACATCTGGTACACTTATCCTGACTAAAGTTGGTCTTCGCCTGCCAAAGGCCCTGTGGTGACGCCGTCCTGGGCTCCATGGTGACCTCCTTCCCACCGTTGGACTGGTCTTGGTCTCGTTGCACCAAAATGGGTGCCTTTGCTTTATCCTCTCGCCTGCGCTTCCCCCTTTGCACCAAAGAGGAAAGGGAGACACTGCGCGGGCTGGCGCCCGCCTGGCACCCTTGGTCGTCATTGCTTGCGTCATGGGCACCTCGTGAGGTACCCGCCTTGATCTCTCCACCTCCTCGCGAGCCAGCCTAAGGAGGCCGTGCTTGAGGAAGCGCCGTGTCGTCCGCCTCGCGAGGCTTGGCCCCTCGCGAGGGTCTTGAGCCTTGTGTTGATGAAGATGGGCCATGCTGGGCCCCCATTTGAGCCACGCCGTAGGCCGCAGGCAGGCAAGTCTGGGGACCCCCGTTCCCAGAACGCCGACAAAGGTTTAGTACCAGATTGTCTGGTAGGTCGCACTGCACAAAGGTGGCGGTGTGGAGAGAGGAGGAAAACCGCGAGATGGACATCGGTGCTGAGGGCACAGGTAGATGGCGTTCGGTATCTGGTAGGTGATTTCCAGGGGAATAGTAGAACTCAAGCAATTGTAGTTCTGTGAATTCAGGGGATTTTAGCCAGGCGTCCACCGTGCAGGGCATGGTATGCTTGCTCAGGTAGCATGACGGGATGCAGAGGCTTTGAACGGAGCCCTGGTGGGAGGCGATGATGGATCTGGGGATTTCAAAATCATTGAAGAGAGATAGCTGACGACAGGTGAGATTAAGGGGCACGGCGCGCCATAGAGGGCGCCACCGAATTGAGAGGACTTGGGTGCGGCAGAAATCCTTGGTGGGGAGAAGCGAGATGATCTCCCCAAGGACGACGTCCTGGAGATCGCTGATGCGGTCCACCCGAGATTCTACGGGTTCCTGGGATCCGGTGGGGGCGGAGTCGCCGCTTCTCCCCGCGCTGCCGGGTGCGGGATCTACAACAGGCATCGCCGCTGGCGGGAGCGTCATCTTCTTGGCGCTAGGGTCAGCCGACTCCATTTTCCTCGAGGGCGTCGCGTCACGCTCACGGATTTGAGCAGAGTAACGAATGACGAACCTAGTTGTAGTGCGAGTGAAGAAGAAGGGGAGCTAGGGTTTTTCTGTAGTAGTGAGGAAGAAGGGGAGCTGGGGTTTTCTGTAGGAGTGAGGTGAGGAATTTGGGGGTACGAGTGGAGCGAGCTGATGTGAGGTTGGTGGGAGTGAGGAGGAAGAAGAACACCCAGGTTTTTTTGGGGGGCGGTGTGCTGGGTGTGGGTAGCGCCTCTCATTCAATAAATATATGGACTTTTGAATTGATTTTACTATTTACTAGTGTGGATGGGCTGTTTTGTCTTGGGCCCAGAGAAACAATTACTACTAGTACAGTGGAGTCACTCTACAGCTACCCAGAAAAACAATCATTGCTAGTACAGTGGATACAATACCGCTTCTGGCTCCTCCTAGGTCATCGAAACGTCTCCCTCTACTGAATGCCATTATACTTTTGTTTACCGACATGCGGGCCATGCAGCGCACGGGCCCAAATGCCATCCACCAAATTAGAAGGCAGTATGCAGGCGGAGAGTCACCCCTGTCGTAGCTCGGCAATAACGAGCCGTCGTATCACAAAACCCCACCTCCCCGCAGTCTAAGTTTGATGGACGAAGCAACCATCATTTCACTCTTCGCTGAATCCCCTTCTCCCTCACCGTCTTCAAGAAAGGCAACACTCGCATCTGCCACTATTCTTCTCTCCCAATGAAGGGAAGGTAAGCGGATGCGTGATGTTGGTATATTTTCGTTCAAAAAAAAGAACTTTTGCAAAGCAGTAATCGATCCTCACTCTCTTTTTTGTTTCATTGTCATTGCGATTGTGTTTTCCTTCTAGTGGTCTCCTAGTATTCGTCAGTTTCATGATGGACCAAGGAGAACCATGCAAAGATCTACCGATATTGGAGCAAACGCGGGAGGCTGATCCCCACGAGATAGAGAGATCCAAGAAGATGGAGGCAGCCACCGAGCCGACCCCAGATACGCTCACGGCCACTACTGGGATGGTCAATGCCCCGTTTGAGGTTAAAACCCCTGTGGCACTCCAGGAGTAGTATTCCCCCTTTGAGGATGTGTCCCCCCGTTGAGCCGCCCAAGGTGATTTTCTTCTTTGCCGATCTCGATTGTGGTTTTTCATATAAGTATGTGGTGATGAATAATGCAAAATTTTATTAGCTTCGATGCCATGCTATACATAGTGGTTTAAATAACTTGTGTTTCTTATGCTGGAAAGTTATTCATAATTTGTTTATGTTTCAATTAGAGCCCTGATGCAGACAAGGATTGTGTGGTTGTATATGTCACTCGCAGGCGGATGACCTGAATATAAGCACTAGGAAAACAGAGTTTTTAGGCTGTTGGATCCTGGAAGCCATTTGCGCTTATACCAATGAAGAGTTGTATTCCAGCCTCACTATTGTCAGGCGTGTTGTCCAGGGTGTACTGAAGCACAAGAAGTTCAAAGCTACTCCTTCGTTTGTGAGGCATACTGTTCTTGTCAAGCTTACGCAGGAAGATGACGTGGCATGCCTCCACAAACAAGTTTATGAGTGGCAAGGCCACAAGGTTTTCTTCACGAAGGTTCACAGGATTGAGCTGCTGCCGGACGTCTGATGTCTAATACACAACCTTCTTCTTGTAGACATTATTGGGCCTCCAAGTGCAGAGGTTTGTAGGACAGTAGGAAATTTCCCTCAAGTGGATGACCTAAGGTTTATCAATCTGTGCGAGGCGTAGGATGTAGATGGTCTCTCTCAAGCAACCCTGCAACCAAATAACAAAGAGTCTCTTGTGTACCCAACACACCCAATACAATGGTAAATTGTATAGGTGCACTAGTTCGGTGAAGAGATGGTGATACAAGTGCAATATGGATGGTAGATATAGGTTTTTGTAATATGTAAATATAAAAACAGCAAGGTAGCAAGTGGTAAAAGTGAGCGTAAACGGTATTGCAACGCTAGGAAACAAGGCCTAGGGTTCATACTTTCACTAGTGCAAGTTCTCTCAACAATAATAACATAGTTGGATCATATAACTATCCCTCAACATGCAACAAAGAGTCACTCCAAAGTCACTAGTAGCGGAGAACAAACGAAGAGATTATGGTAGGGTACGAAACCACCTCAAAGTTATTCTTTCCAATCAATCCATTGGGATATTCCTATAAGTGTCACAAACAACCCTAGAGTTCGTACTAGAATAACACCTTAAGATACAAATCAACCAAAACCCTAATGTCACCTGGATACTCCAATGTCACCTCAAGTATCCATGAGTATGATTATACGATATGCATCACACAATCTCAGATTCATCTATTCAAACCAACACAAAGTACTTCAAAGAGTGCCCCAAAGTTTCTACGAGAGAATCAAGACAAAAACGTGTGCCAACCCCTATGCATAGGTTCATGGGCAGAACCAGCAAGTTGATCACCAAAACATACATCAAGTGAATCACGTGATATCCCATTGTCACCAAAGATACGCACGACAAGACATACATCAAGTGTTCTCAAGTCATTAAAGACTCAATCCGATAAGACTACTTCAAAGGGAAAACTCAATCCATTACAAGAGAGGAGAGGTGGAGAAGCAACATAAGGTCCAACTATAATAGCAAAGCTTGCGATACATCAAGATCGAATCACCTCAAGAACACGACAGAGAGAGAGAGAGAGAGAGAGAGAGAGAGAGAGAGAGAGAGAGATCAAACACATAGCTACTGGTACATACCCTCAGCCCCAAGGGTGAACTACTCCCTCCTCGTCATGGAGAGCGACGGGAAGATGAAGTGATGACCCACAAGTATAGGGGATCTATCATAGTCCTTTCGATAAGTAAGAGTGTCGAACCCAACGAGGATCAGAAGGAAATGATAAGCGGTTTTCAGCAAGGTATTCTCTGCAAGTACTGAAATAAGTGGTAACAGATAGTTTTGTGACGAGATAAATTGTAACGAGCAACAAGTAACAAAAGTAAATAAAGTGCATCAAGGTGGCCCAATCCTTTTTGTAGCAAAGGACAAGCCAGAAAAAACTCTAATATAAGAAAAAGCGCTCCCGAGGACACATGGGAATATCATCAAGCTAGTTTTCATCACGTTCATATGATTCGCGTTCGGTACTTTGATAATTTGATATGTGGGTGGACCGGTGCTTGGGTGCTGTTCTTACTTGAACAAGCATCCCACTTATGATTAACCTCTATTGCAAGCATCCGCAACTACAACGAAAGTATTAAGGTAAACCTAACCATAGCATGAAACATGTGGATCCAAATTAGCCCCTTACGAAACAACGCATAAACTACTCACAAATCATATTCATGTTCATAAGCAGAGGGGTAATAATATGCATATAGGATCTGAACATGTTATCTTCCACCAAATAAACCAACTAGCATCAATTACAAGGAGTAATCAACACTACTAGCAACCTACTAGCACCAATCCCGGACTGTGAGACAAGAATTGGATACAAGAGATGAACTAGGGTTTGGAGATGAGATGGTGCTGGTGAAGATGTTGATGGTGATTGCCCTCTCCCGATGAGAGGAGCGTTGGTGATGATGATGGTGATGATTTCCCCCTCCCGGAGGGAAGTATCCCCGGCAGAACAGCTCTGCCGGAGCTCTAGATTGGTTCCGCCAAGGTTCCGCCTCGTGGCGGCGGAGTCTCGTCCCGAAAGGTTGCTTCTAGTTTTTTTCTCATCGAAGGACTTCATATAGCAGAAGATGGACGTCGGAGACCCACCAGGGGGCCCACGAGGTAGGGGGCGCGCCCTAGGAGGGGGGGGGGCACGCCCCCACCCTCGTGAGCAGGGTGTGGGCTCCCTGGACTTCATCGTTGGCAAGGATTTTTCTTTATTTATTTTAAGATATTCAGTGGAGTTTCAGGACTTTTGGAGTTGCGCAGAATAGGTCTCTAATATTTGCTCCTTTTCTAGCCCAGAATTCCAGCTGTCGGCATTCTCCCTCCTTATGTAAACCTTGTAAAATAAGAGAGAATAGCCATAAGTATTGTGACATAGCATGAAATAACAGCCCATATTGCAATAAATATTGATATAAAAGCATGATGCAAAATGGACGTATCAACTCCTCCAAGCTTAGACCTCGCTTGTCCTCAAGCGAAAAGCCGATAACAATAAATATGTCCTCATGTTTAGATGTAGGGGCGTCGATAAAAATAAATACGGACATGAAGGCATCATTATTATTCTTATAACATCAACATATATAGATTTTGTCATATGATTACTTATATTCAAGTGATGATCAATTCACAAAAGCAAAAGTATGAGCACCAACAAACTATAACCTCAGTCATTGAAACAATTGCAATTTATCATAACATCGGAAAGAGTCTATGTCAGAGCTAAAAAGCAAGTCCACATACTGAACTATCATCTAGTCCTTCATAATTGCTAACACTCACGCAATACTTGTGGTTATGGAGTTTTAATCGGACACAGAGAAAGATAGGGGCTTATAGTTTTGCCCCACAACCTTTTACCTCAAGGGTAATGTCAACAATAATAATTCATGCTCCCCTACATCCAATTATATATATATATATATATATATATATATATATATATATATATATATATATATATATATATATATATATATATATATATATATATATATATATATCATGTTCTTTCCAACATGCTGGGCTTGCCAAAGGATAAAATGAAAAAGGAAAGGTGAAGAGCACCGTGACTCTTGCATAAGGTAGAGGATAATAATAAAAGATAGGCCCTTCGCAGAGGGAAGCAGAGGTTGCCATGCGCTTTTATGGTTGGATGCATAAAATCTCAATGCGAAAGAACGTCACTTTATATTGCCGCTTGTGATATGAACCTTTATTATGCAGTCCGTCGCTTTTATTACTTCCACATCACAAGATCGTATAAAGCTTATTTCTCCCACACCAATCAATCATACATATTTAGAGCAATTTTTATTGCTTTGCGCCAATGACAACTTACTTGAAGGATCTTACTCAATCCATAGGTAGATATGGTGGACTCTCATGGCAAAACTGGTTTAAGGGTATTTGGAAGCATGTAGTATTTCTACTTGGTGCTGAGAATTTGGCTAGCATGAGGGGGAAAGGCAAGCTCAACAAGTTAGAGGATCCATGACGACATACTTTATCTCGGATATAAGAAAGACATAACTCATTACGTTGTCTTCCTTGTCCAACATCAACTCTTTAGCATGTCATATTTTAATGAGTGCTCCCAATCATAAAAGATGTCGATGATAATATATCTATATGTGAAACCTCTCTTTCCTTATTACTTCCTATTAACTGCAATGATGACCAAAGCTATGTCTGTCAACTCCCAACAACTTTTAATCATCATACTCTTTCTATATGAAGTCATTACTCTCAATAAGATCAATATGAACTCTTTGTTTCTTTTTATTCTTTTTCTCTTTTCTTTTATTCACCCAAGATCATGGCAAAATAATCAAGCCCTTGACTCAACACTAATCTCTATTATATATAGCTCGCGGACACGATTACATAGAGAGATCAAAAAGCAAAACTCAAAACTAGATCATGCCATAAACTTTATTCTACTAGATCAAGATACTACTAATAGGATCTAACTAAGAAAAAGGGTAAAGATATGAGTTGTGATTGTGATACGATACCGGGGCAGCTCCCCCAAGCTTGGCAGTTGCCAAGGGGAGTGCCCATATCCATGTGATTATGTCTCCTTCTTTGTTGTTGAAGAAGATGGTGGAGGTGTTGTTGTTGATGCAAGCTTGTCGTCCATAGGGGTATCGTGCAAGAAAACGGAGTTCAGAGGGCACACAAGGTGCTCACGAGGTAGGGGGGTGCGCCCATAGGGGTAGGCCGCGCTGAGGGAGTCCTGGATTAGGGGGTGTCCGGATAGCCGGACTGTAACCTTTGGCCGGACTCTTGGACTATGAAGACACAAGATTGAAGACTTCGTGCTGTGTCCGGATGGGACTTTCCTTGGCGTGGAAGGCAAGCTTGGCAATATAGATATGTAGATCTCCTCCCATTGTAACCGACTTTGTATAACCCTATCCCCCTCCGGTGTCTATATAAACCGGAGGGTTTAGTCCGTAGAACAACAACAATCATACCATAGGCTAGCTTCTAGGGTATAGCCTCTCTGATCTCGTGGTAGATCTACTCTTGTACTACCCACATCATCAATATTAATCAAGCAGGAGTAGGGTTTTACCTCCATCGAGAGGGCCCGAACCTGGGTAAAAACATCATGTCCCTTGTCTCCTGTTACCATCCGTCTAGAAGCACAGTTCGGGACCCCCTACCCGAGATCCGCCGGTTTTGACACCGACATTGGTGCTTTCATTGAGAGTTCCTCTGTGTCATCATCTTTAGGCCCGATGGCTCCTCCGATCATCAACAACGACGCGGTCCAGGGTGAGACTTTTCTCCCTGGACAGATCTTCGTATTCGGCGGCTTTGCACTGCAGGCTAATTCGCTTGGCCATCTGGAACAGATTGAAAGCTACGCCCCTGGCCACCAGGTTAGATTTGGAAGTTTGAATTACACGGCCGACATCCGCGGAGACTTGATATTCGACGGATTCGAGCCACAGCCGAGGGCGCCGCACTGTCACGATGGGCATGACTTAACTCTGTCGCCGAACATGAACCAGCGCCTATAGGGCACTGGAAAGCCATCGTCATATGACATATATATGGTGGACACACCCAAAGAATGCAATGGCGACGGAACAATGGGGGACGACCCCTCCAAGAAGCAACCCAAGCGCCAGCGTCAGCGGCGCCGCTCTAAGTCCCACCAAAGCAAAAACGGTGATACCGGCACGGGAGATAATAACACCCCGGACAGTGCCGAAGACAACTCCCTCCATCAAGACTCAGCACAGGAGGATGGAGAGGCCAGCCCCCCTGAGAGGGCGGCAGACAGAGAGGAAGAGGATGACAACTACATGCCTCCCTCCGAAGACGAGGCAAGCCTCGGTGACGACGAATTTGTCGTGCCTGAGGATCCCGTCGAACAAGAGCGCTTTAAGCGCAGGCTTATGGCCACGGCGAGTAGCCTTAAGAAAAAATAGCAACAGCTTAGAGCTGATCAAGATTTGCTAGCCGACAGATGGACTGAAATCCTTGCGGCCGAGGAATACGAACTCGAACGCCCCTCCAAGAGCTACGCAAAGCACAGATTGCTACCCCGATTGGAGGAGGAAGCACTTAAACCTACATCACCAGTGCATGAGGCGGCTGATCGGCCACCTCGCGGCCGCGACAGAGAGGCCTCTCGGCCCTCCACTCAAGCCGCACCCCGGCGTTGCTCAAAACATACCAAGGCACGGGGAAACGCGCTAGACCTGCACGATATGTTGGAGGACAAGGCAAGGCAAACAAGATCGATCTACGGATCGCGTGGGCGCCCCACGACATGTGACGATAACCGTCACACCGGATACAGTAAATCCGGCCGGGCCGAACATAGCAGACAAAGCTCATTTGAGCTACGTCGCGATATAGCCCAATACAGAGGTGCCGCACACCCACTATGCTTCACAGATGAAGTAATGGATCATCAAATCCCAGAGGGTTTCAAACCCGTAAACATCGAATCATACGATGGCACAACAGACCCTGCGGTATGGATCAAGGACTATCTCCTTCACATCCACATGGCCCGCGGTGATGATCTACACGCCATCAAATACCTCCCACTCAAGCTTAAAGGACCAGCTCGGCATTGTCTTAACAGCTTGCCAGCAGAATCAATTGGTTGTTGGGAGGACCTGGAAGCCGCATTCCTCGGCAATTTCCAGGGCACCTATGTGCGACCACCAAACGCCGATGACCTGAGCCACATAATTCAGCAGCCAGAAGAATCAGCCAGACAATTCTGGACAGGGTTCCTAGCCAAGAAAAATCAAATCATCGATTGTCCGGACGCAGAGGCCCTTGCAGCCTTCAAGCATAACATCCGTGACGAGTGGCCTGCCCGGCACCTTGGACAGGAAAAGCCGAAATCTATGGCGGCCCTCACGACACTCATGACCCGCTTTTGCGCGGGAGAAGACAGCTGGCTGGCTCGTAGCAACAACATGACCAAGAGCCTTGGTAATTCGGATACCAAGGACAGCAATGGCAGGTCACGTCGCAACAAGCACAAGCGCCGCATTAATAGCGACAATGCTGAAGATACAACAGTTAATGCTGGATTCAGAGGCTCTAAACCCGGTCAGCGGAAAAAGCCATTCAAAAGAAACACCCCGGGCCCATCCAGTTTGGGCCGTATACTCGATCGCTCGTGCCAGATACATGGCACCCTCGAAAAACCAACCAATCACACCAACAGGGATTTTTGGGTGTTCAAGTAGGCCGGCAAGTTAAATGCCGAAAACAGAGACAAGGGGCTACATAGCGACAACGAGGAGGAGCCCCGGCCGCCGAACAATAGTGGATAGAAGGGCTTCCCCCCACAAGTGCGGACGGTGAACATGATATACACAACCCACATCCCCAAGAGGGAGCGGAAGCGTGCGCTCAGGAACGTATACACCTTATGGACGGATTTCACCTCACTCGAGTCCTTATGGACGGCGGCAGCAGCCTGAACCTGCTCTATCAGGACACAGTGCGCAGAATGGGCATAGATCCCTCAAGGATCAAACCCACAAAGATGACCTTTAAGGGTGTCATACCAGGTGTAGAGGCCCACTGCACGGGATCAGTCACACTTGAAGTGGTCTCCGGATCCCCGGATAATTTCCGAAGCGAGGAGTTAATCTTCGATATAGTCCTGTTCCGCAGTGGCTATCACGCACTGCTCGGGCGAACCGCGTTTGCAAAGTTCAATGCGGTGCCGCATTACGCATACGTCAAGGTCAAGATGCCAGGACCTCAAGGAGTCATTACGGTATACTGAAACACCGAACGCTCTCTCTGAATAGAGGAGCATACGGCAGCCCTCGCAGCAGAAGTACAAAGCAGCCTCTCAAGGAAATCCTCCAGTCTGACAATAAAACGTCCGGACACCATCAAGCGCGCTCGGAGTAACCTACAACAAGACCGCCTGGCACGTTCTGAGCAAGCGTAGCAATGCGGCCCCAACCCCAGCCCTCGCAAAACTGCGAAATCAGTACTACGCGTACATAATTACGCTCTAAAAATACCATGGGCACAGGGGGAGGGGCATGAACACGACACGCCCCAATACACGGCTCAACCGCACTAGAGGCTGCCGATTCTACCATTTTTCTTACTTTCAGGACCTTACTCTCTAGAAGACCTGTTCGGCAGTACGAGGGCCGAACACACGATACAACACCCAGGGAGGCAGAAAGCCACGTCGCATTATGGAATTCCCAGGTGGTCTCTATAACGAGCAAAATACCTGCTTTAAATACCTTTCCACAGCTCGCCCCTGGAGGGGACATGTCAAATAGACCCATCTCTTGCCTATCGCACCATTTGTACCGTTCTGCTTTAATGCACCTTTTCAAAATAAAAATGCATAGCTCCAGTCTATTATTGCATTCTCTATTCCTTTATTTTTTATGTATATATGTTCATTCGTGACATTCAACACCCGTACACTTTGGTACGGCTAATACGCCAGGGGCTTAAGTACCCCATAATACGGCGTGAGAAGTCCGAACACTTTCACAAGTGCGGCACCCCGAACTTATAGCATTATATGCATCAACTCTGAATCATGTCTTGGGTCAATAGTTGGGTTTTCCCGGCTCCCATGTTTTGGTACCTTACGTTTTGTTATATTGGCTAAGGTAGCGCTGGGAGAACTACTGCGATTGTGCCCCGGTTCAGCTGGGCTAAGCACCTCAGTAGAGAAAGCTAAAACTGACTGTCATGATAGGGCGAGGGCTGGTCGCTATTCGAGAGGTTTTGAGTCCTTAAAGACTTATGCCGCTTAGAGCGAGGAGTCGGCTTTATCCGGCCTAAGGCGTGTATAGCGCCCCTAACTCGGTCTTCCGAACACTAGGGGCTTCGCCGAAATTTAAAATTATAGAATTCTCTGGCTAAGTGAGAGTTATAACGCACTATAGTCCGATTGCCTTGTTCGTCGTGCTAAGCACCTCCCTCGAAGGATCCAAGAATGGGAAAAAGAGTGCTCAGGTGTATCCCCGAACACCCCAGCACTAGTGGCATGGGGGCAGAAGCCGACGACTCGCCATCTCTTAGATTTAATGAACGACCGCATAGAAGGTAATATTTTAAATTAAAATAAGCGTTGCATAGCGCATATGAACAAGTTTTCAGCGCACAGGGTAAAACAAACAAGTTTACTGAAATATTACATCCTTGGAACATTCATCCGCCACAAGGCGGGCACCCTTCAGGACGCCCTCGTAATACATCTCGGGGTGGCGATGCTCCTTGCCCTGCGATGGCCCGTCCTTCACAAGCTTCTCAACATCCATCTTGCCCCAGTGCACTTTAGCACGGGCAAGCGCCCTACGGGCACCCTCGATGCAGACGGAGCGCTTGATGAATTCAAGCCGTGGACAGGCATCCACCAGCCGCCTCACCAACCCGAACTAGCTCCCAGGCATGGCCTCTCCAGGCCACAGCCGGACTATGAGACCCTTCATGGCCTGCTCGGCCACCTTATGGAGCTCGACCAGCTGCTTCAGCTGGTCGCTCAAGGGCACAGGGTGTCCGGCCTCAGCATACTCAGACCAGAACACCTTCTCCATCGAGCTCCCCTTTTTGGCCCGATAGAAGGCGGCGACATCTGACACGCTACGGGGCAAATCTGCGAATGCTCCTGGAGAGCTCCGGACTCGGGTAAGTAACAAGTAATTCACTCTCACGTGCTCGCTTTGCATAAAGAATGCCTTACCCGCCGCTATCTTCTTCATCGCCTCAACTTCCTGGAGGGATTTCTGGGCTTCGTCCTTGGCAGACTTGGCGCTTTCGAGGGCCTTGCGAGCTCGGACTCTCGCGTCTTTGAGTCAAGCTCCAAACTCTCGTGTTTTTTCACGAGAGCCCGGAGCTCTTGCTGTACCTCGCCAACTCGCGCCTCATGTTTCTCCCGCTCAGTGCGCTCCATGGCCGCCTTCTTTTCGGCCTCGGAAAGCGCTTGCTTCAGGGACGCCACCTCAGTCGTGGCCCCTGAGACACCAATAACGATCCTGTCATTTTTTGCAACTGCATCTTTTATATACTTACACAAGGCATTACGTACCTTGGCTCTCCTCAAGCTGCTTCTTGGCAAGGCCGAGCTCTTGCTCGGACCGCTCGAGGTTCTGCTTCAGCGTGTCCACCTCCGCAGTCAGTGCGGCAGAGGCCAGCAGCGAAGCCTGCATACGCATATTGACATAATTATGTTAGACTCCTGCGAATATTATTAGATCCTCTATTTGGCTTTTCCTTGTGAACGCCAAACAGAGCATCAGGGGCTACTGTCTATGCGGTAATATTTTCATATATTCTCTACATACCTCAAAGCCTGTTAACAGGCTGGCACAAGCTTCAGTCAGCCCGCTCTTGGAGGACTGAACCTTCTGGATCACCGCACTCATAATAGTGCGGTGCTCCTCGTTGATGGAGGCGCCGTTAAGCACCTCCAGCAAGTTATCCGGTGCCTCTGGTTGGGCGGAGGCCACCGGCGCAGTAGGCTTGCCCTTCTTAGTAGGGGGCCGCCTGCCGGAGTCCGGAATCACTGAAGGTTCCGGCGCGGTGTCCGGCCCAAGGCCGGACTCAGAGCCCGTGGGGGCTTTGCTCCCTTTGAGCCTGCAGTCCGGGAGGTCGCCTTGCGGCGCCTCCAGAACCACCTCCCCTTGGCTTGGAACCTTTTGGGACACCACCTCGGCATCGTCAGTAGGACGAGGGAAGGTAGCGGTCAGAAGTGAAAAACTATTCACATCCGATGAATCTAGGGATCCGCTTGACGATATGTCGACTCGGGCCCAAGGCGGACTGCATAATTATATTCGGCATCAGGGGAAGTTGTGCAATAAAGAAACGCCACGAGTCACTCTGGTGTTCGGATACTTACGATTTCGCCAGGGGCTTGGCCCTGAGCGGCCACTCCTCTTCGCCGTCGTCGGCGTTGGTGGAGTAGTCCGGAGGAAGGGTCCTCCCCTTCTTGGACTCTTCGGCCTCCCCAGTTGCGGCGGCCTTCCTTTTCTTTTCTCCCCCTGCCGGGGAAGAAACCTCTCTTTCCTCCTCGTCATCTTCATGGGAGGAGTGCGCCTCGGAGTCATCAGACGATGAGTCCGACTCCACCGGGCGCCGGGAGCTCTTCCGGGTTCCCGTGGCCTTCTTCTTAGCCTTCTTCTCCGGCACCATGTAAGGTGCTAGAGCCAGCAGCCCCGCCAAGCGGGCGTCTGCTGGGTCTTCGGGCAAAGGAGCCGGACAGTTAATTTGTCCGGCCGTCCTCTGCCAGTCCTGTCAAAGGCATGGTGGCTTAGATCCCGCATAGAGACAAACTATGAAAGACAAATATCCTGTAAGAGGTAAAACAGCTTACCGCATTGGCTTGACGCTGCGCACAGAATCCGCGATCCTCGGTGGCAGAAGCAGGAGCCTCGGTGCCCTTGAATAGCACCTTCCAGGCATCTTTGTATGTTGTGTCGAAGAGCCTGCTCAGATTTTGGTGCTGGGCCGGGTCGAACTCCCACAAGATGAAAGCCCGTTGTTGGCACGGGAGGATCCGGCGGATGAGCATGACCTGGAATACGTTGACGAGTTTGAGCTTCTTGATCACCAGGTTTTGGACGCATGTTTGGAGTCCGGTCAGCTCCTCCGAACTACCCCACGACAGGCCTTTCTCTTTCCAGGAGGTAAGCCGCCTAGGGATTCCGGATCGGAACTCGGGGGCTGCGACCCATTTAGGGTCACGCGGCTCGGTGATGTAGAACCACCCCGATTGCCACCCCTTTATGGTCTCCACAAAGGAGTCCTCAAGCCATAGGACGTTGGGCATCTTGCCCACCATGGCGCCTCCGCACTTTGCCTGGCGGCCGCCCACTACCTTCGGCTTGACATTAAAGGTCTTCAGCCATAAGACGAAGTGGGGCTGGATGAAGAGGAAGGACTCACACACGATGATAAACACCGAGATATTGAGGATGAAGTTCGGGGCCAGATCATGGAAGTCCAGGCCGTAGTAGAACATGAGCCGCCAGACGAATGGGTGGAGAGGGAAGCCTAGTCCGTGGAGGAAATGGGCGAGGAACACCACCCTCTTATGGGGCCTGGGGGTGGGGACGAGCTGCCCCTTGTCTGGGAGCCGGTGCGCGATGTCGTCAGACAAGTATCCGGCTCTCCTCAGCTTCTTGATGTGTCCCTCCGTGACGGAGGAGACCATCCACTTGCCTCCCGCTCCGGACATGGTTGGAGAAGGTTGAGGTGGGGAATGCGGACTTGGGCGCTGGATCTCGAGTGTGCGAAAATGGATGGACAAAGGAGGAAGAAGGCATGGATGAAAAGGTGGATCCTTATCCCCTTATATGGGCGGACGGAACTATGTGTCTCCACCAGCCTGGTAAAACCCGCTTATCCCCCAAGCGCCGTAATCAATGGCACGGTTGGGTTACCCATGCCCGTATTGATGAGAATCCCGGAATAAGGGGACACGATCTCTGCTTCGACAAGACGTGCCAAGGAAACCGCCTCGCAAAACGTGCTGAGGTGGGACAGTAAAAACGATTCGAATAAAGGCTTGGCTGTGGTGTGATGTCACGCTACGGAATACGTCAGCAGATTAGATTTGTGTGAATGCTATTCTCTCTACGGTGGTATGTGGAACTTGTTTTGCAGAGCCGGACACTATCCTTGTGTTCAAAATCTTCTATGAAGTATTCGGAGGAGGAACCCTCCTTGCAATGCCGAAGACAACTTGCGCGCCGGACTCGTCGTCATTGAAGCCTAGTTCAGGGGCTATTGAGGGAGTCCTGGATTAGGGGGTGTCCGGATAGCCGGACTATAACCTTTGTCCGGACTCTTGGACTATGAAGACACAAGATTGAAGACTTCGTCCTGTGTCCGGATGGGACTTTCCTTGGCGTGGAAGGCAAGCTTGGCAATACGGATATGTAGATCTCCTCCCATTGTAACCGACTCTGTATAACCCTAGCCCCCTCCGGTGTCTATATAAACCGGAGGGTTTAGTCCGTAGAACAACAACAATCATACCATAGGCTAGCTTCTAGGGTTTAGCCTCTCTGATCTCGTGGTAGATCTACTCTTGTACTACCCACATCATCAATATTAATCAAGAAGGAGTAGGGTTTTACCTCCATCGAGAGGGCCCGAACCTGGGTAAAAACATCGTGTCCCTTGTGTCCTGTTACCATCCTCCTAGACGCACAGTTCGGGACTCCCTACCTGAGATCCGCCGGTTTTCAAGAAGGGTCTACCAAATATAATGGGACAAAAGCTATCTTGTGGAGAAGTGAGAACAAGAAAATCAGTAGGATATTTAGTTTTCCCACACAATACTTCAACATCTCTAACAATCCCAATTGGTGAAATAGTATCTCTATTGGCAAGTTTAATTATGACATCAATACCTTCTAACTCAGCAGATGCAATTTCATGCTTAATTTCTTCATACAAAGTAGGCAGTATAACACTAGCACTATCACCCATGTCACATAAGCCATGGTAACAATGATCACCTATTTTAACAGAAATAACAGGCACGCCTACCACATGTCTATGTTTATCTTTATCACAAGGCTTAGCAATTCTAGCAGTTTCACCGTCGAACTGAATAACATGCCCATCAATATTATCAGACAAGAGATCTTTAAAAATAGCAATATTAGGTTCTACTTTAACTTGCTCAGGAGGTGTATAAGTTCTAATATTGCTTTTACGAACAACGGTTGAAGCTTTAGCATGATCCTTTACTCTAACAGGGAAAGGTGGTTTCTCAACATAAGCAGTAAGAACAATAGGATCATTATAAGTGACAAACTTTTCTTCAAATTTAATAGGTGCAGCTAATTTTACTTCTATGGGAGGATGATATTTAAACCATTCTCCTTAGGGAGATCAACATAAGTAGCAAAAGATTCACAGAAAGAAGCTACTATCTCAGAGTCAAGTCCATATATAGTGCTAAACTTACGGAAAATATCGGTATCCACAAAAGATTTCACACAATCAAACTTAGGTGTCATACCTGACTCCTTACCTTCGTCGAGGTCCCAATCTTCAGAGTTGCGTTTAATTCTATCCAATAATTTCCATTTAAATTCAATAGTCTTCATCATAAAAGAGCCAGCACAAGAAGTATCAAACATGGTTGATTATTATGAGAAAGCCGAGCATAAAAACTTTGCATAATTATTTCTCTCGAGAGCTCATGATTGGGGCATGAATATAACATTGATTTAAGCCTCCCCCAAGCTTGAGCGATGCTTTCTCCTTCGTGAGGCCAGAAATTATATATAATTGCGACCACGATGAACAAGATGCATAGGGTAATACTTTTGATGAAATTCCAATTTCCATCTTTTATAATTCCATGATCTCGTATCATCACATAGCCTATACCATATCAATGCGTCTCCCATCAAAGATAAAGGGAAGACCTTCTTCTTAGCAACATCATCGGGTATACCTGCAAGCTTAAATAATCCACAAACTTCATCCACATATATTAAGTGCTCATCAGGGTGCTTTGTTCCATCCCCTGTAAAAGGATTAGCTAGCAGTTTTTCCATCATACCCGAAGGAAATTCAAAAGGAGTTTCATTTTCAATAAGTTCAGTAGGTTGAGGAGCAACTCTTTGCTCTACTGGACGGGGTGAAGATACCCCGAACAAGCCCCTTAGAGAATTACTTTCCATAGTAACAAGTGACAGTAAATTTCAGCACACTATATAAATTTTTTCTTACCAAATTCCACCTACCAAAGGCGCTACACTCCCCGGCAATGGCGCCAGAAAAGAGTCTTGATGACCCACAAGTATAGGGGATCTATCATAGTCTTTTCGATAAGTAAGAGTGTCAAACCCAACGAGGAGCAGAAGGAAATGATAAGCGGTTTTCAGCAAGGTATTCTCCGCAAGTACTGAAATAAGTGGTAACAGATAGTTTTGTTACGAGATAAATTGTAACGAGCAACAAGTAACAAAAGTAAATAAAGTGTAGCAAGGTGGCCCAATCCTTTTTGTAGCAAAGGACAAGCCGGAACAAACTCTTATATAAGAAAATGCGCTCCCGAGGACACATGGGAATATCATCAAGCTAGTTTTCATCACATTCATATGATTTGCGTTTGGTACTTTGATAATTTGATATGTGGGTGGACCGGTGCTTGGGTGCTGTTCTTACTTGAACAAGCATCCCACTTATGATTAACCTCTATTGCAAGCATCCGCAACTACAACAAAAGTATTAAGGTAAACCTAACCATAGCATGAAACATGTGGATCCAAATCAGCCCCTTACGAAGCAACACATAAAGTAGGGTTTAAGCTTCCGTCACTGTCGGTGTCAGAACCGGCGGATCTCGGGTAGGGGGTCCCAAACTGCGCGTTTAGGTGGATGGTAACATGAGACAAGGGTCACAATGTTTTTACCCAGATTCGTGCCCTCTCGATGGAGGTAAAACCCTACTCCTGCTTGATTAATATTGATTATATGGGTAGTACAAGAGTAGATCTACCACAAGATCAGAGAGGCTAAACCCTAGAAGATAGCCTATGGTACGATTGTTGTTTGTCCTATGGACTAAAACCCTCCGGTTTATATAGACATTGGAGAGGGCTAGGGTTACATAGAGTCGGTTACAATGGAAGGAGATCTACATATCTGTATCGCCAAGCTTGCCTTCCACGCCAAGGAAAGTCCCATCCGGACACGGGAAGAGGTCTTCAATCTTGTATCTTCATGGTCCAAGAGTCCGGCCAAAGGTTATAGTCCGGCTATCCGGACACCCCGTAATCCAGGACTCCCTCAGTAGCCCCTGAACCAGGCTTCAATGACGACGAGTCCGGCACGCAAATTGTCTTCGGCATTGCAAGGAGGGTTCCTCCCATGAATACTTCGTAGAAGATTTTGAACACAAGGATAGTGTCCGGCTCTGTAAAAATAAGTTCCACATATTGCCGTAGAGAGAATAATATTTACACAAATCTAATCTGCTGACGTACTCCGTAGTGTGACTGAAGGAAATATGCCCTAGAGGCAATAATAAAGTTATTATTTATTTCCTTATATCATGATAAATGTTTATTATTCATGCTAGAATTGTATTAACCGGAAACATAATACATGTGTGAATAAACATACAGAGTGTCACTAGTATGCCTCTACTTGACTAGCTTGTTAATCAAAGATGGTTATGTTTCCTAACCATGAACAAAGAGTTGTTATTTGATTGACGGGGTCACATCATTAGTTGAATGATCTGATTGACATGACCCACTTTCATTAGCATAGCACCTGATCGTTTAGTTTGTTGCTGTTGCTATTCTTCATAACTTATACAGGTTCCTATGACTATGAGATTATGCAACTCCCATTTGCCAGAGGAACACTTTGGGTGCTACCAAACGTCACAACGTAACTGGGTGATTATAAAGGAGCATTACAGGTGTCTCCGAAGGTACATGTTGGGTTGGCGTATTTCGAGATTAGGATTTGTCACTCCGATTGTCGAAGAGGTATCTCTGGGCCCTCTCGGTAATGCACATCACATAAGCCTTGCAAGCATTACAACTAATGTGTTAGTTGTTAGATGATGTATTACGGAACGAGTAAAGAGACTTGCCGGTAACAAGATTGAACTAGGTATTGGATACCGACGATCGAATCTCGGGCAAGTAACATACCGATGATAAAGGGAACAACGTATGTTGTTATGCGGTCTGACCGATAAAGATCTTCGTAGAATATGTAGGAGCCAATATGGGCATCCAGGTCCTGCTATTGGTTATTGACCGGAGAGGTGTCTCGGTCATGTCTACATTGTTCTCGAACCCGTAGGGTCCGCACGCTTAACGTTTCGATGACAGTTGTTATGAGTTTATATGATGTTGATGTACCGAAGGTAGTTCAGAGTCCCGGATGTGATCACGGACATGACGAGGAGTCTCGAAATGGTCGAGACATAAAGATTGATATATTGGAAGCCTACATTTGGATATCGGAAGTGTTCCGGGTGAAATCGGGATTTCACCGGAGTACCAAGAGGTTACCGGAACCCCCCGGGAAACATATGGGCCATATTGGGCCTTAGTGGAAAAGGAGAAAGGGGCTGCCCTAGGGCTGGCCGCGCGCCTCCCCCCTCCCCTAGTCCTATTAGGATTAGGAGAGGTGGCCGGCGCCCTCTCTCCCTCTTTCCCCTTGAGGAATCCTAGTCCAACTAGGATTGGGGGGGGGAATCCTACTCCCGGAGGGAGTAGGACTCTCCTGGCGCACCAGGCTTGGCCGGCCATCCCCTCCCCCTTGGATCCTTTATATACAGAGGCAGGGGCACGTAGCAGCCACGTAAAACTTGCAACAACAAAGTAGAGGACGTCTAACTTGTTTTTGCAGGGCATGTTGTGATGTGATATGGTCAAGACATGATGCTAAATTTTATTGTATGAGATGATCATGTTTTGTAACCGAGTTATCGGCAACCGGCAGGAGCCGTATGGTTGTCGCTTTATTGTATGCAATGCAATCGCCCTGTAATGCTTTACTTTATCACTTAGCGATAGTCGTAGAAGCATAAGATTGGCGAGACGACAAACGATGCTACGATGGGGATCAAGGTGTCGCGCCGGTGACGATGGTGATCATGACGGTGCTGAAGAGATGGAGATCACAAGCACAAGATGATGATGGCCATATCATATCACTTATATTGATTGCATGTGATGTTTATCTTTTATGCATCTTATCTTGCTTTGATTGACGGTAGCATTATAAGATGATCTCTCACTAATTATCAAGAAGTGTTCTCCCTGAGTATGCACCGTTGCGAAAGTTCTTCGTGCTGAGACACCACGTGATGATCGGGTGTGATAGGCTCTACGTTCAAATACAACGGGTGCAAAACAGTTGCACACGCGGAATACTCAGGTTATACTTGACGAGCTATGCATATAAGATATGACCTCGGAACACGAAGACCGAAAGGTCGAGCGTGAATCATATAGTAGATATGATCAACATAATGATGTTCACCATTGAAACTACTCCATCTCACGTGATGATCGGTCATGGTGTAGTTGATATGGATCACGTAATCACTTAGAGAATTGGAGAGATGTTTTTTCTAAGTGGGAGTTCTTAAGTAATATGATTAATTGAACTTAAATTTATCATGAAACTTAGTACCTGATAGTATCTTGCTTGTCTATGTTGTGTAGATAGATGGCTCGTGCTGTTGTTCTGTTGAATTTTAATCCGTTCCTTGAGAAAGCAAAGTTGAAAGATGATGGTAGCAATTACACGGACTGGGTCCGTAACTTGAGGATTATCCTCATTGCTGCATAGAAGAATTACGTCCTGGAAGCACCGCTATGTGCCAGGCCTGGTGCAAGGGCTGCGCCAGATGTTGTGAACGTCTGGCAAAGCAAAGCTGATGACTACTCTATAGTTCAGTGTGCCATGCTTTACGGCTTATAACCGGGACTTCAACGACGTTTTGAACACCATGGAGCATATGAGATGTTCCAGGAGTTGAAGTTAATATTTCAAGCAAATGCCCGGATTGAGAGATATGAAGTCTCCAATAAGTTCTATAGCTGTAAGATGGAGGAGAACGGTTCTGTCAGTGAGCATATACTCAGAATGTCTGGGTATAACAATCACTTGATTCAACTGGGAGTTAATCTTCCGGATGATTGCGTCATTGACAGAATTCTCCAATCACTGCCACCAAGCTACAAGAACTTTGTTATGAACTATAATATGCAAGGGATGACCAAAACTATGCCCGAGCTCTTCGTGATGCTGAAAGTCGCGGAGGTAGAAATCAAAAAGGAGCATCAAGTGTTGATGGTTAACAAAACCACTAGTTTCAAGAAAAAGGGCAAAGGGAAGAAAAAGGGGAACTTCAGAAAGAATAGCAAGCAAGTTGCTAATCAAGAGAAGAAACCCAAGTCTGGACCTAAGCCTGAAACTGAGTGCTTCTATTGCAAGCAGACTGGTCACTGGAAGCGGAATTGCCCCAAGTATTTGGCAGATAAGAAGGATGGCAAGGTTAACAAAGGTATATATGATATACATGTTATTGATGTGTACCTTACTAATTCTCGCAGTAGCGCCTGGGTATTTGATACTGGTTCTGTTGCTAATATTTGCAACTCGAAACAGGGGCTACGGATTAAGCGAAGATTGGCTAAGGACGAGGTGACGATGCGCGTGGGAAACGGTTCCAAAGTCGATGTGATCGCGGTCGGCACGCTACCTCTACATCTACCTTCGGGATTAATATTAGACCTAAATAATTGTTATTTAGTACCAGCGTTGAGCATGAACATTATATCTGGATCTTGTTTAATGCGAGACGGTTATTCATTTAAATCAGAGAATAATGGTTGTTCTATTTATATGAGTAATATCTTTTATGGTCATGCACCATTAAAGAATGGTTTGTTCTTACTTAATCTCGATAGTAGTGATACACATATTCATAATGTTGAAGCCAAAAGATGCAGAGTTGATAATGATAGTGCAACTTATTTGTGGCACTGCCGTTTAGGTCATATCGGTGTAAAACGCATGAAGAAACTCCATACTGATGGACTTTTGGAGTCACTTGATTATGAATCACTTGGCACTTGCGAACCGTGCCTTATGGGCAAGATGACTAAAACGCCGTTCTCCGGTACTATGGAGAGAGCAACAGATTTATTGGAAATCATACATACTGATGTATGTGGTACAATGAATGTTGAGGCTCGTGGCGGATATCGTTATTTTCTCACCTTCACTGATGATTTAAGCAGATATGGGTATATCTAGTTAATGAAACACAAGTCTGAAACATTTGAAAAGTTCAAAGAATTTCAGAGTGAAGTGGAAAATCATCGTAACAAGAAAATAAAGTTTCTACGATCTGATCGTGGAGGAGAATATTTGAGTTACGAGTTTGGTCTACATTTGAAACAATGCGGAATAGTTTCGCAACTCACGCCACCCGGAACACCACAACGTAATGGTGTGTCCGAACGTCGTAATCGTACTTTACTGGATATGGTGCGATCTATGATGTCTCTTACCAATTTACCGCTATCGTTTTGGGGTTATGCTTTAGAGAAGGCCGCATTCACGTTAAATAGGGCACCATCGATATCCGTTGAGACGACGCCTTATGAACTGTGGTTTGGCAAGAAACCAAAGTTGTCGTTTCTTAAAGTTTGGGGCTGCGATGCTTATGTGAAAAAGCTTCAACCTGATAAGCTCGAACCCAAATCGGAAAAATGTGTCTTCATAGGATACCCAAAGGAGACTATTGGGTACACCTTCTATCACAAATCCGAAGGCAAGATTTTTGTTGCTAAATTCGGAAACTTTCTAGAGAAGGAGTTTCTCTCGAAAGAAGTGAGTGGGAGGAAAGTAGAACTTGATGAGATAACTGTATCTACTCCCTTATTGAGAAGTAGTACATCACAGAAATCAGTTTCTATGACACCTACACCAAATAGGGAGGATGCCAATGATAATGATCATGAAACTTCAGATCAAGTTTCTACCGAACCTCGTAGATCAACCAGAGTAAGATCCGCACCAGAGTGGTACGGTAATCCTATTCTGGAAGTCATGTTACTAGACCATGATGAACCTACAAACTATGAAGAAGCGATGGTGAGCCCAGATTCCGCAAAATGGCTTGAGGCCATGAAATCTGAGATGGGATCCATGTATGAGAACAAAGTGTGGACTTTGGTTGACTTGCCCGATGATCGGCAAGCAATTGAGAATAAATGGATCTTTAAGAAGAAGACTGACGCTGATGGTAATGTTACTGTCTATAAAGCTCAACTTGTTGCAAAAGGTTTTCGACAAGTTCAAGGGATTGACTACGATGAGACCTTCTCACCCGTAGCGATGCTTAAGTCTGTCCGAATCATGTTAGCAATTGCCGCATTTTATGATTATGAAATTTGGCAGATGGATGTAAAAACTACATTCCTGAATGGATTTCTGGAAGAAGAGTTGTATATGATGCAACCAGAAGGTTTTGTCGATCCAAAGGGAGCTAACAAAGTGTGCAAGCTCCAGCGATCCATTTATGGACTGGTGCAAGCCTCTCGGAGTTGGAATAAACGTTTTGATAGTGTGATCAAAGCATTTGGTTTTATACAGACTTTTGGAGAAGCCTGTATTTACAAGAAAGTGAGTGGGAGCTCTGTAGCATTTCTGATATTATATGTGGATGACATATTACTGATCGGAAATAATATAGAATTTCTGGATAGCATAAAGGGATACTTGAATAAGAGTTTTTCAATGAAAGACCTCGGTGAAGCTGCTTACATATTGGGCATTAAGATCTATAGAGATAGATCAAGACGCTTAATAGGACATTCACAAAGCACATACCTTGACAAAGTTTTGAAGAAGTTCAAAATGGATCAGGCAAAGAAAGGGTTCTTGCCTGTGTTACAAAGTGTGAAGTTGAGTAAGACTCAATGCCCGACCACCGCAGAAGATAGAGAGAAAATGAAAGATGTTCCCTATGCTTCAGCCATAGGCTCTATCATGTATGCAATGCTGTGTACCAGACCTGATGTGTGCCTTGCTGTAAGCTTAGCAGGCAGGTACCAAAGTAATCCAGGAGTGGATCACTGGACAGCGGTCAAGAACATCCTTAAGTACTTGAGAAGGACCAGGGATATTTTTCTCGTTTATGGAGGTGACAAAGAGCTCGTCGTAAACGGTTACGTCGATGCAAGCTTTGACACTGATCCGGACGATTCTAAATCGCAAACCGGATATTTATTTACATTAAACGGTGGAGCTGTCAGTTGGTGCAGTTCTAGACAAAGCGTCGTGGCGGGATCTACATGTGAAGCTGAGTACATAGCTGCTTCGGAAGCAGCTAATGAAGGAGTCTGGATGAAGGAGTTCATATCCGATCTAGGTGTTGTACCTAGCGTATCGGGTCCAATGAAAATCTTTTGTGACAATACTGGTGCAATTGCCTTGGCAAAGGAAACCAGATTTCACAAAAGAACCAAACACATCAAAAGACGCTTCAACTCCATCCGGGATTTAGTCCAGGTGGGAGACATAGAGATATGCAAGATACATACGGATCTGAATGTTGCAGACCCGTTGACTAAGCCTCTTCCACGAGCAAGACATGATCAGCACCAAGACTCCATGGGTGTTAGAATCATTACTTTTATATCTAGATTATTGACTCTAGTGCAAGTGGGAGACTGAAGGAAATATGCCCTAGAGGCAATAATAAAGTTATTATTTATTTCCTTATATCATGATAAATGTTTATTATTCATGCTAGAATTGTATTAACCGGAAACATAATACATGTGTGAATAAACATACAGAGTGTCACTAGTATGCCTCTACTTGACTAGCTCGTTAATCATAGATGGTTATGTTTCCTAACCATGAACAAAGAGTTGTTATTTGATTGACGGGGTCACATCATTAGTTGAATGATCTGATTGACATGACCCATTTTCATTAGCATAGCACCTGATCGTTTAGTTTGTTGCTGTTGCTATTCTTCATAACTTATACAGGTTCCTATGACTATGAGATTATGCAACTCCCATTTGCCAGAGGAACACTTTGGGTGCTACCAAACGTCACAACGTAACTGGGTGATTATAAAGGAGCATTACAGGTGTCTCCGAAGGTACATGTTGGGTTGGCGTATTTCGAGATTAGGATTTGTCACTCCGATTGTCGGAGAGGTATCTCTGGGCCCTCTCGGTAATGCACATCACATAAGCCTTGCAAGCATTACAACTAATGTGTTAGTTGTTAGATGATGTATTACGGAACGAGTAAAGAGACTTGCCAGTAACAAGATTGAACTAGGTATTGGATACCGACGATCGAATCTCGGGCAAGTAACATACCGATGACAAAGGGAACAACGTATGTTGTTATGCGGTCTGACCGATAAAGATCTTCGTAGAATATGTAGGAGCCAATATGGGCATCCAGGTCCCGCTATTGGTTATTGACCAGAGAGGTGTCTCGGTCATGTCTACATTGTTCTCGAACCTGTAGGGTCCGCACACTTAACGATTCGATGACAGTTGTTATGAGTTTATATGATGTTGATGTACCGAAGGTAGTTCGGAGTCCCGGATGTGATCACGGACATGACGAGGAGTCTTGAAATGGTCGAGACGTAAAGATTGATATATTGGAAGCCTACATTTGGATATCGGAAGTGTTCCGGGTGAAATCGGGATTTCACCGGAGTACCAGGAGGTTACTGGAACCCCCCGGGAAACATATGGGCCATATTGGGCCTTAGTGGAAAAGGAGAAAGGGGCTTCCCTATGGCTGGCCGCGCGCCTCCCCCCTCCCCTAGTCCTATTAGGATTAGGAGAGGTGGCCGGCCCCCTCTCTCCCTCTTTCCCCTTGAGGAATCCTAGTCCAACTATGATTGGGGGGGGGGGGAATCCTACTCCCGGAGGGAGTAGGACTCTCCTGGCGCACCAGGCTTGGCCGGCCAGCCCCTCCCCCTTGGCTCCTTTATATACAGAGGCAGGGGGCACCCCAAACACACAAGTTGATCATTGAGATCGTTCCTTAGCCGTGTGCGGTGCCCCCCTCCACCAGATTACACCTCGAATATATCGTAGCAGTGCTTAGGCGAAGCCCTGCGTCGGTGGAACATCATCATCATCACCACGCCGTCGTGCTGACAGGACTCTCCCTCGACACTCGGCTGGATCGGAGTTCGAGGGACGTCATCGAGCTGAACGTGTGCAGAACTCGGAGGTGCCGTACGTTCGGTGCTTAGATCGGTTAGATCGTGAAGAAGTACGACTACATCAACCGCGTTGATATAACGCTTCCGCTTTCGGTCTACGAGGGTACGTAGACAACACTCTCCCCTCTCGTTGCTATGCATCACCATGATCTTGCGTGTACGTAGGAAATTTTTTGAAATTACTACGTTCCCCAACAGTGACATCACACCACGACCAAGTCTTTATAATCATTTTACTGTTCCACCTCAGCGCGTTTAGCGAGGCAGTTTCTTTGGCACGTCTTGTCGAAGCAGAGATCGTGTCCCCTTATTTCGGGATTCTCATCAATACGGGCGTGGGTAACCCAAACGCACCATTTATTACGACGCTTGGAAGATAAGCGAGTTTTACCAGGCTGGTGGGGACACGTAGTTTCGTCCACCCATATAAGGGGATAAGGATCCACCTTTTCACCTACGTCTTCTTCCTCCTTTGCTCATCCATTTTCGCGTACTCGAGATCCAGCACCCAAGTACGCATTCCCCACCTCAACCTTCTCCATCCATGTCCGGAGCGGGAGGCAAGTGGATGGTCTCCTCCGTCATGGAGGGAGACGTTAAAAAGTTGAGGAGAGCCGGATACCTGCCCGACGACATCCCTCACTGGCTCCCCGATGAGGGGCAGCTCATCCCCACCCCCAGGCCCCATGAGAGGGTTGTCTTCCTTAGCCACTTCATTCGCGGACTGGGATTCCCCCTCCATTCATTCGTCCGGGGGCTCATGTTCTACTACGGCCTGGACCTCCACGATCTGGCCCCAAACTTCATCCTCAACATCTCGGCGTTTATCGTCGTGTGCGAGGCCTTCCTCTGCATCCGGCCCCACTTCAGCTTATGGCTAAAGACCTTCAACGTCAAGCCGAAGGTTGTGGGCGGCCGACAGGCGGAGTGCAGAGGCGCCATGGTGGGCAAGATGCCCAACGTCCTATGGCTCGAGGGCTCCTTCGTGGAGACCATAAAGGGGTGGCAATCAGGGTGGTTCTACATCACCGAGCCGCGTGACCCTAAATGGGTCGCAGCCCCCGAGTTCCGATCCGGAGCCCCTACGCAGCTCACCTCCTAGAAAGAGAAGGGCCTGCTGTGGGGTAGTGCGGAGGAGGTGACCGGACTCCAAATGTGTGTCCGGAACCGAGTGAGCAAGAAGCTCAAGCTAGTCAATGTAGCCCAGGTTATGCTCATCCGCCGGATCCTCCCGTGTCAACAATGGGCTTTCAATTTATGGGAGTTCGACTCAGCCCAGCACCGAACTCTGAGCTGGCTCTTCGACACAACATACGAAGATGCCTGGAAGGTGCTGTTCAAGGGTGCCGAGGCTCCTGTTTCCGCCACCGAGGTTCCGCGCAGCGCCAAGCCAACGCGGTAAGCTATTTTACCTCTTACAGGATACTTGTCTTTCATAGTTTGACTCTATGTGGGATCTAAACTCCCTTACCTTTGACATGATTGGTAGGAGACGTCCGGGCAGATCAGCTGTCCGACTCCTTTGCCCCAAGATCCAGCAGACGCTCGCTTGGCAAAGCTGCTGGTTCCGGCACCTTACATGGTGCCGGAGAAGAAGGCCACGGGAACCCGGAAGGGTTCCCGGCGCCCGGTGGAGTCAGACTCATCGTTCGATGAATCCGAGGCGGACTCCTCCCACGAAGACGGGGAGGAGGAAAGAGAGGTCTCTCCCCCAGCTGGGGGAGAGAAGAAAAGGAAGGCCGCCCCAACTGGGGAGGCCGGAGGGTCCAAGAAAGCGAAGACCCTCCCTCCGGACTACTCCACCAACGCCACCGACAGCGAGGAGGAGTGGCCGTCCAGGGCCAAGCCCCTGGCGAAGTCGTAAGTATTCGGACACCAGAGTGACTCATAGTGTTCCTTTATTGCACAACTTTTCCTAACGCCGAATATGATCGTGTAGTCCGGCCTGAGACCGGCTCGAGGTATCTTCAAGCGGCTCCTTGGATTCGTCGGATGTGAATAGCTTTTCACTTCCGGCCGCTACCTCCCCTCCCCCTATGGACGACGCCGAGGTGTTGTCCCAAAAGGTTCTAAGCCGGGGGGAGGTGGTCCTGGAGGCGCCGCAAGGCGACCTCCCGGATTCCAGGCGCAAAGGGGACAAAACCCCCAAGGGCTCCAAGTCTGGCCCTGGGCCGGACACCGCACCGGAACCTTCAAAGGTTCCGGAGTCCGAGAGGCGGCCCCCTAAGAAGAAGGGCAAGCCTACGACGCCGGTGACCTCCGTCCAACCGGAGGCGCCGGATAACTTGTTGGAGGTGCTTAACGGCGCCTCCATCGACGAGGAGCACCGCACTATTATGAGTGCGGTGATCCAGAAGGTTCAGTTCGTCAAGAGCGGGCTGACCGAAGCCTGTGCCAGCCTGTTGACAGGCTTTGAGGCATGTGAAAAATATGTGAAAATATTACTGCATAGACAATAGCCCCTGATGCTCTGTTTGGCGTTCGGAAAGAAAAGCCGAATAGAGGATCTAATAACATTCGCAGGAGTCTAACAGAATTAAGTCAATATGCGTATGCAGGCTTCGCTGCTGGCATTTCGAGCATTGACTGCGTAGGTGGATGCGCTGAAGCAGAGCCTCGAGTGGTCCGAGCAAGAGCTCGGCCTGGCCAAGAAGGAGCTCGGTGAAAAAGAAGGTAAGTAATACCTTGTGGAGTATAATATAAAAAGATGCAGTTGCAAAAAATGACAGGATCACTATTGGTGTCATAGGTGCCACGACTGAGGTGGCGACCCTTAGGCAAGCGCTGTCCGAGTCCAAAAAGAGGGCGGCCACGGAGCACACCGAGTGGGAGAAGCATGAGGCGCGGGTTGGCGAGGTGCAGCGAGAGCTCTAGGCTCTCGTGAAAAAACACGAGAGTTTGGAGCTTGACTCAAAGACGCGAGAGTCCGAGCTCGCGGCGGCCCTTGAAAGCGCCAAATCTGCCAAGGCCGAAGCCCAGAAAGCCCTCCAGGAAGTTGAGGCAATGTAGAAGATAGCGGCGGGTAAGGAATTCTTTATGCAAAGCAAGCACGTCAAAGTGAATTACTTGTTACTTACCCGAGTCCAAAGCTCTCCAGGAGCATTCACAGATTTGCCCCGCAGCGTGTCGGATGCCGCCGCCTTTTATCAGACCGAGGAGGGGAGCTCGACAGAGAAGGTATTCTGGTCTCAGTATGCTGAGGACGGACACCCGGTACCCCTGAGCGACCAGCTGAAGCAGCTGGTCGAGCTCCATAAGGTGGCCGAACAGACCATGACGGGTCTCCTAGTACGGCTGTGGCCCGGTGAGGCTATGCTTGGGAGCTATTTCGGGCTGGTGAGGCGGCTGGTGGATGCCTGTCCACAACTTGAAGTCATCAAGTGCTCCGTCTGCATCGAGGGTGCCTGTAGGGCGCTTGCCCGTGCTAAAGTGCACTGGGGCAAACTGGATGCTGTGAAGCTTGTGAAGGACGGGCCACCGCCGGGCAAGGAGCATCGCCACCCGAGATGTACTATGAGGGCATCCTGAAGGGCGCCCACCTTATGGCGGACGAATGTTCGAAAGATGTAATATTTGAGTGAAACTTGTTCGCTTTATCCTGTGCGCTCAAAACTTGTTCATGTGCGCTATGCAACGCTTGTTTAATTTAAAATATTACCTTCTATGCGGCCGTTTATTAAATTTGAGAGATGGCGAGTCGTCGGCTTCTGCCCCCATGCCACGAGTGCTGGGGTGTTCGGGATAAACCTGAGCACTCCTTTTCCCATTCTTGGGTCCTTCGAGGGAGGTGCTCAGCACAACGAACAAGGCAATCACACTATAATGCGTTATCACTCTCACTTAGCCAGAGAATTCTATAATTTTAAATTTCGGCGAAGCCCCTAGTGTTCGGATGACCGACTTCGGGGCGCTATACACGCCTAGGCCGGACAAAGCCGACTCCTCGCTTAAGCGGCATAAGTCTTTAGGGACTCGAAACCTCACGAATAGCGACCAACTCTCGCCCTATCATGACAGTCAGTTTTAGCTTTCTCTACTGAGGTACTTAGCCCAGCTCAACTGGGGCACAATCGCAGTAGTTCTCCCAGCGCTACCTTAGCCGATATAGCGGAACGTAAGTTACCAAAACATGGGAGCCGGGCAAACCTAACTATTGACCAAAGACACGATTCGGAGCTGATGCATATAATGCTATAAGTTCGGAGGGCCGCACTTGTGAAAGTGTTTGGACTTCTCACACCGTATTATGGGGTGCTTGAGCCCCTGGCGTATTGACCATACCAAAGTGTACGGGTGCTAAATGTCATGAGTGAACATATATATTGAAAAAGAAATGAATAGAGAATGCAGTAATGAGCTGAAGCTAAGCATTGTTTATTTTGAAATGCTGCTGTAAAAGCAGAACGATACAAATAGTGCGATAAGTAAGAGATGGGACTATTTGACATGTCCCCCTCCAGGGGCGAGCCGCGAGATGATATGTAAGACAGGTATTTTGCTCGTTATAGAGACCACCTGGGAATTCGACGTAGCTTTCTGCCTCCTTGGTTGTTGCATCATGTGTTTGGCAATTGTATTACCGGACAGGCCTTCCGGATGATGGAGTCCTGAAAGTAAGAAAAAATGACGAAATCGGGAGCCCCTAGTGCGGTTGAGCCACATTTAGGGCATTCCATGGCCGTGCCCCTCCCCCCGTGCCCATGGAATTTTCAGAGCATAGTTATGTACGTGTGGTACTGATTTCACAGTTTCGCGAGGGCTGGGGTTGGGGACGTATTGCCAAGCTTGCTCGGAACGTGCCAGGCGGTCTTTTTGTAGGTTACTCCAGGCGCGCTTGACGATGTCCGAACATTTAAAAGCCGGACTGGAGAATTGCCTTAAGAGGCTGCTCTGTACTTCCGCTGCCAGTGCCGCCATATGCTCCTCCGTTTGAAGAGAGCGTTTGGTGTTTCCATTGACCGTGATGACTCCTCGACGGCCTGGCATGTTGAGCTTGAGGTATGCGTAGTGCGGCACCACATTGAACTTTGCAAATGTGGTTCGTCCGAGCGGTGCGTGATAGCCACTGCGGAATGGGACTATGTCGAAGATTAACTCCTCGCTTCGGAAATTATCCGGGGATCCGAAGACCACTTCAAGTGTAACTGAGCCTATACAGTTGGCCTCTACACCTGGTATGACGCCCTTAAAGGTCGTTTTTGTGGGTTTAATCCTTGAGGGATCTATTCCCATTTTCCGCATTGTATCCTGATAAAGCAGGTTCAGGCTGCTTCCACCGTCCATAAGGACTCTAGTGAGATGAAATATGTCAATGATTGGGTCTAGAACCAATGCGGCGAATCCGCCATGACGGATGCTAGTGGGGTGGTCCCTTCGATCAAAAGTGATCGGGCAGGAGGACCATGGGTTGAACTTTGGGGCGACTGGCTCCAACGCATATACGTCCCTGAGTGCACGCTACCGCTCCTGCTTGGGGATGTGGGTTGCGTATATCATGTTCACCGTCCGCACTTGTGGGGGGAAGCCCTTATGTCCACTATTGTTCAGCGGCGGGGCTCTTCGTCCTCGTCGCTGTGCAGCCCCTTGTCTCTATTTTCAGTATTTAACTTACTGGCCTGCTTGAACACCCAACAATCCCTATTGGTGTGATTGGCTGGCTTTTCGGGGGTGCCATGTATTTGGCACGAGCGGTCGAGTATTCGGTCCAAACTGGACGGACCCAGAGTATTTCTTTTGAATGGATTTTTTCGCTGACCGGGTTTAGAGCCTCTGAATCCGGCATTAACTATCGTATCCTCTGCGTTGTCGCTGTTAATGCGGCGCTTGTGCTTGTTCCGACGCGACCTGCTATTGCTGTCCTTGGTATCCGAATTACCAGGGCTCTTGGTCATGTTGTTGCTACGAGCCAGCCAGCTGTCTTGTCCCGCGCAAAAGCGGGTCATGAGTGTCGTGAGGGCTGCCATAGATTTCAGCTTTTCCTGTCCAAGGTGCCGGGCAAGCCACTCGTCACGGATGTTATGCTTGAAGGCTGCTAGGGCCTCGGCGTCCGGACAGTCGACGATTTGATTTTTCTTGGTTAAGAACCGTGTCCAGAATTGTCTGGCAGATTCATCTGGCTGCTGAATTATGTGGCTCAGGTCATCGGCGTCTCGTGGTCGCACATAGGTGCCCTGGAAATTGCCGAGGAATGCGGCTTCCAGGTCCTCCCAACAACCAATTGATTCTGCTGGCAAGCTGTTAAGCCAATGCCGAGCTGGTCCTTTAAGCTTGAGTGGGAGGTATTTGATGGCGTGTAGATCATCACCGCGGGCCATGTGGATGTGAAGGAGATAGTCCTTGATCCATACCGCAGGGTCTGTTGTGCCATCGTATGATTCGATGTTTACGGGTTTGAAACCCTCTGGGATTTGATGATCCATTACTTCATCTGTGAAGCATAGTGGGTGTGCGGCACCTCTGTATTGGGCTATATCGCGACGTAGCTCAAATGAGCTTTGTCTGCTATGTTCGGCCCGGCCGGATTTACTGTATCCGGTGTGACGGTTATCGTCACATGTCGTGGGGCGCCCACGCGATCCGTAGATCGATCTTGTTTGCCTTGCCTTGTCCTCCAACATATCGTGCAGGTCTAGCGCGTTTCCCCGTGCCTTGGTATGTTTTGAGCAACGCCGGGGTGCGGCTTGAGTGGAGGGCCGAGAGGCCTCTCTGTCGCGGCCGCGAGGTGGCCGATCAGCCGCCTCATGCACTGGTGATGTAGGTTTAAGTGCTTCCTCCTCCAATCGGGGTAGCAATCTGTGCTTTGCGTAGCTCTTGGAGGGGCGTTCGAGTTCGTATTCCTCGGCCGCAAGGATTTCAGTCCATCTGTCGGCTAGCAAATCTTGATCAGCTCTAAGCTGTTGCTATTTTTTCTTAAGGCTACTCGCCGTGGCCATAAGCCTGCGCTTAAAGCGCTCTTGTTCGACGGGATCCTCAGGCACGACAAATTCGTCGTCACCGAGGCTTGCCTCGTCTTCGGAGGGAGGCATGTAGTTGTCATCCTCTTCCTCTCTGTCTGCCGCCCTCTCAGGGGGGCTGGCCTCTCCATCCTCCTGTGCTGAGTCTTGATGGAGGGAGTTGTCTTCGGCACTGTCCGGGGTGTTATTATCTCCCGTGCCGGTATCACCGTTTTTGCTTTGGTGGGACTTAGAGCGGCGCCGCTGACGCTGGCGCTTGGGTTGCTTCTTGGAGGGGTCGTCCCCCATTGTTCCGTCGCCATTGCATTCTTTGGGTGTGTCCACCATATATATGTCATATGACGATGGCTTTCCAGTGCCCTATAGGCGCTGGTTCATGTTCGTCTCCTACATCGTCGTCCATACCGTCGATGTCTTCGGAGTCGAAGTCTAGCATGTCAGTTAAATCATCGACAGTGGCTACGAAGTGGGTGGTGGGTGTGCATCGAATTTCTTTGTCGTCCGCATCCCAATCCTGTTGGCCATAATCCGGCCAGGACTCTCCTGACAAAGGGAGAGACTTTAGTGAATTCAGAATATCACCGAAGGGCGAGTACTGAAAGATATCCGCGGCGGTGAATTCCATGATCGACGCCCAATCGGATTCGATTGACAGGGGCGCGGAGGGTTCGGAGTCCGGATAAGAGTCCGGCACCTTGGAGTCACGGGCTTCATAGAGGATAAGGCTGGTGTTCGGCTCGATCGCCGTTGAGACTGCAGCCCTCGAGGCGGTGTCTAGCCACCCGTCCTCGATCGGCGCAGTTGGCTCCGAGCTAAGGGTCGGAGCTAACGCGGGTGCGGCCTCCAGGGCACTATTCGGTGGCAGAGTTAGGTCATGCCCATCATGACAGTGCGGCGCGCCCGGCTGCGGCTCGAATCCATCGAAGATTAGGTCTCCGCGGATGTCAGCCGTGTAGTTCAAGCTTCCAAATCTGTCCTGATGGCCAGGGGCGTAGCTTTCAATCTGCTCCAGATGGCCAAGCGAATTGGCCCGTAGTGCAAAGCCGCCGAATACGAAGATCTGTCCGGGGAGAAAAATCTCACCCTGGAACGCATCGCTGTTGATGATCGGAGAAGCCATCGGGCCTAAAGATGACGACACATAGGAACTCTTAATGAAAGCACCAATGTCGGTGTCAAAACCGGCGGATCTCGGGTAGGGGGTCCCGAAATGTGCGTCTAGGCGGATGGTAACAGGAGACAAGGGACACAGTGTTTTTACCCAGGTTCGGGCCCTCTCGATGGAGGTAAAACCCTACTCCTGCTTGATTAATATTGATGATATGGGTAGTACAAGAGTAGATCTACCACGAGATCCGAGAGGCTAAACCCTAGAAGCTAGCCTGTGGTATGATTGTTGTTTGTCCTATGGACTAAAACCCTCCGGTTTATATACACACCGGAGAGGGCTAGGGTTACACAGAGTCGGTTACAACGGAAGGAGATCCACATATCCGTATTGCCAAGCTTGCCTTCCACGCCAAGGAAAGTCCCATCCGGACACGGGAAGAGGTCTTCAATCTTGTATCTTTATGGTCCAAGAGTCCGGCCAAAGGTTATAGTCCGGCTATCCGGACACCCCCTAATCCAGGACTCCCTCAGTCACTCTAGCAACCCATCATCTACTTATTACTTCCCAATGCCTTCCTCTAGGCCCAAATAATGGTGACGTGTTATGTAGTCGACGTTCACATAAATCCACTAGAGGCTGGACAACATACATCTTATCAAAATATCGAACGAATACCAAATTCACATGACTACTAATAGCAAGACTTCTCCCGTGTCCTCAGGAACAAACGTAACTACTCACAAAGCATATTCATGTTCATAATCAGAGGGGTAATAATATGCATATAGGATCTGAACATATGATCTTCCACCAAATAAACCAACTAGCATCAACTACAAGGAGTAATTAACACTACTAGCAACCTACTAGCACCAATCCCGGACTTTGAGACAAGAATTGGATACAAGAGATGAACTAGGGTTTGGAGATGAGATGGTGCTGGTGCAGATGTCGACGAAGATTGCCCTCTCCCGACGAGAGGAGCGTTGGTGATGACGATGGTGATGATTTCCCCCTCCCGCAGGGAAGTATCGCCGGCAGAACAGCTCTGCCGGAGCTCTAGATTGGTTCTGCCAAGGTTCCGCCTCGTGGCGGCGGAGCCTTGTCCCGAAAGGTTGCTTCTGGTTTTTTTTCTCATCGAAGGACTTCATATAGCAGAAGATGGACGTCGGAGACCCACCAGGGGGCCCACGAGGTAGGGGGGCGCTCCCCCACCCTCGTGAGCAGGGTGTGGGCCCCCTGGACTTCATCTTTGGCGAGGATTTTTCTTTATTTATTTTAAGATATCCCGTGGAATTTCAGGACTTTTGGAGTTGCACAGAATAGGTCTATAATATTTGCTCCTTTTCCAGCCCAGAATTCCACCTGCCGGCATTCTCCCTCCTTATGTAAACCTTGTAAAATAAGAGAGAATAGCCATAAGTATTGTGACATAGTGTGAAATAATAGCCCATAATGCAATAAATATCGATATAAAAGCATGATGCAAAATGGACGTATCATGAAGATGGCCACCGGTGAGGGTTTCCCCCTCCGTCAGGGTGCCAAAACAGGGTCCCAATTGGTTTTTGGTGGCTACAGAGGCTTGCGGCGGCGAAAATCCCGATCTATTCTATCCCCCAATCGTTTTAGGGTATATGGCTATATATAGGAGGAAGAAATACATCAGGGGAGCCACGAGGGTGGAGGGCGCACCCAGGGGGTGGGTGCGCCCCCTGCCTCGTGCCTCCCTCGTTTCTTTCCTGACGTGCAATCCAAGTCTATTGGGTTGTTTTCCTTCCAAAAATAACTTCTCCAGAAGGTTTCATTCCGTTTCGACTACGCCCGATATTCCTTTTCTTCGAAACACTGAAAACAGGAACTGGCACTGGGCTCTGGGTCAATATGTTAGTCCCAAAAATAATATAAAAGTGAATAATAAAGCCCATAAACATCCAAGATGGATAATATAATAGCATGAATACTTCATAAATTATAGATACGTTGGAGACGTATCAGCATCCCCAAGCTTAATTCCTTCTCGCCCTCGAGTAGGTAAATGATAAAAGAAAGAATTTATGAAGTGTGAATACTAGCAGGTGCACAAGTTTGATCAATGATAATTTCAATCACCTTTTCTAGCATCATTATATGTCATAACAGTAGCTCATATCATAAAACTTTGCATGATCAAGTAACAAACTATTCACATGTTAAAGTATAGAACATAAAATTTCTTGAAAACTATCAAACCGTGTTATTAGTCATCAAACAATTACAATTCATCTTATTTTCAGGAAGAGTCTATGTTAGAGCTTTGATTCAGCAAACTTCACATACTCAACTATCATTTAGTCTTCCATGATTGCTACCACTCAAAGCATATTTTTAGAACAAATAGTATTTATCGAACACAGAGAAAGATAGGGGCTTAATGTTTCGCCTCCCAACCTTTTACCTCAGGGCTAATGTCAACAGTAATAATTCATGCTCAAATATATTTGAATGGCCATATATGATTAGATCTTTCCATCACATGATGCTTGCCAACTAAAGAGTAGGTTGGAATGAGAAGGAATACTACTGACTCTTGCATAAAAGTAAAAGATAGGCCCTTCGCAGAGGGAAGCAGGGATTTGCAGAGGTGCCAGAGCTCGAAGCAAAAAAACAGAGATGAAAATAATTTTGAGAGGTATGCTTTCATTGTCAACATAACGACCAAGAGTTCCCAATATCTTCCATACTACATACATTATAGGTGGTTCCCAAACAGAAAGGTAAAGATTTTTTACTCCCCCTCCACCAATAGTCATCAATCCATGGCTTGCCCGAAACAACGGGTGCCTCCAACTAACATCAAACCTGGGGGAGTTTTGCTTGCAATTATTTTTGATTTGATTTCGATCTTTTGATCATGGGACTGGGCATCCCAGTTACCAGCCATTTTCTCATGAATGATGAGCGGAGTCCACTCATCATGAGAATAACCCACCTAGCATGGAAGATACTGCTAACCCGTAGTCGCTACATGAGCGATTCGGGCATACAAAACAGATTATTATTTGAAGGTTTAGAGTTTGGCACATGCAAATTTACTTGGAACGGCACGTAAATACCGCATATAGGTAGGTATGATTGACACTCATGGAAGAAACTTGGTTCAAGGAATTTGGATGCACAAGCAGTATTCCCGCTTAGTACATATATTTTGGCTAGCAAAGGATTCTAAATAGCAAGCACCACATGTTAGAGGATCCAAAACAATATAACTTATACAAATATACCCAAGCATAACTCATTATGTTGTCTTCCTTGTCCAACTTCAACTAATTTGCTCAGGTTTGAAAATAATTAATGGGGCTCACAATCATAGAAGATGTCCAAGATAGTATATTTATATGTGAAACCTCTCTTCCTTCAATATTCTTTCATGAATTGTTCAAGTGACCAATACAATCTTTGCTAACCTTCAATAAATTTACCACCTCTACTTCTTATATGTAAAGGCATTACTCCCCACGGGAAAGGCATATGAAACATATATAATTTCAGATTTATGACATTCAAATCATTCAACTATTTACTCATTGGATATAAGTGAAGCACACGAGTAAATGACAAACTACTCCAAAAAGATATGAGTGAAGATCAATGAGTAGTTAAATAATTATGCAGCTATGTGAAGAATTTATAACATTTAAGAATTTCATATCTTGGTTTTTTATTCAAACAGCAAGCAAATCTAAAGAAAATAAAATGACGCTTCAAGAAAAACACATATCATGTGGTGAATAAAAATATAGCTCCAAGTAAACTTACCGATGAACGAAGACGAAAGAGGGGATGCCTTCCGGGGCATCCCCAAGCTTAGGCTCTTGGTTATCCTTGAAAATTACCTTGGGGTGCCTTGGGCATCCCCAAGCTTAGGCTCTTGCCAATCCTTATTCCATAGTCCATCGAATCTTTACCCAAAACTTGAAAACTTCACAACACAAAACTCAACAGAAAACTCGTAAGCTCCGTTAGCGAAAGAAAACAGAACACCACTTAAAGGTACTGTAATTAACTCATTATTTATTGGTATTGGTGTTAAATCTACTGTATTCGAACTTCTCTATGGTTTATAAACTCTTTTACTAGCCATAGATTCATTAAAATAAGCAAACAACACACGAAAAACAGAATCTGTCAAAAACAGAACAGTCTGTAGTAATCTGTATCAAACGTATACTTCTGGAACTCCAAAAATTCTAAAATAAATTGGTGGACCTGAGGTATTTATCTAGTAATCATCTGCAAAAATAATCAACTAAATATCACTCTCCAGTAAAAAGTTTTAGCTAATCTCGTGAGCGCTAAAGTTTCTGTTTTTTACAGCAAGATCATAAAGACTTCACCCAAGTCTTCCCAAAGGTTCTACTTGGCACAAACACTAATTAAAACATAAAACCACATCTAACAAGAGTCTAGGTGGATTATTTATTACTAAACAGAACCAAAAAGCAAGAAACTAAAATAAATTTGGGTTGCCTCCCAATAAGCGCTATCGTTTAACGCCCCTAGCTAGGCATGATGATTTCAATGATGCTCACATAAAAGATAAGAATTGAAATATAAAGAGAGCATCATGAAGAATATGACTAGCACATTTAAGTCTAACCCACTTCCTATGCATTGGGATTTTGTGAGCAAACAACTTATGGGAACAATAATCAACTAGCATAGGAAGGAAAAACAAGCATAACTTCAAAACTTTAAGCACATAGAGAGGAAACTCGATATTATTGCAATTCCTACAAGCATATATTCCTCCCTCATAATAGTTTTCAGTAGCATCATGAATAAATTCAACAATATAACCAGCACCTAAAGCATTCTTTTCATGATCTACAAGCATAGAAAATTTACTACTCTCCACATAAGTAAAATTTTTCTCATTCGGAATAGTGGGAGTATCATAAGAGACTTGAATATATAAATTGTTTCCACATTAAAAGAGTAATTTTCAGAAAAAGGGTAATCATAATCATGACAAGTTTTATAAATATAATCATCACTACTTTTGATAGCATAAGTTTCATCATAATAATCATCGTAAGTAGCAACTTTGTTCTCATCATAATCAATTGAAACCTCTTCCAAAATAGTGGATACATCACTAAATAAAGTCATGACCTCTCCAAATCCACTTTCATAAATATTATAAGATTCAACATCCTCAAAAATAGTGGGATCATTACTTCCTAAAGTTGACACTCTTCCAAACCCAATTTCATCAATATAATCATCATAGGTAGAAGGCATGCTATCATCATAACAACTTTGCATATCAAAACTTGGGAGACTAAAAATATCATCTTCATTAGACATAGCATCCCCAAGCTTGGGACAAACATTAATTGCAGCAAATATATTCTCAAAAACATCATCTTCTTCAAACATAGCATCCCCAAGCTTGGGCCTTTTCATATCATAAGCATAATCAGTCTCATTATTAATAGTATGGATAGAACCAATAGTATAGCAATTATCATATTCTTCCAAGAAAGTGCCAAAACGATTTTCAAGATCATAAGAAGTATCATTATCTTCCCAATCATAATCATCACAACAAGCAATAGGCATAACGAGATCATCATCAAGTGCATCATCTTCCACAATTGTTTTTGATTCATTTTCATGAGGCACAACAATAATAGGAGCAACATTATTTGGGAGAGATATCTTTTTACCTCTCTTCCTTTTTCTTTTCTTCTTATTCACCACATCATGTGTGGGTTCAATCCTATTTTTCGAGCTCCTTATTACTGAGATTGGTTGAATAGAAGGTCCTCCTCGTTACCTGATTCATCATAAGAAATAATAGGAGAATATTGGGAAGTCTCTTCCCTTTCGTTAGCATTCTCTTCCTCTTCTATTTGTTTTCTTTTCTTTATGTAATTGGCAATATAAGGATTTTCAATGCAATTCACCGCACAATACATATAAATCTTCTCTAGATCAAAATCAAGAAATCTATGAAGATTAAACTTTGGAATACCCACAGTTATACGTTTAATTTCTTCATAACCCAAAAGAAGACTAAGCTCTTTATGATGCTCAAGGGTAATCAAGTTATCACAATTTTTGGACACGACTTGATGATGAAACAAATAGCATTGGAGCTTTAAATGACCATGTTCATTGCAAAGTTCACAAGGATGGCGATAAATATTGAATCTTTCAGCACAAACATCTAGCCTTTCTTGCAACAATTTAGTTTCTAAGTACTTATGACTCTTGCAATATCTATCTTCCCTATTTGGTTGTACTTACAAACCCAATGCACTCCACAAAAATTGACATGTTTATAGGAGACATTTTCATCATAACTAGTGCAATCATCATTAGTACTATGGATATTCAAGGAGTTCATACTAACAACATTGCAATCATGCTCATCGTAAAAGATTTAGTGCCAACATTTTAATGCATTCTTCTTCTAACACTTTGGCACAATTTTCCTTTCCATCATACTCACGAAAGATATTAAAAAGATGAAGCGTATGAGGTAAACTCGATTCCATTTTTTGTAGTTTTCTTTAATAAACTAAACTAGTGCTAAAACAAGAAACAGAAAGATTCGATTGCAAGATCTAAAGATATACCTTCAAGCACTCACCTCCCCGGCAACGGCGCCAGAAACTGCTTGATGTCTACTACACAACCTTCTTCTTGTAGACGTTGTTGGGCCTCCAAGTGCAGAGGTTTGTAGGACAGTAGAAAATTTCCCTCAAGTGGATGACCAAAGGTTTATCAATCCATGGGAGGCGTAGGATGAAGATGGTCTCTCTCAAGCAACCCTGCAAACAAATAACAAAGAGTCTCTTGTGTCCCCAACACACCCAATACAATGGTAAATTGTATAGGTGCATTAGTTCGGCGAAGAGATGGTGATACAAGTACAGTATGGATGGTAGATATAGGTTTTTGTAAACTAAAAATATAAAAACAGCAAGGTAGCGAGCGGTAAAAGTGAGCATAAACGGTATTGCAATGCTAGGAAACAAGGCCTAGGGTTCATGCTTTCACTAGTGCAAGTTCTCTCAACAATAATAACATAGTTGGATCATATAACTATCCCTCAACATGCAACAAAGAGTCACTCCAAAGTCACTAGTAGCGGAGAACAAACGAAGAGATTATGGTAGGGTACGAAACCACCTCAAAGTTATTGAGGGAGTCCTGGATTAGGGGGTGTTCGGATAGCCGAACTATATCTTCAGCCGGACTCCAGGACTATGAAGATACAAGATTGAAGACTTCGTCCCGTGTCCGGAAGGTTCTTTCCTTGGCGTGGAAGGCAAGCTAGGCGTGCGCATATTCAAGATCTCCTACCAATGTAACCGACTCTGTGTAACCCTAACCCTATCCGGTGCCTATATAAACCGGAGGGTTGTAGTCCGTAGGACGAACACATCGTAACCATCATCATACCTATAGGCTAGCTTCTAGGGTTTAGCCTCCTTGATCTCGTGGTAGATCTACTCTTGTACTACCCATATCATCAATATTAATCTAGCAGGAGTAGGGTTTTACCTCCATCGAGAGGGCCCGAACCTGGGTAAAATAAAGTGTCCCTTGTCTCCTGTTACCATCCGACCTTGACGCACAGATCGGGACCCCCTACCCGAGATCCGCCAGTTGTGACACCGACATTGGTGCTTTCATTGAGAGTTCCTCTGTGTCGTCGCCTTTAGGCCCGATGGCTCCTTTGATCATCAACAACGATGAGGTCCAGGGTGAGACTTTTCTCCCCGGACAGATCTTCCTCTTCGGCGGCTTCGCTCTGCGGGCCAACTCGCTTGGCCATCTGGAGCAGATCGAAAGCCACGCCCCTGGCCATCAAGCCGGGTGGGGAAGCTTAAACTACACGACAGATACCCTTGGAGACCTGATCTTCGACGGATTCAAGCCACAGCCAAGCGCGCCAAACTATCTCGAACAGTGTCTGCCTCCGAACAGTGTCCTGGATAGTGTCTGATATAGCTCTGCCTCCGAACAGTGTCCTGGAGGCCGCATATGCTTCGGCCCCGATCCTTGATCCGGAGCCCGCTGCGTGCTTTGAGGATGAACGGTTGGACGTCACCTCGGGGGCTGCGATCTTAAAAGCCATTGAGCCAAACGCAAGCCCCGCACTCCGCATGGCACATGACTCCAAGGAGCCGGACTCTTCTCCGAACTCCGAACCTCCCGCGCCCCTGCCAATCGAATCAGATTAGGCGCCGGTAATGGAGTTCACCGCCGCGGACATCTTTCAGTATTCGCCTTTCGGTGATATTCTGAAATCTCTCAAGTCTCTCTCTTTTTCAGAAGAGCCCAGGCCGAACTATGGCCCGCGAGGTTGGGATTCGGACGACGAAGAAATTCAAAGCCCACCCACCGCCCACTTAATAGCCACTATCGACGATTAACCGACATGCTCGACTTCGGCTCCGAAGACTTTGACGGTATGGACGACGAAGACGAAGACGAACGGGAACCAGCGCCCATAGGGCACCGGACCTCCACCCCACTTAATGATGTATTCATGGAGGATACACCTGAAAAAACTCACAATGAGGAAGAAGGGGGCGAAAAGAAGGGTAAACCCTCCGAAAAGCACTCAAAGCGGCGACGTAAACGCCGAGCGAAGCCCCGCCTCGATCAAGACCCAGCCATAGAGCAGGACGAGCCAGCAGATGACAAACGCATCCCAGAACAACCATCCGAACAGGGTAACACGGGCAGAGAGGACGAACAGTCCTCCCCCGGTCATAACAGAACTCCGGACGATACCACGCCGGATAAAATCATGGAGCAGAAGAATCTCCAAGAAAGGCTCGTCGCCACAGCATGAAGCCTGAAGAAGGAGAAGCAAAAGCTAAAGACGGCGGAAGATGCACTCAAAACAAGATGGAGCAAAGTAATCAAGACCGCAGACAAATACGGCGGCAGCCGCCGCACCAAAAGCTATCCGAAGAGAAAGCTACTACCCGAATTCGACCAGGAGGCCCTAGAGCCCCCAAACTCGAAAAACAAAAAGGCTACACGGTCGAATAAACGACCTCTCGGCCACTACAATACGACAAACGGCGCCGCACTCAATGCGGCATGCGACATAATCAAAGACTCGCATCATGGCCCAGCCAGGTCCATTTACGGGCCAAGAAAGCAAGCTCTCGCAAGCAATGCAAAAAATCCACCATCAGAATCCGGCACACCCAAATATAGGGGTGCCGCACACCTTCTATGCTTCACCGATGAGGTCCTGGAATATGAATTCCCAGAGGGATTTAAACCCGTTAACATAGAGGCGTACGATGGAACAACAGACCCGGGAGTCTGGATCGAGGATTATATCCTCCACATACATATGGCTAGAGGAGATGATCTCCACGCCATAAAATATTTACCCCTTAAGCTTAAAGGGCCAGCCCGGCACTGGGTTAAAAGCCTTCCCAAAAACACAATTGGAAGTTGGGAAGAGCTCGAGGACGCTTTCCGAGCAAATTTTCAAGGGACCTACGTCCGTCCCCCGGACGCAGACGACCTCAGTCACATAACTCAGCAATCCGGAGAATCAGCTCGACAGTTCTGGAACAGATTCCTCACTAAAAAGAATCAAATAGTGGATTGTCCGGACGCCGAAGCCCTAGCGGCTTTCAGGCACAATGTCCGAGACGAATGGCTCGCCAGACACCTCGGCCAGGAAAAGCCAAGAACAATGGCCGCACTCACAAGCCTCATGACCCGCTTTTGCGCAGGAGAGGACAGCTGGTTGGCATGATGCAGCCCCAGCGACCCAAGTACATCAGAAATCAGGGATGGAAACGGGAAACCACGGAGAAACAAGGACCTTCGCCGAATCAAAAGGAAAAGTCCGAAGAGCACGGCAGTCAATGCCGGATTCAAAGGCTCACGACAAAATCAGACAAAATCACCCCCTCAGGATAATAGGGAAGATCCGTCCAGTCTAAAGAGAATCATGGACAGGATATGTCAGATACACAGTACTCCTGGAAAGCCTGCTAATCATACCCACAGAGACTGTTGGGTTTTCAAACAATCCGGAAGGCTTAACGCCGAACACAAGGGGCTCGACACACCAAGTGAGGAAGAGGACGAACCCCAAAAGCAGAACACCAGGAAGCAAAAGAACTTCCCGCAAGAAGTCAAAACAGTGAACTCACTTCACATAACAAGGCATGAGGCACCCATAAAGGTCCGCACATTCAAGCCTATCCCTCAGGAGTCTGGCCACTGGTCACTAAAGCCAATCATTTTTGATCAGCTAGATTATTCTCGCAATATCAAACACGCAGGCCGGACTGCCCTGATACTTAATCCAATAATAGACGGATTCCAGTTTACCAACGTCCTTATGGACGGTGGTAGTGGACTAAATCTGATATGTCAGGATACAATTCACCGCATGGGCATAAACCCAGCACGAATCCGTCACAGTAAAACCTCCTTTCAAAGAGTAGCACCAGGCCCGGACACCCACTGTATGGGTTTTCTCCGGCTTGTGGTCATATTTGGCTCTGCCAATAACTTTCGTCGCGAAAAGCTTATCTTCCACATAGTCCCGTTTTCAAGTCGCTATCAAGCACTAATGGGACGCGGAGCTTTTGCTCGCTTTAACGCAATACCGCATTATGCATCCCTCACGCTAAAGATGCCCGGTCCTCGAAGCATCATCTCTTTAAAGGGATCATACTAAACTACATCTCCTCCAAACGGAGGATTGTGCGGCCGCTTAAACGGCCGCCCAACAAAATGGCCTCGCCAGCCAAAAGACTTTTTCGATGTAAGTCACAAAAGGCCGCGGACCCGGACTCAATGAGTTCGGCACAAGCCCATTTTCATTATAGGCTTGGCACGCCTCACCAGGGGCTGTACGCACAGACAATAAAACTCGACCGTATCTATTTCTCACTTCACATTTTATTTATTATTCTTTTTAATCCGCACGACCCATTTTTCAATTTAGTTCTTCCCTTTTACAGATGAACGTCGTACGACGCCCGTCCAGGACACGGCACAGTGGAGACACAGGCGCAGACGTGCAGTAGGGACCCGCCCCAAAGGATTCTTCTTAGATTAAGACCCTGCGTAAACCTTTTTTACTGTCTCTTGCTGCTATACATCCCCTGGTTTACCTCACTATAACCATGGAGGAGACTGGCGTTTTGGCATGTGGCCACGCCAGAATTCTTGCTCGTACCTGGACACAAGGGGCTTTTTTTCTTTTTCCAGGGTGTTGTTTCACACGCACCCACAAAGACTGAACACCTTAGGGAGTGTTCGGCGTCGCGACTTTTGGCACTATATGCATCAGCTCCGAGTCATGATTTTGGTCACATGTTGGGTTGCTCGGCTCCTGAGTTCGGCCACCTTACGTTCCGTTCTGTCGGCTAAGGTTGCACCAGGAGAACTACTGCGATTGTGCCCCGGTTCGGCCGGGTGAGCACCTCAGTAGAGAAAGCCGAAAACCGACTGTCATGATGTAGCACGAGACTGGTCGCCACTCGATGACCTATAGGAATTTATCGAATTCCTCCGTTTTGACGAAGGTCCGCTTCTTGGTCAGGCACATATGCGTCCCGAATTCGGGTAAACGCAGTCGCCATTAAAGGGCTACCTAAAGAGTCCCACTGTCAAGCTCCTATGGATAAGTGAAAGTGTTAAAGCATTATAGTCCGGTTGCCTAGCCCGCGGCGCTATCACCTCCTTTGTAGGACCAAGACGTTGGTTTAAGTGTGAAAATGCGTTCTCCGCGTGCACCCCCGCACTATGTGCGTGGGGGCTGAAGCCAACGACTGCAATCTTTCAGAATTTATATATTAAAACGGCCGCACAGGAGGTGTTATTAATACTTGAAGGCACAAGTCTAAATTATGCCATTACAATTTATAAAAATATTGATCTACGATTACACATGCTGTCATAAAACAGCATCTTTCGAACACTGCGTCTCTATTATACGAGCGCCCGCGAGAACTTCCTCAAAATAGTGCTCGGAAGGAATTCGGCTTTTATCCGAATCACGGGACGCAACAACGGTGGGCTCCATATCTGCCCAGTATGTCTTGACATGGGCAAGAGCCGGCCGCGCGCCCTCTGTGCAAGCGGACCTCTTTAGAGCTTCAATCCGAGGCACCACATCAAGAAATTGCTGCACCAAACTGAAATAGCTTCTCGGCTTCGATCTCCCCGGACACAGGCGGTCCATGGCATACTTCATGGCGAGTCCGGACAACCTATTCAGCTCGTCCCATTGGGCCAGGCGATCATCCACTGATAGTGGACGCTCTGGATTAGTGAACTGCGACCAGAAGAGCTTTTCCACTTCATGACCTTTCTTGTCTTGAAAGTACCTGGTCGCATCAGCGGCACTAGCCAACAAATCCAGATAGGTGCCCTCCACGCTCCACGCTCGGTCCAACGGGGCGAACTTCGGATCACAGAATTTTCTCCGCAACAGGAAGGGCTTTCCATCCGCAATTAGTCCGGCTTGACGCAGCTCTTCCCTTGACGCTCTCATAACAGAGCGGGCATCCTTGGCGTCGGCGACGGCCTTCTCTAAATCCGTCTGCCGGGCTCGACCTTCCTCTTCAAGAAGTTTGCAACGGTCAGTAGCACTTTTCAACTTCACGGCTATATCAGCCATCTCCTCCTTGCTTCGGCAATGGGAAGCCTGTTCGGCTTTTAGCTCTTCATGGGCTCTTCCGGCAGCCGCATCGCTCTTTCTGGCTTGTTCCTTTGCTTTGGCGAGCTCGGCCCTAAGTCCTTCTACGGCCGTCGCACCATCTGCATCAAGCATACACAAGGTAAGATATTGACATAAAGCTCCTCTTACTAACAATCGCCAAATAAACTCAATACCTTGAGCATCATCAAGCCGCTTGTTAACAAGCACGATGTCGGCTTCTGCCTCATCGAGTTGCCGTTTCATTTCGGCAAAATCTCGAGTCAGGCTCGACTCCGGACAACCTGCCACCTACATACAAAGGTGCCACTTAAAGGACCTGGGATTAAGATCCTCTGCGCGCCGCTAATCTTTGCGGCACACAGAGTCTCAGGGGCTACTATCTATACAGGGCGCATGTTATTATGTGCAATTAACACTAATGTTCGTTATTCAAAACATACCTCAAGGCCCGCCAGTAAACTCTTGACGGCCTCGTCCAGTCCGCTTTCCGCGGATGAAATCTTTTCAATCACCGTGTGCATCAACGCACGATGCTCCTCTGAAACAGAGGCTCGGCCCAGCAGAACCTTCAGCTCCTCCGACCGAACACCAGATGGTGCCGGACTCGTCCCATGGCCTTCTTCGGAGGCCAGACACGGAGAACCCCGGGGGGCCGCATGATCACCTTCTGCCTCTGGCAGATTCGAAGAAATCCTCTGCGACGACACTTCGGCGTCGCCCGCCTTGCTAGGCGATGAAGGAGGAGGCGTTCCGCTCTCCATCATCTCCGGAAGAAGATCCCCCAATGACGAGCTCTGTCGAGAAGGGTCGAGGTCCGAACTACAAGGTAAGGTTTTGGTTAAAACTTCTTAGATATAAATTAAGGATTTCCCTTAAAAGAATGACTCTTTTTCTACTTACGGCTCGTTGGAGGGCTGCTCCTTTTGAGGATTTAGTTCGGCCGAGGGGCTCCCCGGCGTCGGGTCCTCTGACGCGGATTCTTTCCCCCGTTTTGGAGCTACGGCTCCCGGGTCATCAGAGGCGGCCCTTTTCTTCCCCTTTGGAGAGGAATTGTCGATTCCCCCCTTTGGGATGGCCCCTTTCGAAGAGGCCACGGTTTCCTTGTCCGCCCCTTCATTTCCCTCCAGAGGCACCAGCTCCAACATCCTGACTAGCACAGGATCTAGCCTGGTCTCGGGAAGGGGAGCCGGACACCGGACCAGCTTCGCCTTCGCTATCCACTCCTGCGTAAAAAGGAGAAGTACTGTTAAAAAATAAGTCAATTGTATGGATAGAAAGTCCGGGCGCAAGGTCACCTACTTCTGTATCCGGGCGGTTGCGGCTTAAACCAGCATCCTCGGTCAAATCCGGACTCACTCCTTGTGGTCCGAAGAACATTCTATACATCTCCGTAGGCGTCATGCCCATGAAATTTCGGAGAACTCGCGACCCCTCTGGGTTGAACTCCCACAAGCGGAGGGGGCGACGTTGGCCAGGCAGTGTCCGGCGAATCTGCATAACTTGTGTCACCTTGACCAGGTTGAGGTCTCCTTTTAGGAGATCCTTTATGCGGCCCTGCAACAGAGGAACGTCTTTGGGCAAGCCCCGATCTAACCCTGTGTTGATCCACGATGTTAAACGTGGTGGGGGGCCCGAGCGAAAGGCAGGAGGCGCTACCCAAGTGGTGCCCCGAGGAGAGGTGATGTAGAACCACTCCTGTTGCCATAAGCCGAGCTCCTCTTGAAAAGTGCCCTCGGGCCATGGAGCATCGGTATTCTTTTTTATAACAGCACCTCCGCACTCTATGTGACGCCCCTCGATTATCTTCGGTTCTACCTTGAAGGTCTTGAGCCATAATCCGAAGTGAGGAGTGATATGGAGAAACGCTTCACACACAACAATGAAGGAGGAGATATGGAGGATGGAGTCCGGAGCTAGGTCATGGAATTCCAGCCCATAATAAAACATCAGCCCCCTTACGAAAGGATCCGTTGGGAAGCCTAATCCCCGAAGGAAGTGGGAGATGAATACTACGCTCTCACCGGGCTGAGGGCTTGTGATCGCTTGTCCTTGAGCAGGCAACCTGTGAGGGATCTCGCTGGTCAGGAACCTAGCCTCCCTCAACCTTGATACACCCCCCTCCGTAACAGAGGAGGGCATCCATTGTCCTTGAAGGCCGGAGCCGGACATTGTCGATGGTCCGGTGCGCCTAGAATCTAAAAGCCTGGGGTGTTGGAACTCGAGGCTATGGGCGAGCTTGTTTTGTGAACACAAGAGGGGAGCAAGGTCTCGGTCTCTTTATAAGAGGCAGAATATCAAGAGCCCTCCCCGTAACCGTCTTGGACTAGCCTTTAATCAAGGCAGGACGTGCTTAACGGGCACGGTTGGGTTACCCACGTCCGTATTAATGAGAATCCCGTTAAAAGGGGCACACGATCTCTGCTTCGACGAGACGTGCCAAGGAAACCGCCTCGTTGAACGTGCTGCGGTGGAACAACAAAAAATAATCCATACAGAAGGCTTGGTCGCAGTGTTATGACGCACAGCGGAATACGTCAGCAGATTTGATTTGTGTTTGTATTATTCTCTATATGGCAATACGTGGAAACTTGTTTTGCAGAGCCGGACACTATTTTTTGGTGTTTATTATCTTCTTGAAGAATTTGGAGGAGGAACTCGCCTTGCAATGCCGGAGACAATTTGCGCACCGGACTCGTCGTCATTGAAGCCTGGTTCAGGGGCTTCTGAGGGAGTCCTGGATTAGGGGGTGTTCGGATAGCCGAACTATATCTTCAGCCGGACTCCAGGACTATGAAGATACAAGATTGAAGACTTCGTCCCGTGTCCGGAAGGTTCTTTCCTTGGCGTGGAAGGCAAGCTAGGCGTGCGGATATTCAAGATCTCCTACCAATGTAACCGACTCTATGTAACCCTAACCCTATCTGGTGCCTATATAAACCGGAGGGTTGTAGTCCGTAGGACGAACACATCGTAACCATCATCATACCTATAGGCTAGCTTCTAGGGTTTAGCCTCCTTGATCTCGTCGTAGATCTACTCTTGTACTACCCATATCATCAATATTAATCTAGCAGGAGTAGGGTTTTACCTCCATCGAGAGGGCCCGAACCTGGGTAAAATAAAGTGTCCCTTGTCTCCTGTTACCATCCGACCTTGACGCACAAATCGGGACCCCCTACCCGAGATCCGCCGGTTTTGACACCGACAGTTATTCTTTCCAATCTATCCATTGGGCTATTCCTATAAGTGTCACAAACAGCCCTAGAGTTCGTACTAGAATAACACCTTAAGATACAAATCAACCAAAACCCTAATGTCACCAAGATACTAAAATGTCACCTCAAGTATCCATGGGTATGACTATACGATATGCATCACACAATCTCAGATTCATCTATTCAAACCAACACAAGTACTTGAAAGAGTGCCCCAAAGTTTCTACCAGAGAAACAAGATGAAAACGTGTGCCAACCCCTATGCATAGGTTCATGGGCGGAACCCGCAAGTTGATCACCAAAACATACATCAAGTGAATCACGTGATATCCCATTGTCACCACAGATACACACGGCAAGACATACATCAAGTGTTCTCAAGTCATTAAAGACTCAATCCGATAAGATTACTTCAAAGGGAAAACTCAATCCATTACAAGAGAGGAGAGGGGGAGAAGCAACATAAGATCCAACTATAATAGCAAATCTCGCGATACATCAAGATCGAATCAGCTCAAGAACACGAGAGAGAGAGAGAGAGATCAAACACATAGGTACTGGTACATACACTCAGCCCCGAGGGTGAACTACTCCCTCCTTGTCATGGAGAGTGCCGGGATGATGAAAATGGCCACCGGTGAGGGTTCCCCCCTCCGGCAGGGTGCCGGAACAGGGCCTCGATTGGTTTTTGGTGGCTACAGAGGCTTGCGACGGCGGAACTCCCGATCTATTCTGTCCCCCGATCGTTTTAGGATATATATGGGTATATATAGGAGGAAGAAATACGTCAAGGGAGCCACGAGGGGCCCACGAGGGTGGAGGGTGCGCCCAGGGGGGTGGGCGCGCCCCTCGGCCTCGTGCCTCCCTCGTTTCTTTCCCGACGTGCACTCCAAGTCTATCGGGTTGCTTTCCTTCCAAAAATAACTTCTCCAGAAGGTTTCATTCCGTTTCGAATCCGTTTGATATTTCTTTTCTTCGAAACACTGAAACAAGGTAAAAAACAGGAACTGGCACTGGGCTCTAGGTCAATAGGTTAGTCCCAAAAATAATATAAAAGTGAATAATAAAGCCCATAAACATCCAACATGGATAATATAATAGCATGAATACTTCATAAATTATAGATACGTTGGAGACGTATCAACGTCCTCGATGATGTTCATGGCAAGGTCCGTCTTGTGTCCTTCCCAAATTAGATATAGGCATGAAATACTTGCCCCAGCTAGTGTTTAATAGTAGTTTGGATTTTGTCTAATTATCCGAACCTTGCCTGTTATCGAGCCCTCTGGGGCTAGTATTCTGTTTGAACCCGTCTATGGGAACTGCTGTCAGGACCCCGATCCTAAGCCACATCGATCTAGCATGTAACACCTCATATCACTTTGCGGACTCATGCACGGTATTCCCACGGGTGCCACCTTACCTGGCCCGGGACCGTTTGCGCCTTTTGGCTCACGTATATGATAGTGTCGCTAGCATCCATATGACAGAGAACCCGGGCCGACATGACTAGTCATGAACCCAAAGCGGCACTAACCCATGGGGACAAGCATACATGAATCACATCGAGCATGTCAGTCAGCAGCGTGTGAATCCAGGCTGTAGCACTGGGCTAACAGGACTCCGGGAACCCGGGCTGTAGCAGGCTAGGCAGTGCTCCGGATGTCACCGCGTGACATTTCCCTGAAGGGACAGACACAGGAACGAAGTGAGTCAGATGCCGGCCAGTCAAGTGTTTCGGGGCAGTAGTGCTGGGCTAGCAGGACTCCGGTGAACCGGGCTGTAGCGGACTACTATGGCTCATGGAAGCACAAGACTACATTTCCCCATAAGAGAGGCTACCAAGGATAAACAACTAGGTTGTCGGATCCCACACATACCAAGCATTTCAATCATGCACACAATATGCTCGATATGTGTAAATACAACATGGCATCACAACATAACTCTACGACTCAAGTATTTATTCATTAGGCTTCGAGGAGCGAGATATTACAAACATGGGTCTCATGACCCAACATTCAGAGCATACAAGTCAAAGAACATGCGGAAGCTTAACATGTCTGAGTATAGACATCTACAAATGGAAAAGGCTGAGAAGCCCGACTATCTACCAGATCTTGCCGAGGGCACAAGATCATAGCTGAGGTATCAAGCAAAACGTCGGAGTCCACACGGATCTACTAGCAAGACTGACGTCTCTTTGCAAAACATAAAATAAGCAAACGTGAGTACAAATCTACCTAGCAAGACTTACATCAGAACTATCTACATATGCATCGGTATCAACAAAGGGGGTGGTGGAGTTTAACAGCAGCAAGCCAGCTTTGACTCAGTGGCTATCCTAAACTATGATTCTAAGTAACTCTTTTGAGGTGGCGCACACGAGTCCACATATTCACCATATCAATACGCCACTATGGATCCGCTCCCGTCTCCCTACGAGAAGGCCATCCATAGCACTCATGCTTATCTTGCGTATTTTAGAGTATCCACTTTCACTTGTCTATGAACTGTTATAGGCAACCCAGAAGTCCATTACTGCGGACGCAGCTATTCGAATAGATGATGTTAACCCTGCAAGGGTGTACTTTTTCACACATGCTCTCGCCTCTTACCACCATGTACACGTCGTGTATCTCGTCAACCTTCAAGCGGAAGCCTGGCGAGGGAGTCGGCCAGGACCTTACTAACCACACAAGTCTCAAGTCCAGGTTTATCGCCTATTCGGGTTCCATCCGCGAGGAGATCCGGCCGGAGTTTCGCTCACAGCCCCAAACGATGTGTGCAAGGTTCCCGAGACACCAAATGGGCGCCCGGTACACCATGCCATGGTGTATCAACCGCATCATAGCCCACCCCTAGGGTCAGCGCTACGCACGGCCTCCAACACATATCCTACAAACACCAGAAACTAGTTGCAACTCCTGGACAGAGAGCAAGGGCAGTTAATAAGTCGAGAGGGTCCGTTGGTTTCGGGCCCAATGCGTGGTAGTAGCTGATTCATGGATCACAAACACAGAACTCAGTTCCCTAGGACGGTTTCAATGAGACAACCCACCATGTACTCCTACATGGCCTCTCACCGCTACCTTTACCAAATCATGTTCACACACTTAGCTCACACACAGTAGGACATGCTCATCACCATTCCAATTCATTCCCGATGAATCAGACCCGACTCAACTCTAAGCAGTAGCAGGCATGACAAACAAGCATGAATGAGTAGGCACATCAGGGCTCAAACAACTCCTACTCATACTAGTGGGTTTCATCTATTTACTGTGGCAATGACAGGTCATGCAGAGGAAAGGGGTTCAACTACCGCAGCATGTAATAGTTGAATCATTGTTGTCCTAATGCAGTAAAAGAGAGCAGGAGCGAGAGAGTAGGATTGTATCGGAATGAACAAGGGGGTTATGCTTGCCTGGCACTTCTGAAGATAATATAGCTCTTCATCGGTGTCATCGAACTCATCGTCGGAACCACGTCTATCGAGAGGGGACAAATACCGGCAAACAAGAGGGAACACAATCAATGCAATGCAACAATAATGATGCATGATAATGTCATGGCAATATGCTGTTGATTGAGCTAATGCAACTAGCAACCATATTAAATGAAGTTGGTTTGAACCAAGGGTTCAAATTCAAACTCCATATGTGCTTATTTAAATGTCAATTATGCAAATTGGCATGTACAGCAACCCTAGGTTGTTCAAACATGCATGCAAATGCCATAAACAAATTCCTTGAATTTTTCTGATAATTTTTCATATATAATTTGTTTGATTTGGGGTTACGGTTGAATTTCTATGATTTTTGGAAGTTTAGGGGATTTTCTAAAAATAAATAAATCATTTAGATTTATTTAAAATACAGAAAAGCATTACTGCATCAGCCTTGCATCATGCTGACGTCTTCTGGTCAACAGACGCGGTCCAGGTCAAACCTGACCAGTGGGACCCACTGGTCAGTGGTTAGTTAACTAACTAAAGTTAGTTAGTGTTAAGCTAACACTAATCCTAGTTTAGTTAGTGGCCAGGGGCCCACACGTCAGTGACCCAGGGGGTCAAACTGGGCCCACATGGTCAACGGTCAGCGGGGTCTAACCCACCGGCGGCTCGACGCCGGCGAGGCCCGAGACGGTGGCACGGCTCGGTAAACACCCACAGGGCACGGGCGAGGCCGTTCTTGGGCTTGTTGGAGAGCTCTTGCAAGCGCGCATGTAGTGGGGGTGGAGGCCGGGTCTATGGTGGCCGGAGCCGACGACGGCGAGATCCAAGGCGGCGGCCGGAGTTCGGCCATGTGCGGGGTTGGGGCTGCAGCGTGCAAGCGCGGGATCTGAGGCGCTAGCGAGGCACTACGCGATGCGGCAAGCATGTTGGTTAGCACGGGATGACCAAATGGTCGCCGGAGCGACGCCGGCGACAAGCTCGAGCGGAGGCGAGCTTCGGCCATGGTGGAACTATGGCCTAGAGGGTGCGAACGCATGGCAAAGAAGAGGGGAAAAGCGGCGGAGCTCACACGGAGGTCGATGAGCAGATTAGTGGGCTCGGTGGCGACCGAAGCGAGGCGAATCGATGAACGGCGTCCGGCGGGTACCGAGGTTGAAGACGATCCGATGGCGGCTATGCTGGGCCTCTGGCGAAGCCTATCTTGGTGGGGAGGGCGAGGGAGTCACGACGGAGCTTCCGGACTCATCGGTAGGGCGAGGGGTGGTCGGTGGCTGCAGCGGCAGCGAGCGGAGGCGACGGCTCCGCTCGGCTTCGGGAGAGAGAGCGAGAGAGGCGAGGCAGGGAGAGAGTGGAGCGGTCGAGGGGTCAAGGGGGTCTGCGTGGCAACGCCAGAGGCGTCCAAGCCCTCGGCGTCAAGCAGGAGGTGGCGCACGGCGGTGCGCGCGCGTCGGGCACGCGCCCGTCCTCCTGGCAAGGAGGAAGACGACATGGGGAGGTGGCGGTGGTGGGCTGGGATGCCAGCTGGGCCGGCCAGGTAAGTCAGGTGGGCCTCTCCCTGTCTTCGTTATTAGCTTCTGTTTTCTATTTTATTTCTCTGTTTTGAATTAGTAAAAATACTAATTCATTTTGTAAAATCCTGAAAATAATTATGAGAACTTTTGAAACTATTTCCAACAGCCCTCAAATGCTTTCAAGATTATTTGTACATTTAAAATATATTATAGAATTTAAATATCCAAATTCAAATACTTATGATTTAATTCAAAAATCCAGAATGTCCTAGAAAAGTGTGCACCATTTTTGCCAGGGGTTTCAACCCAATCCAGAAATGATGAACATTTTGTGAAGGGCATTTTGGGTTCATTGAAACCAATTTTAGTAAACCCTAGTTGGTTTCAGGGGAGGTGCTGGGGTTCTGTCATCCCCATTTCAATTTTCATGAAATTTAAACATGATGCATGGATGCAATGCCACAAGTTACATGCAAAACTCTAGGGCTGTGACAACTGCTGCTACTTTTGTGTGCCCGTGAATCATCGTAATTGTTGTCGAAACAGATGCGTCCTCACTAGTTTTCTCATACGAGAGTGCGTGTTTTGATGAAATAGAGTACTCGTTTGAGAACTGTGCACTGACGTATACATAAGTACTTGTAAACACTGTTGGTGCTACCCCACTTGTAAGCAGTTGTGCAAAACACGACACATTGGCTCAGCTCGCTTCAACACTAGGCTATCGACCAACTATCAATCAACAATCCGCTGTCTGACATATAAGCAACTATGTATCTTGTTACCGTGGTTCATGCAGTTAACTGAGGCCACAATGTAAATTCCAAACGTTCACACGCTAGTCCAGCATTCATGTGGAACACTCACATTAAACTCGGCTTCATAAAAAACTTGAAAATCATAAGTTAAGCAATTTTATACAGCTTAATGATTCATAGAATATAACAAACATATACTAGTTAATAGCAAAAGACAAATTTGTGAGAAGGTTTACAAATCAGGAAAAAACAAGCAAGGCTTCTCTGAGCAAAGGGCCTCCCGGCAGGCTTAAATTTCCTGGAGTTCACTCTGGTTTTTTCTTGTTGCCACCATCCAGGGTTAGGTTCTCTCATTCCAGAATAACCAATTATAATTGTGTTCTCAGCTGGAATGCTGAACTGAACCATGCAGTGTACTGACCAGCTAAAAGTCTTGTGCATTCCACTAAATTTAAGCGCCGCTATTTGCAGAAATAAGCAGACCACAAAGACTCTTGTCCGCGCACCTGTCCCAAAAACCTCAGTGTAGCCGTGCCAGGTTGTCCTCGGTCCATGGATGAACTGGAGGAAAGTGCATTCCGGACTAGGATGCAGATGTTTTCGCTCGTCCTTGGACTGCAATCAGGAAGTAAAACATATGAATCAGCTTCTTTTAGATTGCGTTGGTCATTCTACCTAATAACTACCAATGTAGCAATACCTGGAAGACGGGTGGTTAGACGACGACAACGAGGGATAGCCATCTCATTTTGCACAGTTCTACTAAAACTAAGGTGTGTGCTTTTGATTGCGCGGATATAAACGATACGGAGACAGACATCCCGAAATGATATGGAGACAAACATCCCTGTTTGCGCAAATACGAAATACGGTTATTTAAACAGTGACAAATATTTGCAGTGGCGTATGATTAACAACAACATCTATTGTGTTATAATTGGCACTAGATTGACAGTATGAAAGTGTCCTTAAGTAAGTAGCATCACATCACATCAACACTGCCACTAGATTAACATGCAGAACAATAGCATTAGTATTATTGTCATGAGAGTATCACATGGTTAGTAAATGTGCAATCAAATTTGTGCAGTTCCATTGGGATGAAGCAATGTTAGCGGTGTGAGATTTAAGTGTAACTGCAAAAACACAATTCATGGGAAATAAAGCAAGACAGAAGCACTTCATAAAATGGTGGTGGCATTGCTTCAATTTATCGACAGCACTAGACCATTACTTATAGTGTCGTGGATTTGTCACGGCAGATGTCCTAGTAAGAGGACTTAGTCGTGGAGCCATCGCAACGGGTTAGCTTGAAGGGGTTAAAGGTGGACACAAGGACACGGTTTTTATACTAGTTCGGCCCCTTCGATGAAGGTAAAAGCCTACGTCTAGTTGTGATGGGATTGATGGGTTTCGAGGGCTTAGGGAGCGATAAGCTTCGCCTAAACCTCGAGTTCTTGTTCTCTGTCCCAAACCGCCGTCGGGTCGTCCCCTTATATACACGGGTGACGCCCGTCGGTCTGCAAAGTCCCGACCTCCGGCTTATAAACGTGCCCGGGTCGGTCTCTCTATTCCTAACTTACAATACAAGTTGGCCCCAGGCCGGTTTACACCATAAACCTTTAAACCGGTTATAGGCCTTGGGCCCTTCTATTTCTCCTTGGGCTTTAACATCTCGGGTCTGTTGACGGCGGTAACCCGGGCCCTGCAGGCCGGTTTACCCCAGATAGCAACATCCCCAACATTAGGCCCCAGATTGATTTGAACAGGTTCATGTCAATCCTTAATAAGAATTTCTGTCTTCAAATGTCTTCCAGTAACTTGTTAAACCGCTGTTTCTCCGTCTCCTCTTGCTGTGGTAAACCGATATGACGTCAGCGCAAGTTACCGTCTCCTTTCGCTAACCCGCAAGAATCAGGGCGACGGCTGGGCTTCCGAAATCTCCGGCCCCTGGATTCGCGCGCCTGACACGCGCGCCGCGCCTTATAAATAGGACTTGAAGGCCATCTTCCTTTCCTCCCTTTCGTCCCCTTCTTCGTCTTCCTCGCGACCCAGACCTCAGAGCTCCGCCGCCGCCGTCAGCTGCTGCATCAACTCCGGCCGCTGCATCAACCTGATCGGACCAGAGCACCGCGGCGACTTTCCACATCTGTTTTGGATCCCGGTAAAGCCTCTGTTCTTCCGCTTTTAGATCTGTTCTAGGGTTCCAGGGTTTGTCATCCTGTTACTGTTTCTTGTTCATGCCCATAGCAGCTTTGCGAACAGATGATGATACCTGTATCGTGATTTGTAGTCCCTTTCCGCAGTCGCCATAAATCTGTACTCATCTCCTTAGATCTCACTCTTTTTCCTGCTTGTCAAACTTACATTGTTCTGCTGTGAGCCAAACTTCATATTACCTGTTTTTATTTCTTTTTCGCCCTAGCTGTAGATCCATTGCTTTGAAAGAATCCGTATGGGATCTGTTTCTGCTTTCATACTCACAACTGTTAGACCTGGTCGGTTTAACTCTTAGCAAAGCGAACAAACCGATCCACACATCCATTAGTCCCCTTGATGAACCGCCGGTTGATATTATTGTAGATAATCTGATTCTATATAAGATCATCTTCGGTTTACAATCACACTTGTTCTCAAACCGGAATACCTTTGTCTTGTAGCTTTCCTCATGGCAAAACAGGTGTACGAATGCAACTGGGTTCCCTCTTGCATCACTGAGACCCAACTAAACAACTTAGTTCTGACTGGTGCTTTGAGTAGCAAAAATACCATCCATTGGAGGGTTCCAGGAGATGAATGTCCTCCTACCCCGCAGGAGGGAGAAGTGGTGGTGTTTGCGGATCACCTGGCCCGGGGCTTTAATCCACCCGGTTCAAAATTTTATCGGGACGTCCTGGCTAATTTTAGGTTGCGCCCACAAGATGTTGGTCCAAACCCAGTCACGAATATCTGCCATTTTCAAGTGCTTTGCGAGGCGTACTTCCAAGAGGAACCTACTGTAGAGCTGTTCCGGGACTTTTTCCATCTGAACCGACGTACTGAATTTACCGATGGCCCTAATATGGAACTGGGTGGTATGGCGATTCAAAAGAGGAAAGAGGTGACTTATCCTCACGCCAAGTTGCATAGTCATCCGCAAGAATGGAATTGCACTTGGTTCTATTGCAAGGATACTTCCCCTGCTGAAGAGAATCCACTGCCCGGCTTCCGTCCAGAGAGACTTAGCAATACTCACCCCTTCCCCCCACGGCTAACCGCCAAAGAGAGGAGTAAGTATGCCCCTCAGCTGTCTAAGCTCAGAGCCTTCATGGCTAACGGTTTAACGGGGGTAGATCTTGCCCGTTGCTGGATTTCATGGAGCATCCTGCCCCTTAGCATCCGCTCCGGTTTAATGTGCCAATACACGGGTCGGGTTGATGATCCTTTGAGGCACTGCAACATTCAGCTGACGGAGGACGAAGTCGCCGAAGCTGTGAAAAAGATGCTGAATGAGCCGGAACATGTTTGCGCCCGAACCGGCCTGCTTCCATTTTGCGCTACAAACAAACCACCTGCTGTAAGTAACTCCTCTCTGTTTGTTATAAAATTTTTGATCTCTTTATATATATTGCTAACTTCCAGTCCTTTCCGAAACAGGGAGATGATCCGTTTTGGAGCAAGAAGCTTCAGGAGCCAACCGAAAAGATAATCAGACCCAAGACAAGGGTGAAGAAGCCCGCTACAAAGAAAAGGAACACTGCTTCCTCTACCCCCGATTTAGAGGAGGATGATGTGGGTAACCCGGACCTTGGGGTAGACCTCGATTCAGTTGGCTTACTTTTTATACGTCTTATTGATGATGATATTTGTCAGGACGACGCTGAAGCGAGCAATGCTGAAGGCCCAGAGGTAACTATTCTTTCTTCTGATGCCGTTCCTTTGCCTTTGAAAAAACCTCGCCAAGCAAACCGGAAAATTAAATTTTCTCACCCTCTTGCTTACTTGGATCCCAAATTTCTTGTGAAGACCCAGCAACATGAAGCCCGACGCACCACCCGGCATAGCGGCCAGGTAGTTACCTCCGCCGGTTTACCGAACAGCCCGGTTCGGAAACGCCGCTCAGAGGTCTCCGATTTATGCGCTAGCTTTCCTCCTAAAGCAGGTTTAACTCGTCAGCCTCTAAATCCATCTGACTCCGATTATCAGGTCACTTCCCATTCATCTTCCGGTGAATCTTCAGCCACTCAACTGCCACCGCTGAAAACAGTTATTGGGTAAGTTGGACCGATCACAACATATCTCTGTATGGGTCTCTTAATCCATTTTATACCGTTTTTTCAATCTTTGGGCTTTTTCCAGGGCTAAACCTAGACCGAGCAAGAAGGCTCGTCTGGATAACCCGGCTGAAGGGACTGCCGCTCCTGAACCGGAGAAAACTCCTGGTGCTGACGCTCTGGGTCGTGAAGATACTCAGAATTATCTATCTCCGCAAGATGACACCTGCGCTGAAGAAAGGACTATCGAACCTGCCAGCCGTACTGATCCGCCTGCCAGTCCTGTTCGGGTTGAGGAGTCCATCCCCCCTTCCGCAACTGTTGACAAACCGACAGGGCCACTGCAGAGCAGCGACTCCAAGGATGACGATGTTGTGATTACCGGCATTGGCCGCTCTGAACCGGGGAACACTGCTACTTTGGCCAAGCATACTGCCAAGGACGAAATCTCTGCCATAAAGGGCAAATGGGACCTTGACTCTTCTACGTACGCCTCTTTCAGCGCCCCGGATCTTTATTCTGGGTACCTGAACCGACTGTACACCAGTCGGGATTATGAAGCTGGCATGATCAAGATGATGAAGGAGAAACTTGAGGTAACTCCCTTGTGCTTCATTCCATTGCAACTTAGCTTATCAATATTTCCAAACCGAGATGGTAAACCGGATCAGGCTGCCTTGACAATTAAGGTCTGGTTTAGAAAACCCAAGACTTCAACATAGGTCATAACCAGAAAACATCATCAGATAACCATTAGCCCCCAAGTGCCAAGTTTAAACACTTGTATTAATCTTGGGACTTTTTGCAATGAAAAACTTGCGTTAAAATCAAGTATGCATTAGCCCCCAAGTATCGAGCACATAACTTGCTTGTGTGGTTGATACTTCCAAACCGTGCAATATTTTCTGAACACTGTTGACGATCTGCTACAGGGGGATCTGAAGATCAAAGCGAATCAAGTCTCGGACCTTCAGGAAATCTTAAAAACCCAACAAGCCGAAACTGAAAAAGCGAAGGATGAATTGGCCAACGCCTTAACCGTTATGGAACAGCTGAAAGAAAGCCGCAAAAAAGAACAAGCTGACTGGGCTACTGAGAGAGCTCTTTTGACGAAGAGGGCTGAAAATGCCGAAGCTGCTCTTAAACCGGTGGTCGATGAATTATCCTCCGTGAAGCGACAAATACACTCCATGACCTCTGCCGTCTTTGGTAAACTTTTCAACGCCCTTCTTCCAATTTGTACCTTGTATCCTATATCCGGTTTGTAATCCATCTTGAAACACTGCAGGCTCACGTATTGGACACTTGGGTTCTGATGTGCGGATGAAACTCAAAGCTGCTTATACTCTGATTGAACAATTGTACACCGGAGCACAAAGAGCTATCACCACTGCATCGCATAACAACCCTGCGCCGTCTCTGATTCAAGACACGTTAAAGAGGCTGTCCATGCTTCCAGCCCGGATTGAAGAGTTGAAAAGATCAGCTGCTCGAACTGGAGCCATTACTGCCTTGATCCGGGCCAAAGCGTGGGTACCAGATTTCGATCCTGTCGAAGCGGCCCAAGGATACCCCAGCCTGAAGGAAGACGGTTCAGACTTTGGTGAAGACGATTTGAGGGCGATAAACCGGGCGGTGCGCCCCCTAGCTTGTCAATTGGCTGAGGAAGCAGATCTGTCACGTTACCAAGCCCAATACGACAACCAGAACAAACGAGTAGCTGCCCCGGTCCCTAAAGCGGGAAACCTTATTCCTCCAATCCGTAAGCATACTTACGCCCCTGACATTGAACCGTCTTTGCTGATTCACGAAGAAGCCGTCTTTCAAGCGCTAATGGGAATCGACTGGACCACTGCTGATTTCCAGCCAATGGGTAACCAAGACAGAGCTGAAGCGGCGCAAGACGATCCCCAGCCTTCGAACCGAGGCGGCGAACAGGCATAATCAACGCTCCGGTTCACCTTACTTGGTGACGTTTTAATCCGTCAACAAACAATATATTCAGGCACTACGTTGCCTTGTAATAAGATAGTTTAATACCTCTGCATTTGAATGTGCCCTCGCGCACAGGTACTGATGCTCTTTCCAATGACGTTTTCCAACTTTGTTTCCTGTCTTTACTGAGTACACAAGATCCTCCGACCCTATGAACCGTGCTGCGCCTTTGCCAAACCGGGCAACTTGCCTCTGGGTTAAAAAATGGACCAGGCTATGTCAGCTGAATCGGTTTAAAAATACTTGACGTTCCGAAGAACAAAAAATACCACAATAAAGGCAGAAAACAAAAATCAAATATGAAAAGGCAACGCGATAGTAAAACGCATGCAAATAGTGGTTACTATGAACCGTTCAGAAGGCGTGACCATCGTCAAGACAAAACCGAGCCCCCAAGAGGTGTAGCTACGGTTTAGGTCGACTAGGTTCCTAACTGAATCGTGGCAAATATGCCGACCAAATGGCATTGCATTGGTTCGTCAACCAAGCCCCCAAGTGACTCAATGGCCAAGGGCCGATCAAGTGGCATTGCGTTGGTTCGGACACGACCAAGCCCCCAAATGATTCATTGGCTAAAAAGCCGACCAGAAGGCATTACCATCATCAAGACATGACCGAGTTCCCATAAGGCGTAATCTATGGTTCAAGTCGATTAGGTCCCCAACTGATTCAGTGGCAAATGTGCCAGCCAGAAGGCATTACCGTCGTCAAGACATGACCAAGCCCCCTGGAGGTGCAGCTACGGTTCAGGCCGACTAGGTCCCCAACTGACTTTATAGGGATAGCTATGTTCTCTTTGGTTCGAATACGACCTATGTTTGAACAGGAAGCCCCGTGTTTGAATAGCTATGTTCTCTTTGGTTCGAATACGACCTATGTTTGAACAGGAAGCCCCGTGTTTGAATAGCTATGTTCTCTTTGGTTCGAATACGACCTATGTTTGAACAGGAAGCCTCATGCTTGACCCGGGATATTGAACCGGATATTAAGAGCTGCACAGCCTTGTAGGAGACATCTTCCCTTGAACCGGCTTTTAAACCGGAATCTATAATTTGAACTTCTGTGACGCGACCTCCAGGGGTAAACACACATGATGTGAAGAACAGCAGAGACCCCGCTTTACTCGAGGCTCCGGTTTATTGTATTAATCATAATATATACATGGTCATGATATGTACATAAACAGAGCCCAAGGCTCATGTATAATAAGGTCGAAGATGAGCTATGTTCCACGGCCTGCTGGTCTCCTCCTCTGATGTGCGTGAATCCTTGCGCTCTCGAATATCAATCAGGTAATATGACCCATTATTCAGATTCTTGCTGACCACAAAAGGTCCCTCCCAAGGCGGGGATAGTTTATGCTGATCAGACTGATCCTGGATGAGCCGAAGCACCAAATCCCCCTCCTGAAAGGTTCTGGTCCTAACCCGACGGCTGTGGTAACGGCGAAGATCCTGCTGGTAAATCGCTGAACGGGCAGCTGCCAAGTCACGCTCCTCATCCAACAAGTCAAGAGCGTTCTGCCGTGCCTGCTCGTTGTCCGCTTCAACATATGCTGCCACGCGAGGTGAGTCATGTCGTATATCACTTGGGAGAACCGCCTCTGCTCCATAAACCATAAAAAACGGCGTAAACCCCGTGGATCTGTTAGGCGTGGTGTTGATGCTCCATAATACAGACGGTAGCTCCTCCACCCAACAACCCGGCGTCCTTTGCAAAGGGACCAGAAGCCGGGGTTTGATACCTCTCAAGATCTCTTGGTTCGCTCGTTCTGCCTGACCATTAGACTGTGGGTGCGCTACCGAAGAAACATCAAGCCGTATATGCTCCCGTGCACAGAACTCTTTCATGGCCCCCTTGGATAGATTGGTACCATTATCTGTGATGATGCTGTGTGGAAAGCCAAACCGGAAGATCACCTTCTTTATAAACCGAACCGCCGTGGCAGCATCACACTTACTGACAGGTTCTGCCTACACCCACTTTGTAAATTTGTCAACCGCCACCAGTAGGTGGGTCTTCTTATCTTTGGAACGCTTAAAAGGCCCAACCATATCAAGCCCCCAAGTCGCAAACGGCCAAGTGATTGGAATCATCCTCAATTCTTGAGCCGGTATGTGTGCTCGTCTGGAAAATTTCTGGCAACCATCACATAACTTGACCAGGTCTTCCGCATCAGCATGAGCAGTTAACCAGTAGAAACCGTGGCGGAACGCTTTAGCCACCAATGATTTTGAGCCGGCATGGTGGCCGCAATCCCCTTCATGTATTTCTCGTAATATCTCGCACCCCTCCTTAGGGGATATGCACCGTTGCAGCGCTCCTGACACGCTGCGATGATGTAACTCTCCTTGGAAAATGGTCATAGACTTGGACCGTCGTACAATCTGTCGAGCCAAGCTTTCATCTTCTGGCAACTCACCCCGGTTCATATATGCCAGATAAGGGAGCGTCCAATCCGGGGTGGTGTGAAGAGCCGCCACTAATTGAGCCTCCGGATCAGGAACAGCCAACTCCAGCTCACCGGGCAGCTGTACCGATGGGTGATACAATACATCCAAGAAAACATTGGGTGGGACCGGTTTACGCTGAGAGCCCAAGCGACTTAAAGCGTCCGCTGCCTCATTCTTTCTGCGGTCCACATGATCCACATGATAGCCTTTGAAATGCCCAGCCACCATATCTACTTCACGTCGGTATGCAGCCATAAGCGGATCCTTAGAATCCCAGGTGCCAGATACCTGCTGAGCCACCAGATCCGAATCACCAAAGCACCTAACTCTGCTCAGATTCATCTCTTTAGCCACCCGAAGACCATGAAGCAAAGCTTCATACTCAGCCGCATTATTTGTACAGGGGAACATTAAACGGAGGACATAACAAAACTTATCTCCTCGTGGGGAAGTTAAAACGACTCCAGCCCCCGAGCCTTCCAATTGTCTTGACCCGTCAAAATGAACGGTCCAATAGGTGTTATCTGGCTTCTCCTCGGGCGCTTGTAACTCTGTCCAATCGTTTATGAAATCGACAAGTGCCTGTGACTTTATGGCCGTCCGGGGTACGTACCTTAAATCGTGCGGCCCGAGCTCGATAGCCCACTTGGCAATCCGACCGGTCGCCTCCCGGTTCTGTATGATGTCACCCAAAGGAGCAGAACTGACCACCGTGATGGGGTGTCCTTGAAAATATTGCCTCAGCTTCCGGCTTGCCATAAAAACACCATATACCAGCTTCTGCCAATGCGGATACCTTTGTTTGGACTCGATAAGCACTTCACTGATATAGTAAACCGGTCGCTGAACCGGATGTTCCTTTCCAGCCTCCTTTCGTTCTACCACCATCGCCACACTAACCGCTCTGGCATTCGCAGCAACATATAACAGGAGTGGCTCTTTATCTACAGGGGCTGCCAAAACTGGCGGATTGACTAGCTGCCGCTTCAAGTCCTCAAACGCCTTATCCGCTTCCACACTCCAGACAAATTGATCCGTCTTCTTGAGCATTTGATACAAGGGGATCGCCTTTTCACCGAGGCGACTGATGAACCGGCTTAACGCTGCAATCCGTCCGGCCATGCGCTGAACATCATTGACGCATTTCGGTTTGGCCAGGGAGGTGATGGCTGTGATCTTTTCCGGATTAGCCTCAATTCCTCTATGGGATACTAAAAACCCCAACAACTTGCCTGCAGGCACACCAAAAACACATTTCGCCGGGTTGAGCATCATTTGGTACACTCTCAAGTTATCGAAAGTCTCCTTCAAATCGTCAACCAGGGTCTCCTTCTTTCGTGACTTGACCACAATATCATCCACATAAGCATGCACATTACGACCAATCTGCTTGTGGAGGCAATTTTGCACACACCGTTGATAAGTAGCCTGCGCACTCTTAAGCCCGAAGGGCATAGACACATAGCAGAAGGCTCCAAAGGGAGTAATGAACGCCGTCTTCTCCTGGTCCTTAACTGCCATCTTGATCTGGTGATAACCCGAATAAGCATCCAAAAAACTCAAACGCTCGCAACCTGCTGTTGCATCGATGATTTGATCAATCCGGGGGAGAGCAAAAGGATCCGCTGGACAAGCTTTATTCAAGTCCGTGTAATCCACACACATGCGCCAGGTGCCGTTTTTCTTAAGAACTAGCACCGGATTAGCAAGCCATTCGGGATGAAAAACCTCAATAATAAAACCAGCTGCCAGGAGCCTGGCCACTTCCTCACCAATCGCTTTGCGTCTTTCTTCGTTAAACCGCCGTAAGAACTGCTTTACCGGCTTATACTTAGGATCCACATTAAGGGCGTGCTCAGCGAGTTGCCTCGGTACACCAGGCATGTCAGACGGCTTCCATGCAAAGATGTCCCGATTCTCACGGATGAACTCGATGAGCGCGCTTTCCTATTTTGGATCCAAGTTTGCACTGATGCTGAACTGCTTGGATGAATCGCCAGGCACGAAGTCAACAAGCTTAGTTTCGGCCGCTGACTTGAACTTCAAGGCCGGATCGTGGTCCGTAGTTGGATTTTTTAATGAAGTCATATCCTCCGGATCAACACTGTCTTTGTACTGCTTTAGCTCCTCCGTAGCACAAACCGATTCTGCATAAGCCGCATCTCCTTCCTCGCATTCCAAAGCGATTCGACGGCTGCCATGAACCGTTATAGTGCCCTTGTAACCCGGCATCTTAAGTTGCAGATACACGTAGCAGGGCCGTGCCATAAATTTCGCATAGGCTGGCCGTCCGAACAAAGCGTGGTACGGACTTTGGATTTTAACCACTTCGAACGTCAGCGTCTCTGATCTGGAATCGTGACTATCGCCGAAGACCACTTCAAGGGCTATCTTACCGACCGGATACGCCGATTTGCCAGGCACCACCCCGTGGAACATGGTATGGGTCGGTTTGAGATCCTTATCCACCAGTCCCATGCGACGGAAGGTCTCATAATACAAGATGTTAATGCTGCTCCCTCCGTCCATGAGCACCTTGGTGAGCTTATAACCTCCCACCTGAGGCGCTACCACCAGTGCTAACTGACCCGGATTATAAACCCTGGGAGGATGATCTTCTCGGCTCCATATGATAGGCTGTTCCGACCAACGCAGATAGTGAGGCGTGGCCGGTTCGACAGCACTGACTGCCCGCCTCTAAAGCTTTCTATCTCGTTTATCCAAGCTTGTAGTAAAGACATGATACTGTCCACCACTCAACTGTTTCGGGTTGTTCTGATAACCTGATTGCTGCTGTTCGTAACCACTTTGATTACTTTGATTATTGCGGCTGTCCTGTCCGCCCGGATTACCCTGGAACCCTGGGCCGGAATTTCCGCCACCGTATCTTGATCCGGAACCTGAACCACCGCCGGAGCTGTGATCATATTGGAAAGTGTTTGAGCTTTTGAATTCCTTCATGAATAACAATCCTTCCAAAGATGGGCTGCTGGTTCCTCCTTTGTTCCGTGCTTCGGACAGGGCTGGTTTAAGAAAAAGTTCAAACGCTCCGGATTAGGACCGGGATGTGCGCGGAAACTTGGTTGTTTCCCCTTACGCCGCTGGCCTTTATCCTGTGCACTTGTGCTGGCCACCAAGTCCATGCTCCCGTCCGGTTTACGCTTTCCTCCGCCTCCATTACCTGCCGGCCGATGTTGCTGGCCTTTGGTATTGCTATTCTTCTTTCCCTTCCCTGCTTTGTCATCACCAGAGTCAGGATCCTTGGTACTGTCAGAATCCGCATACTTCACTAAAGCGGTCATGAGCGTTCCTATATCTGTGCAATCACGCTTCATCCGGCCCAACTTTAGCTTCAAAGGGCCAAACCGACAGTTGCTTTCCAACAGCACCACGGCGGTGTCTGCGTTGATGCGATTTGACGAGTGCAAAACTTCTGATACTCGCCGTACCCAATGGGTAGTTGATTCCCCTTCTTGCTGAACGCAGGCTGCTAGGTCAACTATCGACATTGGCTGTTTGCACGTGTCCTTGAAATTCTTGATAAACCGGGCGCGCAATTGGGCCCATGAACTAATTGAATTAGGCGGTAAGCTCTTTAGCCAAGTCCGGGCCGTTCCTTCTAACATCATAGTAAAATACTTGGCACACGCCGTGTCATCTACATCCAGCATCTCCATAGCCATTTCATAGCTCTCCACCCATGTCTCCGGAGGCTGATCTGCCGTGTAGTTTGGTACCTTGCGGGGGCCTTTGAAGTCTTTGGGCAGGCGTACGTTGCGTAAAGCGGGAACAAGGCACGGTACTCCCAAAGAACTGGAGACCACCCCCGGTTCAACTGTAGCCGCTGGGAAGATAGGTGTAAGCTGACGAGCCTGATGCTGCGCTGCTATTCCGGCCTCCCGCGCACGGGTGCGATCCACACTCTCCTGAGCATTGTCGACGCCTGCCGGGTTGTTGCCGCGGAGCGCTTCACGCCTGACATTGCTTGAAACAGCCGGCTCCTCCATACGCCTACTATGGCTCCTGCTGGGGCGAGGGGTGGAGTGAATCCGATCACGGCTTTGTGAATATGCTTCTTGTTGGGCCAACGCGGTCCTAAGGAGCTCCTTGACCCGTCGTGTCTCTACGTCCTGCGGTGAATCGCCTTCGATCGGGATGGCTTCCAGCCGAGCTGCTGCCGCGACGAGGTTATCCATCGGGTTGGAATAATGACCTGACGGTGTTGGCACGGCCGGTGGTGTACCAGTGTTGTGACGAGGCAGGCTTATAACCCGGTGCTGAACCGGGGCGCCAACTGTCGCCTCCGCACGGTTTACCCCCGGGGTGTTGAAGAGATTTCGGGCGTCGAGGGCTGCAGGCAATCGAGATCGGGATTTCCTCTTCAAGACTTCCTGAGACGCCTTCTGGTCCATCATGAGCCTGTAAGCCTGTGCATCCAAAGCGGCGCGCTCCGCCGTCATCCTGATCTCTTCTGCTGCCAGCTCCGCTTTAGCTTGAGTGATCTGCTCTCTCACCTTGGCAATCTCAGCATTATGAACCTCCTGATCCACCGGGTTGGCTTCCGCCATGAGCGCTGCCAGTGCGTCAAACAGGTCTGACAAAACTTGGGCTGGTGAACCCGTAGGGCCTCCCGCCCGCGCAGCCGTTGCTGCTGCCGATCCGGAGATCGCTGCTGCTGCAGTTGATGATCGTGGCGCCGCCTGTGTTCCAGCCATGAAGATCCCAACCCGATAGGGCAGATCAGAGGGGTCCGGAATACTGTTGCCATCGGAGCCGCCCCCAATCCGATCATCTTGTAGCTGGTAAAGAGATTCGGTCTCCCCGGTCGACGTTTCATCGCCGGAGTAGATGGCGGTTTCGTCACCAGATTCGGATCCTTCCTCGTAGCTTCCCCCGTGGATGACTCCCACGAAGGCGTGCCTCCTGGTTGGTTTAGCCAGGGTCGATCTCGTGCACTGAGCTGTCTCGATGAGGTCGGCGCTGACGCCTAACTCGGGGCCCGGTTCTCCGATCTTGCCGATGAAAACATGGATGCCGCCAAAGGGGACCCGGTACCCGTACTCGATCGAGCCGGCGTCGGGGCCCCAGCCTGTGCTGTCGATGTAGAGTTTTCCGCGGTGGCTCTTGGTCATCCGTCCCACAGCGTAACCCTCGAGTCCTTCAAAGCGGCCCTCCAAAAACTTGAAACCATCTCGCGATAGCCCCACGGTGGGCGCCAACTGTCGTGGATTTGTCATGGCAGATGTCCTAGTAAGAGGACTTAGTCGTGGAGCCATCGCAACGGGTTAGCTTGAAGGGGTTAAAGGTGGACACAAGGACACGGTTTTTATACTAGTTCGGCCCCTTCGATGAAGGTAAAAGCCTACGTCTAGTTGTGATGGGATTGATGGGTTTCGAGGGCTTAGGGAGCGATAAGCTTCGCCTAAACCTCGAGTTCTTGTTCTCTGTCCCAAACCGCCGTCGGGTCGTCCCCTTATATACACGGGTGACGCCCGTCGGTCTGCAAAGTCCCGACCTCCGGCTTATAAACGTGCCCGGGTCGGTCTCTCTATTCCTAACTTACAATACAAGTTGGCCCGAGGCCGGTTTACACCATAAACCTTTAAACCGGTTATAGGCCTTGGGCCCTTCTATTTCTCCTTGGGCTTTAACATCTCGGGTCTGTTGACGGCGGTAACCCGGGCCCTGCAGGCCGGTTTACCCCAGATAGCAACATCCCCAACATATAGTGACATTAGGTGGCATTGCTTAATGCTTCATGTGATTTTACATTAACGGTAGCGATATGGGCGGACGAATGGCAGAGGCATAAAGTGGTGAGGCAGATGTGGTTGCCGAGAGCGGCAAACGATCAGGCAACATGTCTGCATTTGTCCCATTTTTTATCTCCTCGGCGACATTTTCCTATGTGAGCACATGAAATCTAGACCTGCTCATTCTCATTTGCATTGTCCCCCAACACCCATCACTTTCTTTCCTTTTTCAACCAAGATATAGGTCCACTTCCCCCCACCCTTCGCCATCCACCATGCTTTCTTCGTCTTTTCAACCAAGAGACCGGTTGAGTAGCTAGTATCTACTACTTTCCTCCATTTCCTCTTAGAACCAAGTCCCTAGATTCATGCTACAGCTTTCCCACTTTCTTCCCTATTTGAACCAACTCTTATAGTCGACTGTATGAACTAGCTTTACCTCTAATAATAGTAAAACTCTAGGTGGCTTTGGAACAACGGACGGAAGTAGAAAAAGATCCACACGAAGCCAAGTGGGGAGCTGGGGCAGTAGAGCAAGGCAGGTTTTGAAGGAATATATACCTGAGGGTCGTCAACATGTGGCAAAGACGGCGTCGGGAGGCCGCATCTTGGCCACAATACCGCAGGGAGGAAGAAGGGGTCGGAGGCCCTCTGGAGCCGGTGCTCTCTCGGAGAGAACGGCATTGCCGCCGATCGGGACGCGCGGGCAGCCGTTGGTCTCCTCCCTCGCCGCTGACGACAGTGTGAACGATGCACCTACACCCCTGCCTCGGTCGAGGTTGTCCGGCCGGATTTGTGACCAGCCGTGAGCTGAGAGAGAGTGTGGCCACCTATGTCTTGCTTAGATCTGGAGAGCATGACAGAGTGAACGAGAGGAACCCTAGTAAAGCAAGCACTAAGGCTCCTGCTTATATATGTAATGGAGTGATTTTGTTGTACCAGCTTCAAAAAAATGCACTCCTATGTGTACCCGCGAGTGGGTGGGAGAGAACTAATGCATGCGTGCACCGCTTCTCTTTGTGAGAGTACAATATACTATGCCCAAAGAACGTTCGCCACAAGAGTAATAGTATAAGTGTGTGACGTGTGAGCTAAAATAAAATGTGCGCGACATCATTTGTTTTTTAGAAGTTCTGAGGGTAGGGTGTGAAGAGCACATATGTGTATGACGTCTACCTGTAGATAGACGGTGGGTGCAAGAGGACTCGGGAGGGTGCGTCTGCGTATGAGAGAGGGGGGCACGTATCAATGCAATGCATGTGTTCGTAAATCATTATCCGACAAACGTTCGCCACAAGCCTTGTCCTGACGAACACCGTAAGAACCGTTAGATCGGCATCCGACAGTGTCAGCTTTGCCATGTCATTTAACAAAACAGCCACTCCTCCTACACACAAATCTTCCACGTGAGTGTTAGCAACTGTCGTATGCTCCCTCTGTTCCAAAATGTAGTGCATATAGCTTTATTGAAAATTCAAACCTCGCAAACTTTTACCGAGTTTTCGTGTACCAAATTGCACATGTAGAATACCCTGTATATATCATTTCATTCATCTTCGAGAGGTAACTATAAAGATGGGGGAGGAGTCTACAAAGAAAGACCATCGTATCACCTGCAGCAATTTCAACCATCCTTTGGTGTGGAGGAATATCATAGGAACTCTATATGATATGATTTTTATAGGATTTTTTCCTTTAGAGCCAATTGGTTCATAGGAATAGATTCATATACTCCACATTTCAAAGGAAATAAACATGATATCATTTCTATAGCTTTAGAGCCACTTGGTTCATATGAATGGATTCCTATACTCCCATAATTTCAAAGGAAAATAAACATTAGCGTATATTCAATAGAAAAGTTCCTATGATATGAACCAAATTACATCTCTTTTCTAATCCCTCCTCATAGGAATTGAGATACATGTCATCTCTAGATTCAATAGAAAAGTTCCTATGATGTCAACCAAATGACATCTCTTTTCCAATCCCTACTCATAGGAATTGAGATACTCCATGTCATCTCTTTCCCTACAACTTCCATGTATACATCTTATATTCCTAAATAGCTAGTACAAGCCACTAGTAGATTTTTTCCAAGACATGCAACTATGGCACACGAACTATATAGTGTGAGAATAACTTGAAAGATGGTCGCTGGATGAAGCTAATCCGATAGTGCGGAGATGGCAAATCTGAGCACTACTGGCCGTTGGATATCATCAACATTCGACCAGATCTGCCACATGTACAATTTAGAAGACTCCATGGTTGAACTTAAGCATAATGCACAAACCTCAAAACACATGCACTACTCCTTTGTTCTAGAATCTTCCGTATCATAATTGATTTTTTCTAAATGAAATGCCATTATTTGTTTTTTACTTTATGCTTTACAATGCACAACCCCATGAATCTTAACATTTTTATAAAACTAATTGATTTTGAATGAGATGAACTATAAGAACTAAACGAACATCTACATCATGCATATATGACTCAAAGCTTTACATGCTATAGTGTGTATTTATTCATAATTTGGTTTCGAAGTCTCATGCGTTCAATGCATGTGTACCTTATTAGTTTTGAGTAGAGTAGAAAATTTCACGCGGCCTCGGGTATATCAAAATCCAGGGCCCATGCATCATTGCCTTTTGGTCAAACCTACGTCCACAATTTTTTGTACGTACTATATCTCCACTGGTCCCCGAACCCAAAATGCTGCCTCGTTCCCCTAAAACCAAGCTGCCCACACATATTTAAGGCGTTGACTTGAACTCAATCCCTCTCCCGTTTACTACGACGTGGCCCCGCATGCCCTAGTAGTACTCCTACAAACCCTAGCGCCGCACGCATCATCGGTTTTCTTCAAGAGGACGAGGGAGAAGCCGATTTGTAGTGGAGGCGCTTTCAAAAAAATGATTTGTAGTGGAGACCCATACCCTAGGGTGCCCTAGGTAGCTGCCGCATGCATCATTGGTTTTCTCTTTTCTTTATGCTCTTTGCGCCCTAGAGTGAAATGATGGTTGCTTCGTCCGTCCAGCTTAATGCGGGAAAGGTGGGGCTTTGTGATTTGACCCCTCATCGCTCATTTTCTACTACTGTGGCGCTACGACCGGGGTGCCTCCAATTCCAAACACTGCTCCGAACTGTAATTTGGTGCATCGCACGTGGAATAAGACGGTAGATGAGCCACATGTCGGCCAAAGGGGTCCTATTAAGTGTGTCGCCATTTCATGTGCGGACTGACCCTGCTTGAGTCGCTACGCCAACACGACAGGTGCATCCTACCACTTGGTTTTGCTCCTTGGTGAATCCCGACTATATTGATCTAAAAGATACATACTGAACTACCCTCTCCCTCTCGTTTTTAGACGTCTCGGTTTATAGGGCGTGCATGTAGTTCTAGGTCATCCATTTGACTAACTAAATCTGAGTTACTATGTCACAAAAAGTATATCATTGGAGTATTAAGCGGATGTAGTTTCTAAACATATACAGTTCATCACTTATATAGCCAGTTAAATTCTCAACCTAGAACGATGTGCATGCCATGTAAACCGATACGGAGGAAGTATAGTAGTAAAAATGAGGTGATTTTTTTGAGCGATCGGCGGGGGAGCAAGGCCTGTCATGTGGTCCCACGTGTCATGATGTACCAAGGCGATGCGCGTGTCCCTCTTGAGGAAGAAGCAATACTACGTGGTTTGAGATGATGGCAAACCGAAGTGTGAAATAATGGTTGCTTCGTCCGTCTGGGAAGGTGCAGCATTGTGATTTGACGTCTCATTGCTCATTACTACTACTACTGGGGCGGTACGACTGGGGTGCATCCCCCTGCTGTTCTGCATTGTTATTTGGTGCTTGACACGTTGACCCGGTTGATATATGTCCCACATGTCAGCGACAGGAAGTACAGAATTCATGAAAGCGAGCGTTGACGGTGGAGTACAAGACATGGCTTGGATTTTTGCAGCTTCGCGCGATCCATCGATACAAACCCGAACTAAAAAAAGGCGAGAGCGTGTCTTTTCTCGCGCGACAGGCAGGGGAGTTTGGCATAGTCTGTTCGAGGCAAGGAGGCAGGAAGGGAAACAAGCAAATAAAGGTTGAGCGACTTAGTTTTGGGAAAATCTGATTTTACGGAGTACGTACCCACTAGGGTTTATAGGGCTCATCTAGAAAACATTCGTTTTTCCGTTTTATAAGTCTCAGTTCTACTACTACTACTACTAGTACCATCACATGTTGGATTTCGAGGTGCGTTAGATCACCCGATGCAAGCAGTGTCAAGAGAAAAATCACCAATGCATGTAGAATTTCATGGAAATTTAGTGGTCATTTATGCATTCATTCTAATTAATGCCTCGGTAAACATAACTTCTTGAGAAAAATGAGCGTACTAATTACTTGTGCAAACTAGGAGTAGGAAATTAATTTGACCACTCATCGCCTACCTTGGTTGTAGAGATTTTGAAATTGAGCCATAAACTGGAAAGGAGGGAGTAATAAATTTAGTCTCGATTACTATTTGTGGCCTTTTATAGATGCAAAATGTAATTTTTTATAGTGGCCTTGTATAAGTAAATGTAGGGAGTACTAAAGGACATATATATTCCAAACAATATGATAATCTCTCTAACCAAGGTAGTAGGGACGAGGAGTAAACGGAGGGAGTACTAGTAAAAGTTTCTCCTCGTCCTGCGAGCCACCGTGCGCGTGGGCGAGGGAGCGGGCATAAGGCATAGTAAGCAAGCTTCACCTCATCCCGTGAGCCACCGCGCCCGTGGGTGGGGGAGACGACGTACTAAGCAAGCTTCTCCTCATTCTGCGAATTGACGGGACACATCAAAAGTACTCCAGTGTATAGAGCCTTGCCTCTAAGGTAGGCCCCACATGGTTTTCCTCTTTTTTAACATAACGCGTCAAGTCGCAATTTGTTTGTTCATCCGTGGTAGACGATCCTCCCTCCATCTAGTGGACAACCAGTACACGTGTCAAGTTACCATGTGGGCTGACTTTTCGTACAGAAATGAGCTCCACCGTGTACCCGCGCGGGTGTGGTTGGGAAAGAGACGGGAGTACGTGCGCCGTGCGTGCACCTCTTCTCTTCGTGCACGTCCCCCACCTACGTGGGTGTGTGTGAGAGGGACTATAGAGATACAAACCTAGACATAATGCGCCGTCCATCCCCATGCCTCCGCCCAGTCCGACCACCATTCACCACCATGCCCCACTCCTCCTCACCTTATCTCTCATCTTTCTCTCTCCATTTTTATATACAAGGCCACTATCAAAATTACAATTTGCAGATATACAAGGCCACTAACACTAATCGATGCAATATTAATGGTGTTTGCCTCGTAGTACTACTAGCAAAGGAGGACATTAATTATCCCTTGCATGCATGCGGGAGTGTGAGCATTGGCTTGATGTGCATGAAAGAGAAGAATACACATTAATTTACACGTCAAACAAGGAAACAAGGTGGCTTGCAACATTGAGTTAGAAGACATTAATTTTTGCCTTGGTACCTGTAATATGGGTTTGTGGCTTTGTATGCAAAAATGGAGTCCAATAAAATTCTCGAGATACCATTTATCCGATAAAATTCTCGAGCAATCATTAGTTTTAACAAAATGGGATTACTCCAGCATGGGTCAATCACAACAGGTGTTTTGTAAAAAAATGCATCTTGATGTTCCGTGCAATGCACGGGCATCTTGCTAGTCCATGAAAACAACACATGGCAAAATTCGACGGCGAACGAGGGATTTGAATCTGTTGGGAGGGGCTGTTTGGATCTTGCCCGGGGTAGCCAAAATATTGGCGACCCTTTTGTGCACCGGTGCCTTTGCCACCGATGAACGAGGAATGGCTCGGGTTCTCATGCATCCTCTAGCGCGCACGTTGGAGATAAGCTCGCATGAGCTGTGTTCTTTTTGTCCCACCACGCCGCCCGAGCCGCCCGCAGACCGACTGGCGACCCGCAAATTACGCCATCCAACCGTAGCCGCACACATTATGACAGCAAGTCAACCAACCGGACGAAATTCACGCAAACACGGCGATATTTCATATAAACAACGACGGAAATCATATAAGATACCTGATTTTCATACAAACATGACGGATTTCATTACATTCAAATGAACTACGCGGTGCTAGTTCTAGACAGCACAGGTATATAATACCTGGCCTAAATGGTCGCCCGTTGATCGATTTGTGTTCCTCATGTCCGGCAGCATGATCACCGGACTGCCGGGAGCCCCGGAGGTATATGCAGGGTCGACGAAGGTCCTCGCAAGAAAAGGATCCGGCAAGACACATGTTGTGTACGCCGGCGTCGCCTCCATGGTGGCCTTCATGGGACCCAAGTGGCGGCTGCCTCTCGTGTTCTACTTCTCCTCGTTGATGGTGGTGGACGCGGAGGCGCTCGGCACTGACTCGTCGTTCTCTGCGCACCCGGCTTCTGTTGCTACTTGCATGGCGCAGCCACCGACATGGGAGTCTCGGCCACAGAAATGGGAGACATGGTACGAGGCGACGGCGTGGACGGCAGCAACGATGCCCGTGCACCGCTCCTCGTCGAGATGGCCTGGAGCGGCGAGTTGCTGAACCGCGCTCCAGCTTGGGGCGGCAACTGGCTCCGTCGGGCGAGGGAAGGGAGGTGGATCAGCGAGCTGCATAGCTCGTATCCGGCGGGCTCGGCGGGCCACCCAACTGGCTTGGATGAGGAATAACTACTCTTCGTAAGACATTGTAAGAGTGGACAAAATGGTGAATGAGGAGATAGGGGAGCGGCAGAGGTGTGCGATTCTTGGCCGGCGTTTGGCCTCGTTTAAATAGAGACTAAATAGATGGCGGACGGGAGGAGCTCGGCTGGCATTGCGTTTAATGCCGGCCCGGTCATGAATGGACGTGCGTCCAGAGTGGGTTTCTCGGCTTCCACACGGGCGGGTTTCATGGAGGCATTTGAAGGAGGCAAGGAGGCATGTTCAGCAAGGCGTGCAGCGAGTGGCGCCCTCGACTCTGACGTAGGACAGCGCGCCATTCTTCCACTGACGTGTGGGCTCTTTGGGTACATGACCTGCATGTCGTGACCCAACGCAGGCAGCGCACAGCAGAGGAACCTTTGGTGGGCCAGGATGGTCAGAAGCGGGCATTTCATAAACCGATGATTGTTCATTGAGTGTGATGTCATCCTTTTCATGTAGATAAGCCTACTATGTTCATAGCCCGTTCGATACGTTGTGATTCATAAAGACCGCTACAAAGATCAATGTTCTACTTATCACAGATAAGACTGATTAATACCCGTAACAATCCATGTCCTTAACAAAGGGTGCATGCACGTATAGGTTTAGCGTATGTCTTGCATTGTGTGTTGTGTGCATGCACGCGTGCGAGTGTTGCGTGTGTGCAAGGGTTCGTTTCAGTGTTGCATGCATGTGTGCGTACGTGCATGTGTTCGTGAGTTCATGTGTACGCATCAGTGTTGCACGCTTGCATGCGTGCGTGTGTTCGTTATGTGTACGTGTCAGTGTTGCACGCCTGCATGCGTACGTGTCTTGCATGCGTGCATGTGTACGTGCGGGGTGAGGCTACACATTAGTCGACTGACTTTTTCATCTCTGGTCATTAGATTTTCCAGCCGTTGGATATGAAATCAAGGGCCTGTAGTTTATCATCAAACTCCACCCCCCTGAGCCGCCAGCCACCACCGACCGAACAGCCGGCCCTCGCCGCTCACGGCCGGCCCGCGCCGCCATGCCGCCCCGCCCGCCCCGAAATCACTCCTCACCGCCGGTCCGCCGCCGCACTGGCCATCCCTCTAGGCCCCCCGCGCCGAGCTTTTTCTCCAGCGATCCCCACCCCACCGCCCAATCAACGCGCCCCCCGCCCCCACTGCCGGCGACTGCCAACCAGTGGTCTCACGACTTCGAGTACCCACCGACCACTAATTTATTACCATTTCTGTCCTTCATATACACGCTGACAGGTGGGCCCCATGGTAATGTGCGCTGCTGAATGTGGACCGTTTGACTGGTCAATTGATCGTGTCATCAACAAATTACAGAGTTGTATGGTGAGCCAGTGACCATATGATCACCCTAAAATGTATTTTATTAACACAGTAAAGACTCAAACTACCATTTCTTTCTTTCATATACGGGCTGATAGGTGGGCCCCACGGTTATGCACCCCGATGGTGCAACACTAGTTGCGCCATGTGGAATGTTTGACTGGTCAATTGATTGTGTCATCAACAAAATACGGAGTTGTACGGGTGAGCCAGTGACCGTATAATCATGACATATATTTTTTTAACACGGTACAAACGCAAGGGCTCATATATACGCGCAAGCACTCACTGCTATAAGCGCACACACACAGACCCTACCCCTATGAGCACCTTCGAGAGTGTGGGCCAGCATATGATCTTGAGATTTTACGAAGTCACCATAGGTGCCTCGTAGTCGAGTGGAATGTCTCCTCCCACCGAACGCACATCGCCAGAAAATACTAAAATTAACCCAGGATAAATGCGAGCACCGGGACTTTAACCCTGGTGGGCTCGAGAAACCACTGTCCTCCTAACCATCCAACCACATGTTGGTTAGCACGACAAAATGTATGTGGTGACCGTGATGAGCTTATTCTGAAGTCCAGTGACCATATCGTGCTTTCGCTTCAAATACAATGACCGTAAGTGTCGTCAACAAAATATGGAGCACGCATCAAATGCAAAGTCCGTCAGTGTCATTAAGAAAACACGGCGACGTATCGTGAGCTAGATACCGTATGATCACCACGAGAATGTATACGGTGACCGTAATGAGCATATTCTGAACTCCCGTGACCCTATAGTGCTTTAGCTTGAAATACAGTGACCGTCATGCGTGAATGTGTCATGGGCATGCATACTTTTAGAGGGCCGAGAGATAGTTTGTGTGCGTACATGAGAGTGGTGTAGAAAGAGGGGATGTCCGGTGGAGACAAGGACAGATATGCCCTTTGTTTCTCTTTCCCATGACTAATATTTTAGGAGAATATATAAACATTCAAAGTGCAGAACAAATATTTTTGGATGCACCATGCAATTAACTTTCATGTATAACATTATACTATTGTATATGCTTATTTTCTTAGTGGCCGATTGCGTGTCTGGTGTGGTGGGCACATCATTTCTAGTTGTGGTGGGTCAACATGAGGACTCATGGGTCGGTTCCATCCTGCGCCACATAGGTTGGATCGAGACGCGTTATACGAAGACCCATGTGGAGGACTCGGCGTACAACACGAAGCTAGCTACCAGAGTCGCGGAGGACTCTATCCCCACTGGTGATAAGCCGACTATATATGATTTGTAACCCTAGCCCCCCAGTATGTAATAGAAACTTGGGGGCTAGTTCGTCGATAGTATACACACACACACGCATAATGCCTGGTATTCACGTGTACTTTGTACACACCCCTATCACTAATATACAGTACCAGGAGTAGGCTTTTTCCTCAACTGCAAGGGTTCGAACTAGGGTAAAACTTTGCCTCGTATTACCATCCAGCCTAACAGTCAGGGATATCCTACCGAATGATATGATGGAATCATATCTGCCAAGTACTAAGAGAGAGGTGTGTCTGGGGGGGGGGCAATGTGTGCGAGAGAGGCCTAAAGATAATGTGCGTGCGGGAGACACGTAGGCACATATTGTGCGTATAGAGGGCTAGTAGAGACCGTGCGTGTGTATATATGCATGTGAGAGAAATACTGTTTTCCAACTGGGATTAGTGAAAAGAGTGGTACATAGTATTCAGAAAGAGAGAGAGAGAGAGAGAGAGAGAGAGAGAGAGAGAGATACAGAGAGAGCATGTGCGTGAGACTCCCCGACACCCCGAGAGAGATTATGAGCATGTGTGAAAGAGAAATGCCGATGCATATAAATTGTGTGCACTTATGCAGTAGATAGAGAGATATATAGCGGCAAGAATGGGTCGAGGCATAGTGCATCTACGTGTAAAAGGCGGTTCTACGCATTAAATTAAAATATAAATGGCATTATTATTTTTGGATGAGATCATGAATTTTGCAAATTGTGTATGGACGAAAATCGGTCTATCAGACACCCATACTCTATTGAATTCTAGCATGTGCATGTGTTTATTTTATATTATCGATCCATAGAGTGAGAGTGGTTTGAAATACAGGCAATGGATGCTTTTGCAATTCATATATAAACATTAATTAGTGCACTCCATGTTCTTAGTGTGAAGCACTTTATACATTTGTCACTTGCATGGATACATTCCAAATTGATAGCTACGAAATAGAATACATGTTGAATGCAACATAAAGAGGGTTTTGAAGATTCGAATTCATAGGAAGTTCATTCATCTATTTGAACCCGAGATGATGGCATTTGTAAATCAGATGTAAAAGGGGGCATCAATTTTGTTGTGCATTTGAACATGTTATATATATTCATACGCGTGTCTAATTTTTTTTGCAACCAAGGAGATTATATCTGGAACCATGCATGAACTGAGGTAAGTTGCATATTTTTTAATATATACTCGTGTACAATGTATATTCAAATGTACCACCTCGATTCCAAAATAATCATAGCTTTAGGATTTTCAAGAGTAAAGATTTGTGAAGTTTGACAAATCCTGAATGTTCAATTGAAGAGAACCGAAAATGTTAATGCTTCTACTCCCAAATATTGAACGAAGCGCCAAATAGGCCTCTGGTAACCCGAAACCGCGCGAGACTAATGTTTGGTGGTAGGAAATTACTGTCCTGACACTGGCCCGTGTAGCCTATCGGCTCGATGTCCAAAGGTCTAAACCGGGGTAGGTTTGTAACTTCACCAAGACGCCTCTCTTCTGTATCCTGCATCAATCACTTACGATGAGTCACCTTTATTCGTTGCATATTTCATATTATTTCTAGCATGTTGCCATGTATTGCTTCTAATTTGGTCAAATACATTTGTTAGGGCACCCTTTTAATTTGGCAAAGTGATATTGGTTTCATCTTTCATATGGTTTCTAGCTTGCAATGCTTCTAACAAGTTCAAGCACCTTGTGCTTAGTTTACACTTTATACATCATACATGTAAATATGTCACGTCGTCCTATTTTTCATACATATTCCATCCTCCTATCATGCGGCTGCCTTACATGAAAGTAGTGTTCGTCAATATCATGCATCAATGAGTTCTGAAGAGCAAATTTTATTCCTTTTTCTTGTGGGTTTGACTTGACACGGTAAAATCAAGAAAGAGGAAGGAAAAGAGTAAGGAAGGCGATGATGGTGGTCCTCTGCAGCAACGTAAATAGAGCATCTGTACCGATTCTCCTTGTACTGATAGTGCATTACAAGGTCCAAGTCTCCGCTCCCCTACTGCACCATCCAAGGTGCTTTCTCTAACTTGGCAGTGTGATATCTGGTTGCATGTTGCATATGGTTTCTAGCTTGTATTGCTCCTAATTAGTGTAAACTACATCTGCTTAGCTTACACATGATACGTGTGAATATGACACGCTTTCCTGTTTTTGGTACATACTATATCTGTCTATCACACCATGTTCTTACATGAAACTACTCTTCTTGTGTATCCTGGATCAGTCACTTATGATGGAACACCTTTAAGTTGGCAGTGTGATATTGGTTTGCGTCTTGAATATGATTTGTAGCATGTATTGCTTCTAGTTTGATGAACGCCACCTATGACGAGATAATTTTAACTTGGCAGAGTGATATTGATTGCACCTTTCATATGGTGTCTAGTTTGCAGTGCTTCTAATTTATTGAAGTGCCTTCTGCTTAGTTACCACATCATAGGTGTGAATATGTCAAGCCGTCCATTTTTTCATACATATTCCATCCTCGTATCATGACTTTGCCTTTCATCAGAGTAGTGTTCATCACTATCATGCATCAATGAGTTCTGAAGAGCAAATTGTATTCATTTTTCTTGTGGGTTTGACTTGATAAGGCAAAATCAAGAAAGAGGAAGGAAAAGAGTAAGGAAGGCGATGATGGTGGTCCTCTGCAGCAATGTAAATGGAGCATCTATACCGATTCTCCTTGTACTGATAGTGCATTACAAGGTCCATGTCTCCGCTCCCCTACTCCACCATCCAAGGTGCTTGCTCTAACTTGGCAGTGTGATATCTGGTTGCATGTTGCATATGGTGTCTAGCTTGTATTGCTCCTAATTAGTGTAAACTGCATCTGCTTAGCTTACACATGATACATGTGAATATGACACGCTTTCCTGTTTTTGGTACATACTATATCTATCTATCACACCATGTTCTTACATAAAACTACTCTTCTTGTGTATCCTGCATCAGTCACTTATGATGGAACACCATTAAGTTGGCAGTGTGATATTGATTTGCGTCTTGAATATGATTTCTAGCATGTATTGCTTCTAGTTCGATGAACGCCACCTATGACGAGACAGTTTTAACTTGGTAGAGTGATATTGATTGCACCTTTCATATGGTGTATAGTTTGTAGTTCTTCTAATTTGTTGAAGTGCCTTCTGCTTACTTACCACATCATAGGTGTGAATATGTCAAGTCGTCCATTTTTTTGTACATATTCCATCCTGGTATCATGACTTTGCCTTTCATCAGAGTAGTGTTCGTCAGTATCATGCATGAATGAGTTCTGAAGAGCGAATTATATTCCTTTTTCTTGTCGGTTTGACTTCACAATGCAAAATCAATAAAGCTGAAAGAAATTGGCAAGGCATTGATGATGTGGTCCTTTCGAGCAACTGAAACGGAGATTCTCTACAGATTCTACTCCGCCATCCTCCCAACAAGATTCGCAAGACGACGCAAGGCTAGACAGTCAACGTAGCTGTGTAGATGATGAGCACATCTCCCCTACTCCACCATCACAGGTGCTTGCTCTAACTTGGCACTATTATATGTGGTTGCATGTTGCGTATGATGTCTAGCTTGTATTGCTTCTAACTTTGTTGAATTGCATCTGCTTACTTTACACATAATGGCTGTGAATATGACACATGTTCCTGTTTCTAGAACATACGTGTACATGATGAGCACATCTCCCCTACTCCACCATCACAGGTGCTTGCTCTAACTTGGAACTGTTATATGTGGTTGTGTTTTCCGTACGATGTATAGTTTGTATTGCTTCTGATTATGTTGAATTGCATCCCGTAGCTAACAACTTATACCTGCAATGATCACTTACCCATAAGACACATTTAACTTGGGACTGTGATGTAGGTTGCATCTTGCATTGTCTTCTAGCTTGTACTGCTTCTAATTTCTTGAAATGGCACTTACGACGAGACACTTTTTACCTGATAGAGTGATATTGGTTGCATGTTCACATGTTGCCTAGCTTTCATTTCTTCTAATTTTGTTGAAATGCCTTCCACTTACTGTTTTTTCATACATATTCCATCCTCCTATCGTACGTGTGAATATGAAATGCTGTCTTTATTTGTATATATTCCATCCTCCTATCATGTGCTTGCCTTACATCAAAGTAGTGTTCGTCTGTATCATGCATCAACCAATTATGTAGAGCTAATTTTATTCATCTTCTTGTGGTTTTGACTTCATAAGGCAATATTAGAAAATAGGAAGGAAAAGAGTAAGTTAGGGGATGTTGGTGGTCCTCCGCACCGACGCAAACAGAGACTCTCTAGATTTTCCACGGCTACTGCTAATGAAGTTGAAGTCCCAAGTCTACATGATGAGTTCATCTCCCGTACTCCGTCGCAGGTGCTTGCTCTAAGTTGACAGTGTGATAATTGGTTTCATGTTGTATATGTTATCTAGCCTGTATTTCTTCTATTTTGATTTAATTGCACCTGCTGAGTTCATACATTATACATGTGCATATGACATGGCGCTCCTTGTCTAGAATACACTACATCTATCTATCATACCATGTTCTTACATCAAAGTACTGCTGTTGTGTATCCCGCATCAGTCACTCATGATTGGACACTTTTAACATGGCAGTTTGATAGTGGTTACATCTTGCATTGATTTCTACGTTGTACTGCTTATAATTTTTCGAATTACCACTTATGAAAAGACACTTTTAACTTGGCAGAGTAATATTGGTTGCATCTTTCATATGGTGTCTAGCTTGCATCACTTGTATTTGTCGGATCGTGGGTTCCGGCAGACCCTTAAGGTTTGAACTCTGGGGTGCGCACGGAGATTCTGGCCTCTACCTCTTAGTCTCGCAAAGATCTAAACTACTAAAAGAACAACACACAAGACACAAGGTTTATACTAGTTCGGGCCACCGTTGTGGTGTAATACCCAACTCTAGTTTTGTGGGTGGATGGATTGCCTCTTGGGCTGATGATGATGATGATCAGTACAAAAGAGAACAGCCTCGTGAGGGCCTGTTCTTGGCTAGGACAATGAACTGCTAGGGGAGTTCAGCCGCCCTTCTCTCTCTCTCTCTTCTTGCTCGGATTCCGGATCCTAGATGCCTTCCAGGTGCTAGATGCCTCTACCCTGGGGGTGGCTAGCCCTATTTATAGGCAAAGGCCTTGGGCCTCTTCCCAAATATTGAGCGGGAAGGGCGCCAACAATTGGCCAATTCGAAGGGGAACATACAATACACTTATCCTGACCAAAGTTGGTCCTCGCCTGCCAAAGGCCCTGTGGTGACGCCATTCTGGGCTCCACGATGAGCTCATTCCCACCGTTGGACTAGTCTTGGTCTCGTTGCACTGAAATGGATGCCTTTGCTTGATCCTCTAGCCTGCGCTTGCCCCCTTTGCACCAAAGAGGAAAGGGGGGACACTGGGCGGTCTGGCGCCTACCTGGCACCCTCGGTCATCATGGCTTGCATCATGGGCACCTCGCGAGGTACCCTGCCTTGATCTCTCCGCCTCCTCATGAGCCAGCCTGAGGAGGCCGCGCCTGAGGAAGCACTGCGTCGTCCTCCCCGCGAGGCTTGGCCCCTCGCGAGGGTCTTGAGTCTTGCGTTGATGCTGATGGACCGTACTGGGCCTCCATTCGAGCCACGCCGCAGGCAGGCAAGTCTGGGGACCCCCGTTCCTAGAACGCCGACAGTAGCCCCCGGGCCCAAGGTGCGCCCGAATTTGGCCGGGCCGAAAGGCGAAAGGGCAAGGGCGAAGCGCCGCGGGCCCTAACAGCCTGCGGCCTCGGGCACCGTGTGGCAGTTGATTGGACGTGGGCGGCACTGTTTGCCCACTCTCCCCTATTTTGCGCCGCGCTAGGTTTCCCCGCAATTGTACACAACCGCCCCTCTTCCTGTTGCTCGACCATCCCTCGTTCTTCCTTCCTTCGAACTCTGAATCCTACCTCTCATCCCATCTCACATCTCCTTTCTCCCGTCCTCAATCATGGCTTCGACGAAGAAAGAGAAAGGGAAGAAGCCTGTGCTTCCTTCTCATCCGCCGCCGTCGGCGGCCCCCGCCGTTGGCCAGTCAATCATACGCAATCTGGAGTGCCTGGATAAGCTCAGCCCGGCCTTGGCCACTGTCTTCAACGAGTGTGGGAGGATGACGGCCTGGCCTACGTCTCACCTCCCCTCCGAAAGGATAATCACCGAGGTTCATTACTTCGCTAACGCCTTGTGGGCGGGTCTGGTTCCCCCCGTCTCTGATTTCTTCAACGGCGTCCTCACCCATTACCAGATCCACATGATGCATCTGGGCCCTGAATCCATCGCCCTCCTTTCAGTTTTTGCTTTTGTCTGTGAGGCGCTGATGGGCATCCCTCCTTCCGTTGCCCTGCTGCGCCACTTCTTCTCTCTGCGTCTTGCCGACCTCGCTCAATGCTCGGCATGCGTGAGCTTCGTTGCTGCGCCTGAGACTGCAGCTTTTGGTATTGACTTCAAGCTCCCCACACCTTCAGCTGGGTCCCGTGACCGGTGGTTGTACGTCGATGTCGGGGTGACCAGCCCCCTGCTGGTGAAGCCAACTTCGCCTGCTGTACCCAACTCTGGCTGGGGCCAGGAGACGCTTGGGAGCCCCCCGCTCGCCTTCGTCTGGCGCCACTTTACGTTCTTGAAAACGCTTGGCGTGATGGCGCCCAAGGTGGTGAAGGAATTTCTGTTGCGCCGCATTGCCCCTCTCCAGCGCCATTCTCGCCGGATGTGGGCCTTCAATGGACATGGTGATCACATGAGGCTTCAGGAGGAAGACCTGACGCCTGGAGTACTAAGGACGGTGCTCTTGGTCTTGACCGGCGACCCCAACCCGGGCTGCATCCAGCGTGGTGGGGCTCTGCTGTACCTCTGTCAGAACAGGGATGATTTCGTGAGGCAAATGCCCTCTTTCGACGAGTGGGGGCTACGCCCTGCTGGCCTCCAAGGGCCTCGCGAGAAACCTGTGGTGGTGACCGCCCTTCCGGTTGGCTTAGGCGAATCCTCCTCAAGTGGCGGAGCAGGGAGGCAGGAGACGACGGAGGCTGAGAAAGCTCCTGATGAGGCGACTGCAACTGGCGGTGCTCTTGAGGGGGCAGCTCCTAAGGCCCGTGCTGCCGAGGCAGTCAGTGTGGCGCAGCCGCCTCCGATGCCCAGGGCCGTGGCTCCCGAGGCCCTGGCTGCGTCTTCTGCCGAGGTGTCCGGTAGCACGCGCCAGGCCGGCGTCCCTGACGCGGATAGCGCTGCTGCCTTGCCTCCGCCGCGGGTTGATCCTTGCGCCCTCCTTCTGGGCCACTTTCGTGTGGACTTCGAGGCCCTCCGGAGGAAATGGGAGGCCCTAGGTGACGACCCCCCTTGTTCCTTGCTGAAGCGCCGGAAGTACTTCGCCACCGACGAGTAAGCCTCCTCCTTTTCCAGCTCCTAATCCCCTTGTTGCACCTACTGATTCTGGCTCTACAGGCCCCTTCCTGGTGAGGTCGCGGAGGCCGATGAGGTGCCGCCTCCTTTGGCTCGACCTCCCCCATCGCCCCTGGACGTCCCGAGCAGCACGGCTCTTGTGGTGAGGGCGAACGAGGAGGCGGACCGTCCCGAGGTGCCTCGCAGCCCTTCTCTTCCTGCGTTCTTCCTTCATGGGCCCTCTCTTGGCGTGGCCAACCTGCCGTGGGCTTCTCATCTGGTCGCGGGCTGCGACTGGCTGAGGCGCCCCCCGCGCCCTTCGCCTGGAGACGTGTCGGCCCCAGGCCGAACTTCCGGCGCGGCGTGCCCGGCCGTCGTGGGGGCGCCAGCCCCCAGCCCCCTGCCCAGAGAGGGAGCGATGATCCGTGCCCCCAGGCGCTTGTCTTGGGCAGACGAGGGCGTGGGAGACGTGCTCGAGCATGCTCGGGAGCGTCATGCTCGTCGCCGCGAATTCCTTCGAAGGGCGAGCGACGCGGTGGACCTGCTTGGGGAGGAGCTCGCTGATGAAGATGCGCGCCTGGAGGCCGAGGGCCTGCGCCTGGCCGTGGAGAGGCGCGAGCTGGAGGCTGCGGTCTCCCTCACGCGCCGCCAGTGCGACCTCGAAGACGAAGAAGCGAAGGCGTCACTGGAGGCCTCCCGGGCGGCACGATCCTAGGCCACTCAGGAGGCCCTGAGGGTCGACCGACAGCGAGAGGCGGCGGAGGAGCGGGCTCGGGAGCTCTTGGCCCGATGCCACTCGCTGGAGGAGCAAGTGGAACTGCGCGAGGCGGCCCTTGCGTCGATGAGGGTGGCCTCTGGCGACCCAGCTGGGCTCCAGAGATGTGAAGAGGCGCTGACGCTGGAGGTCGCCGAGCGTACCCGTGAGTATGAGCGGCTGGAGACGAGGGAGCGCCTGGTGGCGCAGGCTGAAGATGAAGTAGCTGCTCGGGAGGCGCGTGTCTTGGAGGAGATCGGTCGCCGGGTGGCAACAGCGCGCAAAGGCCTCGAGCGTTAGTCTGAGAGGAAGCTGGAGTTGATCCGGGTTGAAGCTGAGGGGAGAACCGCAGCCCTGAGGGCCCAACAAGACGAAGCGACGCGGCGAGCCGACGCTTCCCGGGCCGCCCTTGAGGCAGCGCCAAAGGAGTCGGCTGCCCTCCAGGCCGAGGTGCTCCGCCTTCATCAGCAGGTGGAAGAGGCCGAGGCTGTCAAGCGTCAGAACGCTGATGAGATACGCCAGCGGCAGGTCCTGGAGCACGTGCATGGCCCCATGCTGGCTACGCTCAAGGAGAGGGCCAACACAGCCTTGGGCAACATCTGCGAGGATGTCGTCGGCGAGCCGCATACGGTCAACTATGCTGGCACCCTGCAGTTCTTCACTGCCGTGGTGACGCAGCTGGAGGCACGGTCGGCCAGGGCCGAAAGGTTGGTGGAGGAGAGGAGTCGTGCCCTGCTTGGGCGCGCTTTTTCCCGCGTCTTCAGCCATCTTCAGGACATGGATCCCCACTTTGACTTCGATGCCGTCATCGCCCAAGTTCCCCAGGCCTCCCGAGGCGACCTGGCGAGCTGGGTGGAAAACAACGTGGACGCTCTCGTGCAGGCCCTTGCTTCGGATAACGATGGCGTGATCGTGGCTGCCGAGGGAGGCGGTGTGGTGGACGGTCCCAGCGCCGCTGATGATGATGCAGGCAGCAGTGGCGAGTCTGGTGACATCAGCGGCGGCTCGGGAGGTGCTCCTGAGGACGCCTTGGGGGATTTGTCCGACTGACTGCGCGTTGCTCCTGTCTTTTTGTCCTGCATGGGTAGAACTCAGGTGTTTGGCCTGATGGTCGTGAGAGCATTTTGGGAGGGGGAGCCCCTCGTGTAAAACTTGTGTAGATCATACTAGTAGCTATTATATTGTGCGAGCATCCGTGCCCGGCGGCTGGTTGGTTTACCTTTGCTTCGCGCAGGCCTCGAGGCAGTTCGTGGCGTCCTGAGCGTTTTTTAGTTGAAATCATAAGATGCACAAGTGCTGTCAGTGAGGGGCTTCACAGGCGCTGGCCTTCTTCACAGGCTCCGGGCCTTCTTATAAACGCGGTAGCTTCACAGGCATTCGCCTTCTTCACAGGCTCCGGGCCTTTTTATAGACGCGGTAGCTTCACAGGCTCCGGGCCTTTTTATAGACGCGGTAGCTTCACAGGCATTCGCCTTCTTCACAGGCTCCGGGCCTTTTTATAGACGCGGTAGCTTCACAGGCATTCGCCTTCTTCACAGGCTCCGGGCCTTTTTATAGACGCAGTAGCTTCACAGGCATTCGCCTTCTTCACAGGCTCTGGGCCTTTTAGGAAAAGACAACCTCCGCAGTCACCAAAAGGTGATCTCGTAAGGGAGCAACAGCGGCAGTCTGGGCTGCGCTCGAGGTAGGCTTGGCCCGTCTCGCGAGGGGCTTGCGAGGGGAGGCAGCTGCGGTGAGGCGGTGACCAGAACACGAGAAATGGTTCGAACGAGATTAAGCACCCCTCCCCGAACACACGCAAAGCTCAAATTCGAATTCAACTTAAATCCAGCAGGGAAAAGTTACAACCAAAAGAAAAGGGCGATAAAGGCAGACAAAAAGCCGCGTCCGGCACCTAATCTAGTCTTGGACGTCTTCTCACCAGCGCGGAGCTAAGTGCTATCCACTGGGCGTGGGAGGGAGCCCCAGGGCCTGACGCCGACACCCCTGAGACTCCGGGGCGTGTACAGCCCCACTCATTATTACGTGAGAGTGTCATGGGGCGGCGAGCTTCACAGGCACTGGGCCTTCTTCACAGGTACCGGCCTTGCTTCATATCGCCAGACGAGGGCCCCGCCTTGCGCCATACTCTAGTGCCACCAAGGACGACCGGAAACCAGGACACCGCCGGTGGGGTAGAGCGGTCGCCAGCGGTTCCCCCGACGACCACGGGTCCTCCGCCAGGGGCAGGCCCTCGGGCGCCTCCCCGGCGGAGGGCCTACCTTTTGAGAACGCCTTGCTCCGAATGCCGCGGTGGTGATGTGGGGTCCCTGCCCCTCCCCTGCAGCCCCCTATGCCCTCCTCCCGAGGGGTAGGAGACCGCGGGAGCGGGGCAGACACTTGCTGCGGCGACCTACACCTCTTGTGATCCATGATTAGCGTATGCCTGCTCCTGAGGGATTAGTGGTACCCGATAAGTGTCGCTTCCAGCATGGCTGGCGGGGTCGCCCCGGGGTTCCTGGAAGAGCTCGGCTTATGGCGCCTCGTCTCCCCAGCTTGGGATAAGAAGCGAGCCTTGTTCCCCCTCATGAGTGTGCCCTTGGTCCATCATGCGTGGCACGTATTCTTCTGGCGCCGCTACCCCGAAGGTGGCGCTGTAGTGCTCCATGCGCCATGCGCCGTTGCTTGACGTGCCCACCGCGGCGTGGTAGCGCGGCTACCCGCCGGCACCGTGGGCCGGACCGAGTCCTTCTCCCTCCTGTGCCGGGGGCAGGGGTAGCGCCACTGTCAATCCGGCGCCGACGAATTCACCGGTGTCGGGGTAGCCCAGAGGCCCGCGGGAGCGCGCGGGGCCCCCGCGCGTGCCACCCTGGGCTTGAGACGGGAGCTGGACGCAGAAGGGGTGAGCCCCCGAAGCGGCGAAGCCCAGGAGCTCGGCGGCCCGCTCCAGCAGCACGTCGCGGCCGCCTTCCAGTAGCCTACACTGCAGCAGCTCTCGGGCTACCGTGAGCGCGGCCCTCGAGTTCGCCTGTTCCCGGCGGGTGTTCGGTGTCATGGCCGCGGCATGATTGGAGGCCCTTGCCGCCGACCGCGCCTGCCACAGTGTAAGGGTTGCTGAAGTCTCTCCGCGCCGCCCGCGGCCCGCAGCACCCTGCGGGCCACGAGCTGCCTGGGGCGCAGGGTCGCCCAGGGCGGGTGGCCCCGCGCAGGCGGGCCACACCGCCCATGGATCTTGGTTGATGGCCTGGTCGCCGGACATGGTGACGATGATGAGACGAGAAGCGGAGCGGTGAGAAGGCAGATTCCGGCGCACCCCTACCTGGCGCGCCAAATGTCGGATTGTGGGTTCCGGCAGACCCTTAAGGTTCGAACTCTGGGGTGTGCATGGAGATTCTGGCCTCTACCTCTCCGTCTCGCAAAGATCTAAACTACTAAAAGAACAACACAAAAGACACAGGGTTTATACTAGTTCGGGCCACCGTTGTGGTGTAATACCCTACTCTAGTTTTGTGGGTGGATGGATTGCCTCTTGGGCTGATGATGATGATGATCAGTACAAAAGAGAACAGCCTCGCGAGGGCCTGTTCTTGGCTAGGACGATGAACTGCTAGGGGAGTTCAGCCGCCCTTCTCTCTCTCTCTCTTCTTGCTCGGATTCCGGATCCTAGATGCCTTCCAGGTGCTAGATGCCTCTACCCTGGGGGTGGCTAGTCCTATTTATAGGCAAGGGCCTTGGGCCTCTTCCCAAATATTGAGCGGGAAGGGCGCCAACAATTGGCCAATTCGAAGGGGAACATACAGTACACTTATCCTGACCAAAGTTGGTCCTCGCCTGCCAAAGGCCCTGTGGTGACGCCGTTCTGTGCTCCACGATGAGCTCATTCCCACCGTTGGACTGGTCTTGGTCTCGTTGCACCGAAATGGATGCCTTTGCTTGATCCTCTCGCCTGCGCTTGCCCATTTGCACCAAAGAGGAAAGGGGGGGACACTGGGCGGTCTGGCGCCTGCCTGGCACCCTCGGTCGTCATGGCTTGCGTCATGGGCACCTCGCGAGGTACCCTGCCTTGATCTCTCCGCCTCCTCATGAGCCAGCCTGAGGAGGCCGCGCCTGAGGAAGCACTGCGTCGTCCTCCCCGCGAGGCTTGTCCCCTCGCGAGGGTCTTGAGTCTTGCGTTGATGCTGATGGGCCGTACTGGGCCTCCATTTGAGCCACGCCGCAGGCCGCAGGCAGGCAAGTCTGGGGACCCCCGTTCCCAGAACGTCGACAGTATTTTCTTGAAAATCCTTCTGCTTAGTTTACACATCATAGCTGTGAATATGTCATGCCGTCCTGTTTTCCTTACATATTCCATCCTCATACGGTTATCTTACATCGAAGTATTGCTTGTCTGTATCATGCATCAATGAGTTCTGAAGAGCGATTTTATTCTTTTGTGTTGTGGGTACGGCTTGACATGGCAAAATCAAAAAAGAGCAAGGAAAAGAATATAGTAGGGAGTGGTGTTACTCGTCGGGTGAAATGGAAAAGGATCGGCCGTCCAGATTCTGCTGGTACTTATAGTGCAGTAGAAGGTCCAAGTCCACCGGCTAAATCTACAAACACAGTATCACCTGCTCCACCAGCTGCAGCATCCGCTTCAACTGTACTAGCATCTCAACGAGTTACTCTTTCGTTTGCTCTGGAACTGGCCAGTTCCCAAGCTTCCTTCACACCTAACACTACTTCTGAAGCACTGTTGACACAACAGGACTTGGCAAGATCATATGAACCTCATGAGCATCAACACCAAGACGGTACCTGACCGAGTCAAGTTGCAGTTGCATGCTCCTTTATATGTACTCTCATAGTTTGATGTACACTAACACTTTCCATATTCGTTGTTGAACTAGCACCACGACGCAAGCGGAAAAAGACATCAGGGATAATGCTTGACAGATTAACAAAATCTAAAGGAGGAAGAATGGAGATCCATTTTGAGGCAGGTTTAAAAAGGCCACGTGATGCTACAGAGTCAGCCAAGTTAGTATCAGAGGCAGCCATTGCCGTTAGGTGTCATGCAGTATCCTCCCAACGTGGATCCAGTACAGGAATGAGAAAGACAATACCCAGTTTAACACCTTCCTTGACCATTTATCCGTAAGTAATGTTATTCATCGCAATTAGTAATATTGTCTTGCTCTATCCCATACTTTCTAGCTTCCTCCTAATAAGACTCACATTCTTTTTTCAACATATGAGGTTCAAGTTGGATCCAAAAGATGATGCAACTAAACAAGCATGCATTCATGTTTTTCAGTCTGCTCTGCGACAATGTCGGTACCACCTTAGAAAATCTCACTTTGAAGGCAAGGCTAACAATGAAATCGCCCAAACATCTCTAGTGGAATATATTACAGATGAAGACTGGACAGCCCTCGTTGAACACTGGTCTGATCCAAAGTATCAGGTAGGCTATATGTATTTGATCAGACCACATATTGAAATTGTATTTATGTATGTGCCTTACAAGTGTATCTTCTTCTAGGCTAACTGTTTGAAGAACAAGACCAACCGTTCTAAAGTGAAATTCCAACAGACAACAGGATCTCGTAGCTATATTGCACACTGCGAGGCTCTTGTAAATAGCTGCTACTTCCTTCTTTTTTTGTGCCATATTATCGTATCTATATTGACTTGTTCCAAATACAGAGGAAAACCTGTACGAACCAAAAAGAACCTAAACCGAATGCACTGCAAATCTTCAAGGATTGCCACACCAGCAAGATGAAGGGCATGAGCAGACCAGTTCAAGCCACTGTTGTAAGTCTTTACTCCTCCTGCCTTTGAACTGATTGGTATTGTGATGTGTTCATTTAACTACTTGGTTTGCAGCCAATGTCAGTTACTCTGTTCACTTTTATACACAGTTGTATTAACGTATCATTTCACCTTACATGGTTTAAAAGAGATGAAGGATATTCTTTTGGTCTTGATCTGTATTCTAGTTGTTATGTTCACATGCACACACAATGATAAAATAGCCTGTTTGTTTTATATCTGTTTTCCCATGATATGAATGATGTCATACTATCACTAGTAGAAAAGGGAGCAACGGTCCAGGCCGGGTCAGCCCATTAGTCCCGGTTCAATCTAGAACCGAGACCAATGGGGGCATTGGACCCGGTTCGTGAGCCCAGGGGGCCGGCCGGGCCACATGGGCCATTGGTCCCGATTCGTCTGGACCTTTTGGTCCCGGTTGGTGGGACGAACCGGGACCAATGGGCCTGGCTCCTGGCCCACCACCATTGGTCCTGGTTCGTGGCATGAACCGGGACCAAAGGCTCCCCTTTAGTCCCAGCTCATGCCACGAACCGGGACCAATGAGGTGCCTATATATACCCTCGCCACGAGCAGAGCACTCCAGTGCTCTGTTTTTCTCTGGCCGGCGAGGGGAGGGGTTTGTGGTGCTCTAGCTCACCTCCTATGCACATGAGGTGTTCGGTGAAATGCCCGAGCCACAGTAGTTAAGCTTTCTCCTCTCGAAGCTCGACCTCAAAGCTCCATTTTCCTCGAGATTTGTCTAGATTTAGCGGTCCGTCACGCCCCACCCCCGTCTTCACCGCCGTCGATCACCCGCGCCGATCTCATCACCGACACCACCGTGGTGAGCCTCTTGTTCTTATCTTCTTTCTGAAAGGAAAAATATTGTTACTTGTATGTTTAGATAGATACTTGTATAATTTTCTTACTTTTATTATTGCATCTTATATAGTGCGATGGTTTTGGTATCCGCCCCCGTCGGCCCTCGTCCTGTCTATGATTCGGGTGTTGTATATATATTATCTTTATAACTATTGGTTCATTTATTGTTTATGAAAATTATGCGGACCAACGTGACATAGATTTTACTTATCTAGGATGTATGTGAACCGGAAATTCCAACCGACCCTATTGTCGAGAGGTTAAATTTAGTTGAAGAAGAAAACAATTTCTTGAAGGAAAAAATAAAAAAATTGAGGAGGAGAAGATGATATTGGAGTTGCATGTTGCGGATGTCGTCGATGATCACAAGATCAAGATGGATGCAATGCGCTTGAAGATTAGAAAGATTAGAAAATATGCCATTCATACCGAGGCTTGGTATGATTATGCCGTTGGATCAATTGTTACCTTGGTTGCAATTATGATCGCCTTTGTTTTCGCATTAAAATGTTTTACATAGTTTCAATGTATGGTTTAAGTAATTAGATGCTCTGGAGAGCTATATGTTGTTAGATGAGAACTATGTATGTACTTTGGTTTTAATGTGATGATGAACTTCTATTAATTCGGACACTTAATTATATATAATGCACGCAGATGACCCGGCAATGGATGTACGATGACAGACACACCTTCGAGTACATTAAGGGCGTGCATGAGTTTCTAGATGTTGCTGAGGCAAACAAGCATAATGGTTTTATGTGTCGTCCATGCCCTGATTGTGGGAATACGAAGTCTTACTCTGACCAGAAAATCCTTCACACCCACCTGCTTTACAAGGGTTTCATGCCACACTATAATGTTTGGACGAGGCACGGAGAAATAGGGGTTATGATGGAAGACAACGAAGAAGAAGAGTACGATGACAACTATGTGCCCCCTGAATACCGTGATGCTGCAACGGGGGGAGCTGGTGAAGATCAAGAGGAACCATACGATGTGCCCAATGATGCTGCAACGGGTGAAGCTGCTGAAGATCAAGAGGAACCAGACGATGTGCCCGATGATGATGATCTCCGCCGGGTCATTGTCGACGCAAGGACGCAATGCAAAAGTCAAAAGGAGAAGCTAAAGTTCGATCGCATGTTTGAGGATCACAAAAAAGGGTTGTACCCCAATTGCGAAGATGGCAACACAAAGCTCGGTACTGTACTGGAACTGCTGCAGTGGAAGGCAGAGAATGTTGTGCCTGACAAAGGATTTGAGAAGCTACTGAAAATATTTAAGAAGAAGCTTCCAAAGGATAACGAATTGCCCGACAGTACATACGCAGCAAAGAAGGTCGTATGCCCTCTAGGATTGGAGGTGGAGAAGATACATGCATGCCCTAATGACTGCATCCTATACCGCAGTGCATACAAGGATCTGAACGCATGCCCGGTTTGCGGTGCATTGCGGTATAAGATCAGACGAGATGACCCTGGTGATGTTCACGGCGAGCCCCACAGGAAGAGGGTTCCTGCGAAGGTGATGTGGTATGCTCCTATAATACCACGGTTGAAATGTCTGTTCAGAAATGGAGAGCATGCCAAGTCGATGCGATGGCAGAGTGAGGACCGTAAAAAAGACGGGAAGTTGAGAGCACCCGCTGACGGGTCGCAGTGGAGAAAAATCGAGAGAAAGTACTGGGATGAGTTTGCAAAGGACCCAAGGAATGTATGGTTTGCTTTAAGCGCGGATGGCATTAATCCTTTCGGGGAGCAGAGCAGCAATCACAGCACCTGGCCTGTGACTCTATGTATGTATAACCTTCCTCCTTGGATGTGCATGAAGCGGAAGTTCATTATGATGCCAGTTCTCATCCAAGGCCCTAAGCAACCCGGCAACGACATTGATGTGTACCTAAGGCCATTAGTTGAAGAACTTTTACAGCTGTGGAATGGAAACGATGTACGTACGTGGGATGAGCACAGACAAGAGGAATTTAACCTAAAGGCGTTGCTATTCGTGACCATCAACAATTGGCCCGCTCTCTGTAACCTTTCAGGACAGACAAACAAAGGATACCACGCATGCACACACTGTTTTGATGACACTGAAATTATATACCTGGACAAATGCAGGAAGAATGTGTACCTGGGCCATCGTCGATTTCTTCCGACCAACCATCAATGTCGAAAGAAAGGCAAGCATTTCAAAGGCGAGGCAGATCACCGGAAGAAGCCCGCCATGCGTACCGGTGATCACGTACTTGCTATGGTCAATGATTTACACGTAATCTCTGGAAAGGGTCCCGGCGCACTAGCTGTTATGAAAGACGATGAGGGACACGCACCCATGTGGAAGAAGAAATCTATATTTTGGGACCTACCCTACTGGAAAGACCTAGAGGTCCGCTCTTCAATCGACGTGATGCACGTGACGAAGAACCTTTGCGTGAACCTGCTAGGCTTCTTAGGCGTGTATGGAAAGACAAAAGATACACCTGAGGCACGGGAGGACCTGCAACGTTTGCACGAAAAAGACGGCATGCCTCCGAAGCAGTATGAAGGTCCTGCCAGCTACGCTCTTACGAAAGAAGAGAAATAAATCTTCTTTGAATTCCTGCTCAGTATGAAGGTCCCGACTGGCTTCTCGTCGAATATAAAGGGAATAATAAATATCCCAGAGAAAAAGTTCCAGAACCTAAAGTCTCATGACTGCCACATGATTATGACGCAACTGCTTCCGGTTGCATTGAGGGGGCTTCTACCGGAAAACGTCCGATTAGCCATTGTGAAGCTATGTGCATTCCTCAATGCAATCTCTCAGAAGGTGATCGATCCAGAAATCGTACCAAGGCTAAGGAGTGATGTGGCACAATGTCTTGTCAGTTTCGAGCTAGTTTTCCCACCATCCTTCTTCAATATCATGACGCATGTCCTAGTTCATCTAGTCGACGAGATTGTCATTTTGGGGCCCGTATTTCTACACAATATGTTCCCCTTTGATAGGTTTATGGGAGTCCTAAAGAAATATGTCCGTAACCGCGCTAGGCCAGAAGGAAGCATCTCCATGGGCCATCAAACAGAGGATGTCATCGGGTTTTGTGTTGACTTCATTCCTGGCCTTAAGAAGATAGGTCTCCCTAAATCGCGGTATGAGGGGAGACTGACTGGAAAAGGCACGCTAGGAGCAGACTCAATAATTTGCAGGGACGGGCATTCTTGGTCTCAAGCACACTTCACAGTTCTACAGAACTCTACCTTGGTGACCCCGTATGTCGATGAACACAAGAATATTCTGCGCTCCAAACACCCGGAGCAGTGCGACGACTGGATTACATGTGAACACATTAGGACTTTCAGCAGTTGGTTGGAAGCACGTCTCAGAGGTGACAACACTGTTTGTGATGAGTTGTACTTGTTGTCCAGGGGACCATCTTTGACTGTATTGATTTACAAAGGATACGAGATAAATGGGAATACATTTTGCACGATTGACCAAGATCAAAAGAGCACCAACCAAAACAGCGGTGTCCGCTTTGATGCAACAACCGAGAAGGGAAAGGACACATATTATGGTTACATAGTGGACATATGGGAACTTGACTACGGACAAGATTTTAAGGTCCCTTTGTTTAAGTGCAAATGGGTCAATCTGTGAGGAGGCGGGGCACATGTAGACCCACAGTACGGAATGACAACAGTCGATCTGAAAAATCTTGGGTACACTGACGAACCGTTCGTCCTAGCCAATGATGTGGCACAGGTTATCTATGTGAAGGACATGTCTACAAGACCGAGAAAAAGAAAATATAGGGAATCGAATACATCATACGATGGGCCAAAGCGCCACATAGTTCTTTCAGGAAAAAGGGACATCCTGGGAGTGGAGGGCAAGACAGACATGTCTGAAGATTATGAAAAGTTTCATGAAATTCCTCGTTTCAATGTCAACACAAATTTAAAAGAATTCAAATTTTAACTATTCAAATTTGAAAACTAATGGCACTAATAGAAAGTTTATATTTTTTTCTAAAACTAATGGCACTAACAGAAAGTTTATAATTTTACTGACCTAAAAGCAAAAAGAATTAAAAATAAAGCAAGAAACAAAAGAAAATAAATAATACAGAAAACAAAACAAAAAACTAGAAAAAAAAATAAAAATAGCAACAATAAGTATTATGTTGTAAGTAGAAACAAAACAAAATAAATAAAGCAACAAAGAAAACAAAAAAACTAAAAAAGTGTTTTCAAATTTGAAAACTAATGGCACTAACAGAAAGTTTATAATTTTTCTAAAACTAAAAGCAAAAAGTATTAAAAAATAAAGCAAAAAACAAAAGGAAATAAATAATGCAGAAAACAAAACAAAAAAACTAGAAAAAACAGGGCTCGCACAAGGCCTTTGGTCCCGGTTGGTGGCACCAACCGGGACTAAAGGGGGGCATTGGTCCCGGTTTGTGCCACAAACCGGGATTAAATGGTTGGCCCTCGTTGCACACAGAGTTTAGTCCCACCTCGCCAACCGAAGGGCGCCCACACCTGTTTATAAGCCCGTCCCTCTCTGCGTTGTTGAGCTCCTCTCAAAGTGAAAATAGATGCACCTATAGAGGAAAGTTGGACCTAAATTCATAAATAGAAATTGATTATGAATTTAGGTTTAATTTTCTCTATAAGTGCATCTATGTTCACTAACAGAGAAGTTGTTATTTTTTGTGACCTAAAAGAAAAAAGAAATCACTAAAAAACTATAAGTATTTAGTTCTAAGTAGAAACGAAAAAAATAAATAGCAAAAAAAATAAAAAAATGCCTATAATATTTGTTATGACTAACTAAAATTAACAGATTGAGTATAATGATAAAAACAGTAATATTAAATACCAGGAAAAAGATTGACTCAAAAATCAATTTTTATAGTAAAGTTATTCATAAACTAGTGATTCACACAAATTTTAAAAAATTCAAATTTAAACTATTCAAATTTTAAAACTAATGGCACTAACAGAAAGTTTATAATTTTTGTGACCTAAAATAAAAAAGAAATCACTACAAAACTATAAGTATTTAGTTGTAAGTAGAAACAAAAAAACAAAAAAAACAAAAAAGTGCCACCTACTATTAAATAGCAGGAAAAAGATTGACTCAAAAATCAATTTTTATAGTAAAGTTATTCATAAACTAGTGATTCACACAAAACTTAAAAAAATCAAATTTTAAAACTAATGGCACTAACAGAAAGTTTATATTTTTTGTGACCTAAAATAAAAAAGAAATCACTACAAAACTATAAGTATTTAGTTGTAAGTAGAAACAAAAAAAAGTGCCACCTACTGGGCACCCACGGCCTGAATACGACTAGAAACCCTACCATGGGCGAGGATTCAGGCCCGCGGGAGGCCCAGTAGGCCCACATGCACACATTGCAAGGTTAGGCCCGAAAGCCTGCTTTAGAGAGGAGCTCGAGACGGAAGGCGCACCGCACCTTATAAACAGGTGCGGCTCCCTCTCAACTAGCGAGGTGGGACTAAACATTTGGGCGCGGGGCAGCACAAGGCCTTTGGTCCCGGTTGGTGGCACCAACCGGGACTAAAGGGGGGCATTGGTCCCGGTTCGTGGCACAAACCGGGACAAATTCCCCCCTTTAGTCCCGGTTGGTGCCACCAACCGGGACCAAAGGCCGTCGCTTCCCGCCCTTTGGGCTGCTGAAAAGAGGCCTTTGGTCCCGGTTGGTGGCACCTACCGGGACTAAAGGTGGCATTAGTCCCGGTTTGTTTCACGAACCGGGACCAATGCTCTTGCTATATATACAACACTTAGCAGTTTTCGACCAAATCACCCACTTTTCCCCCGATGCCCCCTGCTCCTCCTCGTCGCCGTCGCCCCTGCTCCTCCTCGTCGCCATCGCCACTGACGCCGTCAGGCTGCTCGCCTTCGCCGTCGCTGCCGCCACCGACGCCGTCAGGCTGATCGCCTTCGCCGTCGCCGCCGCCCCCTGTGAGCACAGCCCCTCCCGTCCCGCGCCCCTGCGCCCCTGTCCTGTGCGGCCGCCGCGCCGCCGCCCCTGCCCTGCGCGGCTGCCGTGCGCCACCGCGGCCGATGTGCCGCGCCCCTGCCTTGCCTCGCTCCCGCGACCCTGCCGTGCCCAGCCCCGCCGGCTTCACCGCTGCCGCCATGTCCCTCTGCCCCGCCGGCGCCACCACTTTTTTATTAGTTTATTTTTTTTCATATATATATATAATGTATGTGTATGTATGTGGCTATATGTTTTTGTTCATATGTTACAATATTTTTTTATTTTTATTAGTTAATTTTTTTGTTCATATGTGATGTATATATATGTGTATGTGGCTATAATGTATATGTGTATGTGATGTATGTGGCTGGAATTTGCTAAATATATATGTTACAAATGTTTTTTTTTCATAGAAAGTTTTTTGTTCATATATAGAAAGTTACAATTTTAGAAAAAGAAGGATAGGAAAGAAGAAAATAAGAAGAGGAAAGAAAGAAGAAGAGGAGAGGAAAAGAAGAGGAGAAATAAATAAGAAGAAGAAAAAAGAAGAAAAGGAAGAGGAGAAGAAGAAAGGAATAGTGGAGAGGAAGAGAAAATAGAATATTCTATTTTCTCTTCTTCTCCACTATTCCTTTCTTTTTCTCCTCTTTTTTTCTTATTTTGTTTCTTCGATCTTCTCCTCT